>CM051350.1:46237513-46885013 GCA_028015215.1 Gynostemma pentaphyllum | reverse complement strand
TTAATTTAATTTAAACTATTTTTAAAATTTTAAAATTTAAATAGACGATATTGAAAGTTAAAAATTTAAATTAACATATCATCTAAATTAAAAGGTATATATTCAACTTTTACATTTGAAAAATAAAAAACGATAAAATGTGTGGCCATCGCCCGTCGTTGTTTCTGTACCCACTTGTTTGAACTGTCTTTTCGCTGCATTTATGACGTATTAACTCATCTAATATTAGATTCTTAAAAATATATATCTACATAGGAAAATGTTTTAGTTTTAAACCAATTTTAGTTTTCATATATATTTTTTTTTGTCGTTAAATTCTCTTGTTTTTTTTTTAACGTATTCAATTCTCTTGTTTAGTCCTATATTTTTACGTAATGTTAATGAATCAATTCTTCCCACTATTATTATTGTTTATTTTTTTAAATTAAAAAAAATGTTACGTGATACTATTTTTTTATGAGTGAATTATAAAGAATTTGTCTCAAAGAACATAAATCTACATACCACTTATTAAAATGTCAAAACTTTTTAAAAATTACTCAAATAGCATAATTATTGTTCTCTATTTTTCATGGGTATTTTTAATGAATTTGTTTATTTTTTTCCTGTTTAAGTTCAAGTTAAATCATTTATTGAATTATTTGATTATTTTTCATTATTATTTTCAATGAATTTATCAGTTTTCTTTTTACTTTTTTAGTTCAATAAATTTATTCAAACTATAATTATGTTATTTGAATAATTTTTTAAAAGTCCTGACATTTCAATAATTAGTGCGTAAAAATATATGATTTCAGTAATTGTCTCAATTATATCATCGTAATAATTTACAATTTCACATATTCTCCGTTATATTTGGTTAATATATGAGATACGTATAACTATACATATTTAGATAAATTTTAATATATGACACTTTTTTATAATTAGTTTAAAAAATAAAAAATGTTTTGAAATATTTAAAAATTATATTTTTCATCTCATCTTAAGATTAGATCAACTTCATTAGTGGATCTAAAAATATCATTTAAAAAAAAACATTTACTAATTTTGAAAAGTATCATTTCTTAAACTGACATTTTTTTTAAATTTGTTTTGGTTCTTTAAAATATTTATCCATCGATTTCTAAATTTCAATTTGTCTTTGATTATAGATATATGTTGAAAGGACCTAAATCCCGTGTAATTAATAATGAAATTCATTTTTCACTTTTTACTTGCAAAAATCAGAATTAATATGTTCGATTATAAGTTCGTTGAAATAAGCACAGTTACAACAGTGCGATCGTGACAGTTGCAACTATTGACAGGATGTAAAATGAACAATAAACGAGAATTTAAATATCAAGGAGGGGGATCGACGCAATGAATGATTAACGTGGGAAACCAAACGGAAAAAACTCACGAGACCACGACCTAGAGAAAAATTCACTAGAAAATCAGTGTACATCCAAACAATAAATTTAAAACAAACACGCAAGCACAAACGAAAAACCCCCCTTTTTATTTGTCTGCGATTGCTCCTTGTTGATGATGATCTTGAACCCGGATTATTCACAAGTCCCCTTGCAGATCTCGATCTAAGTAAATTCCTTCCTTGTCATGAACGTATCAAAACCCGAACTCCCTTCGATATGTTTTAGTATTTATCGCAAGATTTTCATGAATGTGTATATTTAAAAAATACTAAATAAAAATTCTCTCAACAATAAAAACCTCACAAGAGATTATAAAATAAAAGAGAGAAAAATTATATAACACTCTATGATAATTTTCTTGAAGCTTTGAGTGATTATAAGAGGCAATCCTTCATATGAAAGTTGCTGCCTTTTCTTACAAAGAGGAGTGGAGAAAAGTAATCTACTATATAGCATCTAAAAACGTAATTGAAGGAATAATATGGAAAAAAAATATTACCAATTCAAACAAACAAGACAGTGATTTATTTAGCAAATAGTAAATCACTTTAAAAAGTAATTTCCATAAATTATTCATGCCAACCAAAAAGATTTATAAGAACTTAATTTCAAAAGAACGTTTTCCAATGTCAATGTGTTGGCAGGAAAAAAAATTAGTTTAATGGCTTTACCTATTATAAAAAATACAATCAATGTGTATTAATCAAAGGAAATTATATTAAGAAAACTTTCCAAGTACAAATCAATTCAACAAACAATTTTATTTGAATTTGAATCAAATCAAATCAAAATTTGAACAAAATAATTTGATCACATTAAAAATTACAGAATTTTGGTTTTGACAAAATAAAGATCAATCTAAAATAAATTATAACATATGTAATTCAATTTTATCTTTAAAACATGTATTGCATTTTTAATTAGAATATTGTAAATAATACACAATTCAAACCTTTTAAACAAAATCGAGAGATTAATTTAAGGAAAATACTTACCTCATGTGTTTATTTTCTGTTGGTTAAAAGCATATTAATGAGTCTCATATAATTAATGAAAATATATAATAATTTTTTTTTATAGGAGGTAAGTATTCTCCTTAATTTAATATAACTAAAGGAAGTGTATGAAATTTTATAAATGATAATTGAAATATTATCCTTCCCGTCTCATAAAAATAATAAAACATTTTTTTAATTGATTATAAGAAAATATTTATAGTATAATAACACGTTAAAAAAATTATTATTTGCCCAATTCTTCGTTATCCATGTCTAATATGATATATATAATATAAATACGAAAAATTGAGGTCAAACTCTTAAAAATGATTGTATAATAAAATATAAAATCAGCTAATACGTTGAGTTACTATTAATAGCATCAACAACTTAAGTTGTTAGATTATAATAATTTGATCCGTTTTTAACACCTTTCATGTATGGGATTTTATTTTTTATTTTTTAAATTGATAAATGAAAATGGAAGAAGGGAAAGGATTACTGGATTAGTTTCAAACCGTTATCATCTATATTATAATCAATTACCTATTTATCTACTGAGCTTAACATGTATATAAAATATGATTAACGAAACTCAACACATTAACTAATGATTATATTTAATAGAAAAAAAATATCATTATATACAATGCATTTGAAATCTCATATTCTAAAATCATATTTTTGAAAACTTAAATATGATGAGTCGACATAAAAATAACGAGAAATCCTACTATGATATACTTTTTGAATTGATATTTTTAAAAATAACAAATATTTTGAAATTTAAAAAAAATAAAAATACCTGTCTCGTAAGGTCAAGAGGTGCTCCTCCCAACCTCCCTATATATTAATTTTATGTGGATTAAAAGCAAATTAGTGGGTCCTATGTAATTAATAAAAAAAAATATTAATTATCTCTTATTATATTTTAACTGATAGAAAGGAAACATATAAAGAGGTTTACTGGTCCGGAGGCAAGTATTCTCATTAAATCTTGGTTTCTTTCAGTAATTCAATTAATGAATTGTTTTTAAAAATCTTGTTGTCATTAACTTTTTTTCTCTTATATTATTGAATGATCAATATTAATATTGTATTTTATGTTTTTATTTGAGACATTTTAAATTAAATTATATTTATTTTTAAAGTCTTATTAGTTTTTATAATTTTGGAATGAAAGTTTTTTTTATTATATAATGAAAATACTATTTTTGAAATTTACAATTTAAAAAATGTCGTTTTTTAAAATACCCTAAAATAAAACCTTTGGGGGTAAAAAATGACAATATTAAAAAGCAATACCATGTGACCATTACATGATATATGATTTTCTCAAATTAAAGGCTGCGGCTGCGGATATAGTTTATAACAACTATTGATTCTCCCATGGCATTATTTGCTTAATCATCTAGTTGGGAGATAAAAAATAATATTCAATAGTAGTTGGGGTCGCAGAGAAAGAGACGACGACAAAATAAAGAGAATTTATTCGAATACATACAATTTGCAATATTAAAATATTATAATAAAAAACATATAAAATATATAATCAATACTGGTTTATCTAGTAGTCATAATATTTTTTTATTTTTATTTTGAAATTATAAGTTCAAATTTGACACTGAATCATAAAGTTTGAATTAATATAAAATATGTTAAAATTGTTAAAATGAATAAGATGTTTGTGAAAAAATTATGAGTTAAGAAACCCACTCATTTGATTTTTAATACTATGAGAGAAAAATCGATTAGGTTTATTTAATCCAGATTTCTCATCAGAACTCGTGAGTCAAACACCTTTTAAATTATTATTTTATAATTTTCTCGATGTCAAATATTACCGCATATTATTATTATTATTATTATCTCGTAGAGGTACGCGAGAGCTGACTCAAACTCGGGATATAAAAATATATATAAGAATTAGGATTAATATATTAAAATACAATCTTTGGGTGTTGACGTCGGATGGGAAAGCAACAGTTTGTGATGATTACGATAAATCTTTACTACAAGTTTTCAGTGCGTCCTACCTACCAATTAAAACGACATCATTTTATGCCTTTTTATAATCCCTAATCAGTAGCAGTTGTTAGTCATAATTCAGTGGTTATGTTGACTTTTTTAGTTTGCTAATCCACATTATATGCTCCACCACCCCACCTTTCCCCTTTTCTCCTTTATCCCTCCCTTCATAGCCTTAAAGTTAAATCAAATTAACGCTAATACATATTTCTTATCATCTTTTTTGTTACCGTTTTTGTGTCATAAATTTATGGCGGGTAATTTTGTTCCTATAAAAACAATAGGTTATTAATATATCAGGATGATTACAAATCACACAATTAATAAATATAAATTTTGAACGTTTATATATGATTTATAAATTTTACATTTTATTGATATCATGATTTATTTATAAATCACGCCTATATATTTTTGTTTATATTATTTTTAATGAAATCGCGACATGTATAAAATATGTAAGATTATTAAAATTAAATGACGGAAGGAAGTGATTTGTAAAATCACACGAGTGTGTTTAAAAATATCATTAAAGTATAAAAGTATTATTTATAAACCAAACAAAATAAATGGATATGATTTATAATTATCATTATTTAATAACGATAATTAGTATACTAATCCGTCTATTGTTAATAGTCAATTGTTTTTCATGGTATAGTCCATTATTATGGTATGAATGATATAATATTTTATAAATAATTCTTGGATAATAATTAATATTAGTCAATAAATAATTTATAATTGATCCACCAAAATTTGATTGAGATTAAGATTAGTCCATTATTGCAATTATCAATATTTTATTTACTCAATGTAATATAAAATATAAACTAATAACTTTAATCTTTAGCTTTCTTTTATAATAATGATTTAATAAATAACTAAACTTGCAGCCCTAATCTTTTCCAACCTTTATTGTAAATTGAATTAACTAATGTATTATAATGATTATTAATAGTTTTTTTATTTTTATTTTGAGATATTACATCAGATTAAAAGAGAGAGGATTTGAATCTTCAATGTAAAAACCAAAATAAAATGATCTAATCCGTTAATTTATAAAAAAAAAAAAAAAAAAAAAAAAAAAAAAAAAAAAAAAAAAAAAAAAAAAAAAAAAAAAAAAAAAAAAAAAAAAAAAAAAAAAAAAAAAAAAAAAAAAAAACCCCCCCCCCCCCCCCCCCCCCCCCCCCCCCCCCCCCCCCCCCCCCCCCCCCCCCCCCCCCCCCCCCCCCCCCCCCCCCCCCCCCCCCCCCCACTAAATTGTTTTTTATTACTCGTAGCTTGATTTAAAAAATTAAATGAATATAAAAAAAAAAAAAAAAAAAAAAAAAAAAAAAAAAAAAAAAAAAAAAAAAAAACCCCCCCCCCCCCCCCCCCCCCCCCCCCCCCCCCCCCCCAGAAAAATGGAGATGGATTGGGATTGAAGCCTTCCTCCACTTAAAAGTACCGGGGGTACTATCACTTTGTAAGGTGTGAACAGATATTAAAGGGAAAGTAAACCACCACCCTGCAACTAGATTTGGTACTTTTTTTTTTCATTTCCAAATTTTTGGAGAATTATATCATTTAATCACATTTAAAATACCCATTTTTTTATCACATACCAGTACCTTTTTTTAATCTTAACTATAGAACTAATAATATATAATTTAAAATTATATATATTTTTTTAATCATGTCTTCTATTTTTTTCAAACGAGAAATTGTATCATTATGTTAATATTTGTATTAAGAATTTCAAATCGAAAAAATGAAAAGAAACTACCATTATTATTAAAACTCCTCCAATAAACTGATATGAGTAATTTAAAAATGAGACGTATTCTAAAAGTTTTGAACAATAAAAAATTATTATCTTAAAGTATCTCACATCGAAAAAATGAAAAAAATTAACGATGTAAACAGAAGAACGAGAAAATAAAATTTGAGGATCCATTCGTAAACTCATTTTTCAATGAATATATTTTTTTAGCTACTATACTAGTAAATAGTAATAGAGATATGATGAAGAGTGATCATAATGGGGACAAGAGGAGACTTAAATATAGCTGAAATTTGCAATGAGTGGCATTATCGTAAAAACGGAAAATGGAACGAAACGAAAAATAGAAAAAAAAAAAAGAAAAAGGAAAGAAAATATCACAGGAAGCAAAAAGAGTAAACTGGGGAAGCAAAAGAAAAACGAAAGCTTGCTGCGGAGGAAAGAAAGAAAGAAGCTAATCTAAAACGATTACACACAATTTTCCCTTCTCTCCATTTTCCTTTTCTCGCCGATGAAAAAGAATGCCGGAAAATCCTTTGTTTTTAGGTCTCTTTGATTCATGATCGATCTCCTTCTTCTCCGATCTGTATGTTGAAAGTTGCTGTAGATCCAAGCATCGACATTCCGTACATTTGCAATTGTGTTTTTTCAGCTTCCAATGGCGGAATTTAAGATCTTTAACTCAGCTACCTACCTACTTCACTATCTGCATATAATTTCTTGATTTCGAGGAAAATTCAGTAAGTTTTTTCACTTTCAGGTTCTAATTTAAATGATGAATTGTTACTTAATTTGAACTTTAATGGATATTTATGAGCTATGGATGATGGATTTTGAGTTATTTATGATTAGTATCCTGGCTCCGTTATTGCTGGGATATTTTGTTGAGACTAGGGTTTTAAGGCTGTATTACATGGAAAGGATCTAAATTTTTTGCATTATGAACTAGATATGGACTTTTAGGTTTTTGTTTTTTTAATTTTTTTATATTTTTATTTGAGTACGTGTTCTTTTATTGTATGCATTGTAGCAATCGTTCGGGAAGATTTGGTCTTTGGTTGACTTGGATGGTTCAGGCGGAAATATGCTAATTTTGTGAATTTAAAAAGACGGGTTTTTGTAACTTGAATTTTGAATGGCAATGATCATCTTCTGATGACAATGTTTTTCTTGGTTTAACGGGAAATAATATACGTTGTTGATTTAGGTACTTGATTTGTTTCTTTTTGTCATATGGAGAAGTTGAAGTGACAAGGTTAACACTGTTATTGGTTGGATGATAATGCCTCCTTCTCCTGCATTGAGAGGCTCTCCTGGTACAGAGCTCAGAGCTAGCAATCATAAGCGAGGCCACAGCTTTGAGAGTGGTATACTCATAAGAGAGAAAGATGACGATCTTGCTTTATTTAGTGAAATGCAGACTCGAGAAAGGGAGGGTTTCTTGCTTCAGTCGGCAGAGGACTTGGAAGACTCATTTTGTAATCACGATCTAACTACAACCTGTCATTTGAGTATTTTATATTGCCAAATATTAAAGCATGCCTATAAAATTAGGCTGCCTATGCTGCACTCCTCTCATCAATTTTCTGATTGTTTCCACAGCTTCGAAGTTGAGGCACTTCTCAGATTTGAAGCTTGGTATCTCTATTCCTGTTCGTGGAGAGAATAGTGAATTGCTTAATGTAGATGGGGAGAAAAATGACTATGACTGGTTAGTGGTGGTATTCCTATTCCGTGCTACTTACTGTTAAGTTGCTAAATTCTTCTAATTACTACAAAAATATGATGTAGGTGTCAATAAGAATAGAGAGAGCATTCCACATAATTTCTCATTAATTTATTTTTGTTGGCTGATTACATATTTACTATTTCGCCAAACTGGCTTGTGATAATTTTGTCAGTGGTTGAAAGAGAGTACTCATTTTAGCAGAATCATGCTGCTACTTGTTTATTTTATGGTGGTTTGAAGCTGAATGATCAATCTCCTTTGCTATTTATTCTCACAAATTGTTTCTCTATTATCAATTTCAAGGTTATTAACACCTCCTGACACCCCTCTTTTCCCTTCATTGGATGATGAGCCCCCTCCGGTTACTATTGCAAGCAGGGGCAGACCTCGTAGTCAACCCATTTCCATATCAAGATCATCCACGGTAGGTGGTTTAAACTATTTATATGGAGTCTAATTGTGTTGTTGTGATCATGTTGGATGCTTTCTCTAAAAGGCGTCTCTTTAGAATTGAGCTATTTGATATTTTCTACATTTTTTAAACACTAAAAGAATATTGTTTTTATAGATGGAAAAAAGTCACAGAAGCAGCACGAGTAGGGGTAGTGCCAGTCCTAATCGTTTAAGCCCATCTCCTAGGTCAGCAAACAGTGTGCCTCAAATGCGGGGGAGGCCATCATCAACCCCTCATTCCAGTCCAACTCCAAGTATACGACATGCTACGCCATCCAGAAGACCAACTACCCCAACTAGAAGATCATCCCCTCCTCCAAGTACCCCATCAACATCTGTGCCAAGGTCTTCCACCCCAACTCCCAGGAGGATGAGCACAGGATCCAGTGGTCCTGCAGTTACATCTGGGGTGAGAGGCACTTCACCCGTAAAATCAGTTCGAGGAAATTCCGCCTCACCTAAAATAAGAGCATGGCAAACTAATATTCCCGGCTTCTCCTCTGATGCTCCTCCTAACCTCCGCACGTCTCTGGCTGACCGACCAGCATCATATGTGAGAGGATCCTCACCTGCTTCCCGAAACAGTCGGGATCTTGCACACAAACATAGTAGGCAATCAATGTCTCCTACTGCTTCTCGGAGCATCAGCTCATCTCATAGTCATGATCGAGATCGGTATAGCTCTTACAGCAAAGGTTCCATAGCCTCATCCGGTGATGATGATTTAGAGTCTCTGCAGTCTATTCCTGCAAGCAGTTTTGACAATTCATCATCAAAAGGAGGGGGTGCATTTTCAAATAACAAAACTCTGGCATTCTCCAAGAAGCCAACCAGAATAGTGTCTTCTTCTTCTGCTCCAAAAAGATCCTTTGATTCCACTATTCGACAATTGGTAACCATTTTCTATTTTTGAATAGTTTGATATATCAGTATTTAAGCATACATTAATTCACATTCTGGTTTCCATCAATTGTATTTTTTTACTCTCATAAAAGTAGTTGTTGCATTGTCACGCTGGTATTGGGACTATTTGAATCTTAAGGTTGATATTTGACATGGTTATAAATTCAATTGTTATGAGAAACTGGAAAAAGGGTCCTCTAATTCTTATTTATTAGAACAATGTGCAAGCACCGTTGACTGTTTTGGAGTTTAATTTTGTGGTGCTTTTCCCTGAGTAAGTTCATGTTAGTAAACAGCTAGGAGACTTGGAATTCAAGGGGAAATGAAAAAATGTTTCCATCATACTATGTATTCACAAGAATTAATCACATTTGCTTCACTTGTGTGCTTCTGAAGTGCACTGGAGTTCACATTGCAGCCACTAGTGCTAATGCAATTCCTTGTATCTTGTGCAGGATCGAAAAAGCCCGAACATGTTTAGACCACTTTTATCAAGTGTTCCCAGTACCACCTTTTATACTGGTAAGGCAAGTTCTGCACACCGTTCTTTGATTTCTAGGAACTCTTCTGTCACAACTAGCAGTAATGCAAGTTCTGATCAAGGTGTAAGTATTGCACCTGATACAGAAGGGAGTGACCGAAACCAGGACGATATGGCAAATGAATACGAGAAAGTCCCATATTCCGATAATCATGAAGAAATATTCACCTTTGATAAATTGGATGTTGTTAATGAAAATTATATTGATGACATTAAGTCATTTGACAGTGGCCCTGCACCTGGCTTTAATTCTGTTGCTGCCGGAGATAGCAATCACCGAGCTATTCTCCAGGAAACAAGTTACACTTTCAACTCTTCTCATGCCCAGGTTGGTTTGCCAGAGGTTGTTTGCCTCGAAGATACAGTTCTGTGTTCTGAATGTGGTTGCAAGTACAGTGTCATTGACACAGAGGAAATAAACGATTATATTTGTCCAGACTGCAGCAGGGTAGAAAAATTTCTCGGCATGCGCCTCTTGGAAAATATGACTGCAGTTGCTGAAAGCTTGTCTGGATTGTCTTCAAAAGAATATGAAGCTAACAAGTGTCTGGAAAAGGCGGAGTCATTGGTGATATTGCCCGAATCCTCTCTAGCCTCTGATATGGGTGAATCTAGAATTTCTGAGTCTGTGGATAATGTCGAGCAAGATCAAGCAACCTGTTCTCAGCAGAGTCAGAGTTACCTGAAAAAGAACTTCCCATCAGAAATGCTGGTGGAGGAAGGTCAGCATAGTCTTGTCAACCATTTGGAGATGAGCCAGTTGGCTGTTAGCGGGATCCAGCCCAATAACACTGAATCAGGATATCAGCAACCATCTCATCATAACGACTATCAAACCCGAAGGTTTGATGCATCTGAAGGTGCAGGTATTTCAATATTGTTAAAGAGGTCAAGCAGTAGCAAGGGCCCTGTCGTTCAAGGAAGAACTTTTACTGCAAGTTCCATATCTTATGATGACTTGTCTTATGCAAGAGATAGCATGAGCAGTTTGAGAAGCTCTATTGGACACAGCAGTTTCTCTGCATCGTCATCGGCTGATTTCACCTCAGCTAGACCAATTGAGGGCAGAATGCAGCGGCAGCTAAGTTCCAGGAAAGGTGATACGGAGAATAAAAAAAGTGAACTTAGCGTGAAATCTTATTGCTCTGAGGCAGCTCCTTCTGAAACACCTGCAAATGCTCCTCCCGTATTTAGCTTTGCAACCTGTAAACAAGTGGATAATTTGGAAGTTTCTGGGGGCAATTTCGATTTTTTTTCAAGTCAGGAGACTACCATGTCTTCTCTTAAATCTGAGCTAGCTTCTGAAAATGCTGAATCAGATGATACCTCTTCAATCGTGGAAAATGTTGATGATAAAGTTGAATGCAACAACAGTAGAATACTGGATGCTTCTACCTTGGAATCATCAAGGTATGATTACATCAATTTCTGGAAAAAATTGGACATCTGATCCAAAATACTTACTGTATCTTGCATGTTAACAGGGAGGACTTATCGGGTGCTAGAAGTTTTTCAGACAGAGAAGTGTCAGTTACAGCTTTGGACTGTTCGGTTGTGGAGAGACACGACATGCTGGATGATTGTGTGTTTGAAGGAGATGTTATGGAAGTTCCTGCTCATTCATTATCAGGAACGGAAACAAAAGAAATATCACCTGCTGGTTCACATAATGATCTGTCAATAATATCAAAGAATCCCTCAGAGGAACCCATGGTCCCTGATGGATCCGACCAGGGTTTGACAACATCTATTCCTTATCCTGAAAAATCTGATGGCATCTTAGGTATGAAAGTGTCTCTGGTGGTGATATGTTAACCATCGTTTCAAATCTCTGGCTAATTTTTTTTGATATTGCAATTGTGTAATCATTTAGCTAATTATGATTTAGCATAGCAATGGATCTGTTCTCTGATAAAACTTCTATTTGTGTTCGGCAGAGGAATCAACAGTAATTGTAGATTGTCAGGGCAGAACGAAGGTGAGAAGTTTGACACTTGAAGAGGCGACAGACACGATTCTTTTCTGCAGCTCCATTGTACATGATCTAGCCTACTCAGCGGCAACCATAGCAATTGAAAAGGAAAATCAGATTACACTGGAAGGCTCACGACCAACCGTTACCATTTTGGGGAAATCAAATACTGACCGAAGTTATCTACGTAATAGAACTGGTGGCAAACGGGTTAAATCTCAAAAACCCAGACAAAAACATGTGGAAATGAATACAAAGCCCCCTAGTAGTAAGACGGAAAACGATGAGAACACCGATGAGTCCACAATTCGTTATGTTGGCCTTCCTAACAAACCAGACAGCATGAAACCTCCAAAGCTTGAATCCAAGTGCAACTGCAGTATTATGTGATCCTGATTATAAGTGCCTATACTGCTTTGCTTGTCTGTCTTATCCAGTTCCTACCTCTTCGGATGACGAGAGCTCGCCGAATGCCCTCATATTTAACAAAAGAAAAACCTTGTGTTTTTTAGGGCTTGTCTGGATAATTGTCAACTGGTTTCAGTTAAATCCAATTTAATTTGTAAGAAATGCCACGATCTGTTGGTGACGTAAATGTAAAGTTTTTCTTCTTCTTCTTCTTCTTCTTCTTCTTTTGTTTACTTTTTGATTGTTGTTTAGGGCTGATATTTACTTGAGAGGCCGTAGGGATTTCTACACCATATGTTTGCTCCAGTTGCCACATTCTTGTTGATTATTCTTATTTGATTCAAGTGGTCCAAAGAAGTGTTGAATATAAAGCCTCTCATTCCTGTTCATTTTGATACTGTAAAAGTATACACCTTTATTGGAAATTGTAGTATAGTATGCTGTAATTTGTTTCATTCTATTTTTCTCAATTTCTTTCTAAGTGATGAAACTCTTCTTTTGAAACCCTTTTTTGGGTCTTGAACATTTTTCACAGAATAAACCTAATTTATATTAGGATCTGATCATTTCTTTTGATACTATATGAATATAGGATATTTTTCATTATTTCTAATAATAGATTGAATAGTATATTCGTATTTTCCTTGTTTAAATTAGCTATACCTTCTATAAATATCTATGTTTAATAATCATCTTCCCTCTAAACTTATAAGAAATAATATCAAATAACATGAAATTGTTCTGATGCTAACAAATTTGTTTTCCTTAGAGTTTCAGGTTTCAATCATTGACATTGATTTGTGATATATTTGACTCAGTCCTACTTATGCTGCAGACTGCAGTGTTGTCTGCTAAATGATGCTGGTGCTCCAACAGTTAGTAAAACTGGGTCAAATATGTCACACACTGGCACTGTATCATTTATTAGACCTAACCTAATTTTAGTACAAACATCTTAATGTGAGCCCATCTTGCCCATGTGACAAAAGAAAAGGAAGAAAGAAAAAATGCCCACAACTCAGAAACCCAATTGGTGCACGAGAATAAGATTTTGTAGTCTGGGATTGTGATGGCTTGGAATGAACTGATTCAGAATGAAATAGATGAAAATGTGATTCATATGTTTGAGTTGTATAAAAATGAGAATCTAATAATAAAAATAGTGTGAGCGTCTGAGAATGTGACAATGAAATGCCGTTATCAATAGTAAAATAGATTCAAACTAAATATTCATGTGAATAATGAAAATGATGTTTCAATGTTATCTTAGATCAAAAGATTTAGCATAAATACGGGAAAGTGATATCTTTATAATAATAAAATAGATACAAACCAACCCACATATCAAACAACCCTGCTCACTACTTCCCTTGTGTGTGGGTTTTAACAATATCTTATTAGTAAAGTCTTGTATTTATCGTAGAATCATTGGTTGTCTTTTTAGTAAAATGTATCATTTTTGCTAACATTTTTTTAAAATAGTTATCCCTTTTAATATAGCCATAGATGACTTTTATAAAAACTCATAAGAAAATGATGACTTCAAAATTGCTCCATCTTCCATGACACAAGATGTTTAAATAGAACAAATATACCATGAATACCTTTTAATCGTGTAACAATACCATTTATTTGTCTCAAATGAAGTTATTTGGGTATCCTAAAGATATCGTGTAAATTGTAATGACACAATTTATTCTGTTCTCAAATGAAGTTATTTTGAGTATCCTAAAATAAAGCGTTAATGAACCTATCATAAAAAGATAAGTATTTATGATCGGTTTAATATTTTAATCATAAGTTTTTATTTCTCACGCACCAGACACTCTCAATTCATATTTAAAATTATATGAATAGATATCAAGCATCAAGTTCAAAAAAAACTTTATATGAGCAGTATTATGTTTTTCACGTTTTCATCAACCAGATACCTCAACTGATTTTCTTTTCCATATGAACTTCGAGTCTTCTAATTTCATGTTATATACATATAAAAGTTTCCATGAATAGTTTGTTTATGACAAAATCTTATCCGGAAAATATGAAATAAAAACTTTACCTTATTAATCTCTTTCTTAGGAATTCTTCATGGGAGTGGGATGGGATAGATTCTATTTTTACCTGGGTTACTTTGCTTTGTTATGCAGCCCATGTGAATTGCTCAGTGAAAAAGTCCATCAATTCCCATGCAAATTCATTATTTATTTTTTTATTCTAGTAGATTTTTTTTGTTATTACTTGCCAACTTGGCACATAATATATGCTGGTTGTCTCCATTCCCATTCCCAACAAGGCCATTTCTTTATTAAAAACTCCATATTAGATCTGCAACTTTCAGCTTTTTCATGATTTAAATTTTGATTTTTCACCATAGATTTTAGTTCTCCTATGCATTTTATGCCTGACCCATTTGCTTTTTTTGGTTCTTGCATCTATATTCCTTCTTCAATATTGCAGTCTGTAGTTTCCTCCATTATTTCCCTCTGTACTGAGCTCTGCAATAAAAACAGCTCTTTTCTTTGTTCGCAAGTTGATTTCTATACATAAATTGCTTCACTGTTTCATATGGGTCCAGGGGGTTCTACTTCTTTCTGGGTTATTGTTGCTTTTGATTAAGTTTTTTCCTTTTGGGAAATGGATCTGTTTTTGTTTGTATTTGAATTGGGATGATTTTTGAAGAAGTATACCATGTGTTTGTAAGTATGCGTGTGAGAGAGTAACAAAGCTTTTTTTTTTTAAATCAAAATGAAGGCGAGAGAAGGTAATGGGAATCATAACAAAGGATTAAAGCATGAAGTTTTCAACAGTAAAGCTATGGGGTTTGAGTTTCAAAGAGGAAATGGCGCTAACGGTGCTAATCATCACCGGATATCTGCTTCTAAGTCTACTCCATCGAAGTGGGATGATGCACAAAAATGGATTTTTGGGTTGCCAAAAGGTGGAGAAAAAGAACAATCCAAAATCAAGCATAGAAACTCAAATGCCGATGACTTGCGGCTTATAGCTTCTGTGCCGCAGGAGCATGACAAAGGAACGGAAGAGCAAGAAGGAAATGAAGGATTTCTTTCTGCAATGAGCAGGCAATGTGAAGAAGAAACAAAGAAGATTGAATGTGATGATCCCATTTGGAGAATCAATAAACCAGGGGGAAATTCCATGACAGTTGTGAGGTCGATATGTGTGAGGGACATGGGGACAGAGATGACACCAATAGCAAGTCAGGAGCCTTCAAGGACAGCTACCCCAGTTAGAGCCAGAACCCCTGTGCTTCAGAGTCCTATATCTTCAGGATCCTCCACCCCAGCAAGGTCACAGCATGCAATGCAAGCCAGTGAAGATTGTCGAAAAACAGGCCTGGCATCCACTGCCATTATGAATAAATATCAGAGTTCTGCTCAGGCTGTAAAGATGCATTCTATGGAAACTAGAGCAATGGCTTGGGATGAAGCAGAACGAGCCAAGCATATGGCAAGGTGACCCCCTTGCGCCTGAATAATACTTACTAACTCATCGGTCTAAAGGAGCTTCTCCTCACTTTGATTTTTTTGAGATATTACATTAAATTGGGGGAGTCGACCTCATGTGAAGGGAGCAGGTGCCTAACCACTTGAGTAATGCTCGTGTTGTAAAATAAAGGAGGAAATATAATATCAAATTAATGAATACTTGAATATCGTCTTCTCCTGTGGCAGTTTTTTTTTACCATGTGTCTTCTTGCTTGGCTGTGAGGGGTATCTTGGGAAACATAGATTACCAGATTTAATTCAGACTGTTCATATAATATGCTTACTGCTATGTATTTCCAGGTATAAGCGTGAAGAAGTGAGGATACAAGCATGGGAAACTTGCGAGAAGAGGAAAGCCGAATCAAAAATGAGAAAAACGGAGGTACTCTTCACCGGTTTTTTTACTTTCGTTCAAAGATTTCTAGTGCAGTTGCAAACTAATCACATACTAGAATTATCTTTTTACAAAACAGGAACTTCAATGTAATTGAAATAAAGACAATCTTTAAGGTCTTGTTAGGCTTGGCTAAAAAATGAGTAAAGCCCTTAATATCTCAGTGTTGAGATGAATGAGAATTGGATATATGATTTTAAAGGGCATGGGAACTGGTGCCTTTACACGTTTGGAACAGTATTGTGTGCGTCTGTTGTTGAAGCAAATTCAATACCCAATTTTAAGATCTGAAGGCTGAAAGAATTATTGGAGGAGAGAGATGGGGAGGGATTTTTTGGTTATAGATTGGAAAAATTTCATTGAACGGGTTGTCTGTCTATTTATGTATTTTATAAATGAGTGTTTGACAATCTTACACATATCTCAACTTATCTTATGGAAGAACCGGTTAACCTTACAACATTTAATGATCGTAAAACTCGTTAGGTAATATCTTAGATAATGGTTTGAACGCCATAACCTCGAGAATAATAACTAGCCCTTTAACTATTGGGCCAACCTATAGTCATGATTGTGTCTATCTATATAAGATCTTACAAACAGTTACTCATGATATAATTACCAGAATAAGGCTGAGAAAATGAAAGCTTGTGCACAAGAGATGCTGGCACATAAACTTGCAACCACAAGAAGGATAGCTGAAGAGAAGCGTGCGAATGCAGAGGCCAAACTAAATAAGAAATCTATAAGGACATCTGAGAAGGCAAATTACATTAGGAGGACTGGTCACTTACCCTCTTCATTCTTCTTCAAGTTGCCTTCTCTCTGCTGGTAGAATCCTTGAATAGTATTTTCCTTTTCAGGTAGCAGTTTTTTTATATCCGTGAATATTCTGACCAATATGCGCATACTTCGAATAACTTCACGGGACAACACCCGACCCTACTTTACTTGGTATTGGAAAACTCGCAGGATAATATCTTAGATAGATGACCCTTTTCGGGTAACAACATTGCAGCCTTCTTCCTCATTTAATTTTCCCCCCTCTTCTTTTCTCTCTTTTCATACTCCACCTTTTCTCTTTTAACATATGTAGAATGTATGCATCCTAAATTATTATAAATAATTAAATTTTGGACTGAATTATTTCTAGTTGTGTTTGCTTTAGCTGCTTGTACCTTTAGATTGTCTATTTGCTGCAAGCCTATCATAATCATATTTAGTGTTGTAGTATTCATGTAAATAAACAGCATAAAATTATAAGCAGATAAAAATATTATAAAAGCAGTTTAATTAATTAAACATGCTTCATATATATATATATATATATATTTTGTAAAGAATCTAAAAACTCGGTAACAAAGCTTGGAGAAAACCGAGTTCTATGGCTCATGTCCTTAAAGTAAATATGGCCCTCACTAAAAAAATTTCCAACCAAGGAAACCCTCACTAATATTTGAGACTACTTTATTACATTGATCTACTATTCTGATGAATTAGACAAGAATGGTGCACTATTACACTAAAAACTAAAAAGAGAATTGAGAATCAATTTGTTAGGTGTTGTCAAATAGGGGTTGTTTTCTTTTTTCAAAAGCAGGGGTTAGAGTGTTATTAACACGTTTTATTTGTTCAAATGGTCTCTGGCGTTAATTTGTTTGACAAAAATATTTCATGACCCATTAAATGATGATGTTGTGTTCATGTGGCAGATAGAGGGGAAGATAATGTGAACGCTTAATCACTAATTTTGTCTTTAAACAAAAGAAATTTGTTCTTCAAAACAAATCTAACCCGCCTCGACTTGACCAAACTTGCCATTTTTTGGTTTTAATACTCAATTAGTGCTCAAATGTCCACGTTATCATCCCTTTATTTGTCACATGTACATCAGATTATCATTTAATGAGCCATATAATATTTTTATCAAACAAATTTAGGTCCGGGATAATTTGTAAGCTTTTATCAAATTATAGGGATCAATTTAAAAAAATTTAAATGATAGAGACCAAAATGGATCCAAGGTTAAACCATAGGGACTGAAATTATAGTGAAACCTTATTTAGAATTCAATATATAAGAGGTGGGGTATTTTTACATTTGATTAAACATCAGGGACTAGCGTGATATTTTGAATAATCCGTTAAAAATCGAGGAATCATCCCCGAATCTTCTCCTCTTTCCCCGCAGCGCGCGATCGCGGTGGCTGCTATCGAGTGAGGGGTGGGTTTCTGTCTCCTTTAGAAGCAGCATTCGCCGCTTTTTATGATCGCCCGTTCTACGCTGATGTTCCGATCTCTCCGAAATTTCTTGTCCGAACAAGAGATTCGTGATCTATTATCATCATCTAGTTATCCTAATTTGTAGTTTTCTCTTCTCTTCAATTTGTGCTAGGGTTTTATCTTCAAAGATTTTTCCGTATATTTAACGGAAAATTCTAGGTCTTAAACCTGTTACTGTATGAAATAACCTCGTTTTGTTTCCAGAGATCTCTGTACGCGGTTCGAATCTTGATTTTTTGAAATTCCTTCGGGCGTTTTGGTAAGTTTATGCTAAATTTTGAAATTTGAAATTTGAATAAGTTTTTTTTAGTGTTTTTATTGGGTTTGCGGTCCCGTCTGGAGTTTATAGTTGCTGTATAATTATGGCGGCTGGGAGACATGGGGGTTATCGTGACAATGAATTCAGGGATCGGGAGTCCAAATTTCATGTGTCGAGGAGGTCATTTGGTAATTCTTGGCAAGAAATTGAAAGAGTTAGCAATGATGAGCGTAGGAGTTTAGGGCGGGATGTCCGAGATAAGGTTAGGTTCAGGCACAAGGACATGAAAGAGAGGTTGGCTGTTAATGGGTATTGTCCATCTTCTAGTATGAGTAATTCAGGAAGTAGTGATTGCAGTGGTCGTGGCAGTGATCATTGCCCGAGGCAGATTAGGGTTTCCATTAATGCCATGGATAGAGAGCAGGGTGAGTTTTCTAGTGAGAGTGGATCAGATGATGCCATTGAATCTGGCTTTGGGGTTGATTATGAGGTTTCAAAGGCGGTAGAAAATGGGACTCTATCTCCTCAAAAGAGGAAGAGAAAATTTTCACATGTGGTTTGGGACAGGGACGACAAAACATTGAGTACTTCACCCCGAAGTATAACTTATACAACAGTGAGTACTCTTCTATCGCCCCGGAAATTGATTTGTCAGTCTCCTAAAATAATCTCAGATCAAAGGGTTCATACATCTTCTATTAGAAATATTGGTGATGAAGATTTGCCATCTTCTTCTGAAGTTGAATCTCCTTTGGCCTCTAGATGTGAAATGTCCCAGTCATTATCAAGGTTGTCTCCTGATTTAGGAAAACGTGTTCACCAGAATAATGTAGAAGCAAAACTGTTAGACACTGAAGATAACGGCCCTTCAAGGAATATCTCTTTTTCACGGTGGGCTGGAAATACCTTTCCGGCCGATGAAGGTGAACATGAAGTTTTGGATGATAAAGATGTACTAAGAAGACAAAAGAAAACACTAGTTTCTGAGGTTCTGGAAAATGCGGTACATAAGAAGATGCTGAGTGACCCATTCCATGAGGCTGGGGACCTCAAGAGCAATGACTCTGAGTTCAATGGAACGAGAGTGATGTCCTCTAAAACTAATGATCAAGATGTCCATGGGAGATCTTTGAATGGGGATGAGTATCCTTGTGACAATGTGGAGGACGATGACTACGTGGAGGTCGACAAGGGGTATGATACAAGTGATGCTAATGTTAGTCTGTTAGATACTGATTCTGATGGCGAGTATGACTCCTGTGCCACAGAGGAACCTTCATTGCCCCCTCAACGAAGAGTAAACATGCTCCTGGGATGTAGAAATGTTGATGAGTTTGAGAGATTAAACAAGATTAATGAAGGCACCTATGGCGTTGTATATAGAGCCAAAGACAAGAAAACTGAGGAAATCGTTGCTTTGAAGAAGGTTAAAATGGAGAAGGAACGGGAAGGGTTTCCACTGACTTCTTTGAGGGAAATAAATATTCTTCTTGCATTTCACCACCCGTCAATTGTTGATGTGAAGGAAGTTGTGGTAGGGAGTAGTCTTGATAGCATTTTTATGGTGATGGAATACATGGAGCACGATCTTAAAGGACTCATGGAGACGATGAAGCATCCTTTTAGTCAGAGCGAAGTAAAATGCTTAATGATCCAGCTATTGGAGGGTGTTAGGTATCTCCATAGTAACTGGGTGCTTCATCGTGATTTAAAGACATCTAATTTGCTTTTAAATAATCAGGGTGAATTGAAGATCTGTGACTTTGGGTTGTCTCGTCAATATGGAAGTCCTTTGAAGCCGTATACTCATTTGGTTGTTACTCTTTGGTACAGGTGAGTTTTTCTTCCTTACCCCTCCCATCTTTTCATCCACATATTACGAAGCCTATTGTTACTTCACTCTTCTATCCATGCACAAACATAACTTTTTACTTTGGTGTCTGGTAGTTTTTGGCTGAAGAATTTGAGTTGTTTGTAACATTCATCTGTGCGTTAGATTCTGAACAGAAGACGTACAATACATACATGAGTGTTTGTGAAAAAAGAATAATTCTTAGTCTTATTTTGTTTTTCTGCTGATTATGGTAGAGCGCCTGAGCTACTGTTAGGAGCAAGACAATATTCAACGGCAATTGATATGTGGTCCCTGGGTTGTATCATGGCCGAATTTTTGTTGAAGGAACCTCTTTTTAATGGAAAAACTGAAGCTGACCAACTTGACAAGGTAATATGCCTGTTCTCTGGTATTTTATTGGTGATTGTCGGTGTCTTGACGTATTACATTGCAATAACTGCTCCTTATTTGACTTGTCAGATTTTTAGAATTCTTGGCACTCCAAATGAGAGTATCTGGCCTGGATTTTCCAAGCTACCTGGTGTCAGAGTCAACTTTGCAAAGCATCAGTAAGAATTTAATGTTTCTTAATTTTATTTTAAAGTCTGTCCTTCGGCATTCAGGGTTTCTTATTTTGCCACTGCTTTCCCAGGCTTCTGGCTTTGGGTGATTCTGGTCTATCATCTGGCTTCTGTTGGTAAAATGCTAGTCCCAGCATCATTGTTTGTATTGACTATTCTTTTCTTCCTTTCAGTTCCAACCTGCTGCGCAAGAAATTCCCTGCCACATCATTTACGGGCCCTCCTTTTCTTTCTGAATCTGGATTCGATTTGTTGAGCAAACTTCTAGCATATGATCCAGCAAAGGTAAAAACTAATCAATATCAGGAGATTGTTCACTTATTTCATTTACATTTGCTTATTTATGCTTCACATTATTTTACAGAGAATATCAGCTGAAGCTGCTCTTAATCATGAGTGGTTCCGTGAAGTGCCTCTCCCAAAGTCTAAGGAGTTCATGCCTACTTTCCCTGCTCAGCATGCTCAAGACAGGTAGCTCGAATTGTTCTCTCAGGATTTCATGCCTATATATCCTTCCGTGTATTTACTAATCTTGTTAGTGATTTTCTGTCTTTCCTTGCTAGGAGAATGAGAAGAGTAATGAAGAGTCCAGATCCCCTGGAAGAGCAGCATAGAAAGGAACTGCAGCTCCGGGAGTTAGGAACTGCTGGTTTATTTGGTGTGAGATGAGTTTTTAAATGATGGTTGAAGCGCCGTGTTCCATATATATGACGCTTGCTATTAATGACTTTGATGGTCAGCTGTAAAAGAGGAGCTCTGGTTGTCACACTCACAAGATCATTGGTGCTGATTTCCATGGGGTGCTTCCTGGTAGATGGTGAAATATGTATATTGTACCTTCAGGCAACCAGTTCTATTGCAGGTGAACTTTGTTTTAAAGGATTGATGATCATCTGAAAACACATGTATAACACTTGCATCAAAAGTTCTAGAATTTTGCCTATGTAGAAAAAGTAGCTTTTGCTGTAAAATGTTCTTGTGGAAAAATGGTGAATTGTTGGATTTGAATTGGGTTTCAATATTGAGGTATAATAGGTTTTCTGCTTGTATGGTTCTAACCTCTATTTATATTTCCTCAAATTTATGTTGTGGCTATGTATGAGAAAGAGCTGGATGAAGTAGAGGTCACAACCTATCTCATTCATGAAATTGATATTAGCCGCAAACGTTAACTTTATGAGGAGCTAGAGCTACTGTTTCCATTCTCAACCTCTGGATTTGAAAAGTTAGTGTTTTTTTTTTTTAATATAATAAACCGCACTTTTCATTGAAAAGCTAGTGTGGTTTGGTTCCTTGTGATCTGCATTTTCACCAACTTATTGAGAATAAATACTTTTGTGCACTTTAGGTCCTTCACTCGTGTTATGAGCAAAGAGTTGACTTATACATGTGGGTGTATGGTGTCTTATATCTCAAGTTTAAATTTCACGTTATTAATTGTTATCTTTCGTGTTGTTGGCTTGTTTAGTTGATACATGATTTCAAGGTTAAGGTATCAACCATATATTTGGAGGTTCAATCATGGTGACTTGTATTAGCATTTGAAAATATGTCAAAGAAAAATTAGTGCTTAGGAATTACTTAAATTATTGAACACTGAATAAAACAAAGTACAGTTAGTTAGTATCATATTAGGTGGCTGTATTTTATCAATTGGGAAAAAGAATGTGTAACTAATCTAAAATTGCTGACATCACATAGGATGATATTTAAATTACTTGATGCAATTCAATGCATTGAGAAATAAGTTGACATGGACTTGATATAGTTGTTTGAGTAGTTGCTTTGTTTTTTATTATTTGAGGAATTCTCATCCTCATCTGTACTTTTATTAATCTCTTTGATCAATGAAAGTTTAATCTTTCTATAAAAAAGAAGAAGATCGATGGTCTATTAGCAGAGAACCAGTTCAAGGTTACGTGAGTCCATTTCTGCAACATTCTTACAGGAAACCTGTGAAATGCTTGTCAAGATTGGAGTGATGATTTTTTTCCCTTCAAAATTTAGATAACTATTTTGCAACTAGTGGGTGGGATAGAGATCTCGAGATAAGTTGTGGATTTGGTAGATGTGAACTGTTGTTTGGACCTAACCATTTACTTATTCTCTGATTTGTGTGGAGGAGAAAAACTAAGTTTTTTCTTGTCGAGAAATTTTTTCTTGATCTTTATCTTACTATGTCACTGCAGTTTACTGTATTTGAGCATTCAGGTTGAGGAGATCTACTATGGACTCTGGATTTCTCAGAATACTTGCTTGTCCCTCATGTTGAAGAAAGGTAATGTGAATGTGGTTGTTTATCAATGAAATCGTTTCTTATTTAAAAAAAAAAGTATTAAGTACAACCGATCGTTTTACTTTGTTGCTCACTCGCTAATTTTGTAAATTTCTGGTCCGATAGCATCATTTGGAGATTGAAAACTTTCATTTTAGATCTCAATATTTCTTTTTGACTATTGTATTCCTTGTTATGTTTTGTGCTTTGGAAGAGAACATCATGGTGAATAAATGGAACTCATGCAGTCGCTCAATGTTACCTGTATATTGTCCAATCATGTATTAAATCAGTAAAAGAAAGTATTGTTATTTGAAGTATAGTGAAGCATAAAAACTTATGGTATTTATATCGTGTCTTGACCTAGCATATAATATGAAATCTTTCAACATTACTGCCTGTTGGATATTATTATAATAGTATTATTTTTTTAGTATAATAATTCATGATGGTCTTAAAACTACTGAAGATTTCTGAGAATGCTATTGGATGCTCTCTCGATATCATTTAGATGTAGGTACTGTCTTCTCTCATTGAACTTTATTCTAATAATCTACATTTGGGTGTTACTGTTATACTAATGGTTACTTTGATCTCGAGTTCATATCGTTTGAACACATCTATGGAGTTCCCTACTTGTATACAAATCAATGTTTTTTTGAATTTTTTTTATCCAATTTGAAATTTAGCTAACATGTAATACGCGTGCATTTACTGGTTAGTTGAATCTCAGTTCACTTGCTGGCATGGGGAAGGGCTAGCTGCGCATGCTCTCCATTTAGCTGTTATGTTACATCAGAGAGTATTGCCAATGGCTTTCATGCAATGTTTTGACTTCTTCCTGCTTATTCATCGACAGCAAAGCACGTTCTTTAGTCGTTTCACAGGTGACTCATCCCCTCAATCATTTTGGTCAAAACCCAGTTATTGGTGCTCCAAACTGAGTTGATCATTGATTCAGTCCAAGAATGGAGGAATTCTGTTGGGTTTTTTAATTTTGACTTTTGGATTCTGAGACTAATCCGTGAGTATTTTAATGTTCTTATCAGTCGTACTAAGCCAGATTTCTTCCTATGCAATATTGTACTATTTGAATATTGACTGTTTAGAGATTTTGCCTGGACATCTGATCTGGGAAAAACAGTCGATCAATTCTTTGTAATAGAGTTACTATTTTAATAACATTAAAAGAGTTTCTATCTGTACTCTCGATCCTTTGATTCCCACAGCTTTTGAGAACTTATTTTTTAGAATGAGTTTAATGAATTGAGTCGAGCCTATTTGCTAAGATCGGATCATTGTCAAAATCGCGTTATTTTATGTCCATAGCCATTTCTGTAATTACATTTAGTGAAGCACAATAGAAACCTGTGTAAGACGAATTTGATGTTAAAAAAAAATGAGACGTTTGTATTTGAAGAATATTGCTTTGTAACCTTTACAATACTGGATTATTTTTTTACAGCCAGTGGCTGAAAGAAACTCCAGAAAATGGAATCAATCACTCTCAAGGGGATTAAAAAAATGAAATCAACATGATAAAGAACAAAATAGCTCATGACATTTTACATTTTCAAGGAACCATTGACTTTCCTATACACACGACAATATTCGTATTGGAAGTAATTTTGATGATGTTTGTGATCGATTTGGCAGCCACTGATATTTGTGAATTTCAAGAGAAAACTAGAGTCTTCCCAAGCACAAAGGTGACCAAAGTGAGTTCAATAAAAAATATGGTATTCAGAAGAGCTCTATCAACTGTCCACCCAAATATGGTTATTCCTCCAGGATTTGTCTGTAAATACATCACTGCACCATAGAAAAGGAAGGATAATTTAGTTGTTGATGAAAACGAAGTTGAATTATATTTAATGAAATATATATTATATATGAATGTGTTTAGATCAGTTTGTGACACCTCTAGTAATTTTACGAGACAATCACACAACAATATGATTTGGAAAGGAAAATATATATATGTTATTTGCGGTTAATAAGTGACCCAAATTAATTTTAAAATGGAAATCATCATTTTACAACAAATCAACCTAGATATGGGAATGACCTTCATACTATAGTGGAAGGAAAGGCGAAAGAAAGATGAGGTGTGCTGAAAAATGTAAGAATTCATATATTGAGTTTATTATGCTTTTCAAACCTAAATAAATAGATGCATCAGTGAGGTTTTTAAAGAGATTTGAAGACCCTGAATCAAGAATAATGAGCAAAAGGAAAAAATGCTGCAAAGGAAACTTAAGTGCATGAAGGCACAAGAGTTTCATACCAAATGCTTGTCTTTTATGATAATATGACATATAAGAAGCTAGCTGTGTAGTTGTGGGCATTGTGACAATATCCAATGACTCTAAATCGCTTTCGGAGTAACTAGTAGACATGGAATTCAGTCTACTGGAAGTTAATGAATTTTCGTTGCCGTTTGGAAGTCGAGGTTGGGATACGTCACCCAGGCCACAAGTGACTAAAGCATGCCATCGACTTGCTACTGATGCAATTGATTGGGCTCTATGGGAAATTTTTGTAGCTCCATGCAAGCAAAGAATGATTCCAACCAGTTGAACAATTGCAGAGACCTGGAACGTAGGAATGAATTAGGAAGGAAACCAAGCTTGATATCTTTAAGTAAAACTCAAAACTGAACATTTTGCCCACAATCCCAAAACCTTGAATCTAATTCAGTTTCTACAGTTAAACTTTTCTAAACTTATAGAAAGTGCACTTCATCTATTGATTACTCCTAAACTAATTAATATTGTAAGTAGCTAAAAAAGAGATGAAAAACGTTGAAACTTACTGCATAGTCGCCACCATTTATTAGGGTAATCAAATCACTATAGCCTGTTGTCTGGAACAAGGTTACAAATTGGCTTGCTGTGACCACCATGAACTCAAGAAGAAGAAAAATTCGGAATCTGTGGCTTATCTTAGACAAATAATAACGCAGAAAGATGTGCTCTTCTATTAATATCAAAACTTCAGTATCTGTTTGCAGGAGCTTTGCATAATCATCAAAGTGGATGATTTGCAAATTGCA
This sequence comes from Gynostemma pentaphyllum, assembly GCA_028015215.1. Lineage (NCBI taxonomy): Eukaryota > Viridiplantae > Streptophyta > Magnoliopsida > Cucurbitales > Cucurbitaceae > Gynostemma > Gynostemma pentaphyllum. The sequence continues at coordinate 46,858,612 of CM051350.1, read as the reverse complement.
CATCAAATGAAACAAAATGGCTGCTGATAGAGAGATCAAGCTCACATAAGTCCATGATATAACCATAGCCAGTAAGATAACAATAGATAACCCCCAAGACACATGTTCGGCATACAATATTCGATTCACCTCACGAGCAGCCTTCAGAACGAAACATGGTAGTGCCCAGAAAACGAGCAAGCGTATAGAACCCTGTTAGATAGTCGGAGCAACTTCCTTGCATTAGTAAAGTTCAAAGTTACACAACCAAAACATCCAAGAAACTCAATATGAGTAATATTTCAAGCATTTAAACATTGAAGAAGGCAACAGGAGAGGACAATCAAGGTTATTTTTCCAGAGTTCTATGAAGATGTTTCGGGTCAAAACTAAAAGCAAAGGCATAACTTTAGGTGTAAACACCTTAAATTCATATAAACTACACCAGTCCTCTGTTTCAACTTTAGAGTGATTGCTTGTACATCTTGATGAATAACACTTGTCCAATATTATTATCAAATTATATTTAATGCCAATCTTTATGCTTCAAAAGAATCACAAAATTCACTTATGTAAGTTCTAATTCAGCAAAAAAAAAAAAAAAAATGCTCACCCATATCTTGTTGATATAGTCTTTTCGAAACCGAGACAAAGAATTCTTCTGCCTATCAACAGAGAGGAATCTCCTTATACCATATTTTCTTAGATTATGAGAAAGACAAAGCAAAGAAACAGCAGCAAGACAAGCTTGAGAGGCAACAATATCAAGCTCAAAATCCTTAATCTGATATTTCTTACAGGAATCACAATCAGTAAGCTCTAAAACCACAACTGGAAGAACAATTCCCACAAGCAAAAAACCAGTCCAAGACAAAACACAGCTAAGAACAGAGGATTGATGGAATCCTAAAAAAGCAAGAAATGTATCAAACAGTTGAAGGGTTGTCTCCAAATGGGTTTCTTCCTCATCTTCTTCCTCTTTTGGTTGTGAATTTTGAATCTGAATTGACTCAAGAAGTGGAATTTGGGCTAAAGGGTCTCCATTTTCTACTTGAACAAGATGATCCGCCATGGAAATTAAGAGATCAATCTCAATGCTCTTACTGAAAGATTTGAAATTTATCTCTTTTTTTATAATGGGTTTTGGAGAAAATGATTGAAGAAGATCATAGGTGGTCAAAAATCTGATCAAATCCAAAACATCAAATTCAGTTCCTTTCTTTCCTTTGATCAAGCAGATTTCGGACAAATATTAGAAGAAGAAAAAAAATCAAAAATGCTTCTCTGTGGAAACAATAACATAGAATATTTGTGCATTTAATTGCAACGGTTGGATGGGATCAATCGTCGTTTCTGCAAAGAAATTATGATCGTGACCGTTGAAATAAGGAGGAACAGAAATGTACACAAATTGGCGTAGTATGTGATAATTTTGCTAGATTTCAGGGTCTTTTAGCAGAAGAAAGGAGCGAGTGCGATCCATATGGGAAACTTGGAAATATTTTCTCTTTTTTGTTTTAGTAACCCTTTTGGTTTTCTTTATTTTTAAACATTACTTCACATTAGGGCAAAATACATTTTAATTACATTACATAATAATTGAAAGTTCATTATTGTAACTCAAATGATGATTTTTTTGTTCTTCAAGTTGTTTTTTTTTTTTTTTTTTAATTTTCCTTTATGTTTTTTTTTTTCCTTAATCTTATCACAAAATATATTTTAAAATAGTTTTCTATTTTTGAAAATCAAGAACAGTTTTTTTTATGTAGGAAACTTATTTATCAGGATAATTTTTAAAAATAGTTTTAAAATTAAAAATAAAATAAAATAAAAGACAGTATTTTAGTACTTTCTTTACTGCTTTTTATACATCAGTTGGATGATTGAAATTTATAGAAATATGTCATTGTAATTTGTCATTTGTGGTTGTTTTATATGTCATTTGGATGGATGAAATATATAAAATAAGACTACTAAAACATGTCATTGTAATTAGTGATCCACTTGTTATTTATGAAAGTTCGTTTCAAAATTGGTAAGATTATTTTTTCCCCTTACTTTTAGAAGTCTTTATTTCAATCATTTTCCTCAGTTATATTTTACTTATAATCATCCAGGTGAATGGAATTAATTTTGATAAATAATTGAGATTAACTTATTAACTTCTTTAAGATATATTTATCTTTACTACTATATATAAAATTTATTTGGACTTAATAACTTCTTAATTAATATTTGATTTTCAATTAAAATAATACATAAACTAAAATAAGTTTTTAATAACTTGAGACTGAATTGACATAATTAATAAAGCACACATATTGAAACATATTTTAAACTATAACATAAAGTTATTAACCCAATCCATAATTTATGATTTAAAGTTGATTCTCTATTTACTTATTGTTTTAACTCCCATTCCTCAAACTTTATATACCGTTTTATCTCAATTTTTTCTATTATCTCTATCCATTTGACTCACATGATATTTTTCATTTACTTGATTGTAATTTTTTCACTCTCACTTTATACATTCAGTAACTCTATCCCATTGTTTTCTATTTATCCTTTTGATTAAAAAGGCAGAGTTATCCCCACCTTTAACCGCAAGTAGAAGAATGCACTTTTAACCTTTCAGCCAATGGTATCCAGCATGGCCTAAAATAACTCCAGAGATTTAAAAAAAGAAAATAAAGTCGATATGATAAAAGTACAAAACTCATATGACAAGTTTCCATTTTTTAAGGAACCATACTCTCTAAAGAATATTTCCTATTCATTCTTATGTATAACAACTTTTGGATTTCAAGTCTATTTCATGATGTTAAGTTAAAAGGCGCGATCGGTTGGGACAGGAAGCCACTGCATGAAATTTGTGAACTTTAGGAGAAAATTAATGTCTTCCCAAGCACAAAGGTGACTAGCCCGAGTTCAACGAAAAAGATGGTGTTCATAAGAGCTCTATCAACTCTCCACCCGAAAACGGTGATTCCTCCAGGATTGTTCTGCAAATACGTAACTGCAAGATGGAAAAGAAGTTCGATTAAATTGTTGACGATATGATATGGAAAAATCTATGTTATATACAGTACAAGTGACTCTTAAGTTAACAGGAAAATTGAACAGAAGCTTCTACAACAAATCAACCCAATTACTGATGGAAGGAAATGAGAACAAAAGATGTAAATCAGTATGATACAACTTCCTCATATTCAAGGTGGGCGAGATATGGATGAATTCGTTCATTGAGTTTGTTATACTTCTCAATACTAAATAAAAAATGTGACGGTGAGGTTTTTTTAGAGTTTTGAAGACCCTTAATGGTTATGTGCCTAAGTTGCTAAAATCTGGCTAGACGAATAATTGGTTGCAAAAAAAATCTTTAGAATATTTTGTTTCTACATCATTTTTTCGGTTGCAGTTTGCCATTAGGAATCAATAAGATCTGATTTTAAATCAGAAAAATATCTTGCTTAATGTAAAACATAAGGTCAGTTAATGGGAAAGAGTATGCAAAGATAATGGGAAAACGTATGCGATGATAATTTTAAAAGGTTCTGCAAAGAGCCGGTATTGGACACGGGCACCAGTCCATGGCACCGTATACTCTACAGAAGAATGTAGTAAGCGAGAGAAAAAAATGCAGCAAAAGAAACTTGAATTGATGCAGACAAATGAGTTCTTACCCAATGCTTGTCTCTTATGAAAAGTGGACATAGAAAATGCCAGCTGTGTAGCTGTAGGCATGGGAACGATATCCAATGAGTCTAAATCACTTTCAGAGTAACTAGTAGTCATGGACTTCAGTCTACCGGAAGTTGAGTTCTCATAGCTGTTTGGAAATTGAGGTTGAGACGCATCATCGGAGCCACAAGTGACTAAAGCATGCCATCTACTTGCTACTGATGCGATTCCTTGGGCTCTATGGGAAATTTTTATAGCTCCATGCAAGCAAAGAATGATTCCAACCAGTTCAAGAATTGCAGCAATCTAGAAAATTTTGATGAAAAAGGAAGAAAAATTAAAACCGTTTTTTTCTAGTACAGTTCAAAGTTGAACGTGTTGCCCACAATCCCAAGTCAAAACCTTGAATCTTATCAAGTCTCCACAAATTGTTAATAAATTTTTAGACCTTCATCTACATTTTCGGAAAAAAACCCTGCAAGTGAAGTAACTAAAAATGATAAAATGCGTTGAAACTTACCGCAAAGTCACCACCATTTATGAGGGTAATCAAATCACTATATCCTGTTGTAAGGAACAAAGCCACAAGTTGACTTGCTGTGACCAACAAGAACTCTAGAAGAAGAAAGATTCGGAACCTGTGACTTATCTTTGACAAATAATAATTCAAAAAAATGTGCTCCTCTATCAATAGCAAAACGTCAGTTTCGGTTTGCAGGAGCTTTGCATAATCATCATAGTGAATGACTTGCAAACTGCAGACCAAATGAAACAAAATGGTGGCTGATAGAAAGATCAAGCTCAGATAAGTCCAGGATATAACCATAGCCAGTAAGATACCAACAGATAGCCACGGTGACTTGTGTTCGGCATTTAACATTCGAATTACCTCATGAGCAGTTTTCAGAATGAAACATGGAAGTATCCAGGAAACAAGCATGCGTACAGAACCCTGCGATAATAGATAGTCAGAGCAAGTTCCATGCATTAGTAAAGTTTAAGGTTATGTGACGAAAACGTTATAAGAAGTCGAAACGAGCAACATTTTTGGTGTTTGAACTTGGAAGAAGGTAAGAGGTTATTTTCTGGAGTTCTATATAGATTTTTTTGAGTCAAACGAAACGAAATGACATTACATTTTCCTTTTGATAACACCTTATGTTCATATAATCTGATCCAGTCTGTTTTAACTTTACTAATTGCTTGTACATCATTGATTCAAACTGGTTAATATAAAACACATTGACAATCATCAAAGCATAATACTTTCCAGTTTTATTTTCAAATCATCATCACCAAATTGTCTTTAATGCCCATTTTTTATGCTTCAGAAGAGTCACAAAATTAAGGGAAGAGTGCAATTTATACCCTTGAATTTTTAACAACTTGTCTCGATTCAAACCCTAAACTATAAGTGGTTCAATTATTACATTCATCAACTATAAAATTACTTAAAAACTAGTTGGTAAATCACAAAAAGATCATAGGAACAAAACATCTACAGCTTAATAATAAAAAAATCACAATCTCAACCACAAAAACACTCAATCTCAATCACAAAATCAAACAATATTAAAAAAAAAAAATCAACACCGGGGACCAACCAAAATAACCAAATCTAACACTGAAAAGTATTCAACACAAACATAAAAATCAATATCCACAAAAACAACTTCAACCAGATACAAAAACGCCCACACCTTACCATAAATCTTAAAAAAAACAATAGTAACTTAACTAACATAGAGTATTAATCGAACCACTTATTAAAGTTCGGGTTTACATTGACACAAAAAAAAACAACTTGGGTCAGTTCAAATTCAGCAAAATTCAAAACAAATACTTATGAATTGGCAAAATACTCACCGAGATCCCTTTGACATATTCTTTATGAAGCCGAGACAAAGAGCTCCTTTGACTATCAACAAAGAGTAATCTTCTAACACCATATTTCCGAAGATTATAAGAAATGCAAAGCAAAGATACGGCACCAAGACAAGCGCGTGAGGCTACAACAACAAGCTCAAAATCCTTAATCCGAAACTTCTTAAAGGAAGCACGATCATTCAGCTCTAAAACCACAACTGGAAGCACAATTCCGACAAGCAAAAAACCAATCCAAGACAAAACAGAGCTAAGAACAGAGGTTTGATGGAAACCTAGTAAAGCAAGAAATGTATCAAGTTGTTGAAAAGTTTTCTCCAAATGGGCTTTTTCTATGCATTCTTCATCTGTCAGTTTTGGCTCCAGAAATGGAACTTGGGTAAGAGGGTCTTCAATTTCGACTCGAAGATCTGCCATGGAAGAAATTACAAGTCAAAATTTGAACTGAAAGATTTAAAATTTCGGTTTTTTTGGCAATGGGTTTTGGAGAAAATGATTGAGGAGGACTATAGCTAGATCATAGTGGTTCACTCACATTAAAGAAAGGTGAAGTAACAAATCTGAAATAATATTTTTTAAAATATAACCATTAATTTTTTAGTCAGTTTATACGAACCTCAATTAATTATACAAACGTAACGATCACATAATCGTATAATACTCGGTGTCGTGAATCAATCAGAACAGATTAAACAATAAATTAAGTACCTTTCCTTGTTTCACATCTGATCTGGGAAAGGTTGGTTGAACTGGGATTTCACTGGAAAAAAATTCTGTCGATGACTTTATGATGTCAAAATTGACAAATAAAGTATTTAAGTCACGTGGCAAAGAGATAAATTTACGAAAATAACATGGCATCTGGATCGTATCTCTCTGGGATTGCATAACTGAATCACGTGAGGATTTTTATTGTTCCACTCCTTGCATGTGCATTATTAATAATAGAAATTTTATCATAAATGCCCTTTATTTAAGGATGGTTTTCAAAACTACCCTAATAAAAAAATTAGTTTCTTTTTCCCAAAAGTAGTATTACAAGTAGTAAGATTTCACAAATCAAATGACATTTTCATTTTTTAGGGTAGTTTTGAAAAGTTCTGATATTAGGGTATTTTAACACAGATAAAATTCCTTAATAATAAATATAAAAAAAAGTTTTTTCAAAAATAGCTTTTAAAGTAGTAATATTTTAAAAAATGACATTTTCATATTGTAAAGGGTAAAAATCGTCCGCCCATGAGCTGTACAAGCGGGATCAATTCGAAAGGGATCGGACCTGGTAGTATCCGCACAAGGATAAGTCAATTGAGAATGGGCCCAAAAGAGACCCAATAAAGCCTAGTTCAAACTAGCAAGGCCAAACAAGCTCACGACTCAAGGAGTATATAAGAGTTGTTAGCCCATCAAACCAGGAGGTACACACACTATTCTAGACCTAAAAATTCTTGAGCGGCTCCTTACTCTCACCTAACTTGATCGTCGGAGGGTCCTTGGCCGGCACCGTCGGCCCCCTTTGACTGTTCCTTTTCTATCTCAGGTAGACGGAGCCACCGGAATCCAGCACGTGCTCTCGCGTGCTCAACTGTGCGAGAAATACCCCACACACATACTGAGATCTATCAATATGAGACTGAGATTGTTCTATTCTCAAACTGAGATTGGTGGAATCTCAATATGAGAATTATCATTTTTGAAATATTTAAAAATATTTACTATTTATAAAATTACACATGACAAAAGTATCATCTACTGAAATTTCCCTATAAAAATACACTACAAATTAAGTGCAATTATTTAAAAAAAATAATGAGAGTCAGAAAAACAACTTAAATTTACCAAAATAGTATATTACTTTCATTTTAGTAAATCTAAATTTTAATATTTACTATTTCAAACTTTAATTTTAGACAGAATAATTATCATCTAAATAAATTTTATCAATTAAAATTCTCATTTTATTATAAATTAATTGTTAATTTAATTATAATAATAATTTTTTTTAAAATAATTTATTATTTGATTTCAATAAATTATTGAAAAATAAATATGTTATTAAAATAAAAGTGAATATAATAAAACAAATAGAAATACATATTTAAAATAGTATATGTTATGTGAGATGATTTCTAATCGGAAAAAACTTGTAAGCAATTTGTAAAGGTGAAAATTTTGTGTACTTGAACAAATATTTATAAATACATTATTATTTTTTTAAAAAAAAATTCCAAAACACCTCAAGAAAACCCATATTTTATTAATTCTTCTGCATTTCTCAGTTTCTGTCCACTAAGAACTAGATCTAGTAATGGAATGAACCTCACTTTATTCATTACCCACACGTTTTTTAGTCAGATTATGTAAGAAAATCATTAATTCGAGTAATATCAATTCTAAATAAATTTGGAAACGTGATCCACGATCATACTTTTACCAGATAAATCTTGATGAATTCTCCATAATGGTTCATTTAGAAGAATAGCATTGTCATCTCAATTTGATATATTCATGATAAAATAAGCTACATGCCATTCACCCGGGGTAGAGTAAGTGATTTTTTTTGGGAGGGGCAAATATATAAAATATGCTAGATGTTCATTTTTTTTAACTAAAAAATTATAGATTTTACATAAAAAAAAAAATCATTGTAGATCCGGCTCTTACTGTACTGTCTGTCACTACTAAAAATGAAGAATGGAGCATATATAGCTTTACCCGTCTAGCGTAAGCGAGGCTTCCAGTTTCATCTTAAGCTCACTTGCAATGCTGCAAATTATAGTTTTCGGAGGGTAAATCTGCTGGCAAACTTATAGCTTTGGAGGCGAAGATTAGACAGCAAGGCTTTTATAATACCCAATATGAAGGCCAAATCTCGTTTGTAGGTCAGACTCCTGTGAGGAATTAAATAATAGATGTGTCTGCTATCGGTATCTTTGATCGTGGCTAAATACTTAGTGCGTAGAGAAAGATCGGCAAGAACAAAAGACAACAATTTCAGTCCTCCAGAGGATGAACTTACCCAAGTCTTCCACAAGCTTTGTTGCTCATCAAATGAAATTAGGGAAGACAAAAAGTTGACCCAGAAAGTGAGCAACAAGCACAACCAACTACAAGTACCGTAATTCGCTCATCTTTCACCTGCCCCACAATCTTGGAAAATCAACTCACCAGCACATATCATCAATCTACAGTTTGATAAACAATGTTCAGTGTCATTTCTTCCCTTTACGTGCAAGAAATCGTTCTCTAGCAGCCTGAATTTTATTCTGACAGCCATCAAGATCCCCTGTAGCAGTTGTGTCCCCTTTCTTCGGAGAGTCTTTGACATTGCCCTCGATCATCTCACTCATAAGACCAATACCACCACTGTCCCAAGGAAAGCAAATTACTGAGCTGGTTTGTGAGCAAAGTTCAATTTGGAATAAATAACTTGCTTGACAAAAGATGATATGAAGGAGAATTGGCTTACCTAAGTTTGTTAACATTTAGATTCTTAACCTTGTTTAAAATGGGCCTGACCCAGTCAATCTCTACTGCACATACATTCCGCATAAAGGGTCTTGATGTTGTAATCAGCTCGTGGTAAACAACATAGTCAGCAAGTTTCCCCTCCTCATCTGGCTTCAACACAGAAGAAGGATGCACCTACAACAGAAGTGACATCCTGTTTAGATAATTTTCAAACCCAAAAATAAAGCTGAAACCGATTTAAAGTTCGGTAATAATAGTTACATTAGGTAAAATATACACGTCTGAAGTCTGATTAAAAAATACTTGTATATAATACAAAAGTACACTGCACTGCCGTACCTGAATTACTTGGGGTTTAAAACTCAGAGTTCGATAGCCATTGTGATGAATCATTCTCTCTGCAAGTTGATTTGCATACCCTACACATAAAGCCTTCCTCAAATTCCAATACTCTTGTTGACTTTCCTTGTGCTTTCTGTATGTCCATACATCTAATGACCCTGTGAATGTGATTCACTAGAATTATCAGAAAGCGAAGGGAGTCATCCCAATTATACCTCTGGCAGAAAAGAAAATAATAACTAATAAATCAGTTCGTTGAAATAAATTTTCAAGTCCAAGTGTGTTGAATTCCTCATACAAGGGAAGATGCAAATGTTGTCATTGCAATGTAACAGGCTATAGATGTATCATTAGATCTTCTTATACGGTTTAAAATTAATCCTTCAAACACATGGGATAGTATAATGTCAGCACAATCCTAAAAATAACACTTTTTCTTATACTTTTTTTTTATATCCGTGAGTGTCCAGGCCAACTTACGAGCACCTCAACTAATCTCACGGGACAACCACACTACCCTACAACACTTGACGTCGGGAAAATCGTAGGATAATATCCTAGGTAGGTGGCCACACATGGATTTGAACCCATGACCTCAAGGTTGGAAGGACAACCTCTTAGGCATTGGGCCAACCCATGTTTGGTTCACTTTTTCTTATACTAGATTAGAGACTACCATTCCATGATAATAAACGATTATTCATGATGTCATGCCTACTTCTAATACCCTATTTTCTCTTTGATTAATGAAAGTTTATCTTTCTATAAAAAGAAAGAATAGTGTTTTCCAATCATTAAACGTCAACTAATGGTACGCTGTACAAACTTTGACATAGGTTCCACAATTTAAATAGCAAATCAAACTTGGAACTATAAGGTGACCCATCTCAATGACCATAAAGTTACAGCCAACATGCTAACAAATTTCTCATAACATCCTTTTCACATTAAGTTTCAGAACAAGAAAACCGAAATAATACTAACCTTTAGCTATTTTCTGCATTATTTGAGAAAGCTGTTTCCGAACATCTTTGACAAACATCATCCCTCTTACCTGCAAGCTCTGTTAGTTAGTTACCCACCTTTTCAAAACTATACCAGAGCTCCACAACACTCCACTCGCATAGCTTGTAATGTAACAGAGATTAATTGTAAAAAGTGTTTAGATGAGGAACTCCCAATGGAAGCTATGAGACACTAGATTCCAAAAATCATAAAAATTCCTTCCACCATCTCAAAATTCTACTATTTTTATAATTACACTAAAGAAGTGCAATCAATCTCATCCACAAAATTCTGGACTTTCTCCTAAATAGACAACCACAAAAAAGTGAATATATCCCACTTTAATAGTGTTTAGTGTCCGTTTGGGATAGCTTTTGGAGGTGTTTAAAAGAGAGAGTGTTTTTTATAACCATTAAAAAAAACAGTTTTAAACACTTTCAAAAACTATCCTAAACAGGCTCTTAGAATATGAGCATGTTTTCTGTCACTACAAACTGGACAAGCTATATAGTTTGACTACAATGTTCTATCATCCAGACAATGCATAGTATGTACACGAATTTAAAAAAAGACATTAAAAAACTTACCTGCAAGCCATGGTCTTTACACCAGCTATTATCATACTTCTTGTGATCCCAAAGCTCAAATATCTGTAGCAATTGGATGTGATCACCCCATCCTGAACCATCAGGAAGGTCCAACGAAGTGTGTTTCCTCTTCTTATCAGTATTCTTTCTACAGTCAGAAGTAAGCGTATGGTCACTAAAATGATCCATGAAATACAAGCCATTTCAGTAACGGCATTTAACCAAGAAATTGCTCCTCTTCGTTGTTTGAGTAGGAGTGATTGTAACTTTGTTCCAAAAGTTCAAATTCTCCGAGAAATATTAATATAATAAATGAAATAATCAAGTGGCAATCACTTTCCGTATAGACATTGCAAGGGTATCATTCACTGAATAAAAGATGAATGGTATCAGCACCCTGGTTTTCAGATATCATGGATAAAATCGAAAAAGTGGCAGTCCTCCCCAATTTTATGAGAGAAGATTTCTAACTAATGACCCTAAATATAAACGAGCCAACATGAGCAGTGAAATTATTCAAATTTTAAGGATGAGAAAAAGGTATAATTGGAAGCCTGATCAGGGAATAAGTAGGTAACCCCAAACAATGATAATGGTTGTTCATAATTGAAATGCAATGACAGTGTGATACAAACTGATTGAGAATAAGTACACTGGTCATAGGCAAGAAATTACAAATTACAAAAAAAAAAAAAAAAAAAACTTTTCGATACAATAATGAAGATTTTGTTTCTGAACTTCAAAATGACGGTATAAAAGAGACGAAAAATAAAAATACAACATGTTTATTGTCTTCAACACGAAATTTTAGGAACTGAAATGAATTTAATATTCACCGGCTATAGCTGTAATAATTTTCTACAGACAGACAACTTGGTTGTAGGTATATTATATATATAAAAAAGGTAAACACTTTATTGACTGCACCTGTGACCAGTAAGCAAGGTTGTCTCTGCTGATAACATTGCAGCAACAGTCAAAGCCTGGGATATGCATCCATACTCATTTGCCTCTATTAAAGTTCGTGAAAGTGAAGGTTCTAATGGAAGCTCTGCACAAGATCGTAAAAAAATATTACAGGAACCAGTAATTGCTCGTCAAACATTTCCAATAGGCAAATAGAATCAATGAGAAAGAGAAATCATTACAGTAACATCGATACTTATAGTGAGTCTGCCATAATGATCATGAACCAAAAAAAACAACATATATGACCTTTGTAATCATAAATTGAACTAGTTAAAAAATAGCAGTTATTAACAGTGTAATTCTGACACAAGATGAGAACCTAATACCAGCCATTGTTCGCCCAATACTTGTAATATATCCATTTTCATCAATAGCATCAATAAGATATAGCTGCTTCAGTGCATCTTCTAAAGACTCAGCTGTGGAAAATCCAGTTAGATCTAATCATCAAATGGTTCAACTGACTGCCTACAAAAAATGGTAAAACTTGATATCAACACTTACAGATAGGGGGATCAAGAAAATCAAATCTAAGAATATCAATATCAGCAAGGTCCAATGATTTCAAATAAAGAACACTGCCAGCAAGAGAAGTTCTTTGTATTTCAGGAACTGTTACATCCAAGAAATCATCTTCGTAATTCTTGGAAGTGTACATTCTATAGCACTTCCCCGGACGTGTTCTTCCAGCTCGCCCAGCACGTTGATTTGCTTGCACTCTGCATAAACAGCACAAATATTTTAATGATGAAACCAGATGGTCACTCATAGCCTAGGCAAGAAATTAGAACAGATGAATAGTAAGAAGCATATTAACGGCTCTAGCAAGATAATAGCCAATTTTAATTTTTAAAAACAAATGGACAAGAAGAAATTTTATAGGCAATTCCAGGGTTATATATTATTTGTTGCTGATGCAAGACAAGGCTGGAGATATATGTCAAAATTGTAAACGATGGGGTTGTTTTGCAAAGACATAATGACCTTAAACACAACCAGCACTTAAAGCTTTATTTGACTTTTGCATCTACATCATTTCCCCAAATTATAGCATCAAACACAACTAGCAAAAAACAAAAAAAATGGCCAAAAAAGTTACAACTATCAAGAGCAAACTCTACAACATAACAACAAGAGAGTAAATAGTCAAGTAGACTACTTACTTGCTAATTTGTACAATGTCAAGGGAGTACATGCCAGTTGATGGATTGTATTGCCGTTGCTTGACATAACCAGAATCAATGACGTACCTGTGATTTATGTATGCTCATCATTGTGAGGTTGTTTCCATGAAACTAAATGATTCATCAATAAGAGGAAACGTGTCAAATTTACTTACACAACACCGTCAACAGTCAGAGAAGTTTCAGCAATATTGGTTGCCACGATAAATCTCCTACAATTTGGAGGTGGAGGATTGAATACACGTACCTGTGTGAAAAAGCTGATGTATCAGGCACATAAGTCCCATGAAAATTGAATGGCTACTACATCTACATTGCGTGAGCAAATAGAGATTTTTTTTTAGAATTTCACCATATCGTACTAGCAGTTAACTGCCCACCATTATCGGTATATACAAGTTTGAATATGAAGTGCCTCAAAATGAACTATACAAAAGGAATGGAATGATAACTAAATTTCATCTCCTATTCGAATTGACCAGATTGCACTTTTCTTCTTCTTTTTTTCCTTGATAAGATTCTTCTTTTTCTTTTTTATAACCACGAGTGCTTGAGCTAGCAAACTCATATTTTAAGTAATTGTAACAGACAACCATGTGATCTTGAAGTTAGAACATTAAATCCCTTAAGTTATTAGGCTAAGGAAATTTTAATATTCCAAAAATAAGGAAACATAAACTTTTTCATTGAGAGAAAGCTGAAAAACAGCCAGAGGCCCAGGGGAAGAGAGATTCCCTAGAAAAGGGGATTTAAAAAGGAACTTAATATAAGTTGATTACCGAAAGAGGGTAGTTACAAAATGAATCTTGAAGCATACGCCATTCAAAAGTGCTAAACTATACCCTTTCACGAATATCATCCAGAAGTCTATAATTTTCAGTAAAAACTTATTGTTCCTATTTTGAATCAATACAAGACAAATACCAAAATTTAAATATTTCACCTTTTTAGACCACAATTAAGAAGGAATTCTAAATGAAATTTCTAGAGAAATGAATATCTAACAAACCGCCAATAATTACTTGCCTGCAGTTCTGGTTGCAATGAACCATGAAGGGGAAGAATTATGGCATCCATGCAAGATCCTTCCTCCAAACTAAGGACTCTTTCTTCCAACTTTGTTACTAACTTCTCTATATCATCCTTCAAAATTGATATTTTTTCATGAAGAAACAACATCTACAAATAATAACAGAGAGAATCTCAAGGATATATCGTACTGAAAAGGAAGGATACCTGTCCAGTCATGAAAATGAGAACATCCCCCTCTGGTTCTTGAGTATGTATATCTAGAAAAACCAAATCAATCCAACCCCATCATTAGTTAAAAAGTATAAAACTGGATAGAATGGATATTAGGGAAATTTAAACCTATAGGTCTTTTATGGTTTTTAATAGAAGGGGTAATTATAATCAACTAATGGGGTAACGAGGAATCAACACAGGAAAATGCTAGATGATTACAGAAAGGTTTTCCAACTAAAATTAAAAAAAATTATTTAAGACAACAACAGTAATAATAATTTTTTTTTTGTTCAAGTTAATTTTCATTGATAAATGAAAAGGGAAATAATAACAATAACGATAATAATATTAGAGGATGATTACAAAAGGCTAAGAGTTGAGAGTCAAAAAAGAATCTTTAAGCCTAGATCTAACCTAAATTTCCAGTCTACCCCCTCGATTTGTCCAAAAAACAAATTTGTTTCTAAAATTTCAGATTTCCCACAATGTTGCAGCCACCTCATCTATCAACAAATATGAGACTTCTCATCATTAGTCAGCACAAGGAAGATTTGGAGAAGAAAATTTACCAGGGGCATGTCCAAATCTATTGGAATCAAAAGACATGTTAATCAATTAACCTGCTGTAGGAATCCGATATCAGGTTTTTGGATACTAATTACCAAGAAAAATAAAAAAGAAGATGCTATAAAAACAGAAGAATCCATAACAACACCATAGGAATCTACTCACGTTTAGACTTAGACCTCTAAAAACTAATTAAGTAACAGTTTCAATGTAGAAACCTTCAGGATTTAGAAATTCAATTAGGATCAAGAAATCTAATCGTAGGATTTTTTTTTTATATAATAAACAACGGTTAAGACACTAAGGACTTCTTATACAACTAGTGCTATCGCTCTTTGATAAAAAATACAAATAATCCAACAAATTTAACAAAACACAAAAAGTTGTAAGAAAATATGTGGATACAATAATCATAGTATTTCACTCCTAAGTGCAATTCTTCATTAACTACATGAGTAATATCTTCTTCTCTATTTCATCCACTTCTTTGCCACTTGTAACTGTGAGGAGTATAGTTGAGATTTAAAGACATTTGGTTGTAAAACTTGCATATAATATATTTAAAGTTTGACAGATAAGTTGAAAAAAGTAATGAGAAATAAAACAAAATAACAAGAGGGGGATTCTATACAACACCTGCAACAATCTCGGCAGAGTTCAGAATTTATAGATAAGATATAAATCACTCTACAACTACTAGATGAAAATCTAATCATACCAACAGCCTTTTTTAAACATGATTCGAGGTAGCTCTTGGGACGTTCATTGCTGTACAATATCTCAACGGGATACAACTTTCCTGGAACTGTCAGCACAGGGCAGTTGGAAAAGAACTTTGATACTTTGTCCCCATCAAGAGTTGCTGAAGTGATAAGGACCTTTAAATTGGAGATACGTCTCTTAATTAATCGTTTCATCAGCCCCATCAAAATGTCTCTGATTAAAAAAAAATAGGTAACAATATAAGGCAAAAACACAAAAAGAGCTCGGAAACAACATTATTGAAATCAGCAAGAGGAAACGCCAACAGAATTCAGGAGAGAAGACAGGAATCAGCACCAATAATCGAAAAACACAACTCACGTATTTAAGCTTCTCTCATGAGCCTCATCCAGTATAATAACTGAATACTGATCAAGCTCAGGATTAGAAAGACTTTCACGAAGGAGAACTCCATCAGTAAGGTATCTGAGCAGTTTACAATCCTACAGTCAGTTACAACCGAATTCGGCATCAAACAACAGAACACTACAATAGCTCCATACTCCAATACATAAAAAGTATGAATCCATTTACTTGATTCTAGTTCTTTCTGAAGTTCGATCCTCAAATCGAATAGCATATCCTACTTCCTCACCGAGATAAACACCAAGCTCCTCCGAAACTCGTCTGCCAAATTAAATATTGAATCGATGGATTAGCTTAACACATTTCTTGAAACTTTCCAGCTTAATAAACTTCAGGATTCAAAATTCTAGTGATTCATTCTCATTGCCATGATTTTCAAGAGCATATCAATACGATCTTACAGTAAATTGCAAAGCATCAAAAGCAGAAACGAATTAGGATTATACCTAGCGACGGAGACGGCGGCGACTCGGCGAGGCTGAGTAACGCCGATAATACCAGATTTGGTATATCCTCTTCGATGGAGAATTTGAGAAAGCTGAGTGCTCTTTCCTGAACCTGTTTCTCCGATTATAACGACTATAGGATTCTGCTCCACCGTTTGAATGATTTTTTCTTCGAATTGAAGGATTGGAAGGTTCGCCATTTATGAATCTGCTCCAGTTTTCAGTACTCTCCTCAGCTTAGTATGAACTTGGAAAATCGTAAGGCAGCGCGAAATCACTGAGTATTGATTTTTTAAGTCCTCTTCAGTTTTCTTATTTCCGTTTACCCTTCGTTTAACGACGATATAATTTTTAAATGGATTTTTTTTTTTTTTGCAACATAAATGGATTTATTTTGGGTAAATTACAAATAATATCTACCTGGTTTTGATCAAATTCATTAACAGTTTCTATAATTTAAAAATGGCAAATCACACATCTATAGTTTCAAATTATATCAATAAGATCTCTCAATTTAAATGATTTAAAATGTTTTGAAATCCTCATTTCGAGTTCTACGTTATGGTCACTTTTAAACTTCAAAAATATAAATAAATAAAAGAGTTCATTATCATCAAAATATTAGATATGATTAAAACCATTAACTCATTAGTTTACTTATGATTTATAAGTTTTCAAGTGACCATAATGTAGAGCCTGAAATGATAATTACAAAACATTTTGAATCATCCAAATCGAATTTCAAACGAATATGTTATATCTGAAACAAAGTTTACAATGTTTGAGGTGAGAGGTCTTATTAGCATAATTTGAAACTACAAGGGTGTGAATTGTCATTTTTTAAACTACAGTGGTTGTTCACGAATTTAATCGAAACTATATAAGTGTTATTTGCAATTTACTAATTTATTTTTAATTTAGGAATTTATAACATAAATTTATAAGATTAATATATACAAACTGGATCAAATAGTATATATTATTTTTTATGTCGTTACTTTTTATTTATTCATATAGCAAATAATGAGCGTTCGTTCTTTATTTCCTTCATCGTTTTTTGGTTGGTTTTCCAATTCCCAATGTCATTTTTGGAATCTAATAAGAATATATTTTTGGGCCAGTTATTAAATAGCATATTTTTACATATTAATTTGAAATGTCAAAACCTTTTAAAAATTACTCAAATAGCATAATTATACTTCAATAATTTATTGAACTAAAAAAAATCATTAAAAAAATTAAGAAAAATAATCAAATAGTTTGATACATTATTGAACTTGAACTTAAAAAAAAATCATTGAAAACACCCTTGAAAAATAACACAGTATAGTTCCATTATTTATTTAACTATTCTGATGCTATTTCAGTAATTTTTAAAAGGTTTTGACATTTTAGTAATTAGTAGGTAAATTTATGCTATTTGAGATAAATTTTATATATTTTATTATTTTGTTAAATTGATGTATAAATTGTAAATAAGGGTATTTTTGGAGAAAAACATAAATATAACATATTTCTTTATACAATTATCATCGAACAAACACGATAATCTACAAATTATCAGACATTCTCATATTATTATCAAGTTAAACAAACACAGTGATTTAATATTCTCAGTAATCAAATACTCTGACAACATATTATCAGGTATTAGAATACTCCGTATCTTATATCACAACGAACCAAACAGTGGCTAAGGGTTAATTACTCTTTCCCTTCAACTTATATTGTCAAACCATGTAAACATGTACATCATTAACAAATAACGCGCATATGTTTTTTTTTTATATATATTATATCAAATCGGGGGGGGGACTCGAACCTTAGACTTCAAAGGGAGATGCCTAACCGATTAAACTATGTTCATATTGGCGTAGAGGTTGAGATTACACGATTTATTTTATTTTGATTTAATATATATACTCAAATCATAACATTTGTTATAATTTTAAATTTAGTCCATATCATTTAAAAAGTTTGAATTTAATTGATAGTTCTTTTTATTAAGTTCAATTTCAATCATCTCCATTAATTTTTGCAGTGAAGACTTGAAGTGATGTTTTTTTTTTTTTTGTGTGTGGACTAACATGATCATGTAATGTTTGGATGTTGATAAGAACATTACATGAATAGACAATCGAAGATAAAATAAAATTTTGAATTGCCCGTATTAACTGTTCCACGTCAATCATAAATTTCTTCATCAAGATACTCAATATGATATATCATTAAATGTTAAGGTCAATAAGTAAAAAAAACATATCACATCAATTATTCATCGGGAGACAAGATAAAGATAAAATTTAATATAATTATAATAGATTAAAATTAAAGTTTTTCAAAACTATAAATTAAATAATCATGAGTAAAAATGTCAAAAGAGCCACTTTCCACGCATCTTTTTCCCAATAGCCACACTTTTTTTTTCTTCTTTTTTTTGTATTTTTAGCCACCTCTAATTGTAAAAAGACATTTATGCCCTTAATGTCAGATCACATGTAACAACCCGAAGTTTTCAAAATTCAAATAAACCAATTCTCAACAACGGAAGCATTTAAAACCAAATAACATCCAGTCTTTTATTCAAAAATAAAGTTCAAAATAATTCAACCGATCGGTTTTACTTCAAAACTTAAAACATCAAAATAAAACAATCGCAAATCAGTGTTTAGAAAATTTATCAACCAAAAGTATGATCGTCATACTGATTTAAAACAGACAAAAAACATAACCCAAATTAAATCACAAAAAAAAAAAAAAAGATGAATCTCGCCGGCGTGCAAATCCATGTCAACCGATCGCCACCTCGAACCACATCAACCACTGTGCTTCTTCTTTCCTTTACCTGGAAAAAAAAAATAAGTGTAGCATAATGAGGCTACGCCCAGTGAATAGAAAATTTTTAAAGAAAGAATCATGTCAATGAGAGGTTTCCTAAGACTTTAAGTCCATAAACGTCCTTACCGACTTCCAATGAGTCACTCACTCCCAAAGAAGTCACAAATCCTATCTCAACAAATTAAAATTTATCTCTATTCGGATTAGTTTTAAACATAATTTTTCTACAATTTAAAACTAATCGAATCTTTTCCCATTTAATACCTTTAATCTCCTATTTATTCCCAAACAAAGAGAAACTACGCCCATAAGGAATTTAAACATAATTTTTTTACAATTTAAATCTTTTAGGGATATTCTTTTCCCGTTTAATACCTTTAATCTCCTATTTATTCACAAACAAAGAGAGACTACGGCCAAAAGGAATTTAAACATAATTTTTCTACAATTTAAATCCTTTAGGGATATTCTTTTCCATTGTACGGATGGAATGAACCTGCCCCGTTAGGTGTTATTTAAGTTGTGCACGCTAAATAATCTCCCCTAACAACTATTCTTCATTAGACAAGGCCTTGCCTAATGCGAACCTATAACCATATTACCCAAGGTATTTTAAAGTAATACGATTCACACAACGTCAACCATGACGCTCCAACAAGCCAACAAACTCACTTTCCTCAACCAACACAACCGAAAGGCTAAAATTTCCTAAATTTCAACTTTTAGAATTTAACCTTAATCTCACCTCAAAACAGCCCAAAAATATCCAACTAAACACTTTGGGTCATTTTCAGTCACTTCCAACATTGTTACCAATCTAGAGGCGAAACTAGCGTAGGTCTACGCCATTTCGTCCATTAATCAAAACTTATAATCTAATAATTTCTAAAGAAAAACCGGCGGCATAACAGCTATATTTTTAACTCCCAAATAGCCTTACACATCCAAATAAATATCGCAACACAAATAAAAAATAATAAATCCAGCATCAGTTTCTAACTAGCCGCCTAAGCCTAAATTCTCCTAGTTGGGCACTATCATGCAAAAACGGTATGTTATAAATTAATAATAGTCATTAAGATTTACCCAAGAACAGTCTTAAACATCCAAAAATCATCCAAGAAAAGAAAAGGAAAAAATTATAAAACTGCCAAACAACACAATTCGATATCGATAAAACTTTTCGTCTTAAACCCAATCTTTTAAGCATGTTTCTCATTAATTTTTTTTCCAAGTTCTTAATTCAGCCCAAATAACCCCATTTCATACTTATAAACATCCAGGGTCAATGCCAAAAATTAAGAGGTTATACTATTAAAGAAAAAGGAAAACAAACATGCGAAAAATTATAGCCTTAACAACTTATACTCACCTTGTACAAAGTAAGAATTCTTCCAAATTTTTTATTCCTTTCACAACACAACTACAACCTGAAAAATAAGTTACAATCTAAATTAAATTAAACATAACTTTATGCTAAGATAAATATTAAACTGAACGTAGAACGGAGGGATTACGGGGTAGGACGATGGTAGGACAATTAGGACGGAGAGTGACGAGTTCGACTTCGGGTTAGGACAGGGGGCTACGGGTTTGACTTTGGGTTAGGACGGTTATGACAGAGGGCTACGGGTTTGGCTTTGGGTTAGGATGGTTATGACAGAGGGCTACGGGTGGACGGATATAGACAAACGTAGGACGACTATGACGGGGGAAGAATTTTGGGGTTCCAATTCGTTCGTTATCTATCAATTCTACATTAGGTTTCAAAATATGAATCATTACCTCAATTCAATCTTGAAAGAATACTCTTCTCAAATTTCTCCACAACTCCGTCAAAGAAGACCTAAAGATATTCACATCTAGAGATCGTGAAATTGTGAATCGATTAGCCTGAAATCGATTAATTCCATATCCAAAACGAAAGAAAAATAAGGTGAAGAAGAAGAATGCCTTACCTCTTTCTCTGTCTAGGTTTTTTCACGTGAAGCAGGATGAATGAGATGACTGTCCTTTTTTTTTCTTCCTTCTCCTTTTCACACCCCACCATTTTTTTTAAAAAAAAAAATCATTTATTAATTAATTAAAATCTCTCAAATATCTAAGTCTAAAGATATTTAAAAAAAATAATTCTTAATAATAAGAATTAAATTTAAACACTATTTAAGAGATTAAATAAAGAAAATATTTTTTTATTAATTAAAAAACTTACCAAAAACCCGAGGCGTTACATCACAACTATATCTCCCCTTCCCTTTCGTGCATTCATTTTGTTTTTTTACACTCTCTCCTCTCTCCCCCCTTCCCTTCCGTCCATTCATTTTTTTTTTTTTTTAAATATTAACATCTCTCTCCCATCCCTCTCTACTTTTCATATTTATTTTAAAAATATTTTCCCTCTCATTCCCCCCCCCTTTTATTCTATATATTAGAATTTATCCCTATTTCCCTCATTTTTTTCATTTTTTCTCCTCATTTCTTCTCCCCCTTCTCTCATTTATTTATCAATTCCCTATAATTTTCTTTCAAAAATCCATTGATTCTCTCATTCTTTATATTTCCTTTTAAAAAATCTACCATTTTTATCTTTTACAAATGTTCATCTCACAAATTTCTTACACTTTTTTATTTACTATATCTCTACTTAATTTCTTCTCGATCTCGTTTTTTCATAAATAAATTTCAACATTTTTGGTTCCGAATCTCGAAGATATAAACCAAAATAAGCATGGATTTGACGAAAGGTAATATACATATTTAGTTTGTTTTATGTCTTTTGTTGTTTTATGTAATATACATAAATTCTTAATATTGTTTTCTGCTATACATATAATATATGCAATATACGTCTTTTTTTTGCAATGTATGTAATATACATATTTTGTCTCTCGTCTGTTTCTGATTTGCTTAATGTACAGTTTGTAATATACGTAATATATATTTTTTTGTGGTCTGTTTAAATATGTACTTTGTAATATACGTAATATACAGATTGATTTATGTTTCTGTTTTGTTTAATGTATAGTCTGTAATATATATATAATATAATATACATTTCTTTTTGTTTTGCTTACATATTAAGTACTTTTTTTGTGTACATTAAGTATTATGGAATTAACACTCTTTTTATTTTTCATTTGCAAATTAAATGACATGTATATTTTATATAGTACGTACATTCACACTTTCCCCAAATGCA
The DNA here is from genome assembly GCA_028015215.1 of Gynostemma pentaphyllum. NCBI lineage: Eukaryota > Viridiplantae > Streptophyta > Magnoliopsida > Cucurbitales > Cucurbitaceae > Gynostemma > Gynostemma pentaphyllum. The sequence continues at coordinate 46,836,084 of CM051350.1, read as the reverse complement.
GTCACGATGTGAAAAGACAATATACCCAATATATCTACATGAGATGGGAAACTATAAATAATATATAAAAATAAATCTACGAAATTGAATTAAAAATTGAAATATGTATTATAAAATTAAAATACAAAATAATAAAAATCAGGGTCGTTCTTATAAAAATAATGGTCCAGTGCGATATATAAATTTGGGCCTTTGATCATATAATCCCTAATATGAAAAACCATAAAAATATATACATAAAAAAATTATTTTTATTAAAACACAATATCAATAAAATAATATAATATAATAAAAAAATAGCATAAAATTATCAAAGTAGTATACAAAAAAAATATAAAAATTAAACTTTGAACTTATGTTGGGATTGAACTCAACTCATAATGGCGGAGAACATATAAAGATATTGTAGAGAGAAGGTCAGCCAATGCGACTTAGAATAAATTTTCATTTATATATTATTAATACTAAATTTTTAATTCAATATTTGGGGCCCCCAAAGCTCGGGGGCCCTATTCGGTCGCATCATGCCAACGACGGCCCTAATAAAAGTATACAATATATATTAAATACACTGAAAAACTATGGACACTATACTGACTATACCAAAAAATTGGTAAAAAAGAATGCATTGGACAATGACAAATGTCAGATATGTCATACTACATGTGTCAGATGTGTTGACTATACCTGCCATACGAAAAGGGCAAAATAGGTATATTGAAAAATTGAATAGGAAAAAGTGGCTAAATGTCACACCTTTTCAACCACATGACTATAGGGGAAAAGACTAACCTCCAAGTGACTATTTTGATTTTTCAAACACAATTGATTAAATATATATACGTTAATCAAACAACCAATTAAAGCATAACATCATTTTTAAAACAATTCAAATTCAATGTTGGAGACAAAAATAGTTGATTAAAAAACAAGACAATTAATTTTTCTAGAAATTAGTATCATAAATAGTTAAACTAAAATATAAGACAACTTGGTTTTTTTCAAAAGATAATTGTAAATCAGAGCAATGTGATTTACCATATTTATAAATCATATCCCATAATTTAAAATGGATTTAACAATTATTAGTCTCTAAAATTGTAAACCACGGTAATCTTATAGTTTTAATGAATTTAAGATCTAAATTTATCATATATCTATCACATGTTCAAAATTAATTAAAAGTAGTAAAAAGAAAATTAAAAAAAGGGACGGCTACAAATTTAACCTGACTTAAAATGTATTTATAAATTTATCAGATTTCAACATTTGAATTAATGATGGACAATGATTAATAAAATACTAATTATAATTATTATGTGTATAAATACTTTTTAGACGTAATTTTGTTTCCCCATAAAGTTTAGTTTACATAAATTTTAATCATCTCCACCATATAAAAGCGAAAGAACAGATCAGAGCCGTTAATAACGATCAGTCCAAGCAAGCAAGACATCCAACGTGTTTCATTTACTATCACGAAGCCCAGCTCAATCTCAACCGCTCGATAATCAATTCGCCTGATCACAACGGTGATCAATAAAATCATCACCGTAATTCACCTACCTGAAATCGCCACTGACCCATTTTCCCTCTCTTCTCTCAATCTGCTGTAAATCTCACTAATCGCAGACGAATCACAGGATTCTCAGCTCATCTGAAGCATTTCATGTCATGGTAAGCAATATTAATCTTACTTCAGCTCCGATTATCATGTTCTCGTTCGTTTTTTGATCGCTTTCATCATCTTCCATTTCAATTTCGAGTTGTTCTTTTTCTTGTTTATGAATTTGGGCGTTTTCAACTAGTTACGAGATTTGGGTAATTTATTGCATTATATAGTGTTTATCGTGTTGCTGATTTGCAATTACCTTTCAATTAGTGGCTTAGACTGGTGAATTATCGGTTATTAGGATTTAGCCGCTTTTGATTTGTGATGTTTTATGAAAAAATACTTGTGAATTGAGCTGATTGATGTGAGGTTATGTTGTTTTGTGAGGATGGAAATTCTGACAGTGGAAGATTTTTTTTCTTTCTTTGTATACTATTTTATACGATTACGTTATTTAGAATAGAACTGGTATGAAAGCTATCTGCATACTTATCAACAAGCATTTCTACATAGGTTGATTTTAGTTTAAGAGTAAAAAATAAAAGAGAAGGAAGACGAGAAGGAAATTTGTTTTTTATGTTTAGCTGGGTTTATAGATGTACTTTTTTTTTTTGGGAAGATTATTCAATTAGCTGCCCAACAGTATATTGACAGCATTCTCTTTTAGGCACCAATCCGGGGCATGCTTGTTCTTCGACGAATAACATCGGCAAGGAGTTATACCGACAGGTGGGGTGTAGGGCTGAGAGCATTCAGCAATCAGGCTGCAACAACTGCCACCAGTTCTCAGCCTCCCCCACCACCTCCACCCCCAGAGAAAACTCATTTTGGTGGTTTGAAGGATGAGGACCGGATTTTTACTAACTTATATGGTATACACGATCCTTTTCTCAAAGGTGCCATGAAACGAGGCGATTGGTACAGAACTAAAGATTTAGTACTCAAGGGTGCTGATTGGATTGTCAATGAAGTCAAGAAGTCTGGTCTCCGTGGTCGTGGAGGTGCTGGCTTTCCATCTGGACTCAAATGGTCATTCATGCCAAAGGTATCAGATGGTCGACCTTCATATCTTGTTGTAAATGCTGATGAAAGTGAACCTGGAACCTGTAAAGACAGAGAAATCATGCGACATGATCCGCATAAACTATTGGAAGGTTGTTTGATTGCTGGAGTTGGGATGAGGGCTACTGCAGCTTACATATATATAAGAGGTGAATATGTAAATGAACGGTTAAACCTTGAAAAGGCCAGAAAAGAAGCTTATAAAGCTGGATTACTGGGCAAGAATGCCTGTGGATCTGGTTATGATTTTGATGTTTACATCCACTATGGTGCCGGTGCTTACATTTGTGGTGAAGAAACAGCACTCTTGGAAAGCCTCGAAGGGAAACAAGGGAAACCAAGATTGAAGCCTCCTTTTCCCGCCAATGCTGGATTATATGGATGTCCTACCACTGTTACAAATGTGGAGACGGTGGCCGTTTCTCCCACTATCTTAAGGCGTGGACCAGAGTGGTTTGCCAGTTTTGGAAGAAAGAACAACTCTGGTACAAAATTGTTTTGTGTATCAGGACATGTGAATAAGCCTTGCACAGTTGAAGAGGAGATGAGTATTCCATTAAAAGAATTAATTGAAAGGCACTGTGGAGGGGTTAGAGGAGGATGGGACAATTTGCTTGCTGTGATTCCCGGGGGTTCCTCTGTTCCATTGCTTCCCAAGCATATATGTGATGATGTACTTATGGATTATGATGCACTAAAGGCTGTCACGTCTGGATTGGGCACTGCAGCTGTTATTGTTATGGATAAATCAACTGATGTTGTGGATGCCATTGCAAGGCTCTCTTATTTTTACAAACATGAAAGTTGTGGACAGTGTACTCCCTGTAGAGAAGGTACTGGATGGCTGTGGATGATAATGGAAAGATTGAAAGTTGGAAATGCAAAGCTGGAAGAGATTGATATGCTACAAGAGATTACCAAGCAGATTGAAGGGCATACCATTTGTGCTCTTGGTGATGCTGCTGCTTGGCCTGTGCAAGGTCTTATAAGGCATTTTAGGCCTGAGCTTGAGAGAAGGATTAGGGAACGTGCAGATCGGGAGTTGCTTGAGGCTGCTGCATAGATATTCTCTCGAGGTAGATTTCTTATCTTTTCCACACCCACACTAATTTCATGAGCAAAAGCTAAGATGAAATATCATTTAAGTAATGTTAACTTGGATTCTGTTGCTTAATAGTTATCACAAAGGTGAAAATTTAGTCTATTAAAAAAAGAAGTGAAAATTGCTTTCTGTAATTCCATTTGCTGGTGCGAAATACAGATAAAAGATCCTTGAATTGATCTCTTCATTTTATTTCTTATTTCCCTTTCTGAAGAAGATGCTTATGAAAGAAAGGTAATCCAAATGGGAGGGCAGATGATGTAAGAAACTAACTTAAAGCTCCATGACCGACTTGATAACGAGTGTAGTTACTATACTATTTGAATCCAAATCCAATGATATTGGCTCTTGGGAATAAGACTTCTTTCTTACTCTTTGATGAATGCATTTTGTAGGCTGTAGCTTTTCCTTGAATGAAAGTGGCTATCATAGCAATAACTGATATGATGTTTCCGTAGCCTCTCTTTCTTCTTCTTTTTTTTTTCCCCTCAATAATAATAAATCTTCACTTATTCAATGACCTAAATGACTCATGAGCATGAGGCCTCAATTGTAGATTATTTTCTTGCTCAAGTAAAGAGGCCATGGCATGTTTTCACTTTTAGGTGATTTATTTTATACCAGTATGGTGCAATGAGTGTCTCATTTTCCTCTCAATTTTGTTAAATTGCTGCATAGAGGTGCGAAATTTGTGTGCTCATGGCTGTTCAAGTATTGTTTTAGTTTATTTCGTTCCATATATCTGATGACCTCATCCTATGCAAGGGACATTCCAATTTCGAAGACTGTTCCCAAATAAGTCGGTGAAATCGCCCCAAGATCATTGTTGATTGAAGCGTCTGGCGTTCATGTCTGCATCTCATTTGCTATTAAGTTGTATCAAATATGACTGATCGAGGTCCCTAAGAAACTGGGATTTTTTTTTATGGAAGCGTCTTTGGCGCAAGATTTATTATCATTTTTGTTTATGTATTCTGAATCCATCTCTGGATGCCTTTTGATTGACCTTTTTGTTACTTAATATTGTACTAATTTGACCAGAAAGTTTGCCTTCGTGTGGCACCATCAATAAAGGGAAAGTTGAAGCTCTTCGACTGGCCTGACCCAAAATATCAAATAAGTTTTGGGGATTCTAAGTGTGGAGTAAGGGATTTTGAGGGAACCGCACTTATTTTACATGGTTTTATTTAGGTCCGCTTGGAATAACTTTTAAGAGTCTAAAAATGTTGTTAGGTTAAAAAAGTTTTAAGGATTTTTTACTTAATAACACGTTTGGACGCTCTTAAAAGTTATTCCAAATTATTCGGCTGGCTTGCAATCTAAAACTTAGTAGGTGTATGGTAATGAAATTTATCGGAATCTTATTTATTTGTTATGAGAAAATAATTTTGATATGTATTGGAAGTAGCCAATCATATATGTTAAAACAGTAGACATAGAAAAGGATAAAACTTTAATTTTGATTTACATGGTTAATTATTATTGATTGGAAGCGTGGTTAATTTAGTTTTTTCATATATTAGTTACTTACTTCTAAGTTTTTTTTTTTTTAGCCCCCACGAACGCACTTTAGAGATGTTTTTTTTTAAACTGCCCGTCTGAAAGTAAAATTTTAAAATTGCTACCCCTAATGAAAATTTTAAATTACAAATTGTTGTAACGATTACTATCTTTCTTTTTAAAATTATATTTGCATTTTTTTTATCTCCTATTAATTTAAAAATATATTTAGTAATAGATATTAATAACTACTAATGAAAATTTGAACATTATTTTATATTTGATAACTGTTATATAAAATTGTTTACATAATATAAATTATAATTAGTTTAAATTGTGATTTTATTATTAAATTTAATAAAAAAAATATTTGAATGAAAAAATTAGTTGTAATGTTTTGTAAGACAAATATATATATTAGTTTACAAATATTAAAATTGGAAGTTCATTTAGATTATTTTTAAGTATATATATTTTCTTCTTCTATATTGTTCTTAATATTAAAAAGGGTAAAATACCATTTTGGTCCCTATAGTTTCACTTTGGTTTCATTTTCGTCTTTGTACTTTCAAAACTGACTTTTTTCGTCCCTGTACTTTCCAAAACCCACTTTTTTAGTCCTTCTGTTAACTTTTCTGTTAGTTGACTGTTAGTCATTGGTGACATGGTATTTTTAATGACGTGGCAGGTTGACTTGATTTTTTTATCAATATTTTTAATATTATATATTTTAATGCTTAGGTGGCCAATTGTTTTAGTTTCCTCCTCTCTCTCCTCTCTCTACCATCTATCTTCTTCATCACCGTTAAAACTGTCCTTCTCAAGCTTCATATTTTCCCCTCACAAACCCAAAACCCAGACCCACTGTCCACTTGATTGCAGATTTACTCTCATCTTCTTTCCCTTCCTGCATCCCATCTTCATCATCATCATCATCATCATCATCATCATTGTCAGCAACACCACCTCCTTCTCCCTGGTTTTCAGAATGAAATTCCAGATCTGAAAGAAGCTACATCATGAAATTCCAGATCTGAAAGAAGCTACATCATGTGAAACCTTCTCTTCTTCCGTTTCGATTTCGGGTATATTAGGCTGCCCAAAACTCAATAGGGTTCCAAGCAGAACAACAGTACAAATTAAAACTGGGGACGAAGACACCAAAAGGGAAAACAGTAATGGACATGATCTACGACTAAGCAAATGAAAAAGAAACCAAATAATCATAAGGGGGAGGACGAAAGCAAAGTCAGTAGTATAAGGGATCCACACCCCGATCCCTCCGCCATCGTCGCTGCTCGTGAATTATTATGTTAAGAGAGAGAGAGAGAGGCAAAGTCAGGAGTATAAGGGGGAGGACGAAAGCAAGCTAGATAAGACGAAGGCCGCGATAACAATACTGCAATCACTAATTATTGTCACATCTCAGGCTGTCACTACAACTTCTACTGCCATTATTGGTCTGAGAGATTCGGATCTCGTTCCTCAGTTTGTTGAACTTTTCCATGGGTAATTCTTCTTTCTTCAGCATGATTTTTCTGGAATTTGGATCTTGGTCAATCGTTCCTCATCTGTTTCGATTCCTTGAAGATTCTTCTGGAATTTGGATCGAATTTCATCGATCTTTTCACGAGCAGCGACGATGGCGGAGGGATCAGGGCGTGGACCGAGAGAAATAAGGGAAGACCAAATTTGGGTTATGTTATTGGGAATAGAGAGAAGAGAGAAAGTTATGAGAGAGATGAGAGATGATAATTTTAAAATCAATAAAAAATATTGTTTTAAAGTACTAAAATGCCACATCATTTAAAATTTACCATGTCAGCTTGCCACGTCATAGAAAATACCTTGTCAGCGAGTGACTAACAGTCAACTAACAGAAAAGTTAACAGAAGGACTAAAAAAGTGGGTTTTGGAAAGTACAGGGACGAAAAAAGTCAGTTTTGAAAGTACAGAGACGAAAATGAAACTAAAATGAAACTGTAGGGACCAAAAACGTATTTTACCCTATTAAAAATCTTGGTATTTAGCTTACTTTCAAGAACGAAATTAAATCAGCAGAGTTGCCAAAATAGTACATGTATGCCTTTCCTTGTGTACACAAAACATGTTAAAATCAAACAAAAAATATATGAAAAAACTTTATAAATTTAGAGGAAGAGTTTGTGTTTTTATTTTATTTTAATAATTTCTTTGAAATGCGTCAATATATATATATATAACAAACGAAAAATTGAGAAATTGCTATCAATAACACTTGTTTAATGCCTTTAATAAGAATGCCTATTAAAATTTAGTAATTTTCAAAGTTTGGTTAATTAAAATATAGAATAAAACTCACCTCCTCACTAGTTATGAGAAACCATATTCACTTATATACGTGTAATAATTCGATTGGATCAAATAGATTAGCGGAACTCAAATATTTATTAGTGAGACCTACATATTTATCAGGACAAAATTCAAATAACACCTATGTGGTTTTGGTCAAATGCAAACACATCTCCCATAATTAAAAAACGAATATTTATACTTTCATAGTTTCAAAATTATGCAATTTGACCCCTCCCCATTAACACTGCCAACTTATTTTAATTATAACTTATTCATTTGAACTTTGATTTGGATGATTTAAGATGTTTTGGAATTTAAAACTAATAAATCATTGGTAAATAAAAAGGGTTTATGACTTCAATCATACCTATTTTTTTTTATGATGATAACGATTGAATCATCCAAATCGAAAGTTCAAACAAATAAATTATGACTAAAAGTAAAAGAAGTTAATCGTGTTAGTGAAGAAGATGAGTCAAATTGCATAATTTTGAAACTCTAAGAATATAAATATTAATTTTCTAACTATAGGGGTCAAGGGGAGCCAGAAATATTTTAGAGGGGGGCAAAAAATATATAGAGCTATATTTGAGAATTTAAAGGGGGCAAAATAGATAAAATATATCAAAAATTGAATGTTTTATAAAAAAAGGTAAACTTTTATATAGAAATTTTAAATTTGTCAAAAAAATGAGGGGGGCTTGCCCCCTACCCTTGTGAGTAGATCCGCCCCTGATAGGGGTGTGTTTGTATTTGACTAAAACCACATAGTTGTTATTAATTATTGAAAAATTATATATTTATTAACTAATATATATGAAAATTTTCTAACCTCGTCATGGTTGGGTTTGGGTTGATTTTCCATCCGGGTTACCCAACTAGAAAATACGAGTCGGTCCATAAATATTCGGATCAATATGACCCGCTGCGGATATATATTAATAAAATGACTATGAAACCCTAAACCCTGTGTCCTTCACGAGCACCTAGCTCGTGCTTCAATTCAGAACTTCAGCGCCTCCTTTACTTCTTCGTGAGCCCTAGAATTTCTAAGCAAGAGTTGGAATCTGAGTTTTCCGTGCAATTAAACATCAGGTTTTCTCTCTCTCTAATTTAGATTTATTGTTTTGATATTGCGTTTTACTCGTCACGATTGATAATGAAGATAATTTTTTTTGTAATCTTGTGTTCTAAGTCTATTTTATTTTGTATGATTTATTTTCTGAATTGCATCTTTTGTTTAGAAGATTTGAATTTTGATTTATATCTAGATGTATGATTGCTATATTTTTTTTTTTGTAATTGATATAGAGAATTGAAATGCCTGTTGCAGGGTAGAAAATGGTGCAGTATAACTTCAAGAAGATCACTGTGGTACCTAATGGAAAGGATTTTGTCGATATTATCCTCTCCCGTACCCAACGGCAAACGCCGACTGTTGTTCACAAGGGATATGCCATTTCTCGCTTGCGCCAGTTTTATATGAGGAAAGTGAAGTATACTCAGACGAATTTCCATGAAAAGCTCTCTACTATCATTGATGAATTCCCTCGGCTAGACGATATTCATCCTTTTTACGGCGATCTCCTACATGTTCTTTACAATAAAGACCATTATAAGCTTGCCCTTGGACAGATTAATACTGCGAGGAATCTCATTAGTAAGATCTCTAAAGATTATGTGAAATTATTGAAATACGGTGACTCACTCTATCGTTGTAAGTGTCTGAAGGTTGCTGCTCTTGGGAGGATGTGTACTGTGATAAAGAGAATCGGTCCTAGTTTGGCCTATTTAGAGCAGATTAGACAGCACATGGCAAGACTACCGTCGATTGACCCGAATACTCGAACGGTCTTGATTTGCGGGTACCCTAATGTTGGTAAGAGCTCATTTATTAACAAGATAACTAGAGCTGATGTCGATGTTCAGCCCTATGCTTTCACGACAAAGTCGCTCTTTGTGGGTCACACAGACTATAAATACTTGAGGTATCAAGTGATTGATACACCGGGGATTTTGGACAGGCCATTTGAAGATCGTAACATCATTGAGATGTGTAGCATTACTGCTTTGGCTCATCTGAGAGCTGCTGTATTGTTTTTCCTAGACATATCTGGGTCGTGTGGGTATACCATTGCTCAACAGGCAGCTCTCTTTCACAGTATCAAGTCTCTGTTCATGAACAAGCCATTGATTATTGTCTGCAACAAAACTGATTTGCAGCCACTGGATGGTATATCAGAGGAAGACAAGAAGCTGGTCATGGACATGAAGGCTGAAGCAATGAAAACTGTGATTGGTGAAGGAAGTGACTCAAGTGAGGAGGGTGTGCTTCTTACAATGAGCACCTTGACGGAGGAAGGTGTTATTGCTGTTAAGAATGCTGCCTGTGAGAGATTGCTAAATCAGAGGGTAGAACTGAAGATGAAATCCAAAAAGATAAATGATTGCTTGAACAGGTTTCATGTTGCAATGCCAAAGCCCCGTGACCAGAAGGAAAGACCATCTTGCATACCTGAGGCAGTGTTGGAAGCCAGGGCCAAAGAAGCTGCAGAGAAGCAAATTATGAAAACTGAGAAGGATTTGGAAGATGAGAATGGTGGTGCTGGTGTTTACTCTGCCAGTTTAAAGAAGAAGTATATATTATCTAATGATGAATGGAAAGAAGATATTATGCCTGAAATTCTAGATGGGCACAATGTATATGATTTTGTCGATCCCGATATTTTAATAAGACTTGAAGAGTTGGAAAGGGAAGAAGGGCTTCGGCAAGCAGAAGAAGATAATGATGATTTTGAGATGGATGGCACTGAATTAACTCCAGAGGAACGGGAAGCATTGACTGAGATCAGGAGAAAGAAAAGTGTTCTTATTCAACAGCATAGGATCAAGAAGAGCACTGCAGAAAGTCGACCTATTGTACCAAGAAAATTTGACAAAGATAAGGTATTTACAGCAGGAAGAATGGGGAGACAATTATCTGCCTTGGGTCTGGATCCCTCTATGGCTATTAACCGGGCACGTAGTAAGTCACGAGGGCGCAAGAGGGAGAGATCTCCTGACAGGGGAGATGTTATGGATGTGGATGCAGACACGCCGAGTAAGAAGCTGCGCTTGAGGTCTAGATCCTTGTCAAGATCTAGGTCTTTATCTCGACCACCAAGTGAAGCTGCTCCTGGAGAGGGATTCAAGGACTCGGCACAAAAGGTCAAGGCAATGAAAATTGGCAAGAAATCTGTGAAAAAGAGGAATAAGAATGCCCGTCGTGGGGAGGCAGATAGGGTAATCCCAACTTTGAAACCAAAACACTTGTATTCAGGAAAGCGTTCTACTGGTAAAACTGACAGGCGTTGAAATGCTCCAGGTTAATCTCACGCTTCATTTCTTTTAATTTATTCTGCATTGCTTAAAGTCCTGATGGTATGAAGGCACTTTTCTAAGCTTAGCTATGGTAGTTGTCTGGTTTGGCTAAATGCTCTTTACATTGAGTTTAGAATACCAAAACATTTTCTTGCATGAAAAGTCATTATGTATTAACAAGAAACTGAATTGAAATATGTGGAAATGTGCTAAAAAATAAATTATATTCACGTAATTTTAACTTCAGGGGTTTGTTTTCTTTTTGCAGGGATACTTTATTTGGAATCTTTTGAGCTCTTGTTTTGCGGATTAATAGGTTTGTTGGAGGTGCAGATCGCATTGCCATGGAATCAAAGTTATCTTATTTGTATCTTTATTATTATTATATATTTTTTTTTGGCAATTTGGAACAATGTTTACATTTTTATCTTTTAGGTGTAATTTTCTTTTTTGTTTTCTGTCTTACTGTTACTGTAAGAAATGTCTGTTGGCTACTTCTCATGATACAACAAAATTTTGGCTGCAGAAGAGCTTTTTTTTATGGAAAAAAAAAATCTTATGTTTCTCTTTCTCATGATCATATCAAGTGCTGGATATAAATTGTATTACATGAATTTCGTAGACAAGTTTGAAGTATTTTTTTTTATATTTTGTGGAGGATTCGAACCTCTAACTTGGTTGTGACGTTTCCAAGTCGGAATGAATTTGATGTTTGAATGAACGGTTTTGGCCTTGTTATATTCTGATTCCCAGAATTTTACCGTAGTAGAGAAGAGCGTGCCATAACTTTATAGGTTCCTGAGATTTGTGTATGTTTGATTTATCACATATTTAGCTCCATAATTTTGAAATTGAATCATCTTCGTCAATGTAAGTTAAATTTAGAAATCACATTTCAATTTTTTCTTGCCTTTATTCACCTTGGTTTATAATGCTTTTTTTTCCACGGTTGAATTATTTAAAATTCTTTTTAGAAAAGTATCATAATGACGCATTATTATATTGATGAACATTTTATTGGATTTTTTTGCTACTTAGCCTATTTTTTAAAAGTAATTAAGTAAATGTCCAAACGTTTGAAGTATTTAGGGATATGTCATTTTTTGGTGAAGTCGGGTTTTGAAAACCCGTCTTTGACTAAGACTTCGCTACATGTCAAAGACAAGTTTTTGAAAACTACTTTCTTGTCATATGGCAAAGACGGGTTTTAGAAACCCGTCTTCATTAAAAAAAAAATCTTTCATCAACTTCTTCGATGTTGCTCGATTTCAACATCAAATCTTATTTATGAGATTAAAAAACGCAGTCTGTATTTTCTTCCCTAGCACAATTGATGAAAGTTTCAGCTATACATCCATCAGCCATATCTGTGGCATCTTTGGAGGGCTTATCTTTAGGGGAAAGAGATCTGGACTGCCTTCTATGTTTTGATTTCTTTTTATCTGCATTGGTGGGAGACAACTTGGTTCCTCTTTGATGTCTAGCCTCAGAAGATATAGATTTGGATTGCCTTCTATCTGAATCTCATAGTGGGATTTGATGTTAAAATCGGACAACGAAGAAGTTGATGAAAGTTTTGTTTGTTTTTTTCTTAATGAAGATGGGTTTCTAAAACCCGTTTTTGCCATATGGCAAGAAAGAAGTTTTTAAAAACTTGTCTTTGACATGTGGTGAAGACTTAGTCAAAGACGGTTTTTCAAAATTTGACTTCATAATAAAAAGGACATATCCCTAAATACTTCAAACGTTTGGACATATACTCAATTACTTTTAAAAAAAGCCCAAGTATAAAAAAAAAGTCCCATTTTGTTGAAAAATATCTCTTAACATGATTTGTTGTCGGCTGATTAGTATATTGAGTTCATCTATTACTTCAAGTTTTGGAAAAATCCCCCCCATTTCATAATGCTCTCTCATTATTCTTTTGTTTTGGTGCTCTTAAATAGTGATGATAAGGACCTCTCGAGGAAAACTTGTTAATCTTCTTTCATATGTGCTACATTATATCACCATACAAATAGCAGATTTTTTCAATATGAACGGGTGATTAATAATAATCTGATTCACATAATTTTTTTTCTTTTTAATACAATAATTCTTATATTATTATTTATTCAAACAAGCGATATTTAAAATAAATAAATAAATAGATAAATTATTAACTATGCATTAGAGAGAGAAAGAACACTCACTGGCGATTCAATTCAATTGCTAAAGAGTCCATAAAATTGAGTTTTTTTAAAGATATTATAAAAAATTAGGAGAGAGACTCAGGAGTAAATACATAATCATTAATCAGTTAGGTTTGCATGAAATTTGAACAAAGAGAAATTGTCGGTCAGGAACGGTTTATGATGTTTTAAATGGTAAATCGCAAAAAACATTTCTTACAGTTCCTGGTTTCTGAATCCACGTAATTGGAAACTCCGTATCCTTATCCGTTAAATTCTCCTCCCTTGGCGCGTGACGAAGAAGACTCGCGCAATTTTATATTATTATTAATTTTTTTTTTAATTCGTTGAATATTGAAGTCAGTATCAATCTCTCTTCCTTTGATCCGAACTAACGAGGAACAAATTTTTGGTCTTTCATTGCCATTAATTCTCGGTGATTGTGGGTTTCTCCAAAGCTTTTTAGTGGCTGAATTAATTTAAAGGTAAACAATTTTCCAGCTCGTTGAATTTTAATGTTTTGACAGAATCGATTACGAGTTTCCATTTTTCTGATTATTCAAGCATTTTAAACGTTTTTTTTTTGTTCTTATAGATATAATCTGAAACACCGACCGATGAATTTAACGAATTGGTGAAAACGACATTTTGTTTTTGTTTTACTTTTGTTGATTTATGTCTGGGATTTGTGGTTTATCCAAGAAATTATTTTATTTTATTTGTTTTGTTTTGTTTTGTTTTTTCTGATTCTTTGATTTCATTATAAACGACAAGTTCTAGCAAAATTGCATGTTTGTTCGATTTTGCAAAATATCAAACACGGTTTTTTCAGATGTCTAGTTTCATTTTTACAATTATTTAACAGATTGATTGATGAAGTGATGTTAAGGAAATTTATAGAGCTATCTTTATATTTGCTTTTGTTAGCATTGTATTTCCTTTTGCTTAGCAAACCAAATATAATTAGGCACCCGAAAAATTTGGTGATTCTAATAAGTTTCATGTTTTTTTCAATGTTTTGTAGCTGCATTCTTTTTAACAAATGATTTGATTTTAATGAATACCTATTATATTATATTCATTGCCATTCCTCCCATTTTGTTTTGTTTAATTTAATAAATCCTCAGGATGAGTTTTAGAAGACGTCCTCTCCACACTTGTGGAGTTTCGTTTCTGGCCGTAGCTCACAGTTCCTGCTCAAGAGCACAGGATCTTGGTGGACCATTTGGTTCAATAGCAAAGAAGATTTTCCGGATAGCGAAGCTAGCGAGCCCTTTGGTTTTTGCCTTGCAATATCAGTGGTTACTGGTCCTTTCCTTCATCGATGATCGTTTACTGGGGATTGAAAACATTGTGGAGAAAGTTTTTCCTCCATCTAAACTTGCTTTTGATAAGATTGACGGGATTCTTCATCTGATCGAGTCCTTTCCAGGAAAATATGATGATGCTGTAAATGAGTTCCCATTCAACGAAGTTACGTTTCTCGATTGGGCAGTGTTTCACGCCATATCTTTGCTCAAGTTTATGATGACAATACTGATGAACTTGGGGAGAGAAGGATCAGGAGAAAAGGAAATTTCAATTGATATAAACTGCAATGATGGACATAGCGAATATGAATTAGCTGATAAATCTGAGTGCTGTTCAGAAGGAAACGTTTCATCCGTTGGTGAAACACAGCAAGCTGAAAACGGGACGACGGGTCAGAAAATGAAGTCTGACATCATGAAGGGCACTTACAAGGAAGTACTAGAAATGGGAACAAAACCAGTGGAAGATGATGAAGAATGCAAGGAGAAAGAAAAGTTCACTTACAAAGAAGTCGTCAAGAAGGGAACAAGAAAATCAGTGGAAGATAATGAAGATTGTACAAACGAAGAGAAGAAAGTGGAGAAGGGAATAAGAGTAGTGGAAGACAATGAGGAATGTGAAAAGGACAAGGCTCATCAGAGCCCGACGACTAGCATGGAAGGTGGGGATGAAGCAGAAGGAAAGGAAAAAGTTGCGGATCAAAACAACGAAGGCGGAATGAAAGAATGCATAGAAGAAAAGGATGAGGAAGAGAACGATAAACCCGGGAACATCGGGGCAATAGATTACAAAGATGAAGAGGCAAGTAATGGTAGCATAGAGAATGAAGATGAGATTTTAGAGTTGTTTGAGAGTGCTTGGCTCATGAAACCAACAAGAAAGGGTAAAGGAAACTTGCTGACACGTTCAGCTTCTAATTTATAAGACAAGAGCGGATAGTGTGGTATTTAAAGTTGTATAATTGTACATAGAATGCTAATGTAATGTTGTTTAAATTTTAAAATGGGAATTGTTAAATGTAATTTCTTTCACATTTCCTCTCTCAGATATAAAAATTCGTGAGAGCTTTTTAAGCTTTGTGCCACGTGTGCGTTATTCATTATAGGACTCATAATCTGTGCAGGACTGACAGTGAAGTAATGATGGAAAAATATAACCTTTTGGAAAAAGGGACGCCCACCGTGGGGCTCGAACCCACGACCACAAGGTTAAGAGCCTTGCGCTCTACCAACTGAGCTAGACGGGCTTGTTGGCAATCAATGAAGTATTAAAGAAGTAGATGTTTTAAAATCTCATTTTAAAATGGAAAATGACAACAAACCCTGTGATTTACCTAATATTGAGAGCCGTTCATCATTCATGTTGGTGAATTATTCGCCTGTTTGTTTTACAAATATAAATGCTAATATGTTATCAGAATTTTATATTATCATGTTCGAAGCTATATGTTTAAATTTTTTTAATAAAACAATTTCCTCTCATGATTATTTTATGAAATTTATTGATTTTTTAATAGATTAAAAAAAAGAGATAAGGTTAGATTACCCTCTCATAAAAGAAAATGAATGATTTTCTTATGTGGAAAGGTTTTTTATTTCCCATGCTTTGGTAACATTTTATTTAAACAACTAATATCATCTTTTTAAGGGAAAAATATTGTTTTAATCTTTGAGTTTTAAACCATATATATGATGTTTGAGTTTTTAATTTGTCTGTTCCGTCTTCAAGTTTTGAGAAATAGTTTAATATGGTCTTTGTCGTTAAGAATTCATTTAAACAAACTAACTACTTGGACCGAATATAATTTATTTCTCAAAACTAAGGATGACATAAGTACAAATTAAAAAGCCAAGAACTAAATAAACACAAAACGTCGTTTTTTATACAACTTATATCAAGAAAGAAATATAAACACCTCCAAACAAACCGTCCCTGTAAATTATACGCCTTATATTTTAGGAACCTACTAATCATACTATTCTCTAAAGTTTTGTTTTTTTTTTGTTCCTTTCTACATTTTTTAATACAATTGATGATTTATTATGTGTACAAATTTGTTCCCTTAAACCTAATGACGAAAGAGTATGATTTAGAATTATCCCTAAATAAAATCCAATTCTCTCAGCATGAAGCACAAAGGCTGGGTTCCGCTCAATTACGAAGGGTCATGCATTCTTGCACAATCGATCAAGGGAACTGGAGTCAAAACGCCATGATTTAATTACAGGTGGCCTGTACATTATCTCCTTTTAAAAAAAATAAACGTAAACCCCAAAAAAAAAAAAAAAGGCAAAAAGGAAATTTACAACACCAATGAGCTTTTAAAACTGGTACACTGAATAGCTTTTGCTTTTCCATAAAAAACTAAGAGCTTTCCCTGTTTTTCTTCTTGAAATTGACTTGCATAGTGGCTTTGATTCAGCTGCAGGCATGGATTTTTCACTACTTTCTGGCCGCTCGGTTGGTGTCTGTTGCTCTCGTTGTCGTTGCTCCCTGAACAACATCAGTAGTTTTTGAGCCTTCTCCTTGCCTCTCACTGTTCCATTCACTGAAATTGACACCAGCCCTGGAATTACACCCTCCTGTAGGACCATCTCGCTGCATTTTTCGTTCCCATCACAGAGAATCAAGAGACATGCTACTGCTTGCTCTTGCTCAATGGGTTCTCCACTGTCTAATATTGTTGCTAACACACTAACAAGTCCTGGCATAACAGATATTTGATCTCTGCCTGATTGACTAGAAGCCAAATTTACCAGGACAGCAATGCACTTTTCGGTCCATGTGGGATCGGCTGGGACTGTAAGAAGAGATTGAAGACCTTTGGTAATTCCAGCAGAAAGCAGGTTGGGAATATTGGAGGGTACTGTTGAGAGATTGTAAAGTGTATGAAGGGCATCAAGCTTGCATATTTTTTCGGTATCAGCATCAAGGAGCTGAGTCAAGAAAGGAACTGCACAACTCGAGCCAATAATTGTTTTGGCTTCTTCGAGGCAGGAGATGTTCAGATAGAGTGCAGTTGCATATCCATGGGAATTTGGGTTCATAATCATTTCTTCCAACAATAAAATCACCCCAGCTTCCAGCATCAGTTCTTTGTTTCTGTGGAGAATACACTCTCATATATCATATAATACAATAATAGAAAACAATGTACAAAGAGAATAAGTCCAAATAAATATACATAGAAGATTCAACTTTAATAATCAGCACAACTTCTGTGAAAAAAAAACCAAACAAACTTTTATCAACTTTTCTTCATGCTGAAAGATTATATTTTTGTTTAGTGGCATGGTTATTAGTACAAGACCAAAATCTAAAATACTGTAAACAGTCCAATAAACAATCCGAAGCATTTCATGCTCCCTTTCCGTCATGATAGCTAAAATACTGTATATTATGATCTGTAATGATATGTATGCTATATTTTTTAACATACTTATTAGGTCAAGGAAGATTTTAGTATAACATGACATTTACGCTCATGCAAAAAGTAAAATGTCAACCACGTTTTTAACTATTGAACTTGGTGATTGTCATTAGATTACAGAATATTAGAATTGAAACTGCCTCAAAAGTTATAGAAATTAGCAAAGACGAAAAGCAAAAGTGAACGTGATTGAGATTTCCAACGTTTTTACTACACCTCATACTACTGACATGTGTGAGTGATATCTGGCAATGAAAAGTTAACCATTATGTCTAGCAGTGAGGCCGAAAAATTGACAAAGCTACAAACCTATTATTGTTGACAGCAAGGTTGAAAAGAGCCATGGCTCCACTTTCCTGAGCCTTGGCATTTCCTTCTTGTACAGCTATCTCTAGATAGTGCAGAAGCCCTTGAATGAATCCATTAGCTCCCATAAAAACCCTTGCCTCTTCATCATCCTTGAGCAACAGCCTTATTTGCTCCACCACCTTGGACTTTTTACTTAAGTCTTCTCCTCCATTCAGAATAGTCAAAAAACTTTCATATCTAATGTGCTTATTTATATCAGATTCTGTGTCTTCAGCAGAGTTATCATCTACATTTCCTTCAGTCTCCTCAGTTATACCATTCTCTTCTAAAGGAACGACTTTTACACCTTTCAACTTACAAGAACCAACACTATTCATAGATGGCGAATTCAGAGACTCGGGATCAGATAACACTAGCCTCCAATAATTGAGGTCAAGACTATCTGGGGGCCCATCAGGGACAGGAACTCCATTCTGTTCACACCAATTAGCGATCAGGCCCTTAACGCAGTAATTTGGTGTCAAAGAAAGATGCAAGAGTTTCTGTTGAGTTTTTGGGCAGGTGTTATGCCCATCACTAAACCACTTCTCAATGCAAATTCTTTCATATGTTTGTCCCGAAGCAATAATGACTGGATCATACATGAGCTGCAATGATATTGGACACCTCAACTCATCAGGTGGAAGGGAAATTGGATCCGATCTCCTTTGTTTTGGCTTCAAAGTAAATGAACCAAGTTTCGTTAGCTGCCTTTCAAAGACTTGACCATTTCCAACAGATACAACATCCTCGAGAGAACTCTGAACTGTGGGTGAACAAGGTCCAGAACCCTGTGAATCATTGTCATCCGATACCTCGCTTCTAAATAACTTGGAGTATTTTCTCATGAGATGCAAAAGGTATGCAACGATTGATTCCTTTCTCTTGTCTTCTTCAGTGCGAGATCGTTCGATGAGTTTTTTAAGTGCCCTTCTCTCTGTAAGGGCTGCTCTCGAGGAGTTTATTCCAAGTTTAGTAGCAGCCTTGTGAAAAGACTCAAGCTCGTTGTTGTCAACAGTGTTGCTGAATTTTCGTCCCTGTTGGAGCAGTATGATAATATCATCACCAACTTGTTTCTCCAAAGGATCGAGGCAAAACTGAGTATTCTCCAGTTCCTTCATAATCTCCTGAATCTGACACATTAGAATTTAAAAAGGTGTTTAGAAGGCACAAGGAATGTTTCCTATTAAGATTAAAAAGAAAACCCAAAGTTATATTACCTGATCGCCAATAGACTGTGGAACAACATCTTCAACACGTTTAAGACTATCTTGTAGAACACATTTAACCTTCTCAAATTTGGACAGGACAGAGTCCCCAGTTATAGCCTGACATGCAATAAACATTAAGAATTTCAATTCTAAGGATGTTAAAAAACTCAGTAGCAGAACAGTACCATAACTACTTTATCATCAACAAGGTTGAAAACTATAACTGTTCCATTTGACATTTTTTGCTTCAGAGAATTATTCCAACTAAGATTTTTAAGGGAACAATCATGTTACCAAGTACAGTTTGCTGCTTTCTGAGCAATGTTGAAGAACATTCTTGGCCTTTTCAAGGGCTACATGCAACGAACATAAGGCCTGAATACCGGATTTGCTCCGAGGTCGTGCAGCTTCTAATGAAGGGAAAATTGATAACACTTTACAATACATTGCAGAAAGAGTCTTGCACATTCCTCCATGTAACTGCAAAAAAGGACAAAAATAAATCACTTTCCATGTAAGACAATCAACAAGTGATTTAAGTATGAACTTCAATCAGGTCCAAGCCAAAAAAAATCTCATTCTACTCGTTAAGCAACTTTTAAAATCACCCTAACAATAAACCAAGTTTTTTCCCCACAAATTTTCTTCCAGCACTCTGAAGGTGGAATCTGCGTAAGAAATTTCAGACTAAATTTTTTTGAAGTCAGCACAACCAAGCAAATGATTCGTTTTCCAAAGCCAGGTATTTTCACAGTAGTAGTTCAAAAATTAAAATGATGTATTTCCAATTCCTCAAAAGTATTTAAGCAACTTGACACACCACATTTAATTCACAAAGCTATATAAATGATACATGGGAACAGAACAATGAATAAAACCATGCCACTCAGAATGTGGAGTTTCAAGTATTAGACATTGAAAAGTAGCTTTAGAAAATGGGGAGCTTTCAGAAAGTAAAATTCTGAGGGGGGAGGTGAAAGGAGGAAACAGCACACCATAGTTTCCAATTTTTCTACTTTTAGCATGTGTAAAATTCGGTGACGACTTTGACTAACATACAATCTTATAAGTTTATTCCATACATACCTTGGCATCGCTTGCTGCAAATAAATTTTCTTCAACCTCAGTGATATCCATTATTCAAGCTCGTCGTCAAAAGCTAGACTGCAAGTTTATGTCTTGTCTTCTGCATTGCAAGATAATTCTAAAACAATATCAACATTGGGAAAAGAAAAATCTCTACAGATAACACCAAAAAACATGATAATAAAAGTACAACATTACTAAAACAGCTTCGTTCGTTACACAAGAAAATTAGAGAGTCTATGAATCTGCCAAACTTTTTAAGAAAAATAGGACGCAGAAAAAGTACATGAAAGGATATGAATAAGGAAAAAAAAATTTATAAATTCAAATTCGTACAACACAAATTGAGCTTGGATTGATAGCCGCATGGTGAAGGAACGTAAAAAAATTGCTCTACAAACATTTTTTTTTTAAAATAGTCTAGCATACAAATCTGAATATAACATTGAATGAAAAGGGGCAATACGAAGTGCTATTCAATTATCCATTTCTGTCTAGAAAATAGTTCCGATGAATAATTAGGGAAAACGCTAACTGATTAAGACATTTTATCAAACTCCAAAGGAGACAAAATTTGACCGGGAAAAGAAACATCAATTAAACATAAGGTGAGGCCGCGAAAGAAAATACAAATTCTGATTTAGACATTTCTTGATCAATGAGCTTGAATTGAAGATTCAAAAACGGTATCCATAGAAATACATACGTATTATCCAGCAAGAAACTTTCAGATTCGAACAAGAATATCTACAAACAAGATTTTCGATAATGACAACCGCTAAAATGCATTCCAGATATGAGATAGAAAATCTAAGCCTCGAAATAGAAACAATAAGCAGAAAACTGTGACTATCAACTCTTAGCTAATTGAACAGAAACAGCTCAAAAATCTATACGGAAAAGGATCAATAACAGATGAGAATAAGAAAATCAGCGAACGTATGAAAGAAAACTAGATTTGAAAAACCGAAAAACGTACCGGAAAAAACAGAACCAGCAAAGGAAGCTTCATAAAATAGCATTATCAGGAATTTTCTCAGGAAACAAACGGAATCTAACGATTCCAATGATCGGCAGATATTGGTTCTATTAATTTGCGAACAAGCAAGATTTTCTGTTTAAAATAGGTAAGCAGGTTTCTCGGAACGGGTAGAGAGAAAAAGAGAGAGAGAGAGAGAGAGAGAAAAATTATGTTTCTTTCAGCTGCTTCTAAATTTCTAAGTGAGCGTTGATGGCAAATCATAGTTGAAAAATAATATTGTATAAAAAAAAGGTTGAAAATATTAATAAACAGAGAGTGGATATTAATTTAAATTATTTAGATTTATTAATGAAAAAAAAAAAGTGAATCTACCCGGGGTAAAAATAATTAATAAATATCTGTCAGAGGAGATTTTTGTTTGTTTGTTTTTTATGTATAATGTCAAAGCAGTAATTATTTATTTTACTAATTTTTACATCTGTTTTATTATGTCACATCATCAATTTTAATTTCAAAATAAGATCATATATTCTTCTAATTAATTACATTTTTCCCTTATAAATTTTCACACCACATGTTTTAAACTACCCCATTCTCCATAATTGTTTAGATTTATTATTGTCTTGTTTTTAAGCAAACTTCATTTATATTTTATCCATTAAATCATATGCTAACAAAAACCCATCTAAAAAATTTAAGGTATAAGATTAAATTTTATAGAATTTAAAGTTAAGATTTAAGTTTACCTCTAAAATGATAGTAGTAAAAATTATTTTTTTCCATTTTTAAAATTATAAACCCTAATATTTAAAAAAAAAAAAGTTTTATCTTGAATTCATTTCATGGATGATATTTATATTATAGTACACGTATTAATTATAATTTATATCTAAATTTGAAGATATCATTAATATGTCATGTCAGAATATTAATTAATATTTCTTAAAATTATTATTAAATATTAATGAAAACAAATTAATGTATGAGTTAAATTTTTGTTATTTTTTTAAAGTTATAAGATTCATGTTTTTTTTTTGGCTAATATTATTATTATAATTATTTAAAAAGTCAGTTGCCTAAAGAAATGTACAAAATATTGTCCGAACCAAAGAATTCGGAATGAGCAGGAACAATTTTTGTTATTTTTTTAAAGTTATAAGATTCATGTTTTTTTTTTTTTGGCTAATATTATTATTATAATTATTTAAAAAGTCAGTTGCCTAAAGAAATGTACAAAATATTGTCCGAACTAAAGAATTCGGAATGAGCAGGAACAAAATTTTCCTCCACCATCTCCTTTGTCGGTTAGCAGATCTGTGATAAATCTTAATTTTTTTTACCAATCTATCCCTTCCTACAATTTTAATTCCAAACGGGTCATTATTTTAATTAGTCAATTTGATTTTATAAAAAAAAAATAGTAAATTCTCAAGATATCAAATAAGAATTTAGAAGTAAATCTTGAAATCTTCTTCAATATAATGTGTTTTTTTAAAGTAAATTTTAAAGGGTGGAAGATGAAAATAAAATTTGTATTTTATAGTGAAAATGTTTACATTTAAATATAATTTTTTTTTAAAAAAAGAAACAAACAGATTTTAATTCAATTAGATTTATTAACAACCTAATATAAAGGGAAGGATCAATTCGAACCTTAGTTAACATTAAATAATTATTTCATTACACTATATATGTCATAAATATATTGAAAACATCTTTAAATAATCTATAAATAATAAATTATGATATATAATCGTGTATTATTTTTCAAATGTATAATGATATGCTATCATAATAAGCATAGTTATAATTTAATGACAATCTAAATATTAATTGTTATTCAAAAATTATAAAATTACTTAAAAATCAATAATTATATTACAATTATACTATTATAGGCAGTAAAGAGAAGTAATTATTTATTAAAAAAAATCGAGCATTATTTTTTAAATTTTGCAAAAAGGGTATTTTCGTAAAAGGAAGTAAGCGCAGGGTGCTTTCTTTTGGCAGCAGATCTCTCCAGCCGGAGTAGGGAAATGATAATCTGACTGGATTTACTAGATGATTAAAAAAAGAGTGAGCTCGGAATGAGCCACGTGGCTATGTTTTTAACCGTTGATTTTACTGGCCCTGCCGATCTTCCGCTTCCCTAACGTAACTCGCGCTTTCTTCCGTAACATTTGATGACGAATATTTTAAAAAGTTAAAAAAAAAAAGATTCGACTCTTATTGCGCCACGTCATCTCGCAGGTCCCATACTGCTGTCAACGATTTGCGTTGACGATTTCCCAAGTGCGATTTTATTTTATTTTTTATTTTTATCAATGGGGTTCCCACTTGGCTTTCATTTCAGTGGTTGAGAAACTACTTTCAAATGTGAGGTTAAATATCATGTTTGATTCTAAAATTTAAAAAAAAAAAAAAAAAATATCCATTTTTAATTCTTGGATTTCTTCTATTTTCTCACTTTGGTCCTATATTTTCAAAAAAGTTTTTTTGGTTACAAATTTTTAAATAAATATATCATCATTGGTTCATTCATATCATTGTAAATTGTATATTAATACAATAATAAAACTTAGCTAGTCACATGGAAGGACACTAACTAAAGAATTAGAAGAAAAAAAAAACAATTTGCTCATCACTTGATTGTGTTGTTACCGGAACGACAAGACAACCAAGAAATAATGAAAATGATAAAGATTTTTTTTTTAAATATCATTATAGTTACCATACATAAATTTGTCTTAGACTTATTAATTAAAATACTATGTATGACTATTGATGAGATTTAATTACATTTCACAAATTCAGATGAAGTATTTAAAAATATTAGGACAACGTCTAAAAAAAATATGGAAATTGCATGATTTAAAATGTCATGAACAGATTGATAACAGTAAGGAAAAAAAACATTCGATTGAATCAAAATGTAATATACATTATACATGTTTTCATATTCTAATTATTAATTATATGAGGTAGAATTACTCTCTCTTTTCTAAATAATCTTTTGGTAAATTATAATGAATTATTTGGAAACTTTATGCATTCAAATAGTTTGAAAATAATGAGCTTATTATAAATTAAAAACCACTATTTATGATTTTGCGTCTTTTAAAGTGAAACAAATTTTAGATTGAGAAAGAGATGATACAAATGACATTATTGATTCATTCACGTATGTCAATTCATTTAAATCAATAATAAAATTTAACGAAAATATAATTTTTAGATCTCATATATACTATACTATAAATATATTTAAAATCATGTTTTATTACTAAATGATATGAATTATAGATTATGTAATCAATGATTAAGAGAATGGTTTACAATTATCTATTATTCAACTAGTAATAAACAAGATTGGCCTAAAAAATAATGCACGTCAAATTAAATATTTTATCTCAAACTTGTGTTAATATTATTTCAAATTAAATATTGTATCCATCCATCCATCGTTTTTTCCTTTTGGGGGACATATATATTCGCCCTAATGCTTGGGAATTTTGGATTTAATTAAGATAATTTTTTATAATTATAGTTCGTTGTTTTGCCTAATTTATTAAAAATAAGGAAATTTGGGTAAAATGACCTCCAAAATCTTAAATTAATGTTTTTTTACCTCCATTATCATAATAACCTTTTTTGACCTTATGATGATGTCATCTTTGTGTGAAAACTCTCATTTACTCTCATCTCCACTCCCCTTCATCTTTCCAAAAACAACAAGAAATTCATCTCCCTCTTAACTTATCATCCTTCAACCATTGATTCTCCATTTATCAACTTCAACTTCCATTGATTCTTCACTCTCTAACAACGAAATGGAACACAACAATTCGAAATCTCAAAACTCCTTCGATTTACATGGATTTCCATGAAAATCGAAGGATTTCCGGAAATGAAAATCCTTTGAAATCCATGGAAATCCTTTGAAATCGAAGGAAATCCTGACCTAGAACAACAACAACAACAATAAGAAGAAGAAGAACTCATGTTTTTAGCTTCATCTTCAACAAATCCACAACCATTACCAACTCTTGGAGCTTCATTCTTAAATGAGTTTCTTTCATCATCTTGAGTAAAAAAAGTGGGGAACTTCGGAATCCGGAAAAAAAAAAAAAAATCTCCGCATTCCGGAGCTCAAGAATCCAAAGGTTACCTCCGGATTCCAGAAAAAAAAATTAAAATAAAGTTGTGGAGAACTCCGGAATACAAAGGTAACCTCCGGAATCCGGAAAAAGGGAAAAAAAATTTTGGGGGGCCAGCCCCCCCGGCCGGATTTTCAAACAGAGGGGGGGGTTGGCCCATCAAATATATATATTTTTTTCCGGATTCCGGAGTTCCCCCACTTTTTTTTTTTTTTTTTTTCCGGTTTTGAGATTTCTTCTTCTTCTTGTTGTTGTTGTTCGAGGTCCGGTTTTGGAAATCCATGAAAATCGATCCTTCGATTTCCATGGATTTCGAAGGATTTCCATGGATCCATGGAAATCGAAGGGAGTTTGAGATTTGGAGGGGTTTTGTGTACCTTTTCATTGTTAGAGATGAAGATTCAAACAAGTTGAAGTTGATAGATCAATCAATGGTGGATGAGAATTTGAGAGGGAGATAAAGGTTTGTTCTTCTTTTTGGAAAGATGGAGGAGAGGATGAGAGTTGAGATGAGGGTAAATGAGAGTTTTCACACAAAGATGACATACATCATAAGGTCAAAAAAGGTTATTATGAGAATGAAGGTCAAAAAATATTAATTTAAAATTTTGGAGGTCATTTTACCCAAATTTCCTAAAAATAAACGAGTATTTAAAAACAAAGCATGGTCTATGTCATGGGGAGCACAAAGGGCCAACGAAGAGAGTCACGTCATGGAGTCAAAGTCTTGTTTAGGTAAATGATATATGATTAAATAAATAAACTGATTAATTTAGAGAAATCATTAACATTATGATGTCTTGTTTGTGATTACGTGGCCGTTGACCATTATTTTGAATTTTTATATGGTCACTATCAAGATGGATATTGCTACAATTAATATCCCCAAATAATCAGCCGGCAGCTTATGTTGTGTGAATGTTCAAATGTTCGGCTTCCACTCTAGCTTTGTTTATTTATTATTATTTTTTTTTTATTAAATAACACTTTGTTAAGGATATTTGGTTGGTGGAATGACAAACCAATGTCTAGAAAAGTGATGCTTGGAAATAAATAGTAAAAATAATGCGAGTGTAAAATCCATTCCCATAAGAAAATAAGTGAGGAAAAAAACATGAAAACGAGTTTGTAAAACTTTTCTCACTAACTCATTGATTTTTTTAAAGCGGTTATCGAACCGAATTCTGATTAAATAGAGCTTTGAGTCAATGAATTTCATCGAACAATGTGACGAGTTTAAGGGTGGAATCATATCTTAAAAGGAATGAACGTAGGTTTAATAGTGAATGCAAACAACTTATAGATGTGGAATTAAGTACTTAAAAGACAGATGCCGAGAGAAACCATTAGCCTTCTATATATTGTGTTGCAAAGTGAGATAAAAAAGGATATAGATTTTCTCAAACAATATGAACACTTGATGGAAAAGATAGAGAGGAGAACAACGCCCACCAGAATGATCAAATTGATATAAGAGATAAAATGAGATTAAGCATCCATCCAATCGAACATTGTTCAACTGGTTACATATTTGTGATTCTCTCTCTTTTATGCATGACCATTATCAGAGTCTCCAAGTGATTGAGAAGCTCAAACCTTTGAATTTATGAAGATTTTTTTTTTATAGTTATATGATCTAACCCAGTTGAACTACGCTCACATAGCAAGAATTTTCCCGATGATTATTGATAAGGGAAGGTTGTCGGTTATTATTACACTAAATCATTAATTTTGATTGATTCGAATAGATTGATGAGTTTTAAGTTCCACTCCTAATGAAGGAGAAGAAATTTCAAATCGATGCAATCAATTTTTTTCATCAGAAGAATTCAATTTTATCCGTTTTAACTTGTACTCCTGACTAATCAAAAAAATTTCCAATTTGAATTAAATATGCACGAAGGGAGCAATCACTTATGGCTTTGCTATTTTAAAGTTCAAAACATTGCAACGTTCTAGAAGATCGACCACTTAAAAATATTGTTAACGTTAGCGTTTATAATTGAGTACTACCTACATTGTCATAATTAGATGTCATAATGAATGTCTTCCAACCCAACCAATTTAAACAACATTATTATTTTGTCACATACACGTGTCATTATTACACTGGTTTTAGACATTTCACATCTTCCATATATATAATTCAAGGTCATAATCAAATTTAGGGTGATTAAATAAAATTGGATTTACACTGTTTTGATTTTGTCATTTAGGAAAATGTTTGATATAAAAAAAATGATCATTTGATCTATCTATACTTGCTATAGATTATCAACTATAAGGACTATGCGTTTGACCTAATCCCTTTCTAATAGTTACAAAAGTCAAATTTTAAATTATAGATATTTTTAGGTTGTGGGTTGAAACGAAGTTGATAATTAACCTATTTTAAATAGGAAAATACTAAGTAGCCAAGACACCATGTCAATAAAGTGCAGCCACCTGTATTTAAAAAAAAGTTTTTTTTTTTTTTGCTTTTTTTCCCACGTGGTTGCACCTTATTGGCATGGTGTAACCTCGACGACTTATAATTAAGCAGCCAAGTGTTTTCCTTCTAAATATTCTCTTTTAAGTTTATTAACGTCAAATGGTATAATTTCAAATTGTAATTTGATAAAATTAGGTAGATACATATACTTACGTTATCTTGATCCCCCATAATAGAGAAAAATATTAATGATTGTGGTTCCACACATTGAAGGAAAATAATTAAAAAAGAAGAAGAAGGATTTCGCCCATTCGTAAAGATTGTGTGCACTTCAAGGGGTCCATTTAACGTTTTCAATTTTCATCTTACGGGTATTTAATTGTTTTTAATAGAAATTACATCAAATTAGGAAAGATAATTTCGAACTTTCAACTCTATAGAAAATATAGTATTAATATCTAACTAATTGAATTATATTAGATAAAAATATCAAAGAAGAAGTAAATATTTTTTTTAGAAAATATGTAAGAGGGGGTTAAAGCTTCTAACTTGATAGGACAAATACAAATCTCTTAGACTAAATCTCGAATAATAGATTATTAAATGTATATGAGTTTGGGAAAATATGGAATAAATGGGGTACTTTGCCTCTTTTATATTAAAATCTATCCCCTTTTACCCGTCATCGATGATTTTGCATTCTTTTTAATAACAATTAGTTAAATTAGGTCATTTTGTTAGATGTTTTTTATCATCGTTATCCTTAACAATTTGCTAATTTAATATATTAAATCTTAATATTGGAGAGAGATCAAATAATATTGCAGGAAATTAAAAGTAAGAGTTCTTATATTAATTTATATTAAATTATTACAAAATCTAAAAATAATTCGTTTCGGACTACTTTTGTGAGTAGAATTATTAAATTAAGTACCTTTTCTATTATTACTTTACTTTATTCAAAAGTATTTTAAAATACTTTTAGTGTCATTTATAGTTATAAAAACACTTTTTTGAAATAGTATTAAAATTTAAAGTATACCTATAACTAATTGGTTAAAACCAAAAGTACCAATTTGTCATTTTTGATAATTAGTTTTGAGCCAATCAATCCAAAAGTTTGTTTCTAAGGTAACCTCTTGTGTGTAATTATAAATTATAACTCTTTTAACTAACAATTAATATTTTTATATAAAAAAAAACTAACTATTAATATTCATGACAACATTGGTCCTCAAACATTCTATGTTCATACATCATGAGAAATCAATAGCTCTATATTACTCAATTCTAAGTCTAGACATCGACAGATCTACAAACTATATGCCAAACTAAACATAATTTAAATGGTTAGACGCCTTATTCTCTTCCCATGAAGACGAAGGATTGAGTCTCTCCACCCTCAATTTGATATGAAATCTAAAAAAAAGTTTATAAAATTAATATATACCTGTTAAATTAAAGGACAATTGTATATATGAATGATCTTGAATGCCCAAATTTATGAAAATAATAGTTATTCACTAAATTAAAAAGACAACTGAATTTTAAAAATTCTTCTTATTAATATTTGATTGACATTTATCTAATAATTTTGACTAAAAAGAACCTCATTTATATATAAAAACCATATTATTATATTAATATACAATCAACCATAAGTTTATATTGACAGTTGGTCAGTGATTTTTTTAAAAAGTCTTGAAATCATGAAATCATGTGAGGCCACTTACCTCTAATATTATCCTATAAGTTTCTTAGCCCTAAATATTATAGTCATATAATTTTCCTGTAAGATTAATTATCCGGACACTCACAAATTAAAAAAAATGTTAATATAGATTTAAAAAAAGGCTGTTATTCATTAGCAAAATTCTCATTTTTTAATACAAAATAAAATAAAGTGATTTTTTTTTATATTCTTCTATAAAAAACAATAATAATAAGGAGGTGGGTTGGAATGGGTCATGAATAGCATGTGATGTTGAAAGTGTCCACATTCTTTGCATGAAAACTACGACAATTAGTAGGGCGCAGCTCAATATGCCATCACCATCACCCACAACATCACCATCGATTTCCCTTTTCTCTTCCATACATTCAATTTACTTCTTTAGTTTTTCATTACATTATATAAATCAAGAAATTATTAGTTATTAGAGGCAGAAAAAGTAGCCTTCCTTCTTTAATCAACGCCTAATTTTTTTTGACAACCGTTTGCCATTTTGTTTTTCTTTTTCCCTTTTAATCTCTCCCTCTCTCTTTTTGTTTGAAATAGCCACTTAATCTCTTTCAAATAAGTCTTGAAATTAGGACATAAATTATCAGCCAATCATGTTTTAACATTAAATTTGACTGTGCATAATTATGCTGGACCTAAATACAATACTACATATATACATATAAAATAAACAACAAATTTAAGATTTATAGGGCCCGATAGAGAGTAAATATGTATAATTGCACATTTAGTGTGTAGTAAAAAATTTTGACATATAAAAATATGTTGGGTTCAAGACCTTTGTATTTACTTTTTCTAAGAGTTGAAAATTCACTAGGGGCGTTTGTTTCAAGATTTGTATGGAAATAAAATACCTGAAAATAAGATGTCTGAGAATAAAAAGTCTGCATTTAGTTTTATATGAGGAGTTTTTTTTTAAGAATCTTCAATAATAGTATATCATAAATCTCTCTTATCAATTCCATGAGTATAAAAAAAAACTATTTCAAAGGTTTTCTTGGTCATAGTTAGGTCTCCACAGACAAACACACAACTTATGTTGAGAAACCCTCCCAATTGGATTCCCAATTCTGGATTGAATTTGGGCCAGTAGACCAAACTAAACCAAATTATATGGCCCATAACTCCAAGCCCAATTCAAAACGTGGCCCAAGCCTATTGAGTCCATCGATTTCCTGGAGGACAAGAAACTCTTTCGCCTTTCTGAAAACATCCTTATTTTGGTAGTAGTTTGCTCCATTCCGATCAATTCTTTATTTCATCATCGCGGATCTCTGCTTTCTTTCACTTCGAGTTTTTTCCTCATTGTTCTTGAGTAAAGCCCTAGGTAAAGTTGAAGTAACAATTTTTTTTTTTTTTTATTGTTCTTGAAATTCATGTGCGTGTTCACTAAATAGTTCAGATTGGAATCGATATCTGTTATTAGGGTTTTGATTTTGATTAGGTTTTTTTGTTGCAAAAGTGCTCGAATTTCGATGATTTTTAGGATATTTTTTTATTTCTTGGAGAATTTGAAATAAGATAATGAGATTTCTGATTTAGATGAATCTATTTCTTACTGTATAGGATGAGTATTTGTTTTTTCTCTTAGATTGGAGTGTTTTGATCAATTTTCCGGATGCTTTAGTATGGATATTCTTTTTATTTTTCGTTATTGAATTTTTATCAATGGAGTATCGTAGAATTAGCTTTAGCCTGATTATTATTTATGACAGAAATCGAATAATGAAGCTAGACACCAGTGGTCTTGAAGCAGCTGCTCCGCTGTTTGGGCCGAAAATGGATACTCTTGAATGGTTTTCACCTGCACCATCCTTTGAGATCCCGAATTCTAGTGACGTAAGTTGTAAAGTGTTTCATATATGTTTATGTTGAATTGCTTTTCTAAATTTGATTTTCTCCATATTTCAGTTTGATAGCTTTCAAAAAGAGACTCTTGAGATGTTGAAGCATGAGAAAGGAACAACTACTCTAG
This sequence comes from Gynostemma pentaphyllum, assembly GCA_028015215.1. Taxonomy (NCBI): domain Eukaryota; kingdom Viridiplantae; phylum Streptophyta; class Magnoliopsida; order Cucurbitales; family Cucurbitaceae; genus Gynostemma; species Gynostemma pentaphyllum. The sequence goes on along the minus strand of CM051350.1, from coordinate 46,804,271 downwards.
CTTTCATATTCAAGGAAGGAGTCATGGTTGCTGCTGATTCACGAGCTAGCATGGGAGGCTATATCTGTATGTTTCATGTGCCATCCTTATCTTTTTTTTATTTTATATACTAGATTCTTTTTGGGTTAAATTTCATGAATTCAAAATGCTACTTGAGGAATACTTTAACCTGTGAGTACTGGGATTATTTTCTACCACTAATCATTATATGTCACTTTAGATCGAGTGCATTGTGCAGCTTAGACTCAGCTTTTTTTTTTTACTCAAGCTTTTGGCCAGATTTAGATTTATTCATCTGTTTTTTATTCATGTAGTGTAAGGTAGTTTTTCATAAGCTGTGTCTCTGTTTTCATTTCATTTTGAACTCAATAATCGTTTTTAATTTTGTACAGCTTCCCAATCTGTGAAAAAAATTATTGAAATCAACCCGTACATGCTTGGTACAATGGCTGGAGGGGCTGCTGACTGCCAGTTTTGGCACAGAAACCTTGGTGTCAAGGTAATCTGCATAATTTGCAGATAGATAATTACTTTTAAGGACTATCTGTTTTTAATTCATAATGAATTACCTCGTTGCTTTCATCCTTACTTTGCTAATGGCTAGGTATTGTAACTAACTATAGGTCTAATTATAATTTAATATCCAGTCTTACTTTTGGAGTTTTCCATTGTAACACTTAAGTGTGTCATCAGATATTCATCATTCTCTCAGATGATAAATTTTACCATGTCAAAGTTGTTATTGTGTGTTTTCCTCGTGTGATTGACTCATCATCTTGTTTAACATGGTTTAGTGCCGCCGACACGAATTAGCAAATAAACGAAGGATTTCAGTCACAGGAGCATCTAAGTTACTGGCAAACATTCTTTACTCTTATCGTGGAATGGGCCTCTCTGTTGGGACTATGATTGCTGGATGGGATGAAACGGTAATAGCATATTGATTATCAGCATTTTCTTATTTTATTATCATCATCAATAATTTCCTTCTTCTGCGTTTAGGGACCTGGACTATATTATGTAGATAGCGAAGGGGGGAGGCTGAAAGGAATGAGATTTTCTGTTGGATCTGGTTCACCTTATGCCTATGGTATCCTGGATAATGGGTAAGTGTGTTTCTCCGTGTTTTTGAAACGTTTACTAAAAAAACCATGAAGAGATGTGTAAAGGACAAGTAGCATTAAAGGGTGCAACTGGTCTGTTATCTTACACTTACAATGTAAGATCATGCCATGTCTAGAATTTAAATTGTTTTTTTTTTCAAACTGGATATTTTGAAAAAAAATGAAAGCTACATCTGAACTTGTATATTTTTGGGATGCTAGAACGAGGATTGCTTATTGACAAATTGATGACAATGTCTGTCTGTCAGTTGTGTATTTTTGGGATTTTTGTGATGCACCCATTTGGTAAGCACAGGATAAGTGTTACCGCTGAAAAGCTCAAAACTCTAAGCACAGAATAGAGTTTCTGTATTTGTTGTATTATTCATTTTAAACGTCTGACAATCCCAGTGCCAAGATGAACATAACTAGACACAATTTTATGAAGAAAATAAAAGTGAAAATTCACTAATGTATTCATACTTCACATTACAAAACTAACAAGAAGTAAATTTAAGGAAGAAAAAAAAACTATATTCCATGATTTGTCTTTAGGAAAAGCAAAAATCCAAATGCAAACTTTTACTTGAAGGTACTTAACCTAATATCTTGATATTAGTGGTTGAAAATTGGGATCAATCTGTAAGGAAGGGAGGGAGAGGTATGTATTTGTCCTGTGGATAAGTTCAGGGGTATGTAAGCTGGTTTAGACAACACCCATGGCTATCGAAAATAAGAATTTTTTAAAGTTTATTAATTCATCTATACTCTGCTGTGTTACATATCAGTTATCGGTATGACATGTCTGTTGACGAAGCTGCTGAACTGGCGAGACGATCTATCTATCATGCAACTTTTCGAGATGGAGCTAGTGGTGGAGTTGCTAGCGGTATCCTTCTCTCTAGATGTTTCTCTGTGTTTGTGATGCACCCATTTGAGTGCTTGTGCATGTTCTCTTACTCATAATTTTATTTTCATTCATCAGTTTATTATGTGGGACCAAATGGATGGAAGAAGCTCTCTGGTGATGATGTAGGCGAGCTTCATTACCATTACTATCCAGTTATTCCGAGTTCAGTGGAACAGGAAATGACTGAAGTAACCGGGGCGTGACAGTCGACGAGCAAGCAGGTTGAGACTTCCCCTCCCTCTGTCTATGCTATGAGGGGAACTGATTTTAAAAAGATGCTCAAGATGTGAATCTCTTAAATGATGTGGACATTCAATCCCTAAAAAATTTGAACGGATCTTTTTATAATGGCATTTGAGTTATGGCTGCTTGGTTTTATTTTAGCATTTTGTCGAAGTTTTAGTTCTAGTTTTACGATCTTGTTCTGAAGTTATTTGTTATGCTCAAGTTCTTTCCATTGCTTGGATGTTGGATGCTAACATTTTTCTGTGAAATCTTACATATTTCTCCTGAGAAAATGGTGGTGTTTTTCGATCTACTGTTCATAAAATATTTTTGAAAACCACATTATAGTGTTTATATTGGTTGTGTTTTGTTAACTGAAGGTGGGCTCAGTTTCTTTTCGTTTCTCCAATCGAACACATGGGTAAGCGAGATAACAAAATTTTTTCTTTCAAAGGACTAGATAACAAATTAACTTTATCAATATTGTATTTTTTTTTTTTAAGTTTTGAGGATTTTTGGAATTTTCTCTACGGCTATGGTTTTAGATTTTGAAGAGTAATGAAGTGTACTTACTAAGAAGCCTGATAATTGAAGCAAAAAAAAAGGAGTACATGATTAATTGAAGAAAATTGATCATCTAGACGGACTGTAAATCTAAATGCCTCTCTGTTAATTGTCCAACCCATCTCTTTGAATTCATATATTTAAATTATGGTGGTTATTAATTTACAGATCGGTTTTAGATTAAATGTTACTGGTTCAGGTAGGTATTTTGAGAGATTAATTGAACTTCACGCAAGTAAAATTGGATATTTATGATTATAAAAAAGAAAATTGACTTTGTTTTAATCGTTGTCTCTCTACTCTCTTGTTTTGTTCAACCCTTAGTAAATAAAATTCTTAGAAAAATAATAAGAATTTTGATATGAAAATGTTGTACCTAAATATTGTGACCCTAAATACCAAGAATAATATTCTCAGTGTTGTGAACTTTGGATGGACATCTCATCTTAATATATTTAAATCTGTTTGTTTTAAAAGAAAGATGATGTTCTCTCAGTGTTTATAAATACTTGAAATTATGTTTAAATAAAAACTTTAAATGGTAAAATAACAACATAATTATACTTGTTATAAATCTTTTATTATTTAATTGAAGGGATTTGGGTGAGGACTGAGGATAAGAATCGAACTTCTCCTTATAAACATGAATTGACATTTTATCATATTGAAAACGAAAAATAATAAGAAGCCGGTTGCTTGCCAGGTTTGGGTAGTGAGTTGAGGTTATATTACCTTAATGGGCTTAATCAGTGTTTGTTTCTCAATTTTGAAACCTAATATGATAGTTTCTTAACCCCGATTTAACAACCTCTGCTTCACAACTTCCTGTTTAACAACACCCAACCCAAACATAACAACTAAACGATCTTAAGAGATAGTTAAATTGTTTTTAGACATGACGGGGGAGAAAAAGCCCCAACCTATAAAAAAATATATAATTATATTTTAAAAGCCAAAATTGGTTTAAAAGCTTGTAAAAAAAAATACAATTCTTCAAGTCACGAACACTGCCTTTGCTCCCATCTCAGTCCACGTAAATATCCGCTATTCACAATCGGAACGAGAATCCCAATTCGGCGGTTGTTAGGTTAAGAAACTGTTTCTTCATTCTCTTTCACTTCGAAAGAATTGCGATCTGAGAATCTGTCTCTTTCCTCGACTGCCATTTCTCCACCTCTTGTAAGTCTTCCGTGATTTTCCATAATTATTGTTTTCAGATTGTTAGCGTTTGAAGAAGTTTTGAATTCGATTAGGTTCTTGAATTGATCGGTTTTGGACTTTAAATCTGTTGATTCTTAGGTCATGTGGATATTCAGATCTTGTTATGGAAAAGTTGTTGAAATTCATGTTGTTTTCCATTTCTGATTTGCCTGATCAAATTGAGAGTTACACTTCCAAATTTCAAATTGTATAGATTTTTTATGTTTGCTTTTACATATGCTTACTGAAAACCTAGTTGAAAGAAGCTTGAGAGTCGTAATCACAGAGTTATGTTAAATTTCACTTGACTCTTAGAATTACAATTATTATGAGGATTTGATAAATTTGTCGAACTTTTTTTAGAATTTTCTAATCAATATTTTTTATTATTTATGTGGCAGCTGTAATTGCATATGTAAACTTCATTGCTGTCGGTTGCTGACTTTATCTAGCTTCTTATTTTAGATTGAAAGTGAAGATTTTTAACGTTGATTCTACCTGCCACTCTGATCATGGTAAAAAGAATACCTTTGTCTTTGGAGTTTAGAGATCTTCATAGATTAAATTTATAGGAGCTCTTAATCTCTAACATGTTGTTCTTTGTTTTTCAGTCGGCTCTATTCAATTTTCATTCATTTCTAACTGTAATCCTACTGGGAATTTGTACCTGTACTTATGTGAAGATGCAGTTTCCAGCTATTCTTGAACAGAGAAATGGGTATCTTCTTCTTGACAGTGATGATATTCCATTTAATTTTATCACGTTTTTCCCTTTTCTTTCCACATGATTGGCAAATGTGGATGCTTGTCTATTGAATTTTTATGTACTATATTCTAGGCATTGATTTATGTTGAAAAGATTGGTTTTCACAGTGGATGACATGGTTGGGTCATGGGTGTGCTGTGGCAAAATCCTTACCTTTTATGTTGAAAAAATATGATTAAATTTAATATTCTGTACTTTTTTTAAATGAGTTGCGTATCTGGCAGGTTTCGTGGCTTCTTTTGGAAAGCAGCCAGAATAGGTAGGTTCTCTATCATATTTGCATAATTACTCTTAAACATGAATTTTTTTTGCTGAAACGATTCATAAGCATTTATTGTAACATCATTAAAAAAAACTCAACTCTCTTTTCTTTTCTCTGGTTGTTCCAACATTTCTTTTCTTGTGTTTTCTTAAAAAAAACATTTCTTTTCTTGTGTGGACTTGCTTTTGTAATGTTGAAAAATTTACTTTGAAAGTCGATGGTTTGACTTTCATTTTTTATGAAACTATAGGCTTTACAAATAAAATACCTCAGAACACATGAAGCATAGACCAGCAGCTGGCTGTTATTGTCCATCTTAGTTTTTTTGCATATGAAATCATAAAACATAGGAGATGGAGAAGGAAAAATATCTTAGCTACACATACATTAGGTTGCCAATTGTACCACTATCATGCTTTTTTCTCTGACTGGATGATGCTGTGGTTTTTGAATCAGGTGAACGTTTGAGTCCTTGGGTAGCTGTTGGATGCTTCTCGATGGGAGTCTCAATAATTTTCTTCTGAGACATGCCTATATTTCCTGTTTTGTGGTTTAGCATGCTGTGCTGTAGAATCTGGTTTTAGCAAGAGGATTTTTGAAAAAGAGTTCTGTAGTGACATGTTTGAGAGTTATTTAAATCCATTATAAATACACAACATTTCATTATAAATTCTTGTGTTTGATGGGCAGTCTCAAAAATTTCAAAAAAAAAAGAGAAACTAATCTTCGTTGATTCTTTGTTGGTTCTAGTCATGATGGATAGATTTTAATATTTTGAAACATGTTTATTGACTGAAATTTGTCTATGACTTCGTATTATGGAGACAGACTTTGTACATATTGTATTACTTGATGTAAACAATAGTCTATATAAAGGTAGAGTAGGAAATTGATGGGTTCACTCTAAAATTTCGACAGTACGAGCTTTAGATCGGGGAGCACATAACAAAATACCAACTTTGCCTTCCTACTGCTTTTGGTTTCTTTGACTTTTTTCACCCAATTTCAACATTTTATTCATTTTAATCCCCTCGCAGTGGATAACTCACAATATTCATCTGTTATCATGGTTCCCTTAGCTAAAGCTCCTTGCTCACGGTCATTCCCCCGTGATTTCATGATCCAATCAATGGAGAAGCTTTGCCTAAAAGCAGATGGCTCTTCTCATGAAATGAGTGAATGACAGTAGGAGTAAGGACAGAATATAAGAAAAGGTACATTTTTATAATTAGATGTTCTTTCTGATAGCTCAAGCGTTTGTATGTTTTCACGCATATCTTAACGTTGTATTGTTTCTCAAATACCAATTATCATTGTTGTTTGATGGAGCATCAAGCGGGCTTAAGCTTGGCCATCTTTTTTCAATCTTCAGCTTCATATCATTGACAGTGGCAGGTTAGAGTATAGTCTTTTGTGTAATTATATAGTTCATAATAAATACGAAAATCTATATTATTTTATATAATTTTCTAGTTATGTAAGTATGTTGTCAAAATTTATTTTGAAAATGTGGCAACCATGTCAACTATTTTTGTAATCACGTTGTTTGGATGTTGATCTTCTGATAGATAAAAGGTATATTTTTTAGGCATGGAAATTTCTGATGTGTCATGAATTTGGAATTGAAAATCTCTTACGCCTCAGGCCCAGATGGATATTAGTGTTCCTAAGTTTTGAATTTTTTTTCGACCTCTCATTGATATTTCCGAATTTTCCCTCCATTCCAACACTCGGATCAATATTATTGTTAAGAGACTAGATAGAGGCATTCCTTAACAGGAATGGGTAGATACTTAAATTCTTATAGGTGGAGAAGAAAATAAATTATTAAATCGTGACTCTGTTATGACGTTTTCTAAATATATAGATTTAAAAGAAAAGCCCAAGTTCATGTGAGGAAGTTAGGATTGAGAAGATCATGAAAATGGGATTGGTTGAAAGCTATTACTTTCATTGCGCACTGCACGGAAAGGTAATAAATATCTTGATTCTTGAACTCTGGTTTCATTGATTGTTATAAAAAAAAAAAACTCTGGTTTCCATTGGCTTCGATGATGCTATCTATTTATTACACATACCAAAAAAACTTATGGTTCATTTTACAATTCTATTATTAATATAAGTAGGTTTAAATACGAATCTGATATTAAAATTTGTATTAATTTTCGTTTCTCTCTCTCTCTCTCTTAAAATATTGCTCATTTTTCTATTTACATCTCCAATTTTTCCGAGATTGGGTATGGATCTTGCCAAATGAGAGAAAGAGGGATGGCCAAGCCAATGAGTTTAAAGAGCGATTTAAATAATAACAAAAAATGGAGGGTTGGTTTTTTACATCAAAGAAACATATCGAAACAATAATTTACATCGAGTGAGAATAAAACTAATATCGATAAATTTCAATTTCAAACATGTTAAATGCAACCAATTACCCAGATGTTGCCATTTTGGAATGAAGTTTTAAAATGTAGTAGATGAAAGGATAAGGAGATAAGAAAAGCAGAGGAATTCACCGCTTACCATATTCTGCGTACAACTGACTAAATAATTCAAGAAATCATTCAGAGTCTGAGCAACAAGAATTGAGAATGAATTTGAATCTCCTGCTAGGTATGTCAACAGGAAAAACGCGTTTGATGTCCCGAACTTTCGCTCTAAAAATAAATTTCCATGATCACACCTTGATTGTCACACTGCACAGGCACAAACCGGATGGTTTTATTTCTGAAGTCTGCCATTCTGAGCCTGGAGCTGCATTTGGATCGTACAGAAGTGTTCGGTATTCGGGTTCATTCTTTAGCGAGAATAGCAACAACTTCCCATCCAATATACCAAAGCGGAATCCAATGCTTGAGCTACCGGTTAATGGAACCGGTACCATCTTCCATGAATTATCCTCTGGATTGAACATAGCAAGTTTCCGTTGGTTCTTCCATTCCATACAAAATAGTCTTTTACCTACCACAGCATGAGCAGTGACCATCACACAACCATTTTTCATCTCCCACCAACTTTGCCTCTCAGGATTGTAGACATCCACAAACTTTGAGTTTCCAATAGTAAAGCTTGACCTTCCACCCATGACATAAAGCTTACCATCAAATGCACATGCAAAACAGCCTGATCGGGGACGGCGGAGGCTTTCAATCACAGTCCACTTGTTAGTTTCGGGATCATACACCTCGGCACTTGAGAGATTATCACCTTCTATCCCGTAGCCTCCAACCGCATAGACAATTCCATTAACGACAGCACAAGCAAAATCATATCGAGCTACATTCATGTTTGCCAGTTTGCTCCACCTGCATTCACACAAGTCACGCACTAGTCAAATAACCCACTCTCGAAGACACAGATAACATACACTGAAATCATAAAATAAAGAGTTATACTTGCCCAAATGAAATAAATCTTCAAAATAAGTTGCAATTATATTGTATCGATGATGTTATGGTTGCACATGCAATACCTATATTGACGTCCCTCAGGTAGAAACTAGGAGAAACAGTCAATATCTGGCTTTCGAATAGCACTGTATTACTTGCTACTTAAAATTTCAATAGGTATTCGACTAACATCAGACACGTAGATAGAAGCTCAATCTTCTACAAGCATAATTCTGATCAAACAAGTAACTTCTTTATCACTAGCAAAAAGATATTTCATGATGAAGATGTAACTGAAATGTTTTCAACAGGTCACCATTTTAACCAACGGAACGAAGTATAGGAAACCAAAAAAATTGAATCAGCAAGGTCCTAGCAGAAACCAAGCATCTCATGCGCATCATGCAAGCAAAGCTATGGCTCTCAAATGTGTGTTTGTACTACCGTTCAACTACTCTGGAAATTTTACAATCTACTTTTTGGGTGATTCCCTTATAGAACTAGGCCACTTGAAGAATTTAATATATCAATCCAAACAATCCTTACGATTAAATGAGCAACGACTAAAAAGTACAGAAGCAATTTCTTGAAAATAGATATTTCTTTAGCTACACAGATAACAGACCTGTTAAGGCAAGGATCATATTGATAAACGTCAGATGTGACGGAATCAGTTCCATCAGCAACCGAATAGCCAGCTATGACAAGGAGTTTCCCATTCAGAACCACCACTTCAAAACCAGCCTTCACTGTCCCAGGCATAGGTGGAAGAATTCGGATTTTATGTTGGAAGCAATCCAATACTTCCCAGTGGCACTCCTTTCTGTCAGCCCCCATAGTTAAAAAGTACAGCCATTCCTCTACCACACCAGCTAATTTCCTCACAGTGATGAATTCCTTGCTTTTAATGAATGATCTCCAATTCTTGCAAACGCCACCCATGGATGGATGGCTAGAACGAGGAACAAGTGCAAGGCATAGTTTTGCTACATCATCAGGCAATCCAGGAAGGAGAGAGATGTCAGACTCGTTATCAAACTGAGAAGAAAATCCAGGATTGCTTTTTGAATGATTAAGAGTATTTTGTTTGACCGTGTAGCAGCACATGTTTGGTTCTGAGAACCTCTTCTTTTCAGACACAAATCCAGGCATTATCCAAAGAGCCAGCCAAATTAATCATATACAATTGTGACCGTTTTTCTTCAAAAGTATCACCCAAAAAATACTGTAACTTCTTTATGACTAACTTTGATTAGAGAAATTCATGATATCCTTCACCAATTGGGATTCTACAAGACCAAGGCATAAACGAAGTTGCAGAACGGATCACTTGGGCAGCAAATGCAGACGACTTTCTGTGTTTTGTCCACTCTGATTCAAAGTCCATACCAGAAAATTCACACTTATATTTTCCAGATTTGGTAGTATGTGTGATGTTCTGCAACTCTATACAGTTCTCCCTTCCTCTACGCATTGCCAAAATACCTAATTATATGGCGCAAAGTAAAACCTGGTTTTAGTGAAACTGCTGACTGACAAGCACATATCCATGACATCGGAATTAAAAAGGATAGAAAACCATACCAGACAATGCCATAGAACTTGGCCGATTTAGCCTCCCACAACCTCCATTTGAAAAATAGAACTGAAATAGAGAAGATCAAAGATGAACAGGAAACCCCATCCCAATATTAGCTAGACATCCAAAGGACAAATAAAAAAAAAACAATTTGACAAATATTCTAAATGTACAGTTCACAATAATTGAAAAGAGATAAAGATGAAGACTTAAAAGGACATAAAAACAAGAAAAATAAAACCCAATCATATCATTCATTCTTATCTTAAAATAGAAAGACAAAAAAAAAAAAATCTCACACAAACAATCACATGAGAGAGGCAATATGGAAAAAACTTAAATCAATCAGCAAGTATCCAAAACAGTTCTTCTAATTCAGTATTTAATGTGAGTGTCTGGAAAACATGAAGGCACCCAATAACATTACAGTTAATATCCAAACCCACCAAAGCTGGAGAAATAACACAACAACGGCGATTTTGTTATCAAGTAGAAGCTGGAATTGGAAAATAAAAATGTAAAACGGCCAACATATTTAATCTAAAAAAACATCCTTATCTAGAGAAAACAGAACAAAGCTTTTCAACTGGATCTGGAATCAATCGATCATTTCAACACAAACACTAAACTCAAATTCAAAACTCAATAAGTTAAATCGAACGGTGTTTCAGCACAGATTTATCAAAACGCAAACTTTCAACGACAGATTTTCAAAACCGACAAAATTTCAGCTCATCAAAGCTAAAAAAAAAACAGCTTCAAAATCAGCAATAAAGAAATTCAGTTAGAAATGACAGGATAAGACAAACAATTCAAGAGAAATGAATAAAAACACAGCATCGCATTACAAATACAAAGATCTTAACAAACTTCACGAGAATGAAAGTAAAGAAAATCAAACCCATCCTAATAAATCTCTACAACCACCAAAAATTCCAAGAAAAAAAAAACACAAATCCATGAATTTCAAGTATTCACTAAGCAAGTAAAGTGAAGCAGAATAAGAAACGATAACAGATCTGAGACGTGAAACAAACACAAATCAAACAGATTGATAAGGAAAAAAGAAAGATCAAAATTAATAAGAATCAAGAAAGAAGAAAAGATTACCAGAAGGAGAGAAGAAAGTAAGGAAACAACTTGATGAAGTAATGGAAATGGAAAGGGGAAATGGTGTGAATTATAGGAAATGGGGGAATTTAATGGATTTTATAGAAACCCAAAAATAGTGAAGAATGAGAAAGATGATAAAACTGACAGAACTATACCACGTCACCAACCAGATTTTCCTCGCAACCTGCTTATCACAACAAAGAAGGAAATAGATGATAATTAATTCTTGTCTTTGTGTTCCCGTTTTAATGGAATTACCTCACATCCATTATTAATTATTACAAATTTCCAACTTAAATATAACCGGATTGGTTGGCTACTCTCTTTCTTTAATATCGAATGTTCGAGTCTCCACAAAATATTTTGCCGTAAAATAGTTTTATGAAACTTGTAAACACATAACTCGATTCTTCGACTTTATAGGAGAAAAGATAAAACTCGAATTATATTCAAGTTGGCCAAACATGACTTTATAGTTTTTTTTTTCTTTCATATTTACGTGGTTTTTGGATTATAAATATAATTGTTTTCACTCTTGTAATTAACTTATATACCCTTTTTATGTGTGTTTTTATAAGAGTGATGGTTTTTTAATTTCACTATTTTGTAGTAGCTTCAAATCAAGTTGTATAATTTTGTAATATAATGTTATTAGTTAATAAAGCTATAAAATTATAATTAAAAATGTAATGTGGGTATAAAAATGTGTGTTTTGATGATAAGGTTGTGTTTTATAAATGTCGTAAACCTCATCTGTTATTTGCACTTTATTCTGATGATTTATACAGCTTGAATTAATTTGTTTTACATTTAAAAACTTGATTTATAATTTTTTTCACAACGAAAATGTTTATTAAAAAAAAAACAAAAAAACTTTTGTCTTTTGGAGGGAAATAATTGTGTCCGGTCGGTTTTTCAGACAATGATACATGAGAACTCGGATTGCTATTTGCATTTATTTAGTTATTACATTTTTTTTTATCAACTTTGGTTATTACTTATTATTGACAAATTAATATTTTATGATATTTGTGTGTTGGAAATATTTGGTCGGAGTACAATTTAGAAGTTGGAAAATTTAAAATTATAGATAACTCAATTATATTGGGTAAATGCTTCACCAAAAATGGCTCGAGAGTCGAAGTATTAAATAAATAATAACAAAGAAAGTCGTTTAAATATATTTCAAAAAAAATAGTCCTTTAAATCATATGTCATATTTATAATTTTTATTTATATTGATTTTTTATCTTTTTTTATAAGCACTTTTGATATATTAATCAATTAAAAAGACGCAAAAAAAAATTCAATTTTTTTAAATTTTGACTTTGATTTTAAAATTAATTTTGAGAATATTTAAGAATGAAGGATTGATTTTTAATTATATAAATATTATCGAAAAAATTCTTATCGAATGAGATTGAGTTTTGACCTTAGAAGACTTAAAAATAAAATTATTGAAAAATGAAAATGAAATTTCACTATATGTAATGTATCGTATATAAGAATAATTATTTAAATAGAGTAATTATTTTTCCTCCTTATCAATACTAAAATAAGCACCGTAATAATTTCAACTCACAAAAAGTGGAAAAATCAAACAAAAGATTGATTTAGTCCACAAAATGAAAAATTCGGACGGCATCTCTTTTCCTAAGTAAAAGACCCTTATACCCCCAAATTCAATAAAAATCAATCAATGAATCATTTTGTAAAATAAATATCAAGAAAGGATATTAAAACCCTGGATACATGAGAACTCGGATTGCTATTTGCATTTATTTAGTTATTACATTTTTTTTATCAACTTTGGTTATTACTTATTATTGACAAATTAATATTTTATGATATTTGTGTGTTGGAAATATTTGGTCGGAGTACAATTTAGAAGTTGGAAAATTTAAAATTATAGATAACTCAATTATATTGGGTAAATGCTTCACCAAAAATGGCTCGAGAGTCGAGAGTATTAAATAAATAATAACAAAGAAAGTCGTTTAAATATATTTCAAAAAAAAAAAAGTCCTGTAAATCATACCTTTCCTCATTTATAATTTTTATTTATATTGATTTTTTATATCTTTTTTTTAGAAGCACTTTTGATATATTAATCAATTTTAAAAAGACGCAAAAAAAAAATTCAATTTTTTTAAATTTTGACTTTGATTTTAAAATTAATTTTTGAGAATATATTACAAAATGAAGGATTGATTTTTTAAATATATAAATATTATCGAACAAATTCTTATCGAATGAGATTGAGTTTTTGACCTTAGAAGATCTTAAAAATAAAATTATTGAAAAATGAAAATGAAATTTCACTATATGTAATGTATCGTATATAAGAATAATTATTTAAATAGAGTAATTATTTTTCCTCCTTATCAATACCTAAAATAAGCACCGTAATAATTTCAACTCACAAAAAGTGGAAAAATCAAACAAAAGAGTGATGGAGTCCACAAAATAGAAAAATTCGGACGGCATCTCTTTTCCTAAGTAAAAGACACTTATACCCCCAAATTCAAATAAAAATCAATCAATGAATCATTTTGTAAAATAAATATCAAGAAGAAAGATATTAAAAAGGGCCAGTCGCAAATCTAGCAATTTTTTTAATAATATTTATATAAATAGAAACTTTAAAAGATATTCGTAAATATAATAAATTTTGATCGGGTGAATCGGTGATAAACGTTGAATTATATATTTTTACACTAAGTTTATCATTGATACACACATTAATCACTGATTAATAAAGTAAAAATTACTATATTTACAAATATTTCATAAAATTGCAATTTTTACAAATATAATATCAAAATATGTTACCCAATAAAATTTATCTATTAAAAATATAGAAAGATAACAAACATAACTTTGGCTAAATGTAATTATATACTTTTTAAAGAAATCCTCAGAAATGAAAATAGGGGTCGCCCACAAACAATCAAGAATTTGATATTTTTCTTAATAATTGGTAGGTGAAGATTACAAAATTACCCCTAATTCAAGTTCAACCACTACCATTCATAATGGAAAAAGTCAAAAAAATGAGAGAAAAATATACAAATAGAAAGTGACAGCCAAAACATAAAATCCAAGTTGGGTTAGAGTTAATAAATCATAATCAAACTTGATTTATTGCTTCAACGATTTACACCTCCACGAGAGGTGACTTTGTTCCTTTAATATAATAAACTATACACCATCCTTTTCTTTTCTCATCCCAAAGCAAGTCACTCTATTTTATTTTAACCACAATTTAATTAACTTTGCACTACACTACAATGTATGTGTTTTATTTTCTTTCTAAATTTTCATATTGATTTGCTAACATCTTCCCTGATACATTTAAAAAACTTAATCTCACTAAATACAACATCAATAATTTCAATTTCATTTTACTTCAAAACTAAAGTTTTTACCAGTTTTATTGTTGCGTAAAAATTGAGGACTGTGAGGGCAGGTGTCTCACAGACCTTGACCGTGCAACAAACTTAAAAGAAAAAGAGGAGTGAGAAGTGAGTCGAGAACCGAGGCCTGAGGTGCGACCTGCACATAAAACAATTAAGCACCAGTGTGGTGCTGGTCTATCCACTCTGATGCCTAAGTCAGACCAGAGGTGGTAACGAGTAGAGTAGAAGAAGGAGTAACGTACCTCAATAGTGGGTCTCCTTCCGGTATTTATAGGAGAGGTGTAATGATGACCCTACTGCTTAGGTGTAAGGCGTTGGCCCTAGGCCAAGTGTCGGCCCTTAGTTGGAGGCTAGAGGCGGTTCTGCTTGCCCTTCCCAAGGGTGGACCTCGGTGGTCTGTGCTCTTCCAAAGGAAGAGTAGTCTGGCCATGGGTCGTCCCTCGGTTGGAGGCTAGAGGTGACTCTGCTTGCTCTGTCTAAGGGTGGACTTCGGTGGTCGGTGCTCTTCCTTTGAAAAAGCAGCCAAGCCCTTTGTCTTAGTGTTGAAATGATGTCACACCAGGTGAGCTCATGCATTGTCTGGCCTATGAGCCCATCTCCACCCATTCTTTATAAGAATGGTCATCTGCTCTTCCGAGCCTAGGTGGATTGGTCTTCTAGAGATTAACATGTACCTTACTATGCCTCACCTGCTCATTCTGCTTAGTTCATCGCCTCATTAATCGATTCTCTTGCTGAGGCCGAGCCCTCTAGAAGTGGTCTCCTAGGATGAGCACCCACCCTGTTGGGCATGGTAAGCTCATCCGGCCTACTCCACGAGCGTCATGGACGTCTTTGAGCCTCCCACGTGATCCTCTAGATGTGTGTCACGTGGCCGTATAGTTGCTTAAAATTTCACCCACAACAAATTTGATTTTATATAATCTATTATACAATATAAAAGATGTTAATTGAATTATTCACTTTAAAGTGAGGTCGTATATCTCAATTTCATTTGGTTGGATTAAGTTTTTTAGTCAGTCATCTTTGTTTTATATGTCGTTGGTTTGATATTTGGAGAAAAAAAAAGTTTGAATTTAATTTTTTTAATTAATATTAATATTAATCAAAATCAAGTCAACCCGACCTACTTACTCCTTAACTTAAAAGAAAAATGAGAGAGGAAGGTAGAAATAAATTATTTAGGCAATCTTTGATTAAATTATATGTTTTTTAACAATCGATAAAGGAAGAGAATTATACTCCGCCTCACATTTACGAGGTTCAAACTTTTATCTCTACGCCATACACTTTATGAGATTAAAACTTTTTTCTAATCTTCATATTTTATCATTTGTGTCAATTAATCTCTTTTATAAAAAATCATTTTAAACAAATAAATGAGTGAATGTGAAAGATACTTTGATATTGATCGATGAGAAGTTTCTCCCAACTTTTCAGCATATCTTATTCTTATTGGATCAAACATAATAGTTAAATAATAAATATATGAAACCCACTGGTATATTATATGGGATTTTAAAAAAATAACATTTTTCCCTCTCTCACTCAAAACTAGTATGAAACATAATATACACATATCTTTAAGAAAATGTCAATTTTTTAAAATTTTAAAGTAACTATTCAAAAATATGTTATATAGTAAAAAATTTCCTAATTTTTTCATTTAATTTCCATAATCATTTGGCTCCATTCCAACTCTTATTTTTGGAAAAGATCACACCGTCCGGTTTTTTGTCGATTCATTGTTTTTTGCATGACTCAACTTTAAACCGCGCACTTCCTAAAGCCTATAAAAGACAGAATATGTCCATTAATTTAATTTCCACGCGAAGTTGATCGCAAATGGCAATGCAATGACACTTCGCCCTGACAAAGACCGACGATTTTGTGAATTACCACAAACACCTTGTGGGCGTTCTGCCCCACCATAATTGACAACCACGCTTCTCATGACCTTTAGCCTTTTTTACTTCTATCTTCCCATACAAAGTTCTATTTGATTTTGTGAAGCTCTCCACGAATTTTATTTAGAGGAATTACCACAAACACATAGTGGCTTTGTTCTTTTCTAAATTATAAAATATATTATAAACCGTCTTTGAATCACAGGTTTAAAAGTTCATAATCTGTATAAAATGACATATCATTCAATGTGACTATTCCCTACTCAAAAATAAATTTGTATAATTGTTTTTTTCTCTCACTTATAATTTAATAATTTATCTTTTAAACAACTAAACATATGATATGAATCAAAACAAGTAAGATATTTTAACAATTAGAGCTTTAATAGAAGATGCATTAAATGAACGCAAGTTCAAGTGCATTTTGCTTAGAAATTTACGAGCTTTTTCACCCACAACAAATTTGATTTTATATAATCTATTATACAATATAAAAGATGTTAATTGAATTATTCACTTTAAAGTGAGGTCGTATATCTCAATTTCATTTGGTTGGATTAAGTTTTTTAGTCAGTCATCTTTGTTTTATACGTCGTTGGTTTGATATTTGGAGAAAAAAAAAGTTTGAATTTAATTTTTTTAATTAATATTAATATTAATCAAAATCAAGTCAACCCGACCTACTTACTCCTTAACTTAAAAGAAAAATGAGAGAGGAAGGTAGAAATAAATTATTTAGGCAATCTTTGATTAAATTATATGTTTTTTAACAATCGATAAAGGAAGAGAATTATACTCCGCCTCACATTTACGAGGTTCAAACTTTTATCTCTACGCCATACACTTTATGAGATTAAAACTTTTTTCTAATCTTCATATTTTATCATTTGTGTCAATTAATCTCTTTTATAAAAAATCATTTTAAACAAATAAATGAGTGAATGTGAAAGATACTTTGATATTGATCGATGAGAAGTTTCTCCCAACTTTTCAGCATATCTTATTCTTATTGGATCAAACATAATAGTTAAATAATAAATATATGAAACCCACTAGTATATTATATGGGATTTTAAAAAAATAACATTTTTCCCTCTCTCACTCAAAACTAGTATGAAACATAATATACACATATCTTTAAGAAAATGTCAATTTTTTAAAATTTTAAAGTAACTATTCAAAAATATGTTATATAGTAAAAAAATTTCTAATTTTTTCATTTAATTTCCATAATCATTTGGCTCCATTCGAACTCTTATTTTTGGAAAAGATCACACCGTCCGGTTTTTTGTCGATTCATTGTTTTTTGCATGACTCAACTTTAAACCGCGCACTTCCTAAAGCCTATAAAAGACAGAATATGTCCATTAATTTAATTTCCACGCGAAGTTGATCGCAAATGGCAATGCAATGACACTTCGCCCTGACAAAGACCGACGATTTTGTGAATTACCACAAACACCTTGTGGGCGTTCTGCCCCACCATAATTGACAACCACGCTTCTCATGACCTTTAGCCTTTTTACTTCTATCTTCCCATACAAAGTTCTATTTGATTTTGTGAAGCTCTCCACGAATTTTATTTAGAGGAATTACCACAAACACATAGTGGCTTTGTTCTTTTCTAAATTATAAAATATATTATAAACCGTCTTTGAATCACAGGTTTAAAAGTTCATAATCTGTATAAAATGACATATCATTCAATGTGACTATTCCCTACTCAAAAATAAATTTGTATAATTGTTTTTTTCTCTCACTTATAATTTAATAATTTATCTTTTAAACAACTAAACATATGATATGAATCAAAACAAGTAAGATATTTTAACAATTAGAGCTTTAATAGAAGATGCATTAAATGAACGCAAGTTCAAGTGCATTTTGCTTAGAAATTTACGAGCTTTTTCTTTGAATTATCGTGAGATTTCTTACCTTTTCAATTTGTTATTCCTTGTCACATAAAATTAGACTACGATTACAGATATCGTTACGTCAATTCAGACTTCTCAAACTTGCAAGCTAAAACTAAATTTGCCTCATAACATGTGTGGAAGTCGTACACCAACTAGTCCTACAACAAGCAAACTCTACCTGACATTCGTATGGCTGGCTGCAATTCCTTAAACCTGGGACCTCGGATTTTTTGTCCTAAATTCTCTATTTTGTGCTCAAAATTACAAGTGGAGGGGGAAAATAATGCATTGATATTTTTCACAATTGGAAATAAAAAAAAAACGATGACATTAATTGATGTAAATATCGGGTAAGATTTGAAGTGGGTTTTGGTGGTCGTTGATGTATCAAATTTTGGAAATGGGTCGAAATTGACGGCACATAAAATATAATAGAATAGAATGGAAAGGAATGGGATGGGATGGGATGAGGATAATCTCAAATGGGCAAATTGCTTCGACCCTACACTATTTAATTATTTAATTTAATTGAATTTGAGGTTGGTTTTGTTGCCAGGGTCTTATTCCTTCCATCGACGACCATCCTTCCTTCCACGTTTCCACAAATCACAGATTCAAAACAATATGTTTGGATGTTTCTAAAATAAATAAATTAAATTAACTTAACCATATGAAATGAAAAAGTTAAGCAAATAATGCATTAAAAAAATCTGAGTATATTCGAAAAAATAAATGACATGTTTATCTTTGTACTCTGCCACTTATTTTTCATTTTATTATGTTCCATCTCAAAATCAATTGACAATTAGATAAGTAATTAATGTATTTTATAAATATTGTGAAAACTAATTCTTTTTAAAATTTGTATTTATCACTTAAATTACTTTGATCTCTTTACTTTTAATAATTTCATTTTAAAAATATAACCTTATGGTCCTTGTACTTTTTTTTTAAATAATTTCAATTTTCATCAATTCATATATTTTACTATTTTAATTAAATTTTTAACTATCTGGTATGTTATAATAAATTATATTAATTTCAATTAAAAAAAATAGTGTGGACTCTAGAATTTTTTTTTTTTTTTATTAATATTGTTTTCTTTAGACTTTATATATTTTTATAAAAAAAAATTAATATCATTTTCTTTAGACTTTTTATTTTTATCAATATTAACAAGAATCATAGATGACTATAGTGATTATCAATATGATTTAACTAAAGTGTGAGAATTAAAATAACGTTTTCAAATTTATAAAGATTAAATTTTATAAAAGTAATAAAATTTTAAAAAATATCTAAAACAATTTGATATAAGTTATGAATTAAAGAGTTCAACATATAACTTAACCTTACAAAAATCTCCAACAAGATGATTAAACTAATGAAAAAAGGAACTGTAACGTGAGAGAATCAACAACAACTTGTTGGAAGTAATTATTGAATTGGAAACTTTAGGATTATTGAATAAAAGGTAAAGCACATGGTTTACGATTTGGACCGTCCAAAATGCTAACAGTAGGTTCTGACCCTAATTTTTTTTTGCTGTCCATTCCATTTATAGGGTGGATGAATATTTTCTCTTTTTCCCAAAAAAAATAAAAATATCGTCTTTTCTTTATTTTGTTTTTTCTGTACCTTTTCCCTAATTGTTAAATTATTAAATAATGAAAGTACCTGTATGGTTTTTCTTTCTTTATTGGGTAAATTATAAATAACACAATGTGATTTTAGTCAAATTCATGAACAATTTCTATAGTTTAAAAATGACAAATCACACTTATGTAGTTTTAAATTATGCTAATAAAACCAATCCATTCCAACGTTGTAAACTTTCTTTTAGCCATATATTTTTCGTTTGAATTTCAATTTTAATAATTCAAGATGTTTTGAAATTCTCATTTCGAACTTCATTATGGCCACTTCAAAACTTCAAAATAACCAATAAATAAAAATAGTTTATTATCATCAAAATATTAGGTATGATTGAAGTCATTAACTTCGTTGTTACTATAGAGCCTTAAATAAGTATTCCAAAATATATTGAATCACCCAAATTGAAGTTCAAATGAAGAAGTTATGGGTAAAAGAAAAGTTTATAGGGTTGGAAGAGTCTCGTATTAGTATTATTTGAATTTACAGGAGTGTGATTTACTATTTTTAAATTATAAAAGTTGTTCATGAATTTGACCGAAATCACAGGGTATTATTTACAACCTACCATTTTTCGTTGTTTAAAGTGAGATAAAATTTAAAAAATATTAATAAATCACCCATTATGTAAATTTACTTACCACTTTAATTGATATTAAAATAGTAAATGAGTGGTTAACATTATTTGAATTTTAAAGATGCACCATTCTTAAATCTTCGGAAATGGTAAGATCTTAAGCAAGGGCAAGTTACTAAAATAAAACTTATATAACAAATTTTTTTTAATGTTTTTCTGATAATCTATTTTTAATTTCAATAATTTATTCTTTAGTTAAACTGGAAAATAAATGTGTCGTTTAAATAAAAAAGGTAAAAGTAATTATACAAATAAATATATATCTAAAAATTATTAATTCAAATAATTTTTTATTAAAAATATGTTGTTTTTTTAATGAAAAACCATTAATATTAGTCAAAAACCATGTGTTAATTGCAATAAAACCTAAATATAAAAAATAATTCCAATAAAAACAAATCCAACAATGAGCTATAGCATTGAGAATCGTTTTTAAGATATTACATCAAATTAGAGAAAAATAGACTCTAACCTTCGACCTCATAAAAAATGAGCGGTTAGTTAAGTTATGTTAATGTTGACTTCGACGATTAAGTTTAATAATAACCATATAGTAAAAATGAAGCTTGGAATAGAAAGGTGGTCTTAAATAAACGGCTTGACTAGTTTATTTCTCCAGACATGACAATTGTAAAGCTTATTTCCATCTTTCTTATCCTGACTCTTCTTATCCGAATCTTGGTTATCGTAATTATATATTTCATTTTTGTTTTAAAATAAAGATAAATATATGTTTTTTTTCTACTTTATATGATCTTTTCCTCAATATCTAGCTGGAACTTATCCTTAGGCAGAAGATGATGATAAGACATATATAAGAGAGATTGAGAAAGTGATAAATAATGTAAAGTTAATAAAATTTAATAGAATGATAAAAAAAAAATATAAATGGAAAAATGAAGCTACAAAGAGGAGTGGTCTATATGAAAGAAGAATATTTGAAAACGGGATATAATTTTATTTTTCTCAATGAATTATTACTATTTAAAAAACAATAATTAATAAAAATCAACCACAATCACTTCAAATGATTAATCTCAATCTCAATTATAATAAATTATTAATTAATACTTTAAAATCTGTTATATTTATAAATATTTTATAGAAAGATATTTGAACTGATTTACACAAGTTTCTTTATTCTATATCTTAATCTCAATTTTAATAAATTATTGATTAATACTTTAAAATTGGTTATATTTACAAATACTCTATAGAAAGATATTTGAACTGATACACAACTACCTTTATTCTATTGAAAAAATATTATCGTGTGTAATAAATATACGAACCAGCTCTCTAATATAAAAAACATGACCCTACTAGTGTATCCTATTGAAATGAGACATGTAAAAAAATTAAGAGAGATTTATCCTATCCAATATTTTTCTACTCTCTAAGCAATGCTATATTTTTCTACTACCCCTTAAAAATAATATAATTTAAGTATAAAATTTTGATATTTTAACTTTCAAAAATTATATTTCAAATATCACATAATATTTAATTTTGATCTATATTTTAAAATAAAATCCATGTGAAACCATCTATAAGAAAATAAATTTAGAAATAGTAATTCATTGACCAGATGCAAGAAGACGCAGTTTGATAATGGCTCTTCCTTTAATTACCAAAGGCGACTCCACAGTTTCCGAGAAGCTGGATTTCCTTTCCTTACCCCGACTCTGGAAATGGTCTAAAAGTGCATTCACGCTGATAAGGCACACGAAAACAAACAGAGTTTTTATTTATTTATTATTTTTTTTATAAAGCAATGTATTTTTATTTTCGAAGCAAAAGTAGCTTCTCATCGTGCTTTCGAGTTGTCAAATTCTCCGGATGATATAATATTAGTATTTTTCCCAATAGGACTATCATATTTTTTTAATATAGTTTTTCTTAATTGCATTCAACCAACGTTTGTTTACCATCTCTTTGTTTCTGGTTAAACTTCATATGTTTGACAACTCATATGACGATAAGTTTTAAATTCACGAGTGATCACTCACTTATCTAGAATATCATCTAACAAGTTTTTTAACGTCAAGTATTATATATTCGTATATTTATTAATTGATGTATGAGTAAATTGATCAGAACATTGATTGAAACCGACTATCTTAAGATAATATTGAATAAATAAAGCTCTTAAAATGTATATTTTATTTTATTTTTCTTTTTCAAAAAAATTATTCTATCTTCTTTTCCTACTTTTAAAAATTCTTAACTAAAATTTAAAAGAAAAACATTTTTTGCAATTTAACTCTGATTATTTAAAAAAAAAAAAACTGGGTCACAAATGAAAAAGACATTCTTGTAATTTTTTTCATTAGTAAACTAAGTTAAAATTTATAAAAAAAACTGGTTCACAAATGAAAAAGACATTTTTAATTTTAGGGTTTTATAAAATCAGAAAACAAAGATTAAAATCGTTATGAAATGGTACTGCTAAATAAGAGTATCACAGCATAAAACACAAAGAGCCCTCTCTAAAAAAAAAAAGTTGGGCTCATGGGCCTGGCTCGTGTTTTGAAACTGCTGGCCGAACTGGGCTCAGTAGAAAGACACAAGCCCAGACTCAGGCCAGTATGGCCCATTTTAGTCTTTTCAATAATGGATACGATGAGTCGTTTTAAACCGAACGACAATAAGCTAGGCATCGGATTCTCACTGAAAAGCCTCACTTCTCCGCCAGTAGAAGTAGAACTTAGAAGAAGCTGTAAGAAAGAAAACCAGAATACGGATAAACATAAACATTTCTTGAATTACTTCTCTCTCTCTCTCTCGGTGAAGATTTAACGGAATTTCTTTATGATTTTTGTTTTTCCATTTTGCCGATTCAATTTCCGATCATCTTGATGCCGATCGCTTCCATTTCAATTCTCCGCCACCGCATCGCCGCCGCCACGTCATCAATCCCGGCATTCCAAGACGTTTTCCGGCGCTTCTCGGTTTCTTCAAAACACCATAACCCTAACAATGTCTCCAGTAAACCTCCACCAAGCAAGAATCTACTCCGAGCTAAACAAATCTTCAAGGATTATTCATCTCTTGCTCCGATTCTCTCTCCTCAAGAAATTCCTCCTCTCTCTGAATCTCAAGCCATCGGCACCGTCGCATCTTCTGAAGCGAATTTCATGCGCGTAATTGTTCAGTCTCTTAGCTCCGGCAATGGTTATGAACTTTCTAGAAGCTTCGATGAAGGTTCTTCAGAATCTTCTAGGTTTGGAGTTGAATTGCTATGTGTGGTGAAGGCGGTATTGAAGAAGATCAAGAGGAGAGTTTTAGTTGGAGATAAGGTTTTGATTGGTTCAATTGATTGGGTGGAGCAAAGAGGAATGATTGAGAATGTTTTTCAGAGGAGTTCGGAGATTCTTGATCCTCCAGTTGCTAATGTGGATCATTTACTTGTTCTTTTCTCCATGGATCAGCCGAAATTAGAGCCATTTACTCTTACTAGGTTTCTGATTGAGGCAGAATCAACGGGAATTCCTCTTACTCTGGGTTTGAATAAATCTGAACTTGTTGATGACGAGGTTGTAATTTCAATCTTTTACTTGCTAATTGAGCTCTGTTAGTATCTAATTTCAATGCTTAGGCCGTGTTTAAAATCTTATGCATTATTTGTTTGATATATTGTTTCTCATGAATATGGTTTAATTGGGAGACGTACATGAATGAGTTAATAGAATACCTCTCAATCAATTCGTGAAGGTATAAAATCATGTGTGGAAATTAGATTCACTTTTAAATTATTGATATAAGGTAATGCCGTTTCTCTATTTTTCGCATTTTCGTAGGCATGCTTGTCTTAGTTTTTGTGATTTGAAGTAGCTACATGGAATTTTTTTATTATGCTTTCTAGTTTGGAAATGACAAGGAACAAAAAAGTTCCACTTAAAGCAATGTTATGTTGATATTTCAAGCCTCGGACCTCCTTTAATTAACTATCTCGATCATATTCTAATTTAGCTATTTTTCTCTCTTATTTTTTTGTCAGCAATGCTTCCTTTTCATAGTAAAATTTGTTTTTCTGGTGAATTACTCGTGATATGAAATGTTCAATTGCAGACATTAGTTTCCTGGAAGTCTAGGCTACGTAGCTGGGGATATGAACCACTTTTTTGCAGTGTTCAAACCAAGATTGGACTTGATTCCCTTGCGTTTATTTTGAGAGATCAAACTACTGTTATCGTGGGTCCAAGCGGTGTTGGGAAATCAAGTCTCATCAATGCTCTGAGAAACAATAATGGTGCTCCTGATGCTGTAGCGAGAGATAGTTTGTTTGATCCTGTATGTTTGATAATTCTCTTGAATTTAACTTAATGTTTAGTTGGTACCCATTTGACTTGACTTATAAAGGTTTCTCGAATTTTTGTGCATTGTTTGCAGATTCTAGGTAGCAAATGGTTTGAGGATCAGCGTGTTGCAGAAGTTTCAACAAGAAGTGGAAGAGGGAAGCATACTACTCGCCATGTTTCCCTCCTCCCATTATCTGGAGGGGGCTATCTGGCAGATACTCCTGGTTTCAATCAACCCAGTTTGATGAAAGTAACTAAGAGATCTCTTGCCCAAGCCTTCCCCGAGGTTTATGCTAATTACAAAGTTGACGTTATTGTGATTTTTTTTAAATTCCGGAATGAATTTCAACTCCAGTGCAATTTATCACATTAAACTAAAAACTTGTACG
This sequence comes from Gynostemma pentaphyllum, assembly GCA_028015215.1. Taxonomy (NCBI): domain Eukaryota; kingdom Viridiplantae; phylum Streptophyta; class Magnoliopsida; order Cucurbitales; family Cucurbitaceae; genus Gynostemma; species Gynostemma pentaphyllum. The sequence goes on along the minus strand of CM051350.1, from coordinate 46,778,941 downwards.
CAGATCCGGAAAATGATCCTTGACAGTGAACCTGCTGGATGCTCTTTTAACAATTGCTTACATCTTGGAGAACCAGGATGTGTTGTTATAGGAGATTGGGAAAGATATCAATATTATTTTCAACTTCTTGATGAAATCAGAATTAGGGAAGAATTCCAATTAAGAACATTTGGAACCAAACGAGAGAGTGATGTAAGGTATGTTCACCTTAGAGATTGTGTATAATGACAAGCTAGTATATTGCTGCACTTCTTTGATGTTTACAAGCAACTTGCTCAATTTCTCCAGTTGTAAAGATTTTGGAAAATTTATCTTGCCTCTTTTCTCTTCCCTGTTTTTTTTCCCTGCTAAAATATATTTAAATTGATTTTATTATCAACTTTGGTAGTCTGATGTATAGTGATTAACCAGATTTTAGTTGGCTTACAACTCCATAATTAATATACAAACCAATTCTGGAACCATAATCAAGAAACTTTTCTTTCCAGGATTAAGGTTGGAGAAATGGGTGTTCAGCAAGCAGAACCACGGTTAGAACTGAAGAAGCACAGGAGACAATCTCGCAAGAGACTAAACCAGTCAATACTTGATGAATTTGACGAGTTCGATGATGAAGATGAGTCATTGGAGGAGGATGATCCCCTTTTGAGGGCAATGAAGAATGAAAACCAATAGAGAGCAGAGCTCTTATAGAATCCCATTGCAAATACTTGTAAGTTGTAACCCCTTTTTTCAATAATATGTTGTACAGTTGAAAGTTAAACAAAATGAAATGTTCTAGTAAACTTACTAACAAAATAGAATGAAATTCCTTTTGGATACATTTTTTTTAATAGGAAACGAAACTTTTCATGATGAGTGAAAAGAACAAAAAGGCCAAATAGCAAAATGTTGAATGCTTAGCATCATGAGCTGACTGTCTCATTGTTTTTCTGTCTTTTGATTCTTTTCATATGTCAATATAAAGTTCAGTCTCGCCAACATGAGCATAGCTTAATCGGTTAGACATCTACTCTCTTTCCTTGAGGTCAAAGGATCGAGTCTCCCTCCCACAATTTGTTGTAATATCTCAAAATATAACTTCAGTCTTTCTAAAAAAAACATAAACAAGATCTGCAACCGTTGTTTGTATCAAAACGTAATTTATAGAGTCAAATATTAAGTTTAATGGAAATTAAAAAGTTGGAGATATTTTTAACTGGGTATTTATGAAATAAAAAAATATTTTCTGTAACAAAAGATAATTTTCCGAAGAAATGATATTTTTGAAAGGGTAATTTCCTTAATAAAGGATATTTCTTAAACAGATTAAAGAGTTGAGAGTATAATTGAAACTTTTAAAATATTAAAGGCAAAATTGAAACTTACCTCATAGGTTAGAGGTATTTTGTTTAATTTAACCTTAAAAACATGATAAGTTCAAATAATTCTCAAACATTTGGTTAAACTATTTGTTTCTCTCGTATGTTAGATTTAGAATACTATCGTAGAAAGGACATTCCATTTCTATATAAAAATCTTCAATTAAAAGTTCTCATACAAATGTTGTAATAATTGTTTTCATCAAAGTTTTATGAGGACCTAGTTTCAAATTTATAGCTTGCCCTTTTGACCAATGAATCAATAATGCACAATGAGTCGGTGTAGGAAAATTTCGTGTTAAGATCAACAATAAGATCATGTTAAAATACATCCCGATCATTTTGGACGAATTCAATTCGATCATTTTACATTTATGGCATTTAGTCATATGTCTTAATGGGTTGAAATTTGATGGCAACTCTCAGTAGTCTGTCTTTTTTTTTTTTAAGACTATTGCACGAATTTAACAATTTATTCTATCAAACATTATTTTAAAATAATAACTTCATCAGCTATACTTTTATATTTTTTAAAATTATCATAATGCCACTAATATCTTTTTACAAATTCTTATAATAAAGTGGAATTTAGAGGTTTAATAATAACTATCTTAATACTATGGGGTGATTTTTAAAAACTCATTATTTACACATCAACCAAATAAAGTTAACAATGAGTGATATTCAGGTGATTACTATAAGTTTAAAATTTTAAAAATATGTTGGATTGAATTAAACTTTAAAGATAATAGGGAAAGGAAAAGTACCTTTTTTGTCTCTAAGATTGAGATTTGTGTCTATTTGATTGAGTTTTTAATTTATGTCTATTTTATTATCAGGTTTTGAGAAATAAGGTATATTTGATAGTTTTCCTACCGTTAGTAAACAAATTTCTTTACATCATAAATGGAAAAATTAATGACATTGATCTAACTAAACTATTTCTTAAAATTCAGGGACAAATAGACACGATTTGAAAATTTATAGACTAAAATGATATAAACCTAACAACTCAGGGACCAAACGGATATTATTTTATACACAAGATTATATTACAAATAACTCAATAGTTAGATTTTACAATCTAGAGAAGAAGAAAAGGAAAAGCATATTTTAGCTTTTTTTTTTATCCTAACGATAAACCCTAACTCAGATTTTACTCCTCATTCACAAAAGCAAAAGAAATTTGCAATCCCCATCTTCTCTGTTTTGTCAAAACCACCAATTCAATTATCCCCTCCCGTCATAATCTTCCTAGGCTTAGGGTTTCTCTTCGATTCCCTTCCCTATATTTCGGTTTCCATTGTTCCTGTTTTCTAATCTCACTCTCTTCGATTTCTGTTTCTAATCAGATTCATTTGAATTTAAGATTTGGAGTGGATAAACCCACCCCCCCGCGGCATTGTACCGATACTTCTTGTTCAGTCACTTCAGTTGGTAATTTTCATCCATTTTAGTTGATAGATTAGATAATCATGATAGATTGAACTCTTGATTTTTTAATTTCCTGCTCATAGATTTCAAGTATTTTCCTGTCATGTGTATTTTTGTTTTACTCTCTATATTTAAGGAGAGGTAATGGAAAAGAAAGCCCGTATTTTTTTTTTTCGATCCTCATGCTTGCTTTTTAATTCTTGTGATGTGACTTTGAAAAATGTCTTAGTGAATTATGATATATGGATGAATTTTTTCATTTCATGAAATATCTTTTAATATTATTTATATGACTTCCTGTGAAGTTAGTCATGGGTATTGCCTTCTCCCATTTTCTGTTGTATGTGTACAGTTTTTATTCCGAATTCTAATTCAAACTATGTTATTTTCACAGAAAAAAAATGGGTCTACTTCTATTTGATGGAAACGATTTTGACGATGACAATTCATCAAAGGTAGAAATTAATGAGGATTATGCAAAAAGGTTAGAGTATAATAAGAAGCGAGAAGATCTTCAACGCTTGGAGGAGCTGAGGAAGAAAGGCCTAATTGAAGACTCAGAATATGAATCTTCTTCCTCAGAGGAAGATGTAGATGGCGAATTCTTTTCAAAGGATCTAGGATTTTTTGATGCATTAATCAAGGTCAAGAAGCGGGACCCGACTCTTAAAAAGTTAGATGCCAAGCTGTTTGATTCGGATGACAGCAATGGTGAGGCTAGTGATAGTGTAGCAAAGAAGAAGAAGAGAAGTATGTATTTGAAAGATGTGAGAGCAAAACATTTGATTGAAGAGGGCCCTGAATTCATTGATGAGAAGACTAAAGGTGTGAAGGTTTATGATGAGGAGCAAGAGGGGATACGTAACGCCTTCTTGGAGGCCGCTGAAGTGGATGTGGAAGATGAAGAGGAAGGATTGTTGAAAGTGAAGGAGAGAGATATGGGGGAAGAGGAGAAGGATAATGAACTTGAGAGGAAGTTGGATGAGTATTTTGGGGGTGGGGATGATCAATTGGATGGGAACTCAAAGTTCTTGAAGGATTATTTTATGAACAAGTTGTGGCTTAATAATCAGGATGGGAAGGTTGGAGTGGATGAATTGGCGATGCTGTCCGATGATGAGGAAGAGATTGAAAAACAAGAGGAATATGAGTATAGGTATCAAGAGAACCCAGGCGATAGAATTTTGGGGCATAGTAGAATTATTGAGGGGTCTGTGAGGAAAACGAAGAGTTCAAGGAAGGAGCAGAGAAAGAGTAAGGAAGAGAGGATGGAGATTGCAAGAACAGAGAGGGAAGAGGAGTTGAAGCATTTAAAAAATTTGAAGAAGGAAGAGGTAAGAGACAAGCTTAGGAGGATTCAAGAGACAGCAGGGATTGGGGAGGATGAGATATGTCTGTTGGATGTTAATGATTTGGATGAAGATTTTAATCCAGAGGAGTATGACAGGATTATGAAGAAAACTTTTGGAGATGAATATTATGAGAAAGAAGATATTGACCCAACGTTTGGAAGTGACGTGGATGATGAAGAGGATGGTGAGATCAAGAAACCAAATTTTGACGAAGAGGATGATTTACTTGGATTACCGAAAGGGTGGTCTTCATGTGGGTCGGGTGATGGCTTCTTAGCAGCTAGGCAAAGGAGCTTGGAGCAGAAAATAGATAATGGTGTGAATCGTGAAGATGATGAGAAAGAAGAAAATGAAGAATATGAGAGTGAAGGAGGAGGTGAGCGAAAGAGGAAGAAGAAATTATCTCTGTATAAGAAAGCTAAAGAAGCCATGATGGAGGAATATTATAAGTTGGATTATGAGGACACAATAGGAGATCTAAAGACAAGATTCAAGTATGCCAAGATGACACCTAATCATTATGGATTGAGTACTGCTGAAGTCCTGGCAATGGATGACAAGGAATTGAATCAATTTGTATCTTTGAAAAAACTGGCCCCGTACAAGGAAGAATGGAAGATTCCAAATAGTACTAGACAGCAGTTGAAAAAGAGAACTAAAGAGCTCCTTAGAGGCAGAGATTCTAGTGACCAGAAGGGTAGTGCAGAGAAAACGATGAAGAATGAATCCCTGCTACCCATTTCAAAGGCCACTGATAACGGGAAAGCACAGATCGAGGACGCTAGTGGTGACAAGGATAATCTATCTAGGAAAGCTCGGAGAAGACTACGACAAGCTGAACTTAAACCATCGTACTATAGACTCCTGGCATACGGAAAGATAACCTCTAAACCTAAGAAGAAAGCAAAACACTGATTATTGGAAATTGGACAGGTGGGAGGTAGAAGGCGATTCTTCTTCTCCATCTTTGATGAGTTAAATTGTCTTACCTTTTGTAATGGTGTTTCTGAATGATGAATAGGAAATATAGCATACAAAGTTTTGTTTTAATGTAGGTTGATTCTAAAAGATTGATTTTTGGATGTTGACCTGATGTTCTTAACTTAGTTTTTTTGTTTGTTTAAAATCACTTTTTAATTGTTTAGTATAAAGTTTCAATTAATTATATTTTTTTCATTTTGTTACCAATTGATCCTAACTTTTGATTTGGTAAAAATCATGCTCTCTACTGCACAATTGTGGTCTGTAAATATAATTGGCTTCCCATAATGGTATATGGGTTGCTTTTAAGAAGTTCATGGACCTACATTTCTTGTCAATTTTCCTTGATTTAGTCCTGGCCATGAAACAAACATCAAATTCTAGCAAAAATGCATGAAAGAAACCATCTTCATTGGAAGTTCAATCTCCTTGTAGTTTCATCTTCTTAGATGATAATTTTTCTTTCATTGGAGAACCATGATGTGTTATTAAAGGAGATTGTGAAAGATATCGATACTATTTTTCGACAACTTGATGAAATCAGAATCAGGAAGAATTCCAGTTAAAAATATTTGGAACACCTTAGAGATTGGAGCACTTTTTGGTCTTTAAAAAGAATGTAATGGTCTGTGCAACAACGAACGCGTTAAAATATTGAATATTTTAGGGGAATGTTTGAGTAAACTTCATAACAAATCAGAAACAAAATTAATAACATAATTTTGATATATAACAAAAAAATGCTTTGAGCTGACACAACATTGTTCCTTTCGCAGTAATCCTGAACGACTTTAAGTCCACAAACCCTAACTGAAGATATTGGTCAGTCAGACTCATCATCAATTATCAACAAAAGTCACATTTTTTTTCCTGCCCGCAGTTGGACATTCTGTGGCAATTTAAAAATCTTAAATTAAGATTTCTCATTCAAATGGTATGCTAATTTTTTTATTAAAAATAATTATATTGATCTTGATATCAGAAAACTGAGTAGAATTAAAACTCTATGACCTCAAGATTAACAAATTACAATGAATATTTTGATCATTAAATCAACTCATCAAGGTTCGGTTCGGTGTAGTAAGATTTCAAGATGATCAACAACGAAATCATGCCAAAATACATTGCAATCATTTGCATTCTTGCCTTGGCTGGAAGGAAGACACCTACCAAATATATTCCAAATCCAATGGCAACTAGCTCTCCCAAAGCTTATTGATCAGGAGACCCTACGATTATCACAGTAGGAAAACATGCAACAATTACAATATCTCTGTTTACATATCTATCATTGACAAATGATATCTGACTCTTTGCAAAAGCTTCAGGAAAATAACAAGAAAAACTACATCTTAGGATTTGAATCAGGTATTTTTAAAAGACTGGCTGGTTCAGTTAAATGTGGAGAAGCCTAATTTGATCTAAAAAAAGACAATCAAAATGCAAGACCTTTCAAAAATCATCAAGAAGCACAAGATCACATTATTTCATGGAGGAATCAAGTAAAAAGACTGAAAGAAAGAAATCCCAATCTCATTTCAGATCAATTACACAGTACATCCTATTTAAAGTTCAAAGCAAACCCTAAAAGGTGTGCTTACAATCAACTCTATAGCAACAACTCACAGTGACTAGCTTGAGTTCTACTTGTTGGATTTCTTCTTCGGATTCACGGATTTCTGCGGCTTTGGATGCTTTTCGGCTTCGCTTGGATCCAACCATTTGAGAGAGTGGCGATTGAAGAAAGGCCAATTGGGAACAGTAACCAATGTGGTGAAAACAACGCCACCGGCATAGATGAGGATCATCATCTTGAACGATCCCATCGTATAGCCAACAGCAAACGCCATTACAGCAAATGCAAGAAGCATTATCTGCATCAAATGCTCTGCGAGCTTCTGCCCTTGCCAATCCATTGCTATATTACTGAAAAGGGAAATGAAATTAAAATTCGTAAATCAATTACGATTGCAAAACCTAAATTGAATCTGATAATCCTAGTCGTAAATTCAACAATAAGAAGACAAGGATTCTCTGAACCAAGAAAAGGAAGAAAACCTCGATCGATACAAGAAAATTGAAGCAAAATTAAGCAAGGAGCTATGAGGAATTTTGTCAAAGGATATGCCCTCGATCTCAAACTAGGATATAATTTTTGGGGGGGAAATAATCAAAGAAATGTTTTCTCGATCCCAAATTAGGGTTTAATTTCGATAAGAGAGAGAGAGAGAGAGAGAGAAAGAGTACCTGGCCGAGAGATTGAACAATGTGCTGGGGAAGGGTCAAAATGTCTAAACTCCAAACCGTATATATACTGCAAAACTAATGCAATGGAGAACGATTAAAAAGCCACCAATGAATTAAGCCAACACGCTCAAAGTGGTAAGCCAACACTACTAATTTAACGTAATCCTCTAATTTAACGCAATATTAAGAAGTTAAATAATTACCAACATATTAACAATATTATTTAATAATCGATAGCCAGAGTATTTTGACAACATCGAGTTTAAACTTTCATTTGACATTTACATATTTATATTTTTTTTATATTTGTGAGTATTCAGATTGTGTAGCTCAACTAATTTTATGGGACAACCATATGATGTTAACGTTAAAAAAAGCTGTGACATAATATCTTAGGTATATCATATCAATATTTTAAGGAAAGTCCATAATTTATTATATCAATTTATAATTGGTTCATATTCATCAAATTAACAAAAAAGCCATCCTAAATTTTAATTTATTCATTTTCTAATGATGTTTTACTCTAAGCTTTAGTATTTTGAATGGTACTTAAAACTCTCCAAACGGCAAACAGGCAAAATTGAACCTATACCTTTGATCACATACAAAATCATATATCCCATATCTTCAAAGTTAACCAAGACAGCCTAACCTTACAAGAGCATGGATGTTTGTTTGAAGAAATTGTGAACGCCGAGTTTATATATTCAGAATTATCATGAGTGTCCGGGCCAGTTTACGCGCACCTCGACTAATCTTACAGCAATCACACGACCCTAAAACACTTGACGTCGGTAAACTCGTAGGATCAATATCTTAAATAGGTGGTTAATATAGTTTGAATCCATGACTTCAAGATTGGAAAACGACCCCTAGACCACTAGGTCAACCCATGTTGGATACGTAGTCCAAAATTATCAAGACTCAAGTTTATATAACTTATGTTTATGTGTTGACCACTAGGTGTAGGATTAAAAACCTAAGTTTAGATATATTTGGTATGCAAGTTTCCATTTAGATTTTATCTTGTTGATTTATTTTAAGAAAAATTAACACAACCATAAATTTAAGAAAATAAAATTGAAATGAAACTTCTCAATCAATCATCCCCAAATCCTATGTACACACGGTTGCCAATTGAATTCATGAAAAACCTTCAGCCTAACTAACATTTTTTTCTTGTTTTTTCATAAATTTAAAGATGAAAAAAATATATATATACAAAGGAAAAATATAAGCCTGAATCAAGGAACCAATTTTCCAATAAACTTAATGCCAAAATTACTCCTTTTAACTTTGACGTTGGAAGTTCAAACTAAAATTAAAAAAGTTAAAAAAGTAACTCATTTGACAACCATCATTTCAACCAAGGTTTGGATGCTATCACATTCCTGAGAATAGTAACAGCGATTATTTAAATCGCCTTAGGTTAGAATTTTAAATTAATCAATGAACAAAAATTACATTAAGATGGGTTTAAAATTGAAGACATTCCTACTTAAAACGAATAGGTGACTGGGAATTGAAGAAAACAAGACAAAGGGTCTGGATTCCCACAAAACATGCTCAGCCTTTCGAAAAAATCCAAGGCTTAAATTATAAGACCTTAAATAACTAGAAAAACATGAAGCATTCGGATTTGAAAAGTTTATTTTACCAAACATTTATCCACCTGTCCATAATTGGTGTCGAGAATTAATAGGAATTCAAAATCGTACAAAACAAATACACATGAACAACACTAAACTTTATCGTTAGTTCTCCCCCTTCAGTACCCACAACGGATCCACGGTTAGTTCATTTCTTTTTCAATGCGGTTTGGCGGGAAAAGATCAATGCAAACTGAGAATTCAACTGATGTCATAACAGAAATAAACAAACAAAAAAAAAGGTTCTTGCAACTTGAAATTTTTTGAACTCGAACTAGTTCCGAATATAACAATGCAAAACGCGATAGCTCAAAAATAGAACTTGATTCTATATTGTGATCAACAAAACTCACTAAAGAAAATGGTACAAGAAACTACGATAGCAGAAATCTGAAAAAAAAAAATCCTCCCATTCAAGAGGAAGCACCACTTCGGATAGCACCTCCCTTTGATTTGCCGCCAGTCACCAATCGGGTTTCAGGCTGTATTAGCATAACAATGATAAATCAGACCTAAATATAGGAAATCTATAGTAAAAATGCATAAAGCATCATTCTATCCAAGCATTACCTCCTCCTTAACAGGTTCTTCCTTTTCAGATAAAATCAGCTTCAATGTAGCAGGGAGAAGACATGTAGGCTGCCAACCAAAAGTAAGAAAAGGAAAAGAAAAGAAAAAATGTCAGAAAGTTGAAGCACGGACATCCAAAGATAAATATAAAAGCTGTATTGTAAACATACAGTTGATTCTTCCATGAGCACGATAAATCCGGTGCCTTTGTTCCTGGGCTTGGTTTACCTGGATGTGGGATACGTAGAGTAAATCTACATCAAGACCCTTAACCTGAGAGAATAGAATAAATATGAGGATAGAGGGGGAAAACAATTATTACTGAAAAGCAGGAGATATCATATACCTCAGCATTGCTCTCAGCATTCTTAAGCAAATCTAGAATAAAATTTGCAGATTTAACATGCCAACAGCCTTGGCCATTTGAGCGCCTCCTCTTTGCTTGAGCAGTTCGGCCGACACCACGACAGAAGCATCGGAAGGGTATAGCTTGTTCGTGGGCAAGTACATCCTCGAGATACCTCTTGGCCAATGGCAACTTTCTGAGCCCCTGTATTCTGTTATGGAAGGGGAAAAAAAGTTTTCATGAGCGAGAGCAAAAAAAAAACATGGTGTCAAATTAAGCAAGTAAAAACACAGTAATGAAAGGAACAACTACATGAGTACAAGCTTTAAAATATAAAAGAAGATTGACAATATCATGTAGCATCATTTACTGAACCATCAGACATTATGCGTTACAGAGGTTCACCCATTAACAATGCACGTAATTTACCTGAATTTAAGAGAGCCCAGTTCACAGAAGGCAACAGAGCCCTTCCTTTATCATCAGGTTTCAAAAAATTATCCAAGCAAGTAAATCAATTATTCTTTTAAACTATCTTAGATTTTATGATGGAGGAGATTAAAAAAAACATTCAAAAGTCTAAACGTAATCCAAGAAATAAATTATCACTACAAAAAGATAAGAATTAGGTATCAAACATCCAAGGATAAGAACAGCATTAGCTCTCAAGCCTGGCGAAGGCGAAAGCTCTTAGACGGCCACTGCGAATGTTTTGAGAAACAAGCCTTACACATGATGTCATCATAAACATTCACATCAATTAACAACGACCAAAATCAATTGGTAACCTTAAGTGGAAAGATTCTTTTACTATTTCTACATACATTGGCTCACTTATTTTACAAAAAAAAAAAAAACAGAGGTAAAATTGGACAAGGATGAGCTTAAAACATTAAGGATTAACATGTTGCTTCATTTACTGAACCATCAGACATGATGTTACAGAGGTTCACCCAATAACAATGCATTTAATTTCCCTGAAGTTTACGAGAGACCTGTTCACAAAAGGCAACAGAGCCCTGCTTTTATAATCAGGTTCCACATAGGCAAAAAAACTAGCAAAACATTTATTTTTTAAACAGACTTTCATGATGAAGAAAGGCGTAAATACTAAGATTTTTTTATAGGAAACAAGAATTTCATATAAAAAGCGGGGTTTGATAGAAATATTAAGATTCAAAAATTCTATAAAAATTCACTTGAGAAAGAAGTATATGATAGTTAATGTTAACAAGCCTCATAAGGTGTCATAATAAACAATCACCCTAAATAACTAGCAACCAAATCAATCATTACTTCATGGTTTTCCTTGTATCACACAAGTAAATATACAGTGATTGAAGGAAATTACACAACGACCAGCATAAAATATAACATGTTGCTTCATTTACTGAACCATAAGACATTTTGCGTTACAGAGGTTCACCCAAAAACAATGCATTTAATTTTCCTGAAGTTTACGAGAGTCCTGTTCACAGAAGGCAACAGAGCCCTGCTTTTATCATCAGGTTTCACAAATGAATAAAAGATAGCAAATTAATTAGTTTTCAAACACACTTTCAACTTCATAATGAAGAAAAGCTAAAATTTGATTCAAAAATTCAATAAAAGAAGAAAAAATAAACTAACGACGGGAACAAACTACAGTGTATGATTGTTTATACCCCAAGATACCAATAGTCAGCTAATATGTTATCCAAGAAATGAATTGTCACTGTTAAAATACTACGAGTTGAGTTTCAGACATCCAAGGATAAGAACAGCATTAGCTCTCAAGCTTGGCAAAGGCGAAAACTATTAGACGGCAACAGCGAATGATTTGAGAAACAAGCCTAATTAATGGTTAAACTTGTATAACACAAGTAAAGATACAGTGATTAAATGCAAATTATACAGTGTCAATTTCAAATATGGTGTGTTGCATCATTTACTGAACTATCTGACATTATGCATTACAGAGGTTCACCCAATAACAATGCATTTAATTTTCCTGAAGTTTACGAGAGTTCTGTTCACAAAAGGCAACAGAGCCCTGCTTTTATCATCAGGTTTCACATTAGAATCAAACCAAGCAGATCAATTCTTTTTCAAACATACTTGTCACAATTAAAACAAAAAATAGAAACAATAAGATTCAAAAATTCGGCAGAAATCATAAAACACTACCTTAAAAAGTGGACTCTTAAATCAGAGACAAGAAAAACAGTAACAAACAGTCCAAGGCAAACAGCTTAATGGAGTTAGATAACTAGAATCACAAAAAGTTCAAAAAAAAAAAACATAAAGAGTTTTCATCGTATTTGATTGAGATCAATGGGAAATTCAAAACAGGAAATCTTCAGTATAAATCAAGAGATAGAAATTTGGAAATCGTTAGTACCATAGCTACGGCTGAAATTCTAACTATGAATTACGTTAAATTTCTAGAAGAGGTTGGATTCTTTTTTATAAAGTGAGTGAATGAAACCCTAATTAGTTTCAAGACAAGAAGTGGGCTTTCATCAAAACAAAACCATTGAATTGGGGGTTTTCACGAAGAGCCCTTTCCGTAAAGCCCAACCCTTTTTTTTTTTTTTTTTTAACATTTGATGTTTACATTTTATTGAACTAGCTTTTATTGCACGTGTGTATTTATTTACTGTTTTTTTTCATTTTATTTTTATATAATAATAATTTATCCAGGGTAGATTTATCTTCCAAGGGATGTGGTAAATAAATGTCATTTAAATATATTAATCAGATTATTAAAATTTTATAATATTAATAATATCAAAATTATTCCTCAAAAAAATAATATCAAAATTATCACTTTGAATTTTAAACCATTAACTTTTAGCAGTTTAAAAATTAAATTTTAAGTAGACCTTTATTTTAACTTTACATAAGAAATTGGTATTTAAAAAATAAAATTTACCTGAAAAGTCCGAGTCATTACAATTCTTGTTAGTAATTTGATCAAAAACCATATAATCACTACCTATCAATGGTTGAATCAAATCTAATCTAATCCGATCATATATTAACTGAATCATGGAACAAAAAAGAAAAATATGTTGTCCATGAAAATGAGATACTAAGGACTAAGAACAGAATAATGAATTATAGAAATAAGACTTAACGAAACCAAAACGGATATACAAAATAACGATTTTCAGAAGAAAGAAAAAGATTTGCCATGGCAACGGCTGCAACATCGACTTCTGGTTCAGTTTCTTCTTTTGTCCTAGAAAGCCAAAGGATGGAATGATATAATTCAGCTTTATAAAGGGAGAAAATGGATTTAGAAGAGATAGTTCGCTGTAAGCTAGAAGTGGGCCGAAGATCAACCTCACTTATTGGGCTCGTAATGTGCCCTTGTGTTCTTTTTTAATACACAAAATAATATGTTAAATAATACCATTTGGTCATTAATATATAGGTTAAATTATACAAAATACCCTATACCTATAAAGTTAGTTTCAATTTTATGCTCCTCAATCTTTCAAAAATATCATTTATGGGAAAGTTTCTCTCTTGTTTAAAAATATTCTTAATTTTTTGTGACAACCCGACACTTTTAAATAATTTAAATTTGAAAACACAGCGAAATTCTTTATATTTAAAAAAAAATTGGCGTGATTATGTTTGAAAGTTGGCTAGCCAAAACCTGTTACATCTTAAATTCAAAAATCTAAAACACAAGGAACTTCAAGTTCCTAATCAGGAGTTCAAAAAGACGATTATCATAAAAATAAAGACAATGAGCTCTTATGAGCTAAATACAAATTTTCATAACATAAGATACAAATTAACAAAATGAGACCATGGTCCTTTAAAAGAATATCCAGTCCATCACCGTGTCATCATCCTCTGGATCAAGCGCGCACCAGCTCCTCTTCCACGACCCCAAACATTACCTGAAATATTTGTAATATCATGAGCTAACAACTAAGCCCAGTGAGAATAATAAGAATAAAAAGTAAGGTTAGACCTCAAACCCGTATTCCGATTTGTGTCCAATCAATCTGACACAATCAATCCTAAAGTTCTCCAAATTTTAGGTAATTCCATTCTATAATATCCAAAGGATGATAATACTAACACACGTAGTCTAATTCTCATCCATTTACTTGTTACGACATAAATAAGAAAAATAAATCTACTTTGCATAAAATAAAACATCTCGATTCTCTAATTCATCGATCATAAGCATGAATGCATGAGGACATCCCGTAGGATTTCGCATTTGCCCTATATACATGAATAGAGATAATAGGTACATCCCGTAGGATACTTATTCAACCTTATGCATGAGGAAGTAATGCGTACATCCCGTAGGATACCATTCAACTCCTTTTCTTTCACTTTCTTTTCTTTTCTCTAAAGGTGATGTGAACTTCTCGTAGGATTCATCATTCTCCCTTCTTTTCTTTTTCACTTTCTTTTATTTTTCTGAAGGTGATGTGAACTTCTCAGAGGGTTCATCATTCTCCCTTCTTTTCTTTTTCACTTTCGTTTCTTTTTCTCTGAAGGTGATGCGGACACTACTCGTAGGCTCCAACATTCTCCCTTCCTTTGTTTTTCAATTAATGATGCGAAAATGTTATGGTGCAGTATGATATGCATATGCCTGCATATCTTGTAAAAGTAAATAAGTAAAGTGCGGAATTAAAGTAGTTAATGCAAGCATAAAGTAAAGGGGCATAAAGTAAAGGACATAAAGTAAAATAGATAGGAATCTCGGACGAACGATATGTAAATCGAACTCCGCTACGTTAATACAAGTAAATCCTATCTTAAACGATTAACCTATACCTTCCAGGATTCTAAACTTCCAATATAATCCGAGGTTCTATTAATCGCTCTATATAAAAGTTTGGATCTTTTACTTTCAATGATCCAACCTAGGCTTCGAAAACGAATCTAACATAGTATTTTCTAAGATTCAATGCTTTCCTCGAGAACTCCTAAGTTCTCACTTAAAGGATTAACTCCTAATCCTAGGGGCACTAACTCACTTCCCTCTATTCTTAGATTCGAATTCTAGTCTTAGTTTCCAATTCTACAAATCATTATACTTATTCGCTTTCTAAAATTACTTTAAATCCTAACTATTCTCACCTTAGCCAAAAATAGCTTTGCTCCAAGTTTCCGAAAGCACGATTAAACAAAGTTCAAACCACCTACAAATAATTATATCTAACAATTAATAAACAAACATACATCAATCGATTGACAACTAAAGACATAAAACGACGAAAAACCCCAAATATCCCAAAGGGTGCTCTCAGCCATGATAGGGAAAAATTGGCCTCGAGTTTGGTTTTCCGGCTTTTAGGCAAAGATGTGTTTCGAATTGGTTTCAAGCAATTTCGATATTCCCGATTTCAATGGGTATCAATAATTAGGGTTTTTAAACAATATGTCAAATCCCGAATTGAATTACAATAACAATTTATCAATAATAAATAACCTTTATTCAAACCCCGAAAAGTAAATTTCAAACGGGAAGGGTTTCGACTGAAACTCAGTTTTAAGGTTAAGGGAAAGTCAAGTAATAGTTACCCAATAAGTCTTCCATCAACATTCAACAACAAAATTGGAAGGGGGTGAGAGTTTTGGCCAAGAACTCAAAAGCTTGAATCAATTTCCATGG
The DNA here is from genome assembly GCA_028015215.1 of Gynostemma pentaphyllum. NCBI lineage: Eukaryota > Viridiplantae > Streptophyta > Magnoliopsida > Cucurbitales > Cucurbitaceae > Gynostemma > Gynostemma pentaphyllum. Next base: position 46,763,363 of record CM051350.1, on the reverse strand, counting down.
AAATACTAAGAGAATTCGAAATCTAGGGCTTACCTTAGAGAGTTGGAAACGTTCCAAGAGTGGAATGGGTAGAAAGGTCTCGGCGAGAGCTTTCCAACGCATCCGAAATCACGCAAAACGGCCAAGAAACGAAGTCGGGCGACACTTTCTTCCTCTTCTCTTTTCTTCCTCTTGTTGCTCGGGTTTGGAGAGAAAAATGAAAGGGTTTTGGTCAATTTTGGTCAAATGACAATTTAAAGAGATAAAGTGAATAGTAAATAGATATTTAGGAATTTTGGAAATGACGGTTGCGTCCTTTTATGACTTTTGACTTATAAACCGAAACCCGAAGTTCTTAAACTATCCCAATGGTGATTAATAATTATTAATTGGCCCGTTAATAATTATTAATACCATTAAAACAAAATTAAACTAAAAAGGTAATTTAAAAAGATTTAAACCGAAATAAACTACTAATTTCTAAATTACCAATTCTAAAATAGACTTTAAATGCTTAAATTAAAATAAAAAAAAAAAAAAAAATTTACTTCAAAAGTAACGGGACGTTACATTTTTTTTACATCTGTCAAACTTAACTGAAATTGCACATGAATAGTATTTTTTGAACAAATTAGTTTTTTCTGTTTGATTTAAAACATAAAAATACTTCTTATTTAAAAACTGAAGTTTATTTAAACATCATAATATACCATACCCTTACTTACTAAATCAATAAATTATATTTTGTTATAGTTGTTTTTTTTTAAAAAGACATTTTTAGTCCCCGAGTTTTTATTTTATTTTCTTTTTGCTCCCTTCAAACTCAACATTTTAGTCCCGTCTAAATCTAAAAACTCCAACAATCATGAATTGTTCAAATCTAAACTCCAACAATCATGAATTGTTCAAATCCAAACCCAATATTGTCCAAATCCAAAACTCTAACAATAATAAATAAGAGACAAAAATGGGCATGTAATTCATCTTCATCCAACTCCAACAAATACAATGATGAATCATTCGAAATGATGAAAGAACCAATTTTATGCCCACTCCAAGATAAAGCATTTAAAAATGGATGGAATAATCATTACACAAGATGAAAGAACCAATCTCATAAGAACAAGTTCAAAAGAAAAATCAAATTTAAAAAAAAAAAACATGATAAAATTCCAAACAAAAGAAATCAAAACATTTTTTCTTGAGTTTGAGTTTTATAGAAATTTTTTGCCTTGAATTTATTTTATGGAAACAGATCAATTGCTCTTATTGCTCAATGCTCTCAGATCTGAGCATTTTTTTTTGTTAAGAAGATGTAGCCTCGTGGTGATCCAGATCTGGGCTGATTAAGATTTTTAAGTATGAGCTGGATGGGGATGAAGCTGTGATGGTGGTATATATTTCATAAATGAAATATCCTTTTAGTCAAGAAGATGAAGAGAGGGGAAGGAGATGAAGGAAATGAAGACATAGTAAATAAGATGAACATGGAAGAAGGAGAGAGATAATTACATTAAAATATATACATATAAATGAAAAACTAATTAAATAGGCACATCATTTAAATATACCACATAACTAACATGATAAATGATAAAAATGATAAAATGAAAACTTAGTGACAAAAACTACATTTTTCCTGCTTTTTGATCTTAAATATTTTGGAAAAAACCAATTCAAGTTTTTTTATTTATTTAAAATTACATCACCATCACCTATTAAATCATTTAATATTTTAATAATTAAATATAATTTATTTTTTATAAATGAGGGATAAATTAAAAGAAAGGATAATTATTCATATTCATTGAAGCTCAACTGATTCATTATGAAATAAAACAAAACACCACAAAGTCTTTGAAACTGGAAGGAAATTGAATTAAAATCAAGTTTCGAATATAACATGCCATACGAGATAATACTTAATTAAAAAAGGTTACACTTAAAAACTAAGCAACAAAAATTTGAACTCCAGGTTTTCAAGAGGATGCACCACTACGGATAGCTTGACTTTTCTTGGATTTACCAGTGGCCAATTGGGTCTCGGGCTGCATTTATCATAAACAATGAAAAATCAGAAATAAGCCTAAAGAATGATTCCTAATTAAACACTCAAAGAGTATTATTACCTCCTTCTTGACAGGTTCTTCTTTCTCAGACAAGATCAGCTCAATGTGGCAAGGAGATGACATGTAAGCTGCATATTAAAAAAAGACAAGGTGATGATGTTGAAGAGACACATCCAAAGATAAATATAAAAGGTGATGGTCAAAACATACGGTTAATTCTTCCATGAGCACGGTAGGTTCTTCGTCTTTGTTTCTGAGCTTGGTTTACCTGAATGTGAGATACATAGAGTAAATCGACATCCAGACCCTTCACCTGCAAAAAATAGAATACTCATAAGAAAAGATTAAAAAAATGAATATTAAAAATAGAGAGGAAACCACAAGATATACGTACTTCGGCATTGCTCTCAGCATTCTTAAGCAAATCGAGAATAAAATTTGCAGATTTAACAGGCCAACGGCCTTGGCCATTTGAGTGCCTATTCTTTGCTTGAGCAGTTCGACCAACACCACGACAGAAGCGTCGGAAGGGTATAGCCTGTTTGTGGGCAAGTACATCCTCGAGATAACTCTTGGCCTTGGCCAAAGGCAACTTTCTGAGAGCATGGGCTGTTTCCCTCGTATTCTGTTATGGAAATATTCATGAGTGAGCGAAAAAACAAGGTGTTGAACTATGCAAGGTATAAGTACATGAGGTAAGGGATGAAACATAAAGGTATTTTAGCATGTAGCATCATTAACTGAACCATCAGTCATTATGTGTTAAAGAGGTTCACCCAAAAACAATGCATATATTTTTCCTGAATTTTTTGAGAGCCCAGTTCACAGAAGGCAACAGAGCCCTTCCTTTATCATCAGGTATTCAAAAATTATTCAAGCAAGCAAATCAATTGTTTTCAAACGTACATACGTGACTGAGGAAAAAGCAGACATACTAAGATTACAAACCTAAACAAAATAAGAGTAAGAAAGAAACTAATGCGAGACTGCTGTTAAAACAATGTGGGAATAAACCATAGTATACGATAACAAACATAAACAACAAAAAGAGAAGACAGGTTTAAAAAATAAAAAAGAGCAACTGGGCAATAATCGTAGATAACATAGAAAAGTCTACATGTTATTCAAGAAAACCATTATCCCGGATAATAGATAGACAGAGTTATATGTTTCAGACATCCAAGGAAGGATATAAGAGCAGCATTAGCTCTCAAGCCTGGCGAAGGCGAAAGCTCTTAGACAGCCACTGCGAATGTTTTGAGAAACAAGCCTTATAAGACATCATCATAAACCACCACCACCCTTAATGACTAGTGACAACAAACCAAAACAATATCAATCATCACTTACTAAAAACTCAAAAAGGGTATATCTTTAAATTTTAATGTGAAAAACAAAATTTCATAATATTGAATATTCAAAACACCATGATGTGAATCATTTCATACATACACAGCATATGCACTTTCACTAGAAAATAAAACATTAATCTTATTAAATATAAAACATGTATTATCTCTCTAATCACTACTAATTCAAGCCAATTTTAATCAACACGACCATTTCAAATAACCGAAGCAACGAAAAATTGATTAGAAATTGAAAAGAAGTAAAAAAAAAATCCACCTTAAAATGACATCTGAGATCGGACCCTCTAGCTTTGCAAGCTGAAAAAATAAACAGTGAAAATCAACTCAAAATATCAGATCGTTCGATTCAAAACACAAAAAACGAAACGAAATTGTAAAAATCAGATTTAAAAAAAAAAAAAAGGAAAAGGGATAATTACATTTGGTCGAATTATCAGGCTCCCTGGAATACTTCACCTGGAAAAATTAACGGAAACAGAAATTAGAGAGCAATCGATAATGGGAAATTCAAAACAGGAAATCTTCAGTTTAAATCAAGAGAGAGAGAACTGGAAATCGTTAGTACCATGGCTACGGCTGAAATTCTAACTATGAATTAGGTTAAATTTCCTTCGCCGTAAACAGAAGAGAAGAATAGGTTGGATTCTTTTTTATAAAGTGAGTGAATGAAACCCTAATTAGTTTCGAGACAAGAAGTGGGCTTTCATGAAAACAAAAGCATTGTATTGGGTTTCCACTAAGAGAGCCCTTCCGTAAAGCCCAAGGGTTTTTTTTTTTTTTTTTAAATCGTTTTTTACTCTTTATTAGTTATTACCCACAAATCCAAACTATTGATTCATGAGAGTTGCAGCTTAATTTAGATTGAATCCATATATTTCGAAATATATAGTTTCGAACTACTCTTTCAGATCACAAATAAGATTAATCCAATAATTGTACCTGCATTAATTCACACCCCTTAAAGGAATTGATTATGCATTTTTTTTCATGGTCAGATCAATAAGGTCATGAAAAAGATTTCGATTTATTTATCTCTTATTTTACTACTCTTTTGTTTTTTCATTATGATGTTTACATTTTATTGAACTAGCTTTTACTGCACGTGTGTATTTATTTATTGTGTTTTTTCATTTTATTTTTATATATTAATATTTATCGATGGTAGATTTATCTTTGAATGGATATGGTAAATAAATATCATTTAAATATATTAATCAGATGATTAAATTTTTATAATATTAATAATACCAAAATTATCACTTTGAATTTTAAACCATTAACTTTCCGTGGTTTAAAAATTAAATTTACTAATGATATCAATTTTGATATGGTCTGGATTTTTAACGGGTTTAGTAAGTATTTATAAAATTAAAAAAAAAGTTTTAAAATGTATATTACAAAAAGGAACATTCATAGCTTATGAAATAAATTTAAACTAAAAAACTCCTTTTTTTCTATTGATTTTTTATAAAGTAGATTCCTTTAAAAAATAAGTTTTTATATTTAATTAAATTAATTTATATTTGAATAAATCTCATTTAATTAATTTCAATGATAAAAACTTATTTCTTTTTCCTCTAAAAAATTAATCGAGATTTTAAAATGGAGATTAAAAATGGAAAATTTGTATAACCAATCTTCTTTTTTATATTTGAGGCAAAGGGTAGATATAATTTACTAATAGTATATTTTTTATCTTTGCTTATATAGTATAGATAAAACTCTAAAATATAAGAAAAAAATTGAAGTAATACTATCAAATTGCATTTTAATTTAAGATTTGTAGTTACGTAAAATTACATTAGCCGAGACTATTTTTGCTAATTAATCATTACTTATATTTATAATTTCAATTATTAATACAAGTATGCAAAGTTTAAGACATCCAAAGAAGGATAAGAGCAGTATTAGCTCTCAAGCCTGGCGAAGGCGAAAGCTCTTAGACGGCCACTGCGAATGTTGTGAGAAACAAGCCTAATATGACGTCATCATAAACAGTCACCTTAAATAACCACAAACCAAATCAATAAAAAGGGCGTTTGTTTATGGATTTGTATAGGATTGAGATGTCTGGAGATGAGATGCATGAGGACGAGATGTCCGGGAACGTGATCACTGTGTTTGGTTTTGCATGGAAATGGAAATAATAAAATTATATTATAAAATAAGTTTTTACTCTCTCCTCACTTCTCTTCCCTACTCTCTCATCATATCAATGAGTTTAAACAAACTTCATGTATTTTAGAGGTATTCTAAACTCCATGGAGAAGTGGTTATGGATCCCTATGAGGTTTTGATCCAAATATGGGGATGAAGATAACATCACCATGGGTTTGGATCCCTCCTCAAACATTACAAACAAACAAACACCTCCGGAGTAATTTAAGATTTTTCAAGAATCAACAAAAAGTTGGAAGAAAAAAAAAACACATAAAGAAGGTTTTCAACGTATTTAATTGAGATCCATGACGAAACAAGCGATTAGAAGGGGAAAGGGGATGAATACATTTGGTGGAATTATCTGGCTCACTTGAATACTTATCCTGAAACAATTAACATATATAAGAATGAGATTGAAATTACTATTAACAAACTAATTGTTTTTTTTTTTTAAAAAAATACATCTTCTCACTAAATTATTATATAAAAAATAAAAGGGTAAAGTACTCATTTGGTCCCTAAGTTTTGGAGCTCGTGTCTATTTGGTCCTTACGTTTTCAATTTGTGTCTAAGGATGTGTTTGGGAGTGCTTTTGGCCAAGCCAAAAGTGTTTTTAAATGAGCAAAAATACTTCCTAGTTATAATATGTATGTTTGGCTACATGCTATAAGCACTTTTTGTAAAAGTCAAAAGCACTTCAAAGTGTTTTTTGAAGAAGTAAGTATTATGTGTTTTTCAAGTGTTTTTTATTTCTTAAATCTTGTATTTCTAATTTGTTCTACACATTTTATCTCTCTAACTTCTCTTTACATATTTTATCTCTCTAACTTCTCTCTACATACTTTCTCTTTCTAACCTCTCACTACATAACACATTCTCTCTTCAACTTCTCTCTATTAAACTTTCTCTCTCTAACTTCTCACACGTTTCGCTCTCTATCTTCTCACACATTTTCTCTCTCTTGCTTACTTTTCTATTCTCTCTAACTTCTACTTATACACTTTGTTTCACTAACTTATTTCCACATATTTTCGTATCTACACACATTTTCTCTAAAAAGTACACTAAATATGATTAAAAACACTTTTAAATATTAGAACCAAACAATAAGATAATATACCACTAAGCACTTTTTATCATAGTACTTATAATAAAAGTAGTTTGATTAAAAGCACTTATTTCCTAAACACTCACAAAAAGCCCTAAGTAGTCCTGAATTTTGGATATTGTGTCTATTTGGTCCTTGCGTTACAATTTGTGTCTATTTGGTCCCTGAGTTTTAAATATTTTGTCTATTTGGTCCCTGAGTTTTCAATTTGTGTCTAAATGGTCCCTGGATTATTAGAAATAAGTTTAATTCTTCCTTAATTTGCTAACTCATTAACATAATATCGACTTAACGGTGACATAAAATCTTTAATTGATCAAAATACTGACATGAGATTAATAATTATATCAAATTTTAGGCCTAGATTAATGAAAGATTTAATCCTATCTTCGTATTTTAACCAATTAAACATGTTATGTCAGCGTTAAGTCAATAAACTGGTAAGAAGTTAACGAATACGTTAAATTAAGGACCAATTAAACTTATTTATAATAGTTCTTGAAAATCTATGGACTAAATAGACACAGTCTCCAAAACTCAGGGACCACTTAGACACAAATTGAAAAGGCAGGGACCAAATAGACACAACATCCAAAACTCAGGGACCACTTAGACACAAATTGAAAACGCAGGGACTAAATAGACACGACCTCCAAAACTCAGGGACTAAATGGGTACTTTACCCAAAATAAAAAGTAAATAACTTCTTTATCAGAATCCATGAAGACCTGACAGTTGTAAGCTAAGAGTGGGCCGGAGACCAACGTCACATATTGGGCTCGTACATTGGGCCCTTTACCGTGAGGACGTGTTTTTTTTTAATACAAAAGAAAATGTTAAATATATCATTTGGTCCTTAAATATAGGTTAAATTATACAAAATATCTCTGATCTATAGGGTTAGGTTCAAATTCTACGCTTAACCTTTCAAAAATATTCTTTATGAGAAAAGTTTCTCTTTTGTTTAAAAATACTCTCAATCTTTTTATATTTGTCAAACTTAACTGAAAGTGTACATAAATGGTATTTTTTAAACAAAATAAGAGATTGAGGGTATAATTTAAACTTTAAAAATACTAAAGGTAAAACTGAAACCAATCGCATATGTTAGGAGTATTTTATATAATTTAACCTTAAACATATAGTTGTTTTTAATTTACTCTCTATTGTTTTAAGATTTTATATTTTATATTTAAAGTACCAATAATTTTCAATTAAAACTCCATAAAAATGACACATTAGAAGTTTGTAACAAATTCGTGACATAATATTTCAATAATATTATTTTTGTCATTATATACATTTTTTTCAATGTTGATTACGTTTTCTTATTTTTATTACTATAATGTTTTTTGAGGTAAGATTATATGAATTTCAAGGTAGCTCTACAAATGAGTTCATTTTATTTTCTGTTTTTAGATATCGAATTATAGGCTTGTAATAAACTTTCGACATTGTTATTAAATAAATAATATAATAGATCTATTATATTATTTATTTAATAACAATGTCGAAAGTTTATCACAAGCCTATAATTCAATATCTAAAAACTCGTGTAAAAGAAATATGATTGTATTTGAAATAGGTATCATCTAAATCATTAAATTTAAATAAAATTATTTATATAATACATAAGCATCATTACTCCTCGTCATTTTTATTGCTTACCAATTACATAAAATAAAATAAAAATAAGAATGATCAATCGATGAATTAAGACATCTTGAGAATATATATGTTAGATATAAATAAGATTTGTGACTTTAACCCAACGATAAATATTTATTCCATCAAATTAGAAGTTCAAATCCCCTCTCACGCGTAGTATAAAAAAGAAATGATTTATAAAACTAAATATAATACAAACTACCACTAAAAAAAAACTGGGCCATCATCCATGATCTACAAATTTAAATAATTGGGCATGAACGCACGTATAGCACTGAAAAAAAGTAATTTTATTTAAAAACTGGAATACTAAAAGCATTAAATAATTTATTTCAAATTTATATCCGAAGACAACTATCCATAATCTACAAAATAGAAAATCAGATATAGTCTACAACTAAACAAGCCCATGATAATAATAATTCATAAAATTATTTGGAGGGAGGTAAAAAACACAACCCATAGCCTAATTATGTGGGGTAGAAGGCTGATCTAATGGTGAAGGCACTATTAAATTATTGTAGAAACAGAATCCTACAAGCTACAAGCTACAAGTTACAAGTATAACTCATATAAGAGATATCCCTTAATAAGAGGAGCCAGCAAATTGACCAAAGGAAGTAGAATCAGAAGGTATAAGTAGACATGAAGCTGGAATAAGCAACGACGTCGACCCAGTTCGGAAAAAGACTTTTCAACTTCTTTGCTTCATTTGTTAACCTTTGATCTAATACAGCAACGTCGATTCTCAAAGCTTCCCGATTGTTCGCCTGCATTTTTACACAAAGCTAAGCATGAGCATCCCAACAGGAATAATAAAAAGCATACATCTTAGAGCAACTCTACTCGATTCCTTATTATCATGCACAGGTGAGCGAATCAAGTTGATTATGTTCTTTCAGTACTGTTTTGCGCATTCTCAGAATGTCAGCAAAGATGAAAGTTTTCACCCATGCATGATTAATTGAGAAAAAGATATTGAAGTACTAGAAGAAGGTGGTTAATTACGAAATATCGATGAACTAGTTACAATGAGAATTTGTCATAGGAGATCTAGAATATCAGAAAAGCATGCAAATGACCTCTAGCCAGAAAGACCAATTTTCATGGCTTGCTCCACTGAGTCTGCATATGTAAGAAGGCGGCCCACCGTCAAGTGTCTCAGGTGCTGTTCCAATTTATAAGGACGAGATTTAATGTCAAACGAACAAGGAAGGAAGTATGATCTAAGAAGAGGAGGTGAAAGGGATCTCTATACCTGGAAGCTTATTGTCTGCAAATGACCAATTTGATAAAGGCCCAGTGATGTTTAGAACTGTGACCCAAACCTCCTCCAAGGAACTAGAAGAAAGATTAAATTCATAAACTGAAATTTTGAAATTAAGAGGACTAACAACTTTCATCCACCTCAACACCTTACGAAAAAATTTCGGACTCAAACTTTTGTCTCTTTATATTTTACACAAAACACAGGCCCCCAACTTTACAGGTTAGATCGTCTCTCGCATATATAGATTTTCCAAGTCGGATTATAAAAGCGTTGGGACTGTAAGCAACAAATAATCATATCCCTTTTCAATGTGATCATAGTTCATTCTAATAAGAAAATAATAAATAATCATTGTTAACAGCTAAATAAATAATGCCCAAAATTAATGTCGACGTAATTAAATATCATATAGCAAACATAATAATCATGCATAACTTATAATTCAAATCATGAAAAGAGCTCCAGTTCTTCCACCCGAAGATGGCAAAAGAATTGTAACATACCCTAGAGAAAGTTCCAAGTAAACCTTTCGAGATCCATCACCTGAAACTGTCTGTGGCTTACTAGTAGTCATATAAGGGAAATATATATCTTGCTTTGTAGTTGATTCCTTTGCGGGGAACTTCAAACTTCCCGAAAACAAAAATGAAACTGGAAAAAGTGCCTGGAATAGAATGACAACTCCAAACAGTTTTATAAATTTTCAGTTATCACATCAATTCTGAGTTATAAAATTTGCAAAGAATGACTTATTACAGATACAATACCAAAGCGATAACAATACAGAGATCATCTTTTCCATAAATAAAATTAAATAACTACCGAGATAATAATTATGCTCCATGTTCCCTACAACATATGCATGTCATATACACATATGAGCTAGAAAATACCGTATCCAATTTATTGCAACAATCATGTCACAGAAATCACCAACATTATTGGCAACCCCCTTACTTTACGTCACAGAAAGATATTAGAGGCTGGGAAGAAAGTTAAAAAAAAATTCCTCATACGAGACTGTAGATTTAGAATTTTATATAAGAGCGGAAGTTATTAATATCATTTTTTAATTTACAAAATATTATCTAAGATATAGCATTCAAAATAAATGAGAATACCAAGTATAAATAATATTTTCTTGAAAACTATAGTTTGAGATTACATGAGTGACTTGGCTTTTTTTTTTTTTGGTAATAAATTAGACTTTTCATTCATGCATGAACATGCCCAAAAAGGAGTGTCGTGCCTTAAAACTAATACCAGCGTGCACTGTTATTCAAGGGTTCCTAACTAAAACTAATTTTGATTTACTTGCATACTTGTAAACAATCAACTCTAAATAATACCAACATACAATTCAATTCTAACATACAGTAACATACCAGCCAGGCCTCCCGCCGAGACAAATTTGCAGTTTCAAAAGGTAGATCTGGATTAGCTTGCAATTCCTTTGCCACATCAGGAGCATGTTTCAAAAGAAAGAGTAAAGAATTAGAATCCACCACAGAGAATTCATAACTGGAGTCCTCGAGATGACTTGGACCTGCGACAAAAGATGACCAAACCAACTAGAAGGATCAAATTCTTGTCGACAGACCCAAACAAAAGTACTAAAAGAATTAAAAGTAAAAGACCGCTTATATTGATAAGTTACAGTAAGAAAAGTTCTGCAAATATTTAAACAGAAAATAATTGTATTAAAGTGTATCTTAACATTGTTAGTCATCAGACCTCATTGGAGTAAGAAAAGTCTTAATACCTGAAGTAAGAAAAGTATGCTGAAAAATTGCCCTCTTTGGAGCAGCCATACTATAAGGAAAGAATTGTGAGGATACGGCCAATCCGATTACAATAAGGTGCACCAGAAATTGTAGGATGGACGACCTAGCTAACCAGTGACCAGATATTGGAATTACAGGGCCAAAGCACAAACTAGTTATAACTCCAATAGTAGCTGCCACTACAATATCAGGAATGAAAAACCCTGCAAAAACATTTGATAATTATAATTTTTTCTTATTTTCAAGTGATAACCGGGACAGTCAGTCTAATTTTGAGAATACATCTCAAGTAAACAATGCATAGTAGAATAATTCCAGATAGTAAGAAATAAAGTAACAAGATACACATCAATGTACATCTAAAGACTAAACTCCAAAGAACCTTTTCTATGGCTGATTTTGTATTTCTTACAAAAATTGAACAAACAGACTTGAAATATCATTATCCATTTTTTAAAGCCAACCCTTAGTCCAAAAACTGGGAAAAAAAGAGAGGTGAATGTGAGAAAAAGAAACAGACATGAAGAACGTAGTCCAATGTTACCATTTTATTTTTTGTCAAAACATTCTAGCAGAAAATAACAATACAAAGACGTCAATTCCAGAATTTGGAATTCCATACCCTATGAATGTGACTAAACTGAAGACTGAGATCTTATTTGAAGATAATATATCTATTGTTTCTCCTGTGAGGTAACACATGCGGAGAAGGGGCATATTCCAGTTAATAAGATATAAAGACTGTTTTGGGCACTGCACTTAGAATCCCACATGCTCTTGTGCAACAGATACCATTTTGCCAGAAAGCAACAGAAATGACAAGGAGAAGTCGAACTAATGATTTGATAAAAAAAAAAGCGTTCCAGTGCAAAACTTACCATAAGGAGGTGGAAAGGAACCCATCATACCCATCTTCTCAATTAAAAATTGGGCAAGGAAGCCTCCGAAATAAACAGAGTATGCAAGGTAGGGAACCATTGGAATTACATAAAATAATATTGGCCTAGCAGAAAAAATAAATTAATCAGACTACTATATACAATTTTTTCACCAATTAAATTCAGTTTAACAATAAGTGCTTTGATAAGAGTCAATTGTTCAAGGAGAAAATTTCATTCAAATAAAGAAAAGCAAATGTAAGGATTAAAACATATGGAATCAACTGTATGTGGAATGGAAATGGAAGCCCGAATATTTATCTACCAGCTAAGAAACTACTTGCCAGCTGATTATGATTAAATGGAAGGACTAATCTATCTATAAGGTTACACAAGCATACTCCATAACAGGAGAATAGACATGCCAAAAAGATATCAAGCTACAAAAAAACATCAGTTATACTATTGGTATGGGTAAACCAATAAAAAATAAATGCCAAAATTACAGTGAATGCAGTTTAGCAATTACAATTGAATGACGTCATCAGATAGTTAACTTTTACTTTAAAACTATAAGAAATAGTGGGAAAAAACATTCTCACTAGTATCACAAGTCCTAAATCAGAATTGTATTGTGCAAATTACAACCTGCGAGACCTGTGACCATAATATTTAGCAGCCAAGGAAAATGAAAACCAGGCTGCAAGCATAGAAATGCACATGAAAAAGGTCACGAAGCCACCGCTCAGCCCTGCTATAAGATATGCCTGCATTCATTAAACTGCTTTGAGCATTCCAATACTGGAAATTTCAAAAAATTTAAAAGTAATGACTATTAACATAATAATGATTATTCTTCATCCACTTCAACCCATTGCTTAAGAGTAAATGACTATATTTCAGACCATATCCCTCTACATACCGCTGTGAAACTAGCACAAAACCCAAATGCGCCCCAAAACCTTGCTTCAACAGATACTGCCTGTGAGATTCAAATGTCAAGTTAGACCTTGGTTAGCCACAAAGGGTATGTAATGTTAATAAGATTGATGTTTAGTAGAGCACATTTTCAAGCATGCCCTTAAGAGTTCAAAAGTAGACAATTTGAAACTGAAACAAGCATCCCGCATATTGTAGTAGTGAAAATCCTTTAAAATCAACAAAAATCCAACTAATATCTCTACTTGCCAAATGCTGTATGATCTATAAACCAATGAACAAAGAGAAGTTGGTGGTATTACGGTATTTTTTAGAACAACATCAAAACTTGTAGATGTATGCAGACTGATGGGACAAGTGATGATCCTGCTGGCAAGAGTGCTATATATATAATACATGACCCTCAATAAAAAAGAAAAACTTCTAGAAAGTTCCATGTTCCAATATAAGTCACAGATTCACAATGTCATTCCATCAGGAGAGAATTAAAAAAAGTTTAAAAAGAAAAGGCAAAATATACTGATATTTCATTGCTTCAAAAGAAGTTCAATAGCAAATATGCTGCAGCATACTATACATTTTTCCAAAGAAAATAATCTGATAGACAAATATTATTAAAATAATTTCAAAAAATTTAAGTATGATATTTATCATTCAAATATTATGCTGATTAGTTGGGATTAAGAAAAGAGATTGAATGGAGGAGTTCATATTTAATCAAGTGCAGATCTAGTCACCATTTAGGGAAGAGCTTGAATTCAGAGTTCTTAATTAGAACGTGATAAATTAGAATAAAATTTTTATCTAAAGAGGATATTGAAATGGTATCGCACCTCTTTTGATGTTTGAAGAGCTGAAACATCCTGAGAGAGAGGAAAGCAACTCCAGAAAGTTCTTGGAATTAAAAGACCAACAAGTGAGCAGGGGATGAACATCAAATAAGCCAAGTATGGATGAGAAAACCTGCATTTAAGTTAAGAGTATTGATAAAAACATTAAAAATGCTTCAATGTCATCAAATCAGACCACAGTCAAGTCGGCCATAAATTATTATACTGCACCTCTGTTACTGTAGCAATGTGAACAAGTTCAAACCATATTATTTTTAAGACATCCAAAAAAAATTACTTGATCTAAAATAAACAAAAGATAATAGTTCACAGGCATGTAAAACAGAGAAAAATACCCACCAGTTCATTGAATAGTTGGTGAATAGCAATCTTAGGACAGAAAACATAATTGGAGAAACGATTGCAAGAAAAACCCCCAGCATATGAAACAGAAAACCTGAAGATCAGTAAATAAATAATGCAGAGTATTTATCAGAACACGAACACTTACATATTTTACATAATAATTACATATCATACACAGTGGAACTGAAGACTCAGATCATTAAAGTTGGGTATTATAGACAAGAAAATCATAGTATGAGTTGAAGGGGAAAATTAAGAAGAAAAGAAGCAGATATTATTTTACCTTTTGTCAAATCAAAAAATGTTGCCAAGTACAAAGTAGCGCTAAAAGTCCGTAACCGCAAAAGAAATGGCATAACTAGGAACAGAGCTAGTGGTATACTGTGAAGTACCATAGCAAGCCTTCTGGAATAAAACACCTAAAATTCATGACTAGCAACAGCAATCACTAACTTCAAACTTGTAATATAAACAATGTGTAGTGATATCCGAAGCATACCATAAACCATCCCATGTAATCAAAGAAAATAAGTCCATCATCTTTGTTTTGATGGACAGTAGTTTCATGAGATGCCTGCTCATAAATATTATGAAGCATTGAAGAATTGGTGAAGCCCTTTATTATGCTGAACAAATTGTCTCCTCGTGCTTGGATGCTTCCAGGTCTGTAGAAATAGAATGTCTCAGAAAAAATTGAAAAACGAGTATATGTTAAAATCCATATAATGTATCTGTACCAAAATAGCAGATGTAATGCATACAATAGTCTCTCCACTGTATCATATGAGGTATGGTAAAAGTAACCACCAAGAAGAAAGATGATGTCTAGGCCAGGAATTTTTCCATTATCTTGAGAAAATATTCTATAATCAGTATCTCCAGGAATGACTGGAAATACATCCTGCATACCAAATATGACATCCAGTAAACAGAATGAAACTGGAAAAACAGAGCGAATCTATTAACCGGATAGCAAAGAACGAAAGACGGCCCACTTAAGTTAAGGAAAATGAAAACATAACGTGTTGATTCAACAATATATATGTGGCTTTGTCTAGTAATGAAACAACCAACTAAATAATGTGAAAGTAAAAGATTCTCCCTTTGCAATTCCGAAGTGTAAAATAGGAGTATGATAGTGGTTGAAGAACCTGAGCAGCACTATGTGCCATGGGGTACACCGCAGATTGAGCATAGACACGAGAAGGCCAAGAACCAGGTCCGGATTGACAAACTAAATCTGTTAATCAGAATTGACCAAATTAGATAACATTTCTGTGGCCTGACATGCTGCAATATACATTGACGATAAAAAAAAAAAAAAAAAAAGCTCAAATTTCTCCCCTAGGAAGGAAAAAATCACAATATTTAAACCCTTCTACTTCTTTATCCTAAGTTTGTATGTGAATTTAATCAACATATGCTTTAGCATCAATGTCAACAAGGATTTTTAAGAAATATGAAGCTCAGATATTACGTCAAAAAGAAAGAATTCATAAAACCCATTAGGTAGATATCTTTTTTTTTTCAAATTTCCATTGCTGAAAACCGTCATATTGAAGCTGGTTGTCTTCTAAAAAGCCAGAGCTCATTCATAAAAGGATAAGACTTAGAATATGTAACTTTAATAATTGAAATGGATTATTTCTCACCTAAACCTCCTGACCCTGATGCTTCAACATTTACAAAAGCTCCAATTGTATCACGCCATCTATGATTCTCCATGAATCCATGTGCACCCTAAAACAGCACAAATGAATGCCTCATTTTAAGTTAGTAAAAATCACAAATTTCCAGATAAAGGGCAAGATTATTCAAAATTAACTAATCATAATGTTTGAACAAAGAAAAATCACACATGAACCTCTTAACATATGTTCGTGAGAAATGTTAATCAAAATGGTGGAGGCCACCATTTTGCAACTTTTAAACAAAAAAACAAAACATCTTCAAAAAATATTTAATCTTGTAACACTTTTAACATTTGAAGCACAATTAGAATCATAAAAGAAACATCATGGTATAATAGTAAGGAGAAATGTTACCATCTATTTATCAGTGTTAACAAAAACTGAATGCCTACCAACATAAAAAGTTCTTCCGCGCCATTGAAAAGAAAAAGAATAGGACGAGGAGGAACCCATCCGGAGTCGACCATAATTCTAGCTACTTCCAACATTGATGCTGTAACAGCAAAATACGTGAAGAAAAAGTGTCATTAATAGATCAAGAAAAACATCATTGGTTACTCTTCTTTGGCAAAGATTTTTTTTCCAGTACTCACCAACACATGAGCCACAATCAGCAGCACCCGGCGAACCAAGTGGACTATCAAAATGGCCATTTATTAAAACCGACGGGTCGGTGTCTTGCGAATCTACTGATGAAATTCTGTAAACGAACAAGACAAAGTCAATTTTCGCAAGACCCCCTCATCACATACTCTCTCATTTTGAGATAAAAGATGATCAACCATTTCTAACTCAATTTAATATTTGAAAAACAAATATTACACATACCTCATTAAGATATTAGTGTGGTTTCGATATCCCAGAGATATGCTGTGCCCCAAAAACATCATATTAAAGGACCCATTAACAACTGTCTCCTCAATCTCAATTCTGCATATTAAAACAACTTCAGTATCATAGAATCAAACTTCAACTAACAAAAAAACACGGCCAAGCATGATTTAATGAACCACTCCATCAGTATGAAAAACAAAAACATAAAAAAAAACAGTTAAAAATTACAAAACTCAGTTATTAACACATTAAAAACGATGCTGACCGAAATTTTTCACCAGCTCGTTCCTTCATTGATTCCAACTGCCCATTTATATAACGAGCAGCTTCTCTTAGACCAGGACGACCCTCCTGTAAAAAAATTATACATAAAAATAACTCTTCCGACAAAAATATCATAGAAATGAAAAACCAAAGAGTAAAAACTCATTTCAATTTGATTGACTGTTTTGGTTTTCTGTTTTTTAAAACTAAGCTTATTTATTAACAATACCTTCCTTTCTTAATCATATTTTAAAATGTATAAGAAATCCTAACCAGATTCCAAAAACTAAAAGAAGTAGGTTTTCAAAAAACTAACTTTATTTTTTAAATTTAACCAAAGTTTCGAAACAGTTTACAACAATTAAGAAAAGAAAGTACATATATTACTAGTTAACAACTCGATTTTTTAAAAACGGAAAACTAAAAACACAAAACCGTAATCAATTGGAACTCGAATTATCACCATATCAACCAAGTAAAATCCAAGAGATAACAAACACCAACAAACCTGACGACCGTCGATTTCCTGAGACAGAATTCGGACATGTTCTACAGCTCTAGCTTCGGAGAAACGATGAAGAGGCGCATCAATCGCTAGAGGAGTAATAAACTTCATGTGAACGATAAAATGAACAAGAATCGACATGAGACCGTACATAATCGATAAACAAAACAACAACTTAAAACCAGTGGAATCCTCGGAACTCAATCTCAACGCCATTTTCGACGAGCTCGATGACCTGAGTGAAACTTAACTCTGAAAAAATGGCGCGACAAAACCAAGGAAAAAATATTTTAATTTCTGTCTTTCGTTTTCTCTCAGATTCGGTTGTCTTTCTAATCTATTTATAATTTTTTTTTAAAAATATATCATTTATTTAATAAAATATGGAATGAACATACATGAGTGGTTAGTGAGGTCGAAGGATGAGTCTCTTATCAGTCATCTCCGAACCTAGTTTATGTGAAATTATTAAAGTGAGCTTATTAATACGACGTCGTATTTTTTATTGGGAGTGATTATTGGCTGCACTCACGTTTTGGAGAGTGATAAATTACGTTATGCAATCGGGGCTATAAAAATGACATCATGTGTTTTCAGAGTTTTGTGGATGGTGTGGGTGTGGTCAACTCGATAATTTCGGTTAGATAGATTATAAACCTATTTGGATTGAAATAATTTGAAATTATATGAGTTGGTTTGATTCATAATCTTTTTAATATTAACTCGTCTCTTTTTTTAATGGGTATTGGAATTTTAGATATTTTTTATAAGTTTAATCAGTTCTCCCATATTTATGATAATGGTAGTGATTAATAATTGATATTATTTAATAGGGTTTTTGTTTTCAAACTCAATAATTACTAATAATTTATGAGTTACTATGCTAGGACACGAGTGGTACCATCTATGTGTATCTTCATTATTTTAAATTAAGTACATTCTATCATTTATTTTATATATGGATATATCTAGTTGAAATTTTATTTTTTTGCTACAAAGTTTCAAAACTTTAAAATTTAGTAAATTTCTCAATTCCAGTCACGTCAAATAAACGATATAAGATTATAAGTGTTTAAAATAAACTATTTTCTTTACATTCATTCAATTTTTTTGTTCCTCTTATCACTCATGTGATTCGTCTTCTTGAGATAAATTTAAACCAATTTTTTTAATCTATTATGTCATCAAATTTTACGGAGGTAAATAAAAAAGTTTATTTTAAACACTTAAAAAAGTCCAAGGTGGTATTTGCTTACAAAAAATATTTCGACGGTACTTGTCACACCTCACATAATTAAGGAGATATTTATTTAAGAGAAAAGTTCACGGGTTATTTGTCACGATTTACAATTCAAAGAATAATTTGCTGAAAAAAATAGTTTATGAGTTATTTGTCATAAGGGGCATAGTTTAGAGGTGGTTATTGCTTTTTTTTTAAAAACAAAAAATCGATTTCGATTGATTTTAGATGCTAATATTTTAGATATCCGCACGCTCTAATCAATTTTATAGATCAATGTTTTATGTGAATCATAATTTATAAATAATAATAATCTATTGAAATTTGGAAAAGACTTAAAAAATCTATTTTATTTTTGCCACCACTTAATAATTATTATATCATCAAAATGTCAGTTAGGGCATAGCCCATTAGTTAATGCATATAGTTACACGCTCAATGGTGTAGTTCAATCCCCACCCCCGACACTTCATATAAAAAATAATTATTATTATCATTATTATGTTATCAAATTAAACTATTTAATAGATGGTACCATCTCTTTGTATTGTTTAAATTTTTGCTTACATATTTTCCGATTAAAAGAAGCATGATTTCATTTATTCTAAAAACATAAATTAATTAAAACCAACTCTTAAACTTCTATCTTCTTGAATGTCAAAAACAAATTATAGATTAAATTTTAAACAAAATTATATTTTAATTATTTATTTATATTTATATCATTACTTTTTTTTCATAATTTATTAAAATCAAAATAACAAATCATTGAAACTAAGAAAAAAAATATCAAAATCAAATTAATAATTAATTTTTAATAAAATAAATGTTTTAATTTATAAATTTCATTTAAAAAATAATTATCCAATTAAAATAGTAAATATTAAAAATCAATTATATATTTTTTTTCAATAAAAATAATACATTGTTTTGAATATAATCATTCAAAACATATTATTAATTGTATATCGATTGATTGATGTATGGCATGATATATAATACCCATTAGACTTAAGATGACACATGTGTTATAATAATTTAAGATGACACATGTGTAAATTTTTTTTTTTTTTTTTAAGATTATAGTTATTTAAAAAAAATATTATATTTATAGATACCTTTTCTAATGATCGTGAGTGTCTAGACTAGGTTGCACGCACTACAGGAAAATCACACAATTTTATAATACTCGACATCAGGAACTTCGTTATATAATATCGTAAGTAGGAGACCCCACATAGTTTGATAGTCTCAAGCCTTAGGAAAAATGATGGACCAATGAGCCAACTCATTATCTTAAATTTATAACCAACCACACGATTTGTAATTAAATCAAATTATTTCTTAGTTTTGCCACGTTCTTAAAAAAAAATGATTTGCGTGCATTCCTCCAAATTATTAAAGAGATCCCGACAGGTCACATAATTACCAAATTTGTATTTCTTAGTGATACCAAATATAAAATTGATCACGATTTTGATATGTTCTCCATTATATTCCTTTAAATTTAAATCTGTCGAGGAATAGTTTTGTTGGTATTTCTGTGTTTTTTTTTTTTTTGGAAAATAAAACTCAAGTGGAAAATGAATAGATGTATTCTAATTTTGATTGTTGTTTAAATGACCTAACTAGTTTAAAAGAATTAATGTATTGTTAATAATAATAACACACATTTCCCTTTCGTTTGTATATAAAAAAAAATATCCATTTCGACTGATTTTAGATGATAGTATTTTGGATGTACGGTAGGCTCTAATCAATTTTATAGATCAATGTTTTTATGGTATGGGAATCATAATTAATAACAAATAATAATATATTGAAAATTGGAAAAGACTTGAAAAAATTGGATTTTATTTTTGCCACCATTTAATAATTATATTATCAAAATAAACTATTTAATAGGTGGTACTATCTCTTTGTATTGTTTAAATTTATTTTTTTATTTTCATTTTACATATTTTTCCGATTAAAAGAAGTATAATTTCAATTATTCTAAAAACATAAATTAATTAAAACCAAATTTTGAACTTTTATTTTCTCGAATATAAAAAACAAATTAGAGATTAAATTTTAAACAGAATTAGATTTTAATTATTTATTTATATTTATATCATTACTTTCTATATTTTTATAATTTATTAAAATCAAAATAACAAATCATTGAAACTAAGAAAAAATAACAAAATCAAATTAATAATTAATTTATAATAAAATAAACCTTTTAATTTAAATAATAATTATCCAATTAAAATAATACATAATAAAAATAATACATTATTTTGATCATTTTAAAAAAAGTAATGATAAATAACTACATTTTTTTACGACATAAATAACTACAATTTTGGCAATTCCCTCAATTTTGAGTCAATAAAAACTAGAGTTAATTTCACTAATAATAAAAAAAAATATAGGGATATATCAAATATACCGAACGTTTTTATTAAATATCAATAGTACTCAAAACCGCCACCGGCCAAATTAAATTACATTGTGAAAAGACAAAACATACCCCGATTTAATTTCTCCTTAATTTGTGCAAAATTTTAGGAAATTTAAAAAATCACTTAAATTTTATAAAATTAATGGGAAAATGAAATTTAAGTAAAAATAAAATTATAACAAAAATAAAATAAAATAAAATCTTCAAACTTCTTACTTATTCTTTCAGGAAAAATTCGAATGTCTTTCTTGTTCGTCATCCTACAAAATATAGAGATAAAAAGTAAACATTTAATTGATACCAGACACAAATTGAGGAAACAGTTTTGAAAAGATATATGAATAGCCTTTTAAAATAAATATTGAATTAAAATAAATATTTGATTAAAAGTAATTCATTCTACAAAATACAGAGAAATCGAGTTCGTCGGAGAATTGAAAGGTAATTTTTTTTTATAAACTGTTTACTATTTGACGTGTACTTAAAATTGATAGAAGGCTCAAAATTGAAGATGAAAAAGAGGTAACAGTTTATAAAAATATGTAAATAAAAATTAAAATAAATATTAAATAAAAATAAACATTTTATTAAAAGTACATCGTTCTACAATCGAATCCCAAATTCAAACCCCAACTCTCATTCTAACCAGATCCAACGATGATATTGTTACTAAGATCTTGGGGGCGACACGGCAGGCAAGCTCCAACGTTGGGATACAACCTTCAAGATTTGGAGAGAATCCGATCACCGATTTGTTGAATCAGTAAAATTTCATGAAGACACCATTAACGACATTGTCGTCTCCGGCGAAGAGAAGAGGTTGGTCAGAGATGAAATATACGGCGATCAGTTTCCTTGGTTTCTCGTTGACAAAAGCGGTTCACGAAGACCATGAACGCCTACAATACTCTCATCGACAAATTGAGGAGACAGTTAGAGAATAAAACGTTGATGGGAGGGAAAGAGAGAAGAGAACGATGAAGTTGTCTAAAAAAAACCTACGTTTTCCTTAAATAAAGATTCATCAAATCAATTAAGATTGATTTGCATTCAAAATAAATAAAAAAGTAAATAATAAATTAAACGATATATAATTAATTAAATATAATTATTAGGAGAGATAAAGAGGTAAAATATACACATTAAAAACGAAAACCACCATATCACCAAAAAAAATGGTGGTTGTTGGGTATAGATAATAAAAAAAAAAAACATCCCGTATTTATGTAATTAAGTGAATTAAATAGGTTATTGGTGTAATTAATTCTAAAAACTATGAACAACAATTTTATTTTATTTTATGAAAAAAAAAAAAAACAGTTTTGTTTTATTTGAAAGAAAAAAATGGGCCATCAGACCAAGGCAACGGCGTTTCATCTTCTCGATGTCTAATTAAATCTCATTTCAGAGGAAAAAAAAGTTTGTCGGAACGATTTTCCTTTCTCCAGAATGTATGGAAAAACTATACTCTTTCTCAGTTTCTTCGTCATTTTCATCCTCTCTTACTATATCCTCATCGGAACCGTTGATATCCGATCCTATTTCTCTCCTCTGATTCAGTCACCGTCAATTTCACCTTCCCTCTGTGCTTCCGACTCTCCTCTTAAAGTCTATATGTACGATCTTCCTCGTCGTTTCAACGTCGGAATGCTTAATCACCGGAGTTCCGATCAGACTCCGGTCACCGGTTCGACTTTTCCTCCATGGCCGAAAAACTCGGGGTTGAAGAAGCAGCATAGTGTGGAGTATTGGATGATGAGTTCGCTTTTATATGAAGGTGGTGATAATGGTAGAGACGTGGTTAGGGTTTTGGATCCGGAAAATGCCGATGCCTTTTTTGTTCCGTTTTTCTCTTCGTTGAGTTTCAATTCTCATGGTCGTAATATGACTGATCCGGCTTCGGAGATTGATCATCAATTGCAGGTAATTCGTTCTTGATTGCTCTGATTTTATGTGGTTTTCTTTGTTTAAACCATGCCAATGTTCTAATCTCATTCTCAATTCGAATGAGGAATTTTGTTTAGATAGGTAGGATTTCTGGGGATTCATATGACAGTTTATTCTAATTTCTTGCTTAATCTACGGTGGTTGACTTGTTAATCTGAACTTATTTGTGCATTGGGAAAACCTTTAATCTGATCTTGATGCTTGTTGAAAAGTAGCTTAAGAGTTGCTATTTGATTCCGTACCTTAGTCTTTTTCAAATAAACCTACCCGTTTGATCTTCCGCCTCGGGGATTTCTATGGCCAGGTTCGTTCTTAGCTGCGTCGTTCTGGTTTTCACTATCAAAGTTACTATTCTTGGCATCTTTTTTTTTTTTTGAAAAAATGTGAATTTCTATTTTCTCACATTCATGATCTTTTAAATACTTCTGGGACGTGTCATTTATGCGAACCGAACTGGCCGATAAGCTTTGATAATTTGACTGATGTTCTCAGATTGATCTTATGGAGTTATTGAGTGAATCCAAGTATTGGCAGAGGTCTAAAGGCAAAGACCATGTTATTCCCATGACACATCCTAATGCTTTCAGATTCCTCCGAGACCAGGTGAATGACTCAATTCAAATTGTTGTGGATTTTGGCCGTTACCCAAAAACAATGTCAAATTTGAGCAAAGATGTGGTTTCACCATATGTGCACGTGGTGAGTTCTTTCGTTGATGATGACCCTCCAGACCCATTCGAATCTCGCACTACACTACTCTTCTTTCAGGGCAAGACATTCAGAAAAGATGTATGTTTAGTTTCACTATACATTCTATCAAATTCTAAAACCATGTATTTTGAAGTATATTTGGTAGTTTCTAATTTTTTTTAGTTTGTTTCAGGATGGTATTATTCGTGTCAAACTGGCAAAGATACTAGCTGGTTACGATGATGTTCACTATGAACGGAGTGCTGCAACAGAAAATAGCATTAAAACGGTATGCTGTAATGTTGATGCAGTTAGCTTATTGTTAGTTGGATATATTTTTTTTTCTTTCCATTTTAGACCATTTGAGACTCACGTAGTTCTCATCTCATCTAAAAATATCTCTCGATTCTCATAAAGAATTACAATTTGGTTCTGATGGTGGATGTTTTGGGTTGGTAAGAAAGTTTTTTAGAAGTCAAAGAAACGAGTTAATATTGTAAATGGTAAACAATTCATTTAAAAAAATCAGTTCTGTTGGTATTAAGTATTCTGGGTTCTTTCTACATCTCTTGCTTGACCACAGGTCCACAAATAAGTTTTTTGAAGGAAAAGTTGATTTTCATATGGATTTTTATGTGTGAAGTTTTGTGGTAATGAACTTTAACTCGCTGTAAAATTTACTCTCATTTCTTTTCTTTTCTGATACTCCAGTCTTCTCAAGGGATGCGTTCATCAAAGTTCTGTCTGCATCCTGCAGGAGACACTCCATCATCTTGTCGGCTGTTCGATGCCATTGTGAGCCACTGTATTCCTGTTATTGTCAGTGATCAAATTGAGCTGCCGTTTGAGGATGAAATCGACTATACCAAGTTCTCATTATTTTTCTCCTTTGAAGAGGCTTTACAACCCGGTTACTTGGTTGATAAACTCCGGCAATTCCCTAAAGAGAAATGGGTTGAAATGTGGAAGCAATTGAAGGATATATCCCATTACTATGAATTTCAATACCCTCCTGAAAAAGAAGATGCTGTAGATATGTTATGGAGACAGGTAAGGCATAAGCTTCCAGGAGCCAAACTTGCAATTCATAGAAGCAGACGCTTGAAAATCCCAGATTGGTGGCGGAGGAGAAGATGAAAACTGGAATCTTATAAATACCAATTTTTCCGGTTGGGTGTCTCTAAACTCACACTTACCTAACAAATTCAGAGTCGGAATCAACCTTGTTACACCTGTTTTAAACTGATTTTAATGATTTCACTCATCGTCAGCTTTGTTTTACACCAGATCAAGTAATAGTCACTGGTAGTTGATCGATATCCATTGCTGATCTTTTTAGACACTTACGAGTTATGATTGTGAAGTGGAGGCTTTGTACATTTCGAGAAATTTTGGCATAGTAATTTTTTGTTTTCTCATTACTTGGATCATCTCATTATCAAAAGATCCAAAATGGTTACAGATATTGTACACTTTGCGATTATACAAAATCAACTGGAATTTTCTGCTTGCTTAGAAAGTGTTTGTACCATCACACTACACAATTTTCATTCCTTTATTAACTGCTTCAAGTGTGAAAATTGCAGGATTTTTTTCTTAAAGATGAGGCTTGGTCCATGTCAGGAGCCTTAAGAGAACGGATTTTTTTTAATACTCATATTTATGTACTCCTTCAATTAATATTGAAATGTGGGGAAGTATTTGAAAATGGCGAATCCCACTATTTTTATGTAGGGTAAAAATAATTACATGTGGCATACAATTATTGAGATACAACGGAATCTTGAAAAAATTATCGCATGTAATGAACTCATTTTTCTAATGACTAGCTTCCCTTCATGTTAGTATGCAAATGTTAACTTCGTGAGGTGCATCGTTTTGAGCTTGTTACAAGATGGAATGTTTTAAATTCAACCCGCTCTATATAAAGCTACGAATTTGAAATCATTAATAAATAAAGATTTTATAAACATTGAAACAATAGATTGATTGACATTATAAACTTTTGTTTATTGAGAATTCAAAGCCTTCCATCTCTTATATGTTGGTTGAAATAAATTTTTAAAACATCTTCTCTTCTAAACTTATATTTATAAAATGTTAAATTTTGATTCCATACTGACAGTTACCAAATAATTTACCCATTTAGGGGATCAAATATTTATTTTAATTATTTGCCATTTTCCCATAGTGTGTTCAGATGAAAAAGTTGCCCTTATTAGTATTTTACCCTTTTATGTATCAGTAATAATTACATGTGGCATACAATTATTAGAGATACAACAGGAATACCGAAAATTATCTCATGTAATGAACTCATAAATCTAATGACTAGCTTCCCTTCATGTTAGTATGCAAAATGTTAACATTCGTGAGGTGCATCAGTATGTGAGCATTGTTACAATGATGGAATGTAAATTCAAACCCGTCTATATTAAGCTAGCGTTTTCAGCCATAAGATCAGTCCTAATTTTTTTAGTGACTCTAAATGAGATTAATTGCATATATCAAACAATTTGACTTGGTGAGAAGATAAACCCTTCCATCTCTTCTTTGTTGGTTTGAGATTAATTTTTATCCAATTTCTTTACTAAACTTATATTTATAAAATGTTAAATTTTGATTCCATACATACAGATACCAAATAATTTACCCATTTAGAGGATCAAATATTTATTTTAATTATTTTCTATTTTCCCATAGTTTTTCAAGTTGAGAAGTTGCCACGAGTATTTTAACACTCCATTGAGTCGTTGACACTCTTGGTATCCATTACCTCTCTCTTATATCTCGTTCAAGATTCAGTCTTGCTCCTGAAGATGGACTAGATCACGTTGATGTCTTTATCATTAATGGTAGTCTGGTACCACGTCATCCATCTATTAATTAAAGACTAAAATTAAATATTTTAAGGAAAAATGATAAAGTTCATATATTAAAATTTTTAATTTAACCAAAAGAAGAATAAAATACGAGTCAGGTGGTAAAATCAACATAAAACCGGAAATTTGAGAATGGTAACAGACCAGAGAGTAAATTCCGATTTTTAAGTAACGTTGGTGACTTTTTTTTTTTTATGTGAATTCAAGTCAGAATATTACCAACCATATTTGTCTGATTAAATTGGATATATCGTACTTCGATGCACCATGATAAGACATCCTTCACCTACCAAAAGTACTCAGTGGTGTTTGGTTGGTTTAACATCGCATTCCCGGGCATCTAAATCCCATTAGTTATTATTGGCATCCTAAACCCATAAAAAATAAATATTAAATATTAAATATAGTTTCTTTTAATTTTAATTATTTATTTTTAAATTAAAAAATTATTTTAAATTTATTATAAGGTGATTTTTTTAAATAAAGTATTATTGTAAATTTTAATTTATTTTTATATCATTATTTAATTTTTTAAAAAATATAATAAGTTAATTAAATAAAAAACTAAACCACTTTTTCTATCTTCATTCCTGCATACCAAAGACTGGTTTCACATTCCCATGCACCAAACACCCCCTCAAATTTAGAAGGTACAATTAGATTTTTTAAAGTAAAATTTCTAAACTCAAATTCGCGGTTAATCACCTAATAAAAATATTATCTTAAAAATTTCTGAAAAATTATAAGTTTAGACGATTGTAAAGTGAGATTAGTAGAGTTGAATGTAAATTGATCCAACCATTCACGATAAAAAAACACTAACGATTTAGGATATCATCATACAAATTTCTCAAAAAATACAAGTTCAGGCGAGAAGTAAGATTAATCAATGAGTCTGTAAATTAATTTGGACACTCACAATTTTTAAAAACAAAACAAAAATAGAAATAAAACCAAAGTCGTATACAAAACTATTGATTGCTTGGGAATCAAGTTCATCAAAAGGCTTTTTATCATTTTTTTATTCTTTCTGGTGGGAGGGGAGGGGAGGGAGGGGTACTATAATTTATAAGGTGGCTTGGCTGTTAAAGGAAGAGAGAGCGTAAAAAGATCAATATGGAACTTTGAATAAGAGAGACTATCTTACCTTAAATCTTAATGGAGGAAGACAAAGACTTGCTGTCTTAATATTATGGAAGCAAAAAAAAAAAAATGATGGAAGAGAAGGAAAGGAAAGGAAAGGAAAAAGCTGGAGAGCCAAAAGAAATGGCGATCCTTGAAATCAAAGCATACACGTAACGCACTATACCCACCTCCCTCTGTCACATACACCCTACGCTTGTCTTTTAAGCAAAAACTACAAACCCACCTTTCTCTTTCTTTTCCCAACCCACTTCCAGCTTTTCCTGCATTTTCATTTGATTAACTCAAAAAAAAAAACTTACAGCTAGTTTGAGAAAAAGGTTCAAGAACAAATGGCTTCATTCCAAACCCCTGTTGGAATGCGAAGTTCTACAATGCTTGAAACTTCATGTGGATATTTACTTCAAGAATTACAGGTATTGTATATGGGAGTTTTTTTTTTTTTTTTTTTGAGATATTTGGGGAGGGGAGACTCGAATCTTACTGAAGGGAGTATTGATGTCTAACTGGTGCTCATGTTGGCATATGGGAGATTTCTTTCTTCTTCTATTTGTTTTTATTCATTTATTTATGTAATTTCTGTGTCATTAACAGATGATTTGGGATGAAGTGGGGGAAGATCAGTTTGATAGAGAGAAGGTTCTTATGAATTTGGAACAAGAATGTCTAGAAGTTTACCGGAAAAAAGTTGATGGTGCTAATGTATCCAGAGCTCGACTTCATCAGGAACTTGCAGAAGCCGAGGCTGAATTTACCCATCTTCTCTTGTCCCTTGGAGAACGTTCTTTTCCTGGACGGGTATACAACAATAGCATTAATCATTGTTAGCGAATATGTTACATTGTATTGAATCGTTAAGAGGTTTATACCTTTACATGTGAAATATAATTCCCGATAAGGACTAGGCTAGATATACTCAATCATCTTGATAATCGATAATGTTACAAGTTTTCAGTACTCACCCAATTGCTTATGTTGATTTGATGCATCTGATCAGCCAGAAAAGATGACAGGAACTTTGAAAGAGCAGCTTGATTCCATAACTCCAGCTCTGAGAGAGATGCGGCTACGAAAAGAAGATAGAATGAAGCAGTTCAGAGCTGTACAAGGACAAATCCAAAAAATATCAGCAGAAATAGGTGGGCAATCAGAGTGTGATGGCTCCATATCTGTTGTCATAGTGAATGAGAATGGTCTTTCTCTGAAAAAACTTGAAGAGTATCATAATGAGTTCCAGAGACTTCACAGTGAAAAGGTGCTTATTTGATTATCAAAATTCATGTTCTATCATAAATGGAAAAGAAGTAGACTATTTTCAACTTCTAAGTTCTTTATATACCAATTCTTTTGGATTTTCTTTTGAATAGAATGAAAGGCTTCAGAGAGTGGAGAAATATATAGAGAAAGTCCACAAGCTATCTGCAACTTTGGGGATGGATGCTTCCGTGATTATTTCCAACATCCACCCAAGCTTGAATGAACAATGTGGAATATCGAAGAACATAAGCGACTCCATTCTAGAAAAGCTTAAACTTACAGTTGAATCTCTTGAAGAAGAAAAGCAACAACGTCTTGAAAAGGTAATGGAAACAATAGAGACCTAAAATTATCAGAATCAAGTGAAACACGACAGTTATTATAGACCTTACGTTTAAAATCTGGTCGTTTGAATCTTCAAGCGCCACTTGTTTCCATAATGTGGACAAAACAACTGTTTGATAAATTTGTGCATTGTTTTCTGCAGCTTCACCATCTCGGTAGAGCATTGACAAACTTGTGGGATCTTATGGATCCCCCTTATAATGACCGACGATTGTTTTCCCATGTAACTCGTCTGTTATCATTCTCATCACCAGAGATATCCGATCCCGGGAGCCTTACTGTACAGATAATTGAGCAGGTACTGTATACAATGTAGGGAATGGTAAATATAAATCAACAAGTTATATAATAATTTTGTGAAAATTGTTGCTAGGCGGAGGCTGAAGTTAAGAGACTTGATCAACTAAAAGCAAGCAAGATGAAAGAGCTATTTATTAAGAAACAAAAGGAGCTGGAAGACATATGTAATAAATCACACATGGAGATCCCTTCTAGATCAGAAATGGAAAAGATAATACATCTCATTAATTCTGGTACAGTGTGTAACAATGCTAATACTAAATAAAATATTATTCACTGAATCCAAATCTATGAAAATCCCGAAATTGACTTTGATGTACTGCAAAAGGGGAAATTGACCATGCCAATCTTCTCACGAGCATGGATGAACAGATATCAAGAGCAAAAGAGGAAGCATTTAGCAGGAAGATTATAATGGAGAGAGTTGAGAAATGGATGTTAGCCTGTGATGAAGAGCGCTGGTTGGAAGAATATAGCATGGTTCGTGATTTTCCTGCAAATTATCATATACAATTACTTGTCTGCATTATATATCATATAAAATCATACAAATGAGTTTTCAGGACCAGAGCCGATACTCGGTCAGCAGAGGTGCTCACAAGAACCTAAGACGTGCAGAACGAGCTAGAATAACAGTCAACAAAATTCCAGGTAACAACAATACTAATTTCTATGAACTGCATGAAGGCTTTTAAAATGAATTGTCTACTCAGATTGGTCCACAATCTTATGTTTTTCCATGCAAAAGAGAAATGAGCTTGAAATTAGAATGTATAAGTATAACTAATATGAGCTTCTCTCTACTTTGGAAAATTATATAAACTGCAGCTTTGGTGGAATTGCTTCTGGTAATGACTAAGAGTTGGGAGGCAGAAAGAAGTAAAGTTTTCTTGTTTGATGAGGTAAGCTATGTAATTGCTTATTGTCATAAACTAATCATCGTTTGAGCAAACGATGCTGCAAACAACCTAAATTAGTGAGATATTCAAGCAGAAACCTATACTGTTAAGGGGTGCATATGCTGGCAATTTCAAAGAAAATTATATGCGAGAAAATACACAAAATTTCCCAGAATTCATGCAGAGCATCCGTGCAGTTCTCCATAAAAAAAAACTAATTCTTCATTTTTCCCTCCTAACTAAGAAAACAAGTAGATGGTAATTTATGGAAAACGTATATCCCATTTTCAGGTGCCTTTGCTAGCAATGTTGGAAGAATATAATGCACTGAGACAGGAAAGGGAAGAGGAGAAGAGGAGACTAAGGGTAAGTATAATGTTGCACTGCACTGAAGCATATATTTTTAAAAATAAATTTGTAACATGGTGAAAGTAGTTCTCTTCTTTCCCCCCCAAAACGGAGTGATATGAATTAAACTAAAATTATTATAAGCAATTGGCTATAGATAGGCTAGTGTAGAATGATGGTTTTTCTAACAGGATAAGAAAAAGGTGCAAACCCAAATTGTAGTTGAGCCAGAAAATTTCCAAGGATCCAGGCCAAGTACCAGCAGTAGGCGTCTTTCAAATGCGAGCTTGAATGGAGGTTTTAGCAATGCCATGCCTTTAAACAGAAGGCTTTCTCTGGGAATCCAGCAAATGGGGTCAAACAGCATTATTTCAGCAACTCAAGGCATCTCTTTCATGAAGGAAGGAAGAAAATCATTTGGGCAAAAGGTGACTCTTCGACCAAACCTAGCTTCTCATATCAAAGATGAAACAGCTTCGGTCGTATCTACGTTTTCCGGCCCTATATCTCCTTAGTATCCCACTCTGTGACTTCAAATTGTTATAAAAAGAAATCCAACATAATAAAGTTCGAAGGAGCGGGAATAAGCTTATTTGGTAACAGAAGATAGATAAGATACTTCAGTATTTATTCTATCTTAATTTTTTTCAACTGATCTTTCCTGTACAGACATCATCTGTGTACTCAAGATAATGTTATGAATTATGATAGAGAATGAAAGACAACTTCCCCACATTTTGATTGACAGTCTAAGTTGTATTGTATCAAATTTCTTCTAAATTACATCTATCAATAATTTCACTCCTTTTTTGTACAGCACCTAGATAGCATACACCGGGATGGAAAATCATGATAGTTGTCGTAATTCATGTTAAATCACCAACATACCAAAAAACCTAAGCTTTTGAATTAAGGCAAATTTAATCATTATATAACCTCAACGCTCCCTCTTAAATGTGGGCTCAGATATTTACCCGAAACCCAATCACATATGAGATATGACACCCTAATAAATGGGGAGGAAATGACAATGCATGAATTTTAACTCTGGTACCAATAAACCCAAAAACTAATTGGGCTCAGTAAAATTCATCATTATATATTCTCAACAATTCATACTCTAGAACAAACAAAATTTGCCATTAGACTATATAATGTAAACAACTTGCTTGAACACAGACTCCAATGAGAGGAAATAAAAAACAAAAATACTTTTACTTGAGCACCTAGGACTCATTGATTTCAACTGAAGTCGTCTCCGCCGGCCTGTGAAAGAATTCATCAATCCGACGAGTTCCTACCGGAACGGCTTTATCCTCACCAGCACCAGCACGATTATCGTCCTTTACCGGAGCATCCGATGGCTGAGACGGAAGAGGAAGCGAATCGAGGAGAAAATCACTAATCGGCCGGTGCCTTTTAACGGCAATTCGAATATGCTCAAGCTTCACGATCTTCCGTTTCTTCTCGACAGCGACTTCAGCGGATTTTTGGGCGAGAAACTTGAGGAAGAAATCGGTAGCGCATGAGACGAGGTACAGAGCTTCTGAATTCACTTTGGCGACGTCTTTATCTAACTTCATTATTTTCTTGATTCGTCCGACCGGAAATTCGGGATGGATCGCTTCTCTGGAATCTTCTTCGGCCATTTTCGGATTCTGAAGGAATGTCAAAATTCTGATCGATTGAAACCCTGAGGTTTGTAATGGCGGGAACATGAGGCTTGGATCCTTTATGAGCTTATCAAATGACGATACGGTCCCTGTTGTCTTTTTGAAATGTAGCAGGGGTTTTCTAGACATCTAGCTTAACCACATGCTGGTTTTTGGCGATCTTTCCCGCGATAATATTTCATTTTTTGCATATATATATATATATTTTTTATATTACATTAAAGTGGGGAGGGAAAACTCGAACCTTCGACCTCAAGGGGAAGAAGCATATGGCTATGCTCATGTTGGCATAGAAATTATATTGAAGTCGGGTGATGTATTTATATTTATAATAAGACATTTCATTTAATAGCGTAATTTTATATAGTATTTATAAAATGTTACAATACTCGACCAGTAAATAAGTGCCTCAAGCTGACTTCAAATAATAATCATCATAATAAGTGCCTCAAGCTTTATTGATTCAAAGCTTGTAGTGTGTATATAATAAATAAGTAGAGTCGAGCATCTAACTAATTGACGGTTGTACGATTTACAAATTAATTTAGGGTAAAATGTATATAAGACCCATAATGTTTTTATCAAATGCATGAACACATCATGTCACTGACGGATATATAACTCGAGTTTATAAGGGGCATAAATATAAATAATGGAGTAATATTTTTAAATTTTAAAAAATATGAATACTTTTTTTGTACTAAAAAAATATAAATTTATACATTTTTAAAAACTAATCAATCTTTAGTTATATCAATCACTCAATTTTACCTTTTAAAAAATAGTCAATTATAAGAAAAATAGGTAATCATTTGAAAATAGTTATAATACATAAATAAGAAAATTAAATTAAAATATAATACCATAAAAATTGGTTAAAAATAATTCAAATTGGGTAATTTAATTAATTACATATATAATGAAAAAAAAAAAAAAAACCTCAAGTGGGGGGGGGCATAGTGGGATCCGTTCCTGCATCATGTAGTTTAAAAATGACAGCTTACACTCTTGTAGTTCAAAATTATTCCACCGAAACTCATCCCTTTCAACGTTATGAATTTTATTTTAGTCGTAACTTCTTCTTTTAAACTTCGATTACGATCAATTCAAAATGTTATAATTGTTAATAAATAAAATAGTTTATTATTATCAAAATATTATGTATGATTTACACCATTAATACTTTTAGTTATTGATGATTTAGAACATTTGAAGTGATTGTAATGTAGAGTATGAAATGAGGATTTCAAAACATCTTGAATAATCCAAATTGAAATTCAAACGGAAAATTTATGGCTAAAACAACATTAATGGCGTTGAAGTTGAGGGGTCTCATTGAAATCATTTAGAACTACATGAATATTATTTGCTATTTTCAAACTATAGAGGCGTTCATGCATTTGACAAAAACTGGCATATGTCTTATTTGCATTTTACACATTAATTAACTAACATATTATGTAATACCCCCTCGAGATGGAGAGTGCAGATTGAAAATGGCCGTATTGTTTAGTAAATTAAATAAAATAAAATTGTAGCATGTGATGGATTTGTATAAATGCCTGTCAACTGATGTTAAGACCGAATATAAAACAACCTGGGAGTACCGTCTATAACTTTGTTACGTACAAAGTGGCAATTGATCTTATTGTGTTTCATTCGTTCATGAAAAACCGGATTAGAAGCGAAGGAATACATAAATCCTTCAATGATTGTCGTAGCCATGTAGATTTACCAGTCACAATGGCAAATATAACACGATATCATGCCTCGACAAAATATCTGTTACAGTTGGTTGTATTTTTGCTTTCCAAAAAACAATTAAATCACTAAGAAATACACAAAAACAAGTGGTGTATAAACATGCTCCCCAATCAACATCAGCATAAACCTTAAGCTGAAAATATGAAAAGTGTTTAAGTAAAATGCCTCGGCCAAATGAACCTTTTAAGATACCTCAACAAATGGTGAATGACGCAAAAAATGATGATAGTTTGGCTGAGCAATGATTTGGTTCAATTAGCGAACAATAATTTGACGATAAGTAGAATTATCATCAACTGAAAGTAAATTAATAGTATTCAACAACATTATTTTCGGATTCATAGGCAGGATGGTAAATTTTGAGCCAAGAAACCCTAAATTCTCCGTGAGCTGCAACCGGTATTTCCATTGACAAAGGTAAATATCAAATTTCCAAACCAATGAAATACTCGAGAAGGCCTAATTCATTCAACAAAATTTGACTATGAAGAAATTTATTTACAAGATCAATATGAATTGGACTTGATTTAGTTAGTATAATATCAACGATGTGGACAAACAAGGTTACGAAAGTTGAACAAAAATCAATTTATTACTATTATTATTTTAAAACACTAAGTAAAATCGAGGAGGGAAACTTCACTAAAATGAAATACTAATATTTTACTAATTGAGCTTTACTATAATTAGCAAAACTATATTTTATTTAATGATTGAAAATCACTCACTTGAGTATACACAAAGATAATAACAATTTTTTTTTATTAATATATTTTTGAAAGACAAAAAAAACAATTTACACAACAAACTTAAATTATAAGCACACAATTTCATAAATTTAAAACCGCTATATATATATAGATATTTTGCCAATATGAGCATACCTCAATTGGTTTGACATATCACTCTCTCCCTTAAGGTTGAAGGTTCGAATCCCCCCCACTTTGATATAATCTCAAAACCGCTATATTTTTGTCGAATTTTGTGAGAAAAAAATGCTAGATCACAATAAATCAAATTAATAAAACATCTATGGCACAATCACGATCCACGAAAACTCATTCATAATTACAAAATTAATTAATTTTTTTTTTTTGAGTTATTTCAAAATTAAAATTGCTAATATATAAGTTTAGAAATTAAATTGATAATTTACAAAAAAAAAAAAAAAAAACCCTGATCATACCAAAAAGGTTGCCTACCGGTCAGTGCAGTGAGGTTCCGCAGGAGTTGAAGTCTCTCTCACGTAGTTCGCGTCCGTACCGGGAAAAAATCTTCCCCATCTCCCTTCCTCCCTCCATTTCTCTCATATTTTTGGTTGTAGAATGTAAGTTACCGATTATCCCTTTTTCAGTTAATCTCCTAGAAAATTGAAAATTAACGAATCAATTGTGCTAATCATTGAAGTTCTGCTTCAGGAGATCTTCCATTAATCGACCTCCGACACCAGAACCTGAAGAAGATCGCGAAACGAAGCCTACTTTTCAAGAATCAATCAATATCAAGGTATTTGTTTTTGTTTTTGTTTTTCTATGCGATATTTTTTTTCTCCCATTGGATTCTAGTTGAATTTCTTTGTTCCTTTGTGAATAGATGATTGAAAGCGGTGAAAAGGAGCGGCTTAAAGAGTTATTGAGAGAGAGACTGATCGAATGTGGATGGAAAGATGAAATGAAATCACTTTGCAGGTTTCTTTTACACACTTTTTTCTCGTAATAATTAGAATTTTTTGCGAAGATTTGTCTTACATTTTTCTAAGTGGTTTAAAGAGTGATGATTTAATTTTTGTTAATTATTGAAAATCTGTCGAAAGAAAATTTCTTTCATGTAAAATTTAGGCATTTGAGCTGGTGAATTGTGAATTTGGAAATTGTTGGATAATTTTGTTTTTATAAATGAAGAAGCAACGAGAATAAACTCAGCCGGGGGGTTCAAGAATTTTAAGAACTAAGCTAAACATTGGAATGCTATGAAATTTCTAAGAAGTTGATGTTATAAACAAACTAGATTGGAAATTTAACATCAAAGTGAAAATATACATGGTCTCGGTTTCTAACTTATTTTACTTAACAATTCATTATGGCTAAAAGTGTTTTATGCTGTTAATTGAATCAATTGACATATAGTACATACGAAAACAATGATCTCAAGACACTGGGAAGTGTAATCATCTTAGACATTGAATGGGAGAGTTCCATATATGAGGGTTAGGGATTTTCACAACGTTCATGTATTTTGTACACATAAAAGGTTAGAAATTAGAAATCATGTATGGAATCTGCTAAAAACTAGAAACTAAAATCAATCAATTCTGAGCCAGACTGGTAAGGTAGTATGCGGCTTCATGTGGGAAGTTTCCTCAGACTGAATTATTTTGGGTTTTGTGGGTCTTTTATCGTCATTCTCGCAATTTCACCCACCCATGACATGTGTATGTTCAATTTAATTATTTCCTGAGGCTAAGAATGTTTCTATTTCAAATTGTTTCTCCAGGGCATATGTAAGGAAGAAGGGAAGGAATAATGTAACTGTCGATGACCTTGTGCAGGTCATTACTCCAAAGGGCAGAGGTTGGTTTTCAATTTCCACTTACGAAGTAATTGCTATTAGTGATGTTTTTTCATAATCCTCCCCCATCAATTTTTGTCATTCGACCTGAAATTTAAAAGTCAATTTGAAATCTTTTCATCTACGACCACAATAGTGGTATATTACAGCAGACAATCCCCAACATTCTCTATATAATTGATTCATATAGTAGCTTCTTGGACTATTAAGTTGCTCAGTCTGGAACTTGTAATTAAGTAAAATACATATCCCCCTTTTACATGAAAACAAGATCGATGAAAATCCCTTTCTACATCAAACCGAGATCAATATTTCATTCTACTCTGTATACAACATTTGATCATTATGTCAGAAACATGTCAATTCTTCATCTCCTGTGCCCTTTTTGTTTCATGGTGTAAATCGTGTACCACTATGCATATCGAGTCCATGATATTATAAAGATTGTGACAGCAAAGTTCTCTTTTGTAACCATGTTGGTCACTCACGCTGTGTAATATCTAGTTGATACTTACGTGATGCAGGGAAAGAAGCAAACACTTTGAAGGAGAATGCTATATGTCAATCAGTGTAACAGTTTTCAACTTTCTTTGAACTGGGGTCTACCAGCTGTTTGATGCTGACCTCGTACTTTTGAACATTTGACTAAATAAACATGCTAGCTTGAAAACTTCATATTTAATTAGCTTGAAAGCCTCCCTAACCAAATGCCAAATAAACATATACAGCATTCTGGTTGAATTGGATTTATTTTTATGTACAAAATATACTCAACTATATTATTGCTCGTCTTGCGGTACACCAAATGTAGAGCAATGTGCTGATTACTTTGGACATATTGCTATCAGTCATCCTGTTTCATTTAAACTTGCTTCTGTATTATTCTTGCCAAAATCAATTTTGACTTTAGTTTATATGATGTTGTATAGCTTCAGTTCCGGATTCAGTGAAAGCCGAGCTGCTGCAGCGCATCCGATCATTTCTTGCATCAGCAGCCATCTGATATTCACAAAATGGCTACAATCATAGAGGAGAAACATCTCCTTTCATTCAATGGCCAAACTCAAAACATTGTCCAATATCTAGAAGTAGATACTAGATAGCTATCGTTGAAGTATCAATCCAAGTTCTGTTATTGGGTTGTGGAAGATGGTACTTTCTACGCTGTAAAGCCAATTCTGATTGGCGAGTGCTTTGTTGTATAATGCCAAAAACGTTTAGCAGTGTGAATTAGACAAAAACAAATAATTAGAAGATTGTTTAATTGAAAATTTGGTCAATGGAGATCCTTGATTGGGTATACGAATATGAATTTGATAAGGATTTGGTTTTCAATTGTCTTTTTTTTTTTTAGATTAGATTTGTTTCTCCTTTTTAAATATATTTTGTATAGATAGTATTTTTCAAATTTTGGAAAAGCTTAGAAAGGCAGGTGCTGTTTGCACGAATTTTCTTGAAAACTATTTTGATCGTGGTTTGGTCAATTATTACTTGGCTGCAGTTAATTGGTGACGAAGGGTAAATTAATAATGGATTATTCAGTCTTTGATGAATCATCTTTTTTTGACCAATTATCAATTAGTTGAATGAATGCATTGAAATACTACGAAGTTTCTCAATATTTTGAAGGAATGAATGAGATAGTCATGTTTTATATTACATTTTTTAAAATGACATTTTTGTTTGTGGAGCCATATGTAGACTTTTATGTTTTTTAAGCTAAAATTTATTCAAAGACGATTAATAATTTAACATTCAATGACCATGCGATTTTTTTTCAAGTACGTTCAAAGACCAGTTGTTAATTGACATAAAATCAAGGTTAAAATATACTCTGTATTTGATTTTTAAAATGTAAAATCAATAATTTTATTAAAAAACTCATTTTAAAGAGGCCCAAATATGAAGTTGAATTAAATACATGAAATTAATAGTTTTTCTTTAGAAATTAAATATGGAGTGGAGGAGAGGGGAGAGTTAAACCTTCAATTTCATGGGTTGAAACACTAATATCTAATTAAATTATCTATAGTTCAAGTTGACAAATAGGTAGATTTTAATCAACATTGATTTGGTTATTAAATTTTGAAGTTATTCCACTTACCAAGATTACAAAAATTCAAAGCTAAATGTTCATTTTAAAAGGTACAAATAATCATTATATTTAATGAGGTATTTTTTTTTTAAAATTTATAAAACTGTCATAAACAAAAGTACTAAAAATGAATCTTTAACCTAAAAACTAGTAAAAGCGTGTTGTTCTTGAAAAAATGGGCCTGATTGGACGAATTTCGGCCCACAGATGTAGAACCCTACTGCTCATGTAAATCGAGCCATTACACAAACAACCGAGTGAGTCAGAGAGAAAAACTCGTCTCGCTCCAATTTCGTCTTCCTAAACCTTAAAAAAC
The DNA here is from genome assembly GCA_028015215.1 of Gynostemma pentaphyllum. NCBI lineage: Eukaryota > Viridiplantae > Streptophyta > Magnoliopsida > Cucurbitales > Cucurbitaceae > Gynostemma > Gynostemma pentaphyllum. The sequence goes on along the minus strand of CM051350.1, from coordinate 46,723,735 downwards.
ACAATCCCTTCTTCATTTCTTTATCTGATTCAGACACAATTCTCTCACTCTTCTTCAACCATGGAATTTTCTCAAGAAGATCTTGATCGCCTTATTCTTTCCGAACACACTCGTAAAACTGCCGAGGCTAACTACGCCATTAACCCTCTCGATGCAGATGTAATTCTTTGCTTTCTTCGTTTCGTTTTTTAAGCACAATTTTTTTCTTTTCTTTTCTTTCATCTCTCCTTTTTCCTTATTTCAATTCTTTTTTTTTTTGGTTTCAGAATCTGACGAAGTGGGGTGGGGCATTACTTGAATTATCTCAATTTCAAAACGTGTCTGATTCGAAAGATATGATAAAAGGTATTATATATGTTTGGTTTGGTTTGGTTTGGTTGTATTACGTTTAAGAGAATTAACACTTTTTTACTAATGAAATTCAAACTGAATTGAATCGAGCAGAGGCGGTTTTGAAGCTAGATGAGGCTTTGGTTATTAATCCTGTAAAGCATGAAGCTTTATGGTGTTTAGGAAATGCCCACACTTCTCATGCATTTTTGACTCCTGACCCAGATGAGGCAAAAGTCTATTTTGATAAAGCACATGATTGTTTTCAAAAGGCGGCGGATGAGGTGATGATTTAGATACTCTTTCATTCAAAACTCTTTAGTATAGCAGATTTTTTTAACGTGTCGATCAGTGATTGAAAGTGATCAATGGTTATTGCGTGAAGCCATTATCGTTAGAAAATCTGCTATATTTGTAAATACTTTATGGACAATGCGATATATGCAACAGCTGCTTAAATCTAAGTATTACCTTTTCCCCTTTTTCTCTCAGGATCCTAGTAATGAGCTTTATCGCAAGTCCTTGGAAGTCACTGCAAAGGTGATGATATAATATAACGGCTTCGTTTTAATCTCAGATTTCTATTTGTTTCTTGGAAGCAAAATGTTTCAGATAATGCAATGTGTTGTGCTACACTTTTTCAGTTTCTTGGTGCTCGATGTATGTGGTATAGTAGGCATGCTAAGGATTGTATGATATTAGTAAATAGTAACTATAGAGACGGTTTTTGAAAGTTTATGTCCAATCTCGTGTGATGTAGTTTTGGGTAAGCATTCTGAATCTCTGATTCTTAATGTCAGTTTTCATTGCTCAAGGCTTTGGGGTGTGTTGAGAAATGCATGATAGATTTAAGATTGGATTGAGGATGACATCCATTAAAATGATGTAGGTTGTGCTTTTGTATACTCCACTCCTTTCTCCCCTACATTTGCATGCCTTTGTTTCTAGAGATATATGGAAACTTCTGATTTTAACGTGGTTGAAATACACGCTTCAGTCATTTTTCGGGTTTACATCTGTAACTCGTTTCTTTGAAAAGGAATTTATTCATTTTTTTAATTAAGTTTGGAGATTTTGCAAGTACTGTTACTATATATTTTATGAAGACTAGAGGGGTGTAAATATGTTCAATCTAGTTTCTCATTAAGTTTCCTGTTTCAAATGTTTGGAATGTAACTCTAAGCTGCCGTTTTCCCCTGAAGATTCAATATTTCCTCTCCTTCAAATGTTTCTGGTCATGGTTTTCAAGGCTATAATTTCATGGATCGATTCTACTTCAGTTATACGCCATAGATTAGATAGAAAGGGGCGCATGTTTGATAGTTTTGAGAGGAACTTGCTGGCTTTTTCATGTTTTGTCTTCTAGATGGTGTTATTGTCTATACATATATATTATAATGTGATTCAAACCATAACTCCTTTGGTTGACCGCGGGAGAATGTTTGTTTTATCTTTCATCTTTTTATTAGCTTTTTAGTTCAGGATTATATTTCTTATAAAAAAACAGAAAATAAGAGAAGAAAAATAATTAAATAATCAATTGGCGATGGTGAGTAAGAAGCCATGGACGATTCCTCCCATCAACTAGGATTGACTATTAAGGAATTGCTGGTTCTTTCTTATGTAATTTAAGTAACTTAAATTGATAGTTTGTTGGGTTGCTTTAATTGAAAGTGTGATCATTGCTAAATATCTAGACGTCCTGTTGTTATAGGCACCGGAGTTTCACTCGCAGATCCACACGCACGGGATGGGTCAACAGACTACACTCAGTACAGGTCCTACACTTGAGGGACCTACTTCTTCTGCTACTGCTGCTGGTGCTTCTTCAAACCCAAGGGTTAGATTATTCAATTTTCTCTCTCCCTCCTTTTAGTAGGCATTTGAGCTTCCAACTAATTCAGTGTTCATCATTCTTTTGTTGTGGGAGAAACACCAGGCTTCCAAGAAGAAGAAGAATAGCGATCTCAAGTATGACATATTTGGATGGATTATCCTTGCCGTTGGAATTGTTACGTGGGTCGGAATGACAAAATCCCACGTTCCACCTCCACCTCCAAGGTGAGACTACTTTTCAATTCCGTGGTTGCAAATGTGCCATACTCAAGTCTCATTGTTGTTGTGATATTCTGAGGAGTTGCTCAACAAGTTTCATTGAAGAAATATCTTGAGATTAATGCAGGAGCCCCACATCCATTTATTTTTCAACTTTGCAAGTTCCTAGTTTTCTAGGATTTTTACTGTGATTTTTTGTTAAATTAATATGTTTTATTGATTAGAAGAAAAGAAAAGAGAATAACATATGTTGTAGTTTTGTTGAATGGTATGTTGGCTCGGTTTCGAGCCAATATGTACAATTTCGACCAGCAGAAAGTTTTTATTTTTTTTGCAGTTTTAGAGAATATTTATGTTTTGATTCTAGGTGTCGATCTTGTTTCTACTTGATTTACAAAATCTTATCTGTGCCCATATTTGATTTCTTCCATAAACTTTTTTTTTTAATTAATTTTTTTGTATTGGGGTCTTGGATATTCGAACTCATACCACTCTTTGAAGGATTAGTTTTAATTAGTGACTTTTTGCGTTTATTTATAGAATGGTTGACAATGCATAATTTGAAAATGAGGTGGTCTGAAATAGTTTTCGTGTTTGGTAATGTGTTATTGGTCAAATTTTCATTCCCAAATTTGTTTGAATAAAAATTATTCTATCTTTGAAAATTTTATTTAAAAGATTAAACATAATTGTATCATTTATATTGTTTAACTGCAAAATTAATGTTATTTAACATAATAGGAGAAATACTTAGTTAATAATTTTTTCTTTTTTTGAAATGACTTAGTTAACAATATTAAAATATAGTCAAACTTGTGTTTTCTCCCTGAAAATAATGAAAGTTCACCTTGTAAATAACTTCTTTGAAGGAATGGTCTTCTCTAATTGGATTAATGTTTTTTTGTTTTTTTTAATGGTTATCAAAAATATTTTTGAACACTCTTAAAAGTTATTTTAAATGGACACATAATTTAAGTATTTAATGTTTTAATTATCTCCTCTCCAGATGGAAATTGTACAATAAGTAAATTTTTAAATGTTTTTTTCTTGGGTAAAAAGAACTTGATTTTTAATTAGTTTAAGGGGTTTAAAAAATAGTAGTCTATGAATTGATATTTTTATAAATACCAAATAGCAGGAAATTTGAAATTTTTCTAAACAAGCATGAAATTCCATTCTCACCTGCTTAAGAAAAATAAAAAACATTTAACCGTTTAAACAAAACATTGAAAGAAATTAATACATAAAAAAATAAATAAAGAAGATGCTTAACTTGAAAATCCCCAGGTTGACAAAAACAGATGATCTGATCCCTACACGTGGCGAACATTAATGAAACCACGTCGGGTAGATTAAAATTTCAAAAATTTGATCGAGGACCAGGACTGGAGCTTCCTTTTCCTGTGAAGCATTTCGTTTTTTTAAAAATTCAAAAAGATTCCCCCAACGAGGCACTAGTTGTGCTATTTTTCCATTATCAACCCCCTACTTTTTTATATTTCCGAATACATCCACAATAATTCAGTAAATTCGTACCTCTAAAAAATTCACAAAAATCAAGAACGATAATTAAGTTACGGAATCCCATTCTCTTAGGCCCTATATTTTGCTTAATTTATAAAATTTGATACAAATAATTTTTTGTGAGTACGGCTGAAGAAAACAATAGACTTCTTCTTGCAGATTGGGGGAATTCACGTAATATAACATAAATTACGGGTTACTTTTAAAAATTCAGGAAATAAAGGGCCGAAGAAGTCAAATTTTCATAGTAATAATATTGATAATAATAATAATATAAAAAAAATAATCATAATATTGATATTTCAATAATAAAATTAATAAAGATGAATTCATGAATTTATTAAAAATTAAAAATTATTATTTTTAAAAATAAATCAAAACTTTACTATTTTCTAATATAAAATAGATAATATTATCGACTATAATTTATTTACAAATAAATATGTGCTCCGATACCACACGTACGGTACGATCCAATTCTCTCATTCATCCACTAGTACGTGGCAATAAAGTAAAGCGAGTATATAAATCCAACCGTCAATCGCGAGTAGGTAAAGGATGAAGTTCTCCTTGAGTCTTGAAAATAATTTACCCAAAATAAATAAATATTTATTTATCTTATCATCCTTTCGTTTGGACAAAAATAATTTTCGATCCTTTTGCTTTCCCTCTCTTTTCATTTTCAGTGGAGGGAAAAAACCTCTCAAAAACTTCCAAAGCTCTGTTTTTCCCTCTGGTAAAACCCGTTTAGGGTTTCTAATCATTGCTCCAGCTTCAATTCGATCTTCTTTTCTCTGTTTTTCTTTGAACCAATCTTCTTCCATCTTTTCGATTCGATATCAAAGTAAGTAAGCTGCTTACTTTCTCTGATCTTGTTCTGTTTAAATTTGTGCTTAAATTACTTATTAAGTTTGAATTTTTTTAGCTTGAGTGTGAGATTTATCTTCAGTGCGCTTCGTTTTGCTTTATTAAACCAGAAATTTGGGCGAGGTTTGGAGATTCTAATGGTTTCAGCTTGTTTTTTTTTTTGGGGTGGGGAGCTTTGTGTTAACTTCGATGCTTAATCACTGCGTTTTAAATGCTTATTAGCTTAATTTCAATCAAGAGGTTTTTATCAACACTCTTTCACCATTATATCAGGGTTAATTGTATTTCAAGTTCTTAATTAAAAACCCTAAAACTTTTCCAAATTTCAATTTCCTTGATTTAATCATTTTGAGCATGTATCGTTTCAGTTAGTCATTTTTTGCTATATAGACAGTGTTGGTTTAATGTACAAGTTTTGCATTGGTTATGTATTTCTTTACATACATCATGTATAATTGGGGGTTTCTTAAGGAATTTAACTTTAGTGTGTAGTACTTTGAAAAGTGAGTATTGTAATATTCCAATCCCAATTATTATTAGTTACTGTAGTGAGCTGTTTCGAAAACATAATGTCAATTTAGATGTTTCTTTTTTTATATTTTAGCAAGACAGATGTGTGCACTTGCAGAGCTGGTAGTTCTGTACTCAATAAGATTTTATTTCTTTGAGTGGTAACCTTTTGATTGGATATATTATACACGTAACGACTAACGATATTGAATATGCTCCGTATTTCTAAGTTTTAACTTTAGTTTTCGATCTATGCTAAAATGTTATTATATTTTCTGTATATTCGTCACGTTTGGTCTGTGTGCAGCCACTGTAAGCTAATACCCATTTAACAATTATCCTTGGCCTAGTGTTTTTTTTTCTTTTTTTGGCTAAATCATTTTGGTTTTCATATTTCTATTCTGCTAATAATTTGTTGTTTTGTGTCTAAGGTAGAATAAAGCGGTAGTATTTCCTCTCCTGTTTGAGTAATTACAATTTTTTAATACAAATTAATTTTATAAGTTATCTTCTGCTTTTTAAAAATATTTAGTTATGGTTGTATGATTTTTTTTAATAATTACCTTCAACGATATGCAGCTGCACTAATCGTTTATGACTTGTATCACTTATTAATTTATTGATTGCTTCCAAAATGAAGTGGTTACTCATATTGAGTGACTTCTTGAGATTGGAACACCTTCCCATCAGTTTTAAATATGCAGACCAAGAAACAAAGTTATGGGAGAAATGCCGGTCGAGAGCTTTCAAGTCCTAAGGTCTTACGATCTCAAAGGAAATATTCTGAAACTTTACAAGTTGTTGAAAAGAATATCACCGAACTAATAACATCATCTGCTAGAAAGCATACTCTTGGTAAGCTTACTAACTTCTCACATACTTGTGTAATTTTTCAACTAGAAATATTATTTATCTTGGATAGGGGGAACCCTATATATCCAATGCATTGATCTCATCGAATTAGATTAACTCTTCATGTCTCTCCATCTCTGTTAATTTTCTTAAATAGAAACATGGAATTTTCTTATGTATAATTAAATTAGTTTAGCTTATTCTGTGTCTTTCGTTCTACATTTTATTCAATACTCGCTATCGAAACATCTTGGGTATAACTAAATTAGTTTAGCCATGTGGTTTAAACTTGTTTTTGTCAAATACATGTATTATAATTATTTCAAATAAGCGTGGTTATTACCCCCCTTCTTTTCGTTTATTTATTTTAAGAATCCTTCATTGAACCCTTAGAAAAAAAAGTAATGTAATTGAAATGAAGTTCTTTTATCAAAGTAGGAGTGTCATTTTTTTCTTCTATCTCAATTTCAGGTGTTTTTCTTGAAAAAAAAAGTTCAACAGATATTTTATTGTAATGCAGTTCCTTTATAGAAGTGGGAGTGTCAATTTTGCTGAGAAATATCGTCTCATTTTCAGGTGTTTTGCCTTCAAAAAAGAATGGGGAACATGTTTTAACAGATTTAAATGTGAAATACGATTTATTACGCAGTGAGACTGCTGGTGCTTGTTTGGACAGCGATGCAACTGTTAGTGCTAGCTTGGGCTTCAAGGTAAGTTATTCATTAGTATTGCCTCTACAAATAAGTTGCATGCACAACTTGATTTCGATAGGGTTTATTTATTTATTTTATTGGATTTTTTGGGGCTTAGAGTTGTCGTAATACTGATAGTGATTATGATGCTTCCGTAATTCATTTGGTAGGGTTATGATGATGCTATTGCTAACCCTGCATCAGAAACCATATTTTCTCCTGCTTTTCATGTATCTGCAAACTCTGGAGGAGAAACTCATAATGCAGGTAGATGATTAAATTAATTCATGGAGAATGTTATTCTTTTTGGAGTTAACATTGTTCTGCAACACGCTTGCATTTTTAATGTTCTTATTTCCTATCAGTTGAGTTTATCCAATTCTTTCAAGGTGGGGCAGGGGATCAAGTGTTTCATCCAGATATCGACATGGAATTTAATGTTCACGGTGGTCAAGATTCATGCGAATACATAAGTGGACCAGAGAAGAATTACAGTAATGCCTTGGCTTCAACAAGTATGAAATTCTCTGATGACATGAAATTTAGTTGTGTAGAACTATTATGTTCAAGAAATCGTTTTCATAATGCAGATTTGGGGGGTGCAAGTTTATCATCTGAAGTATCAGCTATATATCTTGCCATGAAGAACTCTAAGCTGGAGTGTGTTGATGAGCATGCCCAAGACACCATATCAGCCGAAGTTCATGTGCAGGATGAAGAATATGAAGAAATAGATGATTTTGACCCTTATTTTTTCATCAAGAATTTACCGGATTTGTCAACGGTCGTCCCTACTTATCGACCTATGCTACTACCAAAACAGACTCGGAGTTGTCCTCCTACAACTCTAGTCTTAGACTTGGATGGTAACAAGTTTTAATGCAGTGATGCTTGTTTAATATTATGAATATAGACTGATTATTATGAAAATGTTTCTAAACATGCCGGTTGCTTTCATGTCATTTAATCAAGAGACCATATTCATAGCCTAAAAGACCTTATGTGACATCTGCCTTCATTTTGCACAATTATAGGTTCACTAGTCCACCTTTTTAATATTTTTTTTATAATGATGTTGTTAATCGACAATTTTTCCTCGTCGTAGAGCCAGTAATTTTCAAACATTCATATTCTTATTTTTAACCTTCACCATATTTCACCAAATTATTTTATTTTACAGAAACTCTGGTGCATTCTACACTTGATCCTTGTGATGACGCAGATTTTACATTCCCTGTAAATTTTAACCTCCAGCAGCATACAGTTTATGTTAGATGCCGACCTTATCTCAGAGACTTTATGGAAATGGTTGCCAGACATTTTGAGATTATCATATTTACAGCTAGTCAAAGTATTTATGCAGAGCAGCTTCTAAACATTCTTGATCCGAAGAGGAAAATAATTAGGCATCGTGTTTTCCGAGAGTCTTGTGTTTTTGTTGATGGGAATTATCTCAAGGATTTGTCAGTTCTTGGGCGTGATTTGGCACACGTTATTATAGTTGATAATTCTCCACAGGTATTGTGACCATCTTACCATTTACAACTTTAGAACATTACGGTCCCATTCTATAACCATTTTATTTTCTGTTTTTGGTTTTTATTTTTTTTGTAAAACAGAATTATTAAAAAACCAATAGATTTCTTGGTTTTATATTATAAAAAATATTTTTTAAAAATTATGTTGGTTTTAACTTTTAAGACTTAGGTTTTGGTTTTTGGGGCCTGTGTTTTGTCTGTCTATTCTTGTTGAAGGCAGAAACGTTATTTATTGTCGAGCTTTATTTCAGGCATTTGGGTTCCAAGTAGACAATGGAATACCAATAGAGAGCTGGTTTGACGATCGTTCTGATAAAGAGTTGCTTTTATTGTTTCCATTTTTGGAAACATTGGTTGGAGTTGAAGATGTCCGACCCCTGATCGCAAACAAGTTCAATCTTCGACAGAAAATAGCTGCTGCTGTTTATCCTTCACTGAATTCAAATAGAGATCCCTTTGAAAGGCAAGCCTCTAATATGTATTAAGGTTTTATCAAGTTTGTAAGAATAAGAACTGATTATGTTCTGCGTCTGCCTATTTGACTCATTTCTGTTTGTATTTGTCAATTATTTTCCATCAACAAGAAAGAGATAATTATTAGGTCGTGTAGAGTTTATTTACAAAGAAAAAAAAATCTCCACATTTATATACCAGGTGTCCGGCTGATAGGTAATTACAAATCATTCTTATAGTTTATCTGATTTATAAATCATACCATTTTAACGAGGATAGGTGAAATCCATTCTCATGTTTGATAAAATGTTGGTTTTCTAAGGAATCAAAAACTTTGATTATGGCAAACGTGTTTTTTGGTAATTTGAATAATTGTTGAGCTCGTCATTCTTTGCTATAGCCTATAATATTTTCCACGGCAGCAGTTAATGGCCAAAAGATGGCCTGAAAGAAGAGGAATTCCTTTGCCTAATGAGTGGTAATAATACCGATCATCGTCGATTTTTTTAAATGTGAATAGAAACTAATCAAGTATGATTGAGTTAAAAAAACATAATTAATAAATGTAAAGTAATCGGGAAATTACTGTTAATTGTTTGCCGTTTTGCAAGTAAGAATCTCATGAAGTAAATTTAAATATTTTACATTTCATGTCTTTCTAGGAAGCATGTTTATATATCAATAAGAATAAGATGGTCAAATAACACAGCCATTTGTTTAAAAATACATTTCTAAAAAAATATGAATCTAAATCTTTCAAGACAAGACCAAATTCTGAAGTACTAAAAATTAGAGGTTTTTCAACAAATGGTATTTTAAGAAGTAATATTTTTAAATATAATAAAATCTTGAAAGTTTTTAAAATTTCTCACACTGAAATTCACCAATCTTAGACCAAAATTGGTGGAATATTAGTTTGAGAAATGTAATATAAAAAATATCAAAACATTTACTATTTTCTAAATTATTAATAAAAAAAATTTATCATCTACCAGAAATATCTACTAAAAAATGTTTTAAAACTTAGATATCCGGTTTTCAAATACTTATCCCAAAAAAAAAATCATCAAAACAAACTTATTAGTTATTAACTTATTACACAAAAATTTAAACCACGTAATTATGTGCTAGCAAACATATTTACTAGCATAATTTAATACAAGACTTTATACTTAACTGATTTTAAGATATTAATTATAAGTTTAAATTTCGCTACACATATGACATTGATTCTTTCAGAACTGAAGTCAGACTTTTTTATTACCATGGTTAAGTTTCCCTTTTCCTTTTAATCCAACTATGGTTAAGTTTTCTAAACCGTCTATAAATAGCATTTACCACCTTCATCTCCCGCCACATTTCTCCTTCGTCTTCTACCATTTCAAAATTTTCAAACCACTCTCCCAAAAGCGTTCTCTCCTCCTTTCGATTTTTCAATTTCAGCCATCAACAGTTCAAATATGGTGAGACGAGACAAGCTTTCTGAGATTCATCTTTTATTGCTTGATCCTTATTGTTTCTCTGGTTTTCAATTCAATTTGCTTCTCACTAGCAATTTTTCTGATAATTTTTCTTAAGGTTGTGGTTCAGAAACTGAAGGAAGCAGAGATCACGGAACAAGACTCTCTTCTACTGGTAAATTCCTTTGATTCTGTTTTCTTCTTCTTCTTCTTCTTCTTCTTCGTGTTTTCGACATTGATTTGAAGTTGATCGTTCTATGTATGTACCTATCTTCTGGTTATTTTGATGCACTGATTATCTCAATAGTTCATTTGCAGAATCGGTCTTATAGTTCCTGGTAATTTTGATTTCATATAACCTTAATCAGAGCAGAATCTCAGATCATTTTGTTGTATAAATTGATAATCAATAAGCATCGTACTATTTTCTATAGAGAGAAGAGCATCTATAGCTGAATTTCACTGAATCATATTTGCAATATGATTGCAAAGTGTAAATTCATGATCGATTTTACCAATTGAACGAATCGGAGATTACATGATTCAAAAATATTATTCAATTTATTAAACTTCCGAATTCATACTCTGTTTTTTACCTTACATTGAATTAGAATGATATGAACATTTTTACTATGTGGATCATATATATCGCTGATGATTTTACATGATCGGATCCGTTTTTGTCTACTGTCTTCAGACGAGGAACCTACTGCGTATCGCTATTTTCAACATCAGTTATATCAGAGGTCTTTTTCCGGAAAAGTATTTCAATGATAAATCTGTTCCTGCTTTAGGTACGTCGATTTTTAGTATAAGTTTCTTAAGCTTTTGTCAGAACTTTTGAGATCGATTTTGTATTTAATAAATTCATCTTTTCGACAGAGATGAAGATCAAGAAACTTATGCCGATGGATGCAGAGTCTCGAAGATTGATTGATTGGATGGAAAAAGGTAAGTCAGATTTGAGTTTTGTTAATAATATTTTTCTGTTATTCAAATTATAATTAATTTGTTATTTAACATTGTTTATTCGTTCTTCAGGCGTATATGATGCGTTGCAGAAGAAGTACCTCAAAACGCTTCTATTTTGCGTGTGTGAGGCAGTTGAAGGGCCAATGATAGAAGAATATTCTTGTAAGCTTCTTAAAATCCTTTTTAAATCGATCGAGTTTTGATTGGTAGAATCAAAACAAATTTTTTACAGTGATTTTTAGTAATTTACTAGTTGAGATTGCTGAAAATGTATAGAATCGATACCTTATATGAAAATTCTTGCCTGCAGTTTCTTTTAGCTATTCCAATTCCGACAGTCAAGAGGTTTCGATGAATGTTACTCGCACTGGAAACAAGAAACAGGGCGGAACATTCAAATGCAACTCTACGGCTGAAATTACTCCGAATCAGATGCGGTAAATCTAATTCGAGATCAGATTTCGCAGTATTTTTCTTTTTCTCAGAATATTGGTGGTAGGATGTGTGATAATTTGTTCAATTTCAGGAGTTCTGCGTGTAAGATGGTCCGTACACTGGTTCAACTGATGAGAACTCTGGATAAGATGCCTGAAGAGGTAAAAATGCTAAAACGATTTCATAATTTGTATGAACAAAAAAGTTTTTTAAATGTCTGAATTTCGATTAGGTATTACAAGATGTTTCGTTATCAATATTGTTTGATTATTTGTTTCAGCGCACTATACTGATGAAACTCCTCTACTATGATGACGTTACAGTATGTTACTTAATATTCTCTTTTTCATTAATTTTCTAATATTCTCTGAAAAACAAAATTCTCATTTGGGTAATTAGTAATTCAAATTATGTAACCCTGCAGCCAGTCGATTATGAACCTCCATTCTTCAGGTGCTGCTCTGGGGAAGAGGCACAAAATCCTTGGACTAAAAGTCCATTGAAGATGGAGGTTGGAAATGTCAACAGCAAGCATTTTGTATTAGCTCTCAAAGTAAGGGATTGAAATTTATGGAAATGGAGCCATTTTTGTGTGCTTGATTGATATTCAGTTAAATGTTTGTTATTGGCAAATTATATAGGTAAAGAGCGTGCTTGACCCGTGCGAGGATGAAAATTATGATAATGAAGAGAATGACGTTAGCTTAGGAGCTGATTCGGATCAAAGGAACAATTGTTCTGATACTGACAGTGAGGTGAATTTCGGATTTTCTTCACAGCCCTATATTTAGCTGATTCAAAGCTAAACTCTGTCAACTTAATTTCAAACGTTTCTGTTCCATAACCAGGTTGACCATTCACCAGAAGGCGATTATATTGTTGCACCAAGAGGTTATATCATAAATATTTTTTATATCGCTTTTTCCTCTCGTGGCCTATTTGTAATACTCACTGCAAGTAACAAATATTTTCTTGTCAGAAAATCTGCAAAAACAGGAAAACACTAGCAAGATTGATGAAGGTAAAATGAAATAGATGATTTCTTGCGTACCCTTTCTTCTGGTTTTTAAGTTCAATGCATTTTAAATGATTTGTGATCAGTTTGAAAATAACAAAAATGAAAGTGATTGTCACTATCAAATTGACAAGAAATTAGGAAAATCCATGAAATTTGAAATATTTTACCTTTTGCAGATGATACCCAGGATCCAGAGGAAGATGAACACCAATTAACCAGGGTGAAGGACTGGATAAATAGCTACCGATATGACACATTAAAAATCACTGATATTCTCTCAAATTTTCCGGACATCTCAGTGGTAAGGACCTTGTTACTAAGACTATCTGTAAATGAATCGCTAATTTACTTGAAAAAAATTACATCGTTCTCTTTCCTTTTTGCTGCAGGTTCTAACTGAAGGTAAAGAAATTCATCCTTGTCAAAATTTATAAACGGTGAAAGCCACGAGTATGCCGAATTTTGTAGGACTCCTATAGATTCGATAACAAACATCCAAATTGTTTAATCACATTTCAGCAATTATGGACAAGCTTGTTAACGAAGGTGTTTTATCGAAGACTGGCAGAGACTCTTACAGCATCATTCGGCAGAAGGTTGTTGTCTAACTTTTTTGTGTTTCCTTGCGTATAGAAATTGATCATTGAAAGTGAAATGTCCATATTACTTAGTCATGCTATTGTGATTAACTCATCAGACGTTTGATTATGAATTCGACATGGTGAAAGAAGAAATCGATGGTCAAATTGGCAAAATTGGCAACAAACCTGCCTCTCCTGCTGATCTCATGTATATGAAGGTAACTAAGCTTATTTCATTTAACTACACTAAGAGGAAGAATTTTTTTTAATATTTCTACGACTTCAAAGCATACAATGAGGCTCATTATCTTCATTCGTATAGTTAAGTGTTACGATACTCGATAATAATCACAAGGACTAGTTATGTGATTCGTCAAAAAAATGTCTTTCCTTACAACGCTAACTTTATTTGCATATTGATGAGTTTAATAACAGAAATTATGGTATTGGTTGTGCTCGGTATTCACTTTACATTCTGGCTCTTAATTTTTTTCTTTAATTTTCAGGCTCTGTATCATACTCTTCCAATGAAATATGTGACGATTACAAAGCTTCAAAGCAAGCTTGAAGGAGAGGCCAATTTGAATACAGTGCGTAAAATGATTGATAAGATGGCTCAAGAGGGTTTTGTAGAAGCCAAAGGGAGCCGAAGACTGGGTGTGCACCATCTTGAAATTTTAGTATTGGCTATATTTTGATGGATCTTAATTTTTGCCCTAACTAATTAGGGAATCATTTGATTAATCACTATTTGCATGATTAGGTAAGCGTGTCATCCACTCTGTAATGGCCGAGAACAAGTTGATAGAAATTAAGAAAGCATTGAACTATGAAGCTATGGTAACAACTGAAAACCTATAGGCAATAATACCCGTGCCTTCCGAATGCCTTTTGTGTCTTCTACTTATAACTCTTTAATAATTTTCCACAGGAAATCGACTCCTACGAACCACAAGACAAGTCCCACCACCTAGAGTTCACTAAGATGGGTCAGTGATCACAAATCTTCTTCAATACTTAAATCTGATTCCACGAGGAATAATTTTGCTAACGGTTTTCAACTATTACTTTGTTTCTTTCAGATAGCAACCATAGGGACCTGTCTACTTGTGGAATCCTCCGTTCCATTGGATCGGATTTAACACGCATGAAAGTGACATCAGATATAAACCAAAATGATTCAATCAGGACAGAGCAGACTGTTACCAAATCAAAGGAATTCGGGAACACTCCCACAAGCAAGGCTGGAGTGAGTGTCTATAAAGCTTCGATTTTTTCAACTGAGCTAATTACTACAGAAATGCCATTTGTTTTCCTCTAATATTACAAATATGAACCTATTTGAAATGTGCAGCCAGCAGCTTCTAGAGAGAGCTTTGTAACAGGAAATGAGACTAGTAGAGTAATTGGAAGTGTAAATCACCTCGATGAGATGGATACAGTTATCTTTGATAGCTCCACTCAAGATAAACGATCTAGGAAGACGAGCACGGTAAGTTCTAATAATTAATTTTAAATTAAGATATGGAACTCGATTCTAAACTCGAACTCTCTTATTCTGCTTGCAGGTTAAGGATCCCATCCTTCAGTACACAAAGCGACAGAAATCTCAAGAGCAATGAAAGGTTTTGAATATTTGACTGGTTCCTACTCCGTTTCCTATAGTTAAATTGGCAATTATTGCAATAGAATAAGATTAGAAGTAAATTTCTAGATCTTGATGAACATATCATTATCCTAATATTGTTGACATTTTCCCTTACTATCTGAGGTGATATTGAGGATTATTTTTCCCAGCTTCTTACTTTTAATCATTCCAACGTCTTCACATAGATTGGAACTGATATCAATTCTGTAAATCTCTTTTTGTTCCTATCTAACAGATGAACATTAATGTTTGGAATATTTCATATATTTTGAATGCATTTGATTATCAAACCAACGATTTCGACTTTTGAGGACTTGTAATTCTGTTATTCAATTCTTTCATTCAGAGTCAAAGATTTTAGTAAAAAAAATGTATACATAAATGTATGTTTTCATTACGTTAGTCAATCCATCGAATAAAATCTTTCAGCTCCTTGCTACATTCACTTGTCTAGATGGACACAAAAACAAAATAGCTGACACTTGATCATAAAAAGCATAAAAGTTTTCACCTCCAAATATAAAATCGTTAATCCATAAAATTAAATTTACTTAATATAGTTTTATCCATAAAACTTTCTGCACTGTTCTTCTGAAGAAATCAAACATACCATATAAATAATTTTTCAGAAGTAAAATAAACATAATTTGCACAAAACTGACCTCTAATAAATAATTTGGAATTTTCATAGCTCTGCTGGGAATTGTGGCGCAGGGGAAACTCCTCATCTCCTTGGCCTTTTCACACTGGTCCTTCATTCCATACAGGTTCTCTCTAAATATTCCATCTCTCTGTTTTGGATCTTCCCTTCCATAATTCCTCATTATTAAATTTCTGCAGTTTTCATTACAAATCAAATTTCACCACTTTTTTCCCCCTCCTGGATATATTTGCAAACCAAACAGCCTTACTTCAGTCTTTCATTAAATTTTTATTTCGATTATAAAAAAAAAAAAAAACTAAAATAAAATTTGAATTGAAACACGAATTTCATCGACCGATTAATTAAAAAGGGGGAGGTTGACAGCATAAAATCAATGAACTTAATATATAACATTGGAAGATTCGAGATTCCCCATCTCTATTTTGCCGTAATACAAAAAATAATAATTATATATATTCAAATCAAAGGCACGATGTTATAATTGATAAGATATTAAAAGAGAAATATAAAAAATATCGAACTGATTTTGTCATTATTATTTTAATAATGTTTCCAACACAATTAATTAGTAAGAAACTAAACTGAAAAAAATTAAACCAAAGGCAAAAATCATGTTGTACATCACATTAGTGATAAAAATGAGAGCAGGACTTAACTGCGGTTCAGTAGTAGGTAGAGATACATATTTATTGAATATTATCTTTTTTGGGGACACTTGCCTGTGTAGTAGGGAAGTTCTTTCTATATTAAGAATTTGATGGGTCATCTACTTACACGTCTTCCCTTCATTGTTTGATTTTCAATTTTGTATCTAGTGTAAGGGTTAATTTGAGATACTATTTAAAAATGTTTTTTAATAGTTATAAAAATATTTTTAAATATTTAAAAAAATTATCCCTAATCGACACTAACTTTTCAGACTGAAATTTTAAATTTTTAAATACATACTCACAAATGTGATTTCAAATATTGAAAATTATGTTTAAAGTGATCTTCACGTTACGGTACCTATCTTTTAATTATTTTTGTACATCCTAATTAATTATTATTAGATTTTAAATTTATAACAATAGTAAAAATGTTAATGTAATTGTCAATCCGAAAGAATCGGTCACCTCTAATTTCTTTTCCATCATTCAAACAAAAATGCAGACCCGTCTTATTGACTTTTTGGAAAAGTCGTATCTTTCTAGAAGTAGTCCTTATTCCGGTGAGTTTTTTTAAAAAAAAAAAAAAATTAAATGATTAGCTAATTCGAGCAGTCATTGAACCAAATAATCTCACCTTCTAAATATAGAGGCAAAAACATAAAATAGTAAAATGTTCTTTTTTTTAAGACCTAGTGACGGTCGTCTCTTATTTTCATAAAATGAGTATTTATTATTTTCATTATTTATTTTTATATTAAAAAAGTGGTATCATTTTAAGGGTGGGTACACCTTATTCTGACAACTCCTTAAATATTTGGCCAAGTACTTACTGTATGAAAATGGAAGTATGGAACGGCCAAATTAAAGGATAAATTTTCTTTAAATATGTCTTTGGCATATTCGGGTGATCATATGCATCGTCGAAAGTTTTTTTTGTTCGAAAAAAAGAAAAGGATAAAAAGAATCCAAAGTTTTTAATCTTTATTATCATTTGCATATTTGAAAACCTAACCCCACCAGTCACCTCTTAATTATTCCTATCACCTCTATATCATAAAAGAAATACAACTCTTGATTTATTGATATTTAATTCGATAAAAATGAGCCCTACTTTGATTTACATTTACATAATGTTTATTGATACTTTTTTTTATCTAATAGAAATGTTGCGTTGATATTCTACATAGAAGTCAGAAACTCAAGCCTATTATTAGTAGGAATTATTTTGAAAAAAAAAGTTAAAGAAAAAGTGTTGTATTTGCAAAGCTAGCTGAAGGCATAAAATACAAGAAAGTCTGGTAATAGACATGAGGTTTTCATGAGTATTTTTAATAAATTTGTTTGTTTTTTTGCTTTTTTTTTTTTAAGTTCAGATTCAATAATTTAAAATGATATTTGATTATTTTTCATTATTATTTTCAACGAGTTTATTAGTTTTTTATTTTTTTAGTTCAATAAATTTATTGAAGTATAATTATTCTATTTAAGTAATCTTTTTAAAAATTCTTACATTTCAGTAATTAATATGTAAAAATATGATATTTCAATTTTTTTAATTGTTGTCTACGTCAATAGGATAGTTCTATCATCTTTGAAGTTCACCATGTTGGATATTTTAATATAAATTTAAATATCTTAGTTGCTAGAATGTCTTTCATTGTGATCAAGACAAATTGTCGTCGTTTTTTTTTTTTGAAAAACTATAATAATTGTCTAAAAGGAGACTTTGGCATATTAATTATTTTTTATATGATATAAAATTGTTTTGAGCTGTTCTATGACTCATTTTTGCCTTACATTGACAGTTTTCACGATATATATATATATATATATATATGATATTAAATTTTCCAACCTTGTGTTTATTTATTAGATTAGTATTTCTAAGCACAGTAAATTAGGAGAGTGATATGGAGAGATGGGGGTTGAGGGAAGACGATTTACCCATTGACATTTTTGCCAAATGGAGCTATCAATGGGTTGGCTAATTTCATTGATTAGTTGATACATTTCATTAATTGCATAAAAATACCTTTTTTTTTATTCTTAAGCCTATAATCTTAACTAGTCGTATTAATGAGGTGCGAAGGACGAATTCCTATTTTCTGTTGAAAAATATTATTATTATAGTTGAAAAAATGGGTATTAATTATAATAACACACTTCCCATAAGGAATCCTAACTAGAAAGCAAGGTGCTCTTCAATGAGATGAATTAATGGGTGTAAAATTCGGGAAAAGTTTATAGTACTTTGATTGTAGATATTCTCTTAGCTAGTAGTCAGGTCAAGGGGGGTTAAGAGTCAATCTCATAATCCAGCTCAAGCTCAACCTAAATTTATCCCAAAATAAATATTTCTATGACGGTTTGATTCAATAAATATTTTGATTGGATGTAGATCCTAGTTCAAACTGATTTTGAGGTGTTTTAATAAGTCGTCTCAAATTCTAACTCGCCTCATTTAACAAAATCTTTGTATTTTTAAATAACATTTACTTTATAACATAAAAGTAAATTATTATTAATATTTAACTTAATCAACACCATGTAAAATAGTTTTTAAATTAAATTATAAATATTTTTTAATTAAAAAACTAAAAATATTTATCTGATAGTTTGAGTCAGGTTCGAGTAGGCCAAATTCATGGAAAGAGTATAAAAAATCTTTGATACGATGAGAATATTAAAAATTATCTCATAAATTAGTTAAATAGTGGAGTTTTATTTTCAGGGTATAATATAGCATTATAGATAGAGTTGGGCAGTTGCACTAAATCCCAGCCAATACCCATTTCTATCATAGGATTTTAAAGAAGTAACCAAGTAAAACTTGAAATGTGCAAAAAAGAAAAAAGTACAAACCCATATTTGAATAAAGGGAGGAAAAAGGGAATCATTGGTGATGAAAAAGACAGAATAAGTGCACACCATCAAAAGGTGTCTACATCTATATATCAAATTGTTTTCTTTTAATTTCTATTTTTTAATAATATTAATTTTGATGAAGGAGAAAAAAAAAAGAAGGAAAAAGATTAGTAGAAGACTAGGTCCTCCACTTGCAAGTGTTTGTGTTGTGTCTACCCACTACTTTATTTTCCTCTTCTTCTCTCTGCCTTTTTACTTTATTTTATCTTCTCTCTCCTTTTACTTGAATCACTAAATCTATTTGATTGACCCTCCAAAGAGCAACCACCATAATCTCAAAAGCTTCAAAAAAGAATTTTAGAATAATTGCTTTTCTATCTGTCATTTGTGGTTTACCCTTTCCTTCCTTTTTTCCGTTTACTAAAAGCTTCATTTTTCTTTACTTGTTTTATTTCTTATTGTTTTGGAATCTATGTGATAAACAATATTACAAATTCTTATTCTAAATTACCACAAATAATATTATAATTAACGATGGATTTCTCATTGTTACTTCATCAATATGACAATTTATTTTTGGTTTAAAATAGTTGTTAAATAAGTTAACATTCGTTAACCTGACACATATTTAGCAGTTGAGTTTAATACTTGAGAATTTGAGTTTAAAAATTAATAGATATTATGATTTTAAAAATATATAATATTTTTACATTCTTAATATTGATGATAATCACTAAAAAAATTTATATTATATCTAGTTCTATTCAACTCTGTCTAACCAAACAACTCTAGAACTAATTATAAAATTTATAAATCACACAAGATTATAAACTTTAAAAGAAACCTTATTTTTAACAAATTAAAAAAAGTAAAACCGAAGAATTTAAATTTAAATTAACTATATGAACTAGTTAAGGTTTTAAGTTTTAGCAAAATTTTCAATTGTCATCAGACAAAAACCTGAACTTTAATTTACTTAATCGAGGATGACTGACGATGGATTGATATACTTCTACAAAAAAAATAAAAAAAAAATTATATTAACAATTTAAAAGAAGATTAAAAACAGGGTTGGGAAAAGGGAGGCGGAGATCCAGCCGTTAGCTGTTCCTTCCTTTTTTTCCTCTTCCGTTATAACATGAATTACACGCCGTCTACCTTCTGTAAAACCGTCAAAGGTCAGTCATTCGCCGGCTTAACCTCCGTTCAGCTTAACTCTCTTCGACAACAGCCACGTCATCAATTAAAACCCCTCCGTTACCGTCACCCACTTCACCGTCATTATCCGGCCATATCTCCACCGGCGCACATTCCGCTTTATGCTGCAGTTTCCAATCAAGCGCTTGACAAGCGCGTGAGCAATAGTTTACAATCCCACAAACCGAACACCGGCGAAATTCATGTCTCCTCGTCTCCGGTCTCCCACACCCCACGTGCGAACAAAGTCTCAATCCGGTTCCCGGTAAATCTCCCCGTACGGCAAACCACTCCGCCATAAACCGACTCGCAGGATGCGCCTCTGGTGCTGGAACATTACACCCGAAATCACTCAGCAACGGGCACTCGGAACCGGTTACCAGCCGGTGATGAGGATGTGAGTTGCACGTAATCCATGAGCGCGTGGGCGAGGATAGAACAGTAGCAAGCTCACGCGCGTTAGCTTGAACGAGAAAACGACGACCCTCTGATATGTTTTGGCAAACGCCATAGCCATCTTGAAGGCAATGGCCTAGCTCGCGAAGGGCATCGACGTGGCCAATAAACGCGGCTCTAGCACAAAGAGCCACTCCGGCTCTTAGGTCTTTATCGTTTTTAGAGCCACCGCTGCCGTTAAACTGTATGACGGCGAGGGAATATAGTGCCGGCGCGTGAGAACCAATCGCCGCCTTGGCCATTAATGAAGCACCGCTTCCTCGGTTTTGTAAACAATAAAATCGAATCTGAGGAGATAATAAAAAAAACAGAATTGGTTTGGTAATTAATGAATTTAAAAGATGATAAAAATAAACCTGAATTGAAATTGAGAATCTAATATTAGGTAATTGGTTTTACCATGCCGAGAATATAGCAAGCTTCAATATTTCCGGCGTCAACACATTGTTTAAGGAATCGATGAGCAGCGTCTGACCAGTTTTTAGCTTCGATTGACAAAGTTTTTTGACAAGCTTTGGATAATACTAGAGAATGACGGCCTAAATCGTTGAGTCTTTTGCATCTGTTCCAAAAAAAAAAAAATATGAACTTTAATTAAACCCATATCCCCCCCCCAAAAAAAAAAAAAAAAAACCTCCATTTTTAGTTAGAAATGAAATCCCAGACATTGAATAGATAGAAAAACCTACGTAATTAGAGCACCAATGAAATCCGATGGCGAAGAAGCAGTGGAACTCAGCTTAGAGAGGATAGAGATAACTAAGTCATCCGGCAAATTGTCAAAAAAATCAGATTTCCCGACGATCTCCGGCGAAAAACGCCTCCTTTTCCGGTGGGGAACAGCCGTATGTTGCCGGAGACACTGATTAGTTCTCTTCATGTTGAGAGTGCTGTAAGAAGAAAGGGAAAGACTTGGAATAAACCCAACGGAGAATTTATATATAAAGGAGAGAAAGAAATAGAAATAGGTCATGGCTATGTATAGATTGGAGAGAGAGAGAGAGAGAGAGATGAAATTACAAAATTAGCCTTGAAGATAAGAGGTCAAATTAGGTTGACCGAGATCTCTGCGTGGGTCGTCAGGTATAGCTTTTTTACGACTGCAACTCTGTACTGGAAAAATCCTTTTCCCTTGTCTGCAATGAAATTTTGTTTTTCTGTTTTTTTTTTTTTTTTTTTGGAGAGAGAGAGAGAGAAAGAGGACATTTGTGTTTGTTTTTCGTTTGAATTAATAATGTTTGTTGGGGAGTGACAGGCAAATTGTGGTGCGTTTTTCTAATTTCCGAAAAAAAAGCATTTTGAAATTTTTTTTTTTTTTAAAGCCGGTTAATTGTATCGCTTGCAGGTAAAAAAGTAACAAAGGTAAAAAAGTAACAAAGTTAGTTTATTCCTCAAATTTCAGATGAGACCACGAGTCAAACGCCAAAGGGATTTCAACAGATCAGAGGGTTCAGTTACGTTACTTCTTTACCCCCCTCTCTTTCTTTTATATATATATATATAAACATCATTTTTATCATTTCAATGAATAATATACTACATATATTTATGGGATAAATATAAAATACACACATTCCCGGTAGGTTATTATAAAATTATACCTCTCCGCTTTTTGTTTTGTTTTAAAATATCGTTGCAGTAAAATTATAAATCACACCATTCAATCCATTAATTTTAACAAAATTAAAATACATTTATATTCTACGTATATCATTTATTATGATTTCATAAAAATAACAAAACAAAAAAATTAATAGATGTGTAGAATTTTAGAATAAACTCTTATATTATTAAGATGTAAAATCTATAAATCACACTCAAACGTTCAAATTTTTTTAAATTTTTAATTGTTTTGGAACACGTGATATGCGTATATTATAGATTTGTCTAAATTTCGTTAAAACTAATCGATAAATGGGTGATATTTACATTTATCTCTATATTTATATCATAATTAGTCAGTAATTTTTTAGAATCAACCCGTGAGTATTTTTTAAATATGACAAATTTGTAATAGTTTTTTAGTTGATTAAGTAAATAGTCTAATTTTAAATGCTATTACATTATTTAGTCAATCCAATCAATTTTTTTTTATAGTTTAGTTATAACATATTTTATATTATACCAACTATTCCCTATGATTCAATTAATGCTAAAGTTTATTTTTCTAGATTTTATCTCAAATAACATAAATTTGCATACTAATTACTAAAATATCATTTAGAAATTACTCAAATAGTATTATTATAATTCATTAAATTATTAAGTTCAATAAATTTTTGAAATATTTTGCATGGGTATTTAATGAATTTGTATGTTTTTTTTTTTTTGCTTTTTTAAGTTCAAGTTCAAGTTCAATAATTTATCAAGCTATTTGATTATTTTTCATTATTATTTTCAATGAATTTTGATAGTTTTTTTTTTCACTTTTTTGTACTTCAATAATTTAATGAATTATAATTCATTAATTTAATACTATTTTAGTAATTTTTAAAAAGTTTTAAAATTTTAATAATTAAATATGTTATTTCATTAATTGTCCCTTATTTATCTCATATTTATGTTTTTCTCCCTCTCCTTTTCCTACTCCCTTTTGCTTTTCTCCTCCATAACCCTAGCTCTAAAAAAAAGCTATAACCTACGAGAATCTCCAACTCCAAGTTTCTTTCTTCGCCGTCATGGGATCACAACTCTTATACTCATCATCATACTATTAGCTCCAAGCCATATGCTTTATTGATTAATGGTTCATCAAATCATCGTAATATCGTCGTCAGATAAAAAAAAAGAAGAAGTCATTATGTTTTGATAAATTTATTTTTTAGTGAATCCTCAACATGTTAAATCTTAATATTTTGGATTTCAGATCATATCTTGATCCCTAATTTTCATGCTGATAAAAAAAAAAATTAAAAAAAATTATATAGCTACTTCTAGAAGCTTAGCTAAAAAGATTTTGGCTTCACCCTTGTTTGTTTTTTTTAGTTAAGATTCCTACCCTTCCCTTTTTTAAGGTTATTCATTGTAAAAGGATACCAGCATTACATATGAAATTAGATACAAAATCTTAATAAAACATTGGACATTTTGCATTAAAAATATTTATTCTATAATTAATGTCATTAATGAACAAAGAGACAAGTATAAATAGACGATTTTTTTAACAGTAGTTGAGTTACAATTTTTTATATATAATTAAAAATACTACGTAACTCTCAAAAGCATTCTCAAATTGTTACATTCTTAATAATAAAATATCAAAACTTAAAATTAAAATATATTGTAATTATTGTAACTAATGGACAAAGGGACAAACAAAACAGACGAACTTTTTAAAGAAAGAAACAAATATTTTGAATCACTGCTGAATGAATTACGTACAAAAAAAATGATAAAAAAAACCAAACAAAGCTGTTGGATATGTCACATTGTTTGTCACTATGCTTTCGATCGGTGTCTAATCCCTTTGCCATGGGAGATTGAAGAGAACAATGAGCTAATAATATCTGGATTAATATGAAGCTTTTGGTTAATTAGCTACGTTTGATTTGAATCCTTGGTTTGAAAAATATGAGAGGATGTTTCGTAGAAAAAGTTATTAAACTCGTGGTGGTGTACGAATTTTAGAATCTTGAGTCTTGTATGTGTTTTTCTTGCTGCTGAATTAGTTCAAAAGATTTAACAAACTTACGTTAAACATACCTAACATATGAGTTACGCTAATGAAGCTTACTCACTAAACATCCTTTAAATTTGTATAGTCAAAGATTGTAAAATATAAATTTATGAGTTTAATATATTATATAAAACTATATATAAATGAAAAACCATTAAAAATTAACACATTAAAAACTCATGAATTTGTAATATTATTTAAGAAAGCATGCAAATAGTCAATTAATGCCACCCCTCTCTTCCCTTTTAACAAATTATTTGTCAGGTTATTCAATTTTCCTCTTACATATGAGTAAATGTTTTAGTAGCTCATGGATGCAGAGGTAAGCCAGAGTTATTATTTTTTTTAAAGAAAATTAATCATTAGTTTGAATCAAACTCGTTGAGAAGAAAATTTTAGTTTTATTAATATGAAGTAGTTAAGCTAATCTACGTCGTTCAAAGCTTTCCAAATTTGAGTCGTTAATAATATAGCTATATGTCGTATTCATCATATTACATAATTTAACTTATTTTTAGTTTAATATAGATGCGTTTTTATCCCCAACAATTTGTTTATGAATGGACGTTTTTTCCCATTATTAAAAAATAAAATAAAAAAATTGGACGTTTTTTTATAAATATTCTAAGTTTATGAATTAAGGATGTGAGTTCAAATTAATTTATTTAAGAGTGAAATGCAAATTATACCCTCACATTTTAATAAAATTATAAAACAACCTTCTATTTAGTTATAACGAAATTGAGACACCTACATATTCTACACATGTCATGTTTCCCAATATCATTAAAAGTAATAGAAAATTTGAACAAATGAGTTTGATTTATAGATTTATATCTTAGTAATATTATGGTTTATTTTGAAATTTCTACTTCATCTATCAATTTTTTTTCATGAATGGAATACACATGACATACGTAGAATATATGTACGAGTCTCAATTTCATTAAAAATAACTAATAGAATAGTATGATATACAATTTTATTAAAGTGTGGTATTATAATGTAACAATAATACAAACTGCAGGGTGTATTTTACATTTAATTAGGTAGACAAAATTAAGATGTTTGGTACTATTCGGGATCATGTTTTTAAAAATAATTTTCTATTTTTAAAAATCAATAGTCGTTTTTTTATTAAACAAAACTCGGTAGACAAAATATATTTAAAAAACAGTATTTTATTATTCTCTATATTAATTACTCTTATATAGTTATGAACTATACTTTTATATATAATTTAATTTAAATACGTGATATTTTAAATATCAGATATACATTATAACCTCATGGCTTAAACGTAAACTTAAAACACAAAAACGAACAACCTTAAAACAGACACAAATACAAAACAGAAACATTGTTATGAGTTACTTCAATTTGAGAGCCTATTTATTCTCCATAATACACACACATGGTAAAGTAAACAAAAATTAGTTGAATCAACTCAATAAGAACATGTTAATTTTTGTTGAAAAAATGAAAAAAAAGCTTTTAGTTTTTAAATATTAATATACTAGTTAAGCTAATTTAAACGTATGTCATATTCATTATATAATCGCATATAACATATTGATAATTAAACTTACAATTGGTTTTGTTTTTTTAATTATTAAAAACTTATAATTAGTTCAATAGTGAAATTTTTCGTTGCTAATATTTATTTTTTTAAATAATAAAAATCAAGTCTTCTCTAACTTATAAAACCAAGTTTATTTGTTAAGTAGTACATCTTTGTTTTGCCTTATAATCACTTCAATTCATTCATTGAATACGAGTTGGTGTACTATTAATTTAAAATCTCTCTCCCTTTTCTTTTAATTAAAAAAAATTATCCCTTTTGGTTGGTGAAAAAGGCCCATTGCCCATCCTTTCCTCCCGACACTGCCTTGAAGAAGAAAAAAACACACATCAAGCTTTAACTAAAACCTAGGGGGGGAAATAACATAATTTATTAAGCTCCAAAAGGCTGTGTAGTTTATTTTTCGCATTAAAATATATAGTATACTGAAATAAAGTTTTGCATAGAAAAGTAAACGAAATATTTCTTATTATTTTTTGAATTTCCTATTTCTTTCTTTTTTAAGGCATATAAAACAAAAAGACCTAGATTAAGGGATTGGTGAACTCGATCGGCCGGCAATTATACCCCCTTTACAAGCATTGTTTAGAAATTATCTTAAATAGGAGATTTTAGATATATATTTATATTTATATCTTTATTTTTAATTCTAATTTCAATTTTCAGTTTAAAATTTTTCATTAGATGACAATTTTTATTAGTAATTTTAAAAATATCATATATTTTGAATTATTTCAAAAATGACATTTCTCATCAAATCTTAGTCTGTTCCACCAATCTCACCCTGAGAAATGTTATTTTTGAAATTTTTTAAAATAAATTTGAAGAAAAAAAACCTCTTTTTTTTTAGTGTTTTTAGTTTGTTTTTTTTTCTCATCTTTCTAAACAACATTCTTTTTGTTCAATAATTTATTATAATCAACGCAATAAAATATTGAAATTATGAATAAATTATCAAAATTGAAGTAAAAATTATTATTTAACTTATAATAAAATGAGAGTTTTAATTCCTAAAAACTTATTTTAACTTGTATATTTATTTAAATAGAAGTAATATGCTATATATTTTGGTAAATTTTTAAAAATTGTGTTATATAAGAAATTATATATTTTGTCCTTCTATTTTGATAACTCTCCATTTTTTAAAAGTCATTTTTCTTGTTTTGTTTTAGTTTGTAGAATAAGTCTTAAAGGGAGACAAATGACAATAATAATAATCATAATAATATAACTCCCCCTTACTCACATTTGTTCACGTTGTATTGGGTCCAACTCAAATCTACTTTTTTTTCTCTTTTGAGATAGGACATCGATCAAACCTTAAAATTTAAAAAATAAATAAATATCTAATCAGCTGAGCTAAACTCATGTTAGCAACTCAAATATACTTTTATAGCATATGAAATAGTTAATTCTTTGTTGACTTAACTTATTAAACACCTCTAAATATTCATCAATGCATATCTCTATCATTGATTAACCTCACCACATTGTTTAGGCCTACACTCAAATAAATAGGCCATTTGATCATTAATATACCAATACGAAATAGATTTGAAACTATAATTTTAGCATCATATTATATAGATGAGGAGGAACTCGTTTATTTACTTTCATTTATGTTATAATTTTATTGCTTATTTATATTATAATTAATAAATATATAAGTTATATTAATATATATGATCTAATAGAGTTACAACACATGAAAATGAAAAGATAAATATTTTTCTTATAAAAATACACGTAAAAGTAATGATTATAATATAAACTTATAAGATCGAAATTGTTTCAGTATAGTTTTTTAACCTAAAATTTAGATGTAATTATAGTTATGCCCTTTCACTTCACCAAAAGCTCATTTATCTATATTTTATAAACGATGGATAAAAACCTATTCGATATCGAAATTTAACTCTCTTTTTTTATTAATTATCCCCTTCATTTATTCTTCTTTTAATTTAATAGATACTTCAAATCAATTGACAAAACAAAGGCATCACTTGATCACGTATGTATCTTTGTAAGAAAGCAATATGAGAAATTTTTTTAAAAATATTTGTAATAAAATATAAATATATAATATGGATAGTATGTTAATGATGATAATAAAAATGAGGGAAGGTTGACTAATGACTGTGATATAAGAACTGAAAAGTTAAGCAAAATGACAATAGCAGCCACCCGTATCAACGGACATCCTTTATTTTACATATATATATGTTCGGTTTTCCTTCCGGTGTCTTTTTGGACTTCGTAAGTCTTTTTTTTTAATTTTATTAGATAAATTACGTGGATCAGTGTATTAATTAGTTTTTCCAATGCTTTTGATATTTTTAAATTATAAATTTCAAAAATTAGATATGTTGGGAGAACTTTAAAAAATAACATTTTTTATATTTATATTGAATAATGAATTTATTAAAATCGTAAAAACTAATAAAATTTACAAAATTTCCGAGTATAATTCAAAACATCCCTATAAAAAATGATTGTTGATAAATACTAAAGAAAAAATTAATAAAATTAAATATTAAAGAGAAAAAAAATGTTATTTTTTATAAATAAATCAAACTTTTTTTTTTATAATAGAATTTTTTTTTCTTTCTCGATCTTCCTCCAACCGCCATGAATAGATCAAAGTAAGTTTATTTTTGTAAATGATTTATATTTGATAAACAAAAAAAAAACATAAAAGAAAAGTCAATATTTAAACAAAATCATACACAAATTTACAAGTTTATATTTGATAAACTGTGTATAATTGATATAGCAAAAAAAAAATCCTAATAAGTCAATCTCTAAACAACTTATGTCATACATAGTTCTCTACGTTTATATTTAATAAACTGTGTATAATTGAAAAACTAATAAAAAGTTAATATCTAAACAAAGATTATACACATAGTTTTACAAGTTTATATATGTGTATTTAATAAACTAATAAAATCCATATAAAATGACTAGTATTTATATACACAAAATCATACATAGTATAACAAGATTTATATATAATACGACTAATAAAATCCATATAAAATGGTGAATATTTATTCAAAGATTATACATAGTTTAACACGTTTAAATTTGATAAACAGTGTATAATTGATAAACCAGCTTGTAGCAGTAGCCATAAATAGTTAATTTTTGCTCAATCGTGAAATGAATTAAAATGAAAATATGGAGATGATTGAAGCAATGGTGGAAGCGTATTTGCCTCACAAGGCCTTTTGATACAGCAGAGGGGGTAAATCCATACGATTTGACTTTTAAAATTGCCAAAGGCAATTAATCCATCTATCTTGAAACAGTCATGATAAACCCTAATGCTTTATTGCATAAACAAAAATAGCAACCCTTCATTGATTCTCATCTAATCATGTTATTCATGAAAGGAAGAAACCCTCAAGACCCAAAAAGCGTGAAAAGAGTTTGTCCATGACTCGTAAGAAATCAACACAATAAAAAAAGAAATTTTAATTTAATACCCCATTAAATTTTCCATGATTTTAAAATATCTGTTTCAGATTATTAATTATGGTTGAGGGTATATGAGTAATCTAAAAAATCTTATTCCACCATATCAACATCAAAAATGGTGGTTTTTGGTTAAAAACTAAATTAATTAGAATTTGTCAATAAATGTGGAATTGAGTGAACAAATCTATTTATATATATATGTAATTATCTCTATTTAAAAATCAAAACCAATCATGTTGACGAGATAAATTTTAAGTTTTAAGATCTATGTTTTTTTCTTTTAAAAAATACTATAATTTGTAATAAATAGTATTTTTCTTGAAAGATAATTTCATCAATTTTGGTAAAGCTTCCCTAGAAACTGCAAATAAAGGGTTTTTTTGCTCTTTAACCACAAAACATATGGCTTTTGAAGATCATGTTTTAAGAATAGCTGGATTAGGTATGTATGGTGTAAAGCAGCTAGCAAATTAAACCAAAAAATGGTGGCATCATATTCATTAAAAAGGTGAAGTGATGAAGGTCGGCGTCTAATCTCTTTTAATAAAGATTACCTTGTTGAAGGATTTTATTTTTTATTTTAAAATAAATTCAAAAAATAAGATGGTTTTAATTATTTTTAGTATTATGTTATTTATTTTAAATGATGTGGCAAGTTTATTTGAATCTTAGAAGATTTTATTATATTCACTAAAATCATCTATTCAATCTACAGTTTCGTCATTTACAACTAACAACTCATAATTCGAAATCGGATTTAGTCTAATTGATAAGATATTTGTATTCTTTATCAAATTTAAATGCCTCTATATTATTATTTTTTTTAAAATTATAATATAACCTATTGTTTTTTAGGCGGAAGATCCCATACGTGTAATATATATTAAGGTAAAATATCATTCTAGTACATAAACTTCACTCAGGTTTCATTTCCGTCCATAAACTTTTAAAAGTAACACTTTTCTTCCCTCAACTTTACGATTCGTTCCATGTTAGTTCTTCTGTTTGTGCTTTTCCTTCTGAGACACTACCGAAAGATTTATATAACATATAATAGATTATGTGACATTATATAAATATATAATGAGGTTAAATGACGTGGAAAATGAATATATAGTGAGGTTTAAGAAAGCAATTAAAAAGATAATGATGAGATTAACCTCACCCTAAATTCAAGTTTCCACGTCATTTAACCTCACTGCATATTTATATGGTGTCACATCAACATGTCACATAAACCATTCATTAATGTTCTCGAAGGAAAAAAAAACAGACGAAGTAACTAAAACGAAACGAATCATAAAGTTCAGGGGACCAAAAATATAATTTTTGAAAGTTTAAGAACGAAAATGAAATCAGAGAGAAAGTTTTAGGGACCAAAATGGTATGCTACCCTACAAATTACTAAAGATTTCATAATATTTTGACCTTGTTGTATTTTTATTTTTTATTTTTTGAAAACGGTAGAATTACACAAAACACCCCAATAGATGATTGATGAATCCATCAAATTAATATATTTTAAAGGGAAAATTGCACAAACCACCTCTGAACTATAGGAGTTGTAACATTTACATCCTTAAACTTTCAATTTGAGCAATTGATCCCCTGAACCTTGCAAAGTGTTAAAATTGGACCTAACAAAAATTAATTTTTCAAATTACTAAGTTAGCTTTTGAAATTAGACCCTCGAAAATCATCGTAGCTAGACGAAGAATACATCTCTAATGTCAAAGGGGAGGAAAGAGGTGAGATCTGAGAAAAATTCTCATTCCCAACCCCAAAAGGGTTTTGCGTTCGTGGTCATGGACGAGGTAGGGATGGGATAAGATTCCTCAGATACATGACCCTATAAAAAAATTATAATAATTATTAGTAAATTAATCATTTTAAGGAGATAATTTAACGAATTAAGTTTTCTTATGTTCAATTTTAATACTTTGCATAGTTCAGGGGACAATTACTCAAATTAAAAGGTTAAGGATGTAAGTGTTACAACCCATATAGTTCAGGAGTAGTTTGTGCAATTTTCCCTATTTTATATATTTGATTTTGATTTTTTTTTTTAATGTGAAAGAGGTGGGGTTTAAACGTTTACCCTCTAAATTAGAACTGCGTGGTTTTATCACAATGATTTTGTGCATCCAATAAAGTAATTTAATTTTCATCAATATTTCCAAAATTGAATTATTCAAGCATGTTTGATGTTTCTCTTCGAAATATTGAAATACCTTTGCAATTGTTGCCGTTATGACAAAAGTCAATTTGAGTTTAATATATGATAATCCCAATTTTTTATTTTTTAGATTTATTCTCGCAAGAACATCTTTCAGCATGGATTCAATTCATATTTTTTTAAAGTGATTTTTTTATATAGTTTTTGGTCTTTTTAAAGTGATTTTTTTATATAGTTTTTGGTCTCTTTAACATTATATATATATATATATATATATTTTATCGGTCTCTTTAACATATTTTTACATTGAAGTATGTGATTTTTTAATTTTTGCTCCTTTAATTAACTTTCACATATTTTACCAATTTTGCTTCTTAGACTCTTTGAAAATTTCAATTTTAATGATTTCATTGTTTCAACATTCATTAAGTTTCAAATTTGTTAACTACACACAACCTCAAGTTTAAGTTGGATGCAAAAACATCTATAATCCATATGTTATATCTATAAAACATTAGTGTTTAATCCAATGATATCGAATGTACGAACATCTCCTCTAACATCCATATCAAACTATATTAGGAATACCTATTACACCGAGGTAGTGAAATATTTTTACTTAAATGGTATGTTTATTAAGAAAAAATGATTAAACTAGTAAGAGAGTTAGAGGGGATTTTAGGTAGATATAATTAGATGATTATTTTGATTTGAGTTTAATTCAAAAAGGGAATCATCCAGATTTCTCAAATTACTTAAACTATCTTTTTTTTTTCTCCGTTATTATTCAATATAATCAGAGTAATTTCGGTGGTCCAGATCACAAACCTTTCAAACCACTACCAAAACTCAGAAGATGAAATTTCAGAAGAAAAAAAATTGGAATTAGCAAAGACAGATAATTTCACACAGACCCACTAGGCATCTGCAGCTATAATACAAAAGGAAAATTCATAGCACTCAATGGGGGTCAAAACCCAAAAGCCAGAAATTAGAAATTCAGTCTTGCAAAATGAGATAAACCTATTGAAAAATCATTGCCCAAACCCACACCATACCTGCTATAGTTGAGATTTTTCGCAGTTTGTGGGACAAGACCAAAAAAAAAAAAAACACTCATTTATTCAATTTTCCAAGTCTTTAAAAAACAGCATAAAATTTTTTCTCAAATCCTTCAACTTTCTTGCATTTTACTCCCAAAAACTGCTGAGATTTGATTGGGTAAATATTTGACAGATCCCATAATTTATTGCATGTGAAAATAAATAATGAGTGTTGCCTGCTGCTTGCCTTTACCAGAAACATATATAGTGCAAGCATAATTGTTCGGCGACCAATATGACATTATCCCAAATTGGTGTTTTTTCTCCGAAATTTCAATGTTTTTCACCTTAGTTTTCTTCTATAATTTGAACTAAGAATTTTCTTTTTACATATCATATTTTACCTATTCCTACTTTTTTAATCGCTTAATAAAGAAAAAGCAGTTCTTTTTTATTCTGCCAAGGCTCAGGGAGGCTGCTCCTTTGGCTTGCTTTATCCGCAACCTCAATTTTGTAGAAAAAAAAATCTCCGCGCGCGAGAGAGAGATTTATAAGGTGTTTGTTAAAAGTCCTCAATGAAAGCTTATTATGAATTCATAGCTATTCTCTGATATCTTTCAAAAACATGATTAATGCGTGTTTTTTAGTAATTAACAGCACATGGTTGCTTAGAAAAAGCCCGTTAAAATCATATGATTATGCCATAAATTAATAAAATCACTACTAAAAAATCACCGTTTTTGCTTCCTTAAATCCCATCAAATTCGATCTTTTTGGTCGGTTGTTATTCAATATTCAATTCCAATAACCAAAAATTGCATAATCATTGTCTTCTGGATAATCAAATTACCCTCCCTTATAATTATTAAATGAAATGTGAAGATAGATATCAGCCTGGATTTTTTAATAGATTATATAGTTGAGTTTAAGTTTAACATCATAACTAGTAAAAGTAAAGAAATTTTGAATATTTATCACATGTCAAATTCTTTTTCCAGGTTTTACAAATTGCATCTAAATTCTTAAAAAAACTAGCCTAAACTTGGAACTACGGTTGAATTTAATATTAATCCGACCAATTTTTTTAAAAAAAATAACGAATAAACTTTCACTTCTAATCTAATAATATGACTCACCAACTCATAACCAATATAACAGTTGAATAATATATTTAATAGTTATGAGCCAATGAGTCACATCAACACATTCAATTATCAACGTTGATTGGGTTGTCTAGCGGATAACTGCACCGTAATGGGCCGCCCCGTCCCAGTGCCACCACAACTCCGACACGACATACGACCGGACCCAGCACACGAACGGCAGCCAAGATCACCATCGGACCATCGAGAGCATAGGCAAGACACACGCCCAGTGCCGTTGCAGCTGGGACACTGAGGGAACGGCCCAGCCATCGGCTTCTGATCAATGACGGTTTTCACCACCACCGCACCCGCCAACACACTCAAACCGGTCGCAAGCTGAGTCAACGCAATCGGATCCATTTTTAGGTTAGAACAAGAGAACAATTCCAATCGGGAAGGAAAAAAAGTGGTTGAAGAGATGTTGAACACGGAAATCGGAAATGGGGGTTTAAATAAAGACATCTGAGATTGGAATTTAGTGAAGTATAAAAATATAAAAATATAAAATGGGATACTTAATTTGACGGTTTCATAATAGCCACTACTGCTTTAGAACAATCAATATTGGTCTCTAATTCTTAAAGAAAGGACAGAAATTTGGGGTCCTACACTCCTACTACAAAGTCCAAACTCAAAGGTGGCAACTTACATGAATTCATTTTCATGTTTAAAATAATGCAAATTAAGGCGGCCGAGTCAAAATTCTACGCTTTGAATTATTTACTGCTTCTGACCGAGAAGGTGCCGACGGCCTCTCCGGTCGGCCGGCCATACAAGTGAGAAAATTATTGTGTATTAACGGTTAGAAAAGGACAACTTATATCTTCCCGCATTGGTGTTGGATGAAAAGATTAACGGATAAAAAAAAGGTTGGGGGCCGGAAATCTTGGAAGCACTTTCGAGAAATTTTTTCATACTTTCATATATGTTTGTTATCTAATTGGATTATAAAAAGAATTAGTAAGACCTCCGTATTTATTAAATGGACAATTATTAAAATAATATATTTTTATGTAGTAATTACTGTCAAAGTTTTTCAAAAATTAATCAAATAACATAATTATAGTTCAGTTATTTATTAAACTAAAAAAATTAAAAAAACTAATAAATTTATTAAAAAAATAATCAAATAATTCAATAAATTATTGAACTCGAGCATAAAAAAGCAAAAAAAACAAATAAATTCATTAAAAATATCTTTAAAAATAGTTCAATTATTTATTAAAGAATAGTTCAATAACTTATTGAACTATAATTATGCTATTTGAGTAATTTTTTAAAAGTTTTGAGAATTTTAATAATTAATATTCCGATTTATGTGATTTGAGATAAGTTATATTATATTATATTTTTTTGAATATAATAATGAAAAAAAGAATACTCATCAGTCGCCATGAAAAAACTTCTCTCTACTATAATATGTTGTATCTTTATTAAATTTGATATATTAATTAACCGTTATATATATATTTATTAACAATAATATAGATATTCAATAAATATATCATATAAATAGAAACAAAAAATAGTTTTTCTTCACTGATGAGGGGAAAATAATTGGGTTCTAATTGGTTAAGAGGAGTTCCGTAGATTTATTATAAAAAAAACATGTATATTTATTATACACTAACAAATTTTACGCCTAAATCCAATGCATGACTACTTAACGGGTGGATTCACTGCAAATACTACCTTGGCTCATTATTGCCGAGATAACGGTCTACTTCTTCACATTCATCGTGCAATGCATGCCGTTATTGATAGACCGGAGCTCTGATACCACTTGTTGTGTGGGGATTATAACTGATAGAGTAAAACCGCAGCTAAAATAGAGTGTAAAACATATAACAATAAAGAAAAATGAAGAGAAGTATGGACACACAGATTTACGTGAAAAACCCTAAACAAATTAGGGTAAACCACGAACAAGGATAGAAGAATTTACTATAAAAATAGGATTTTACAACCTTCTCTCTTACAAGGAAAGAATGGAATCTCTCTCTTATAAGAAAAACTATCTCTATTTTTATCTCATGCCTCACACTTTCTTTTCTCACTCGAGTTCTACACTTGATGATTTTGGGATGATTTTCCAAGAATGAGAGAACCCCTATTTATAGTGAAAGATCCTTGGTCCCCAAGTTCAATCTAATGGTCTTGATTTTTCCTTGATGCCCAAGTAGAATCAATGGCTACAATTTGGTCACCAACTTCAAGAAAGTGGATGGAAGGTTCAAGAATCTTCAAGTGGATAGAAGCTTCATGAATCTTCCTCCATTAAGTGAATTGACTTGGGCTTGGGCTTGGGCTTGGGCTGGTGAGATCTTTGCATGGGCTTTAGTTGGTTTTAATCCAACATATATCACATATTTATTGTAAATATCAACCATCATTTAACCATAAAAAATATATTTATTTGATCTAATTATTTATATTGATATATTTATTATTTATTTCATTTCTCTCTCTCTTTTTTTTTTTTTTGACTTTTTGTATTATTAACTATATTATTTTTTTTAAAATTTCTCCATGTTAAATATCATTTATTTTTAATTTATAATTATTAGTGTAAGTAATACATAATTAATGGTATTTTATTTTTAAATTCTCCATATTAAAAATTTGCATAACTAAGAAGTCATATTGTTGTGTTATTTAAATTTGGTTATGTTTAATATTATTTATAGTTGTATAATTTTATCATATGATAGATTATGACTTATTTAAGATATTGTGAAAATTTCATTTATAAATTATAAAAGTTCATTTAAGTTTTTATCGTTTCCGTGATTTTTATAGAATGTCCATCGACATCGACAACTCGTCGATAAGTCCATATATTGGAACCTCGACATCTCGACCAACATCGACTTTTATTTCCTTGACGCCAACAGAATCTCACAATCAGACAGCTTATATATAGCCAGTAAGTATTGTATGACTTCTCTCTCTATCTCTCCTCTTTTTTATTACTTTATCAAACAAACACCCAAATATTATTCTATTTCTCTTACTCTTTCTCTTGTGTGGAGGAAAGGAACTGAAACCAGCCCACATTACCATTTTCCAGAAAAAGAAAATAAAATGGCTCTCAAATTCCATCCTTTAACTTCTCAATCTCCAAAGCTTTCTCCTTTTGCAATGCCACAGCTAGCAGCAACTCTCAGATCTCCCAACTTTGTTATGGCTTCCACTCTTCGCTCTACCTCAAAGTATGCCCTTTTTTTTTTCTCATTCTTTTACTAATTCTTGCTAGATCTTCATGAATCTTTTCTTTCTGGGTTTCTTTGTTTGTTCTCTAATTTACTTGTTTTTCGATTTTTTCTTGTTGATTTTCTGGTTGTTCCTGTTCTTGTGTTGGTGTGAATTTTGAGCTTTTTTTTTTTTTTTGAAGTTCTTGGTTCATTGATTTGTTCCAATTTTCTAATTTAATGTGGAGATTATTTATCTCTTTACTTTTCTTACCATTTTGAAAATGTTAGAATTCTGGTTGAGTTTTGTTTTCAGTAGTTGGGACTTGGAGATGTGTAGTTAGGATTGCTAGTATCCAATTTCTTGAAAAAAAGGTCTAATTCTTCAAACTTGAAGAAACAAATTTTTGTCTTCATTTTTGTTTTATGCAGGGTTATTTCTTCTTCTTTTTACATTTGATATTTTGTATTTGAGGATGAGAATTATAGTTTATGATGAAATGGGGGTGGGAAAATATTTATTTGGTGAAAAAAAACTGTATTTCCTTAAATTATGATTTCTGTTGGCAATAAATTAGACCTGTGTGATTGCATGACTGTCCATCTGGTGTGTTCTCTGGGTATACTTGGCAGTGTTCATTAGTAATCTGTCTTGTTTTGGAGCCTTCTTGGTTAATAGTGCATGTTTGTTTTTTGGTATTTTTTTGGTTTCAATTTGATGGTTTTCTTGATTACTTGTCACCACCATGGGATCTTTATTCAACATTCTGATCTCTCTGATCACGTGTCTTAAACATTAGCCTAGACACTCACGGATATTGAAAAAAAAGTTTTAATGTAACTCAGATTTTCTTTTCTAATATGGCTGATTAAATTAAGTACTAACTACAAGCATATAACTGAAATCTCATATCAATCCAGAAGGTTTTTTGGATAGAATGTACCTATTAGAAGTGTTTGACTTAATTCTGTAGAAATTTCAGAAAGCTATCCTAAACTATATCATCTGTGCTCATGCATCAGTCACTCATTTGTATTGATTTATTGTTTTTGTTTTTATGTTTACTCAATGCCAGGGAGGTTGAGACCCTTAAGAAACCGTTTACGCCTCCTAGGGAGGTGCATCTTCAAGTAACTCACTCAATGTCACCCCAGAAGATGGAGATATTTAAATCTTTGGAGAATTGGGCTGAAGAAAACCTTTTGGTTCATTTGAAACCAGTAGAGAAGAGTTGGCAACCACAAGATTTTTTGCCGGATCCGACATCGGAGGGATTTCATGAGCAAGTCATGGAAGTAAGGGAGAGGGCGAAAGAACTCCCGGATGATTACTTTGTTGTTTTAGTTGGAGATATGATTACAGAAGAGGCTCTTCCTACTTACCAGACAATGCTCAATACCTTAGATGGAGTCAGGGATGAAACAGGGGCCAGCCCTACGTCTTGGGCAATTTGGACAAGGGCATGGACTGCAGAAGAAAATCGTCACGGTGACCTGCTAAATAAATATCTTTACCTGTCTGGGCGAGTAGACATGAGGCAGATTGAGAAAACAATTCAGTATTTGATTGGATCAGGAATGGTAAGGCCCATCTCGATTTTTTTACGTATTTTCTTTTTCCGCTCTAGATTACTTTGACTGTTCATTTTACTGCACTTTCAAGAATTATGAGCTTACAGTTCGAATTTAGAGAAGCATGTATATACACACTTGAAAACTTGTTGGATCCTTCTATTCAAGCTAGCATTTTTTTAGACATGCATTTCTCTGTGGAAAGCCAGTTTGTTTGTTTTTGTGGATCAAATCTGTTCATCCTCTTGGTTGTGGAATTTTTATAGACTTGGCTCTCTATAAAGTTCTTTAAATGATTTATTCTCATGGATTGTATTTATAGGATCCAAGGACTGAAAACAACCCCTACCTAGGGTTCATTTATACCTCCTTTCAGGAAAGGGCAACCTTCATCTCCCATGGAAACACTGCAAGACTAGCAAAAGAGAATGGAGACGCAAAATTGGCTCAAATATGTGGCACAATTGCGGCAGATGAGAAGCGACATGAGATTGCATATACAAAAATTGTAGAAAAGCTCTTTGAGATAGACCCTGAAGGAACAGTGATAGCTTTTGCAGACATGATGAGGAAGAAAATCTCAATGCCGGCCCATCTCATGTACGATGGTCGTGACGACAATCTCTTCGATCACTTCTCAGCAGTTGCTCAGCGACTCGGGGTATACACAGCCAAGGACTATGCAGACATAATGGAATATTTAGTTAAGAGATGGAAAGTAGAAGAGCTAACAGGACTCTCGGGTGAGGGGCAGAAGGCTCAAAATTATGTTTGTGGGTTACCTCTGAGATTTAGACGGCTAGAAGAAAGAGCTCAAGGACGTGCCAAAGAAGCTCTTACTGTTCCTTTCAGTTGGATCTTTGATAGAGAGATTAAGCTGTAGAAAAAGGGAAGAAAACGGAATCGGAATCGAAAGCTCCAAAGGTTGTGTTTAAAAACCATCACAATATCAGCTTTGCCTTGTTTTGAAGATCCCTAAAAAAAGTGTTGTTTGTAGATAGCAGTGTGAAAGGTAGGAAGGAAGGTTTTTTCTGGTGTGCTTTGATTTTCATTATGTTTACTTTTAGTTGTCATTTTGTTTCTTCTTCTGTAGAAATGTCAATTTGTTCTTTGTGTGAAATCATTGTACAATTTTGATAATAAAAAACCTTTTAAATAATAGATTTTGCAAGTGTGTAATTTTATTTTTCTCATACATTTACATTATTGGATACTCTTGTTATTAAACAAAAATTGAATTAAGATAACTTTTGATTATATATTAAGATTTATTCACTCAATTTAGGAGATCAATTGAATACTTTTCATTACAAATAGAAGAGTGATAAATATGTTTTATTTAAAATCATGATCAAGTTCATAGAAATTAAAACCTTATGGATGATGAGAGATGTCTAATTTGAGACTTTTTAAGTTAAAAGAGTTCTGCAATTTCAGGTTGTGAAATTTTGTTCAGTCATTTGGTTTTAGAAGTGAGTTTTTCAAAATATACTAAGAAATATATTTCATAAACTAAACTTTAAATAACAAGTAAATAGTAAAAGGGTTGAGATTTAATTATAATTTTTTTTTAATCTATTTAACCCTATTGTTTGATAATAGGTCAAATGATCAAATTTATAGAACCAACCCATTAAGAATAATTCAAAATTGTATCTTTAATAATAAACACTTTACTTTTAATTTACTTTTAATTACATTTACTTCAAAAATTATTTTTACAAATTGAACAATACTTACTTTTGGGGTTTTGCTAACTGATATATGTAAACATTTGTTGACAGTAAAAGAAACCACATTTTTTTTTATATTCCATCAAAATGCTTTGAAAATAAATCAGTTCATAAAACGAATTCATAACCTTTCCTAGTCATTTCAAAGTCGATTCATCTTTCTCATGGCCATTTTTACTGTTCCAAGGATAAGATTTCAAAGTTGATTCATCTTCCTGATTGGTCATTTTTACTGCTCCAAGGATAAAACTTCAAGATTTTCATAAAATAAAATCATTGATTTTCTTCAAATCAAACTTTAATAAGCTAGAATAGCGACGATCCAGTATCTAGGTTTCAGAATTCAAACGGAAGAATCATATGAAATAAGGTTTTGAATCAGAGAAGCAGAAACTCAAAAACTTTTAACCTAGAATTAGAGGCTTACATTAAACTAGGAATATTTGACCAAAGGAGATCGAAGAAAATGAAATTTTTGGAGAAATCGAAAAATAAAATGTAGCGACTTGTTCGAGGCCATGATCAAAACGAAAAGATTTGACAGGCACGGAGAATCGTCGTTATTATAGCCAACCTTCAATGCAATTCACGCCATTATTATAATCGACGCCCTTGCTCTGCAAATTGGCTTATCTCATTCCTTCAATTCTTATAAAAACGAGATTACAAGAAAAATTGAAAGAAACGACTAAGAAAATTAGGAATTTAGCGAAACCCTAAAAAATTAAAACAGCGAAACTGAGGAAAGGAAACCCTAGAAAGAAGAACCAAGAGAGTTCTTCATATGCCTTTTCTGATCTACCCTACCTATTGACTCGTTGAGGTAGATTTTATAGACGTCGTGGAGGAAAACCCTAACGCGTTAGCTTATTGAATTACAAATATGCCCTCTTTGGTTCGGAATTTTACCAAATGTGCCGGGTTTGAAACCCTCTCCATTTTTTGGGCTGATTTTTTTTTCCGCCCATTTTAATGCGCCTTGTTTGGCAGAAATTATTGGACAACTTTGTTTTACATCCTAATTTAGTCCTTTATCAAAATAATAATAATAATAATAATAATAAATTCCTAATTTGGTCCTTAACTTTTACATTTATTCATTTTTCATATTGAAATTATAAAACATTCTGTTTTAATTTCAAATTTTACATTAAAACAAATAAATAAATCCTCACCATAAATCCAAATTGGTTTCAAATTTTGAAATTTAAACCAATACATGTAACTTCAAACATTTGTCCACTTACATAAACAAAAAGTATCTTATAACAGATTTATGCCCAAAGATTTCCCCAAAAAAAAAAGTATTGAAATAATTTTTTATGTAAAATTTAGAGATTTGAACAGATCTAAACAAAGCATTTAAAAGTTTAGAGAATATAATAGAATTATAAAAAAATCTATAAGGCAAAATAAGATTTAAACATAAACCTATTTTAATATTTAGGTTTGATTAATAGCATGTGCTATTAACAGCAAGAGAACATAGATTAGATGTTGAATGTAGAACTCAACATGTTCATAGGAGGAGGAGGGGAGAATAAGCGTTTAGAAGAGAGACTAAGTGCTCGTTTGGGATAACTTTTAGTAGTGTTTAAAAGTATTTTTAAATTTTAAGTAAAGAAAATGTTTTTGATAACCATTAAAAACACTTGTAAACACATTTAAAAGCTATCCCAAACGGACCCTAAATCTCTTTTATATGTCCATGGTCGCACTTCTGTTTGGCAACATTGATTAGATAAACTATACAGAACTCAACATGTTTGTGTCACTGAAACATGCAAAAAAGACAACTTTACATTTTTACTGAAAAGATAAAAGGCAACAAAATCAGACTGATTACAACATTTCTCGAGCAGCCGATCCAAGCCATCCGCTTCACCGTTAGTCCGCTTAGATCAACAATCAAGTTCAGGGGAGGTGTTTTAAAGCATTTACATACTGCCAGAAAATCTTGTTCTACGCCTCAGATAGATCTACACTCTCATTGATTGGAATTGTTGCTTCTGGTGATCTGTCTTGGACACTTTCATTATCAGAAGGCTGAGATTCGTGCTTAGCAGCAGCCTGCAACACCCTGTTTTGAACATCTGAGGATGAAGGAGATGTTGGTAATCCGATGCTGTTTGTCTCCAATTTTCCGGCAGCCCATGATAGCGCCTGAGCGCCGTAACTGACAGGGAGTAAACAACCGCCTATAGAAATCACAAGATGGAAGAATTAGATAGTTTCAGTTCATAAATAGCCAGGAATCAAGAAGAGATGGATTGCTAGCCCTTTTCTTTGTTATTCTATACTCAGCATTGAATGATCAAATAGGACTGATGTTAGGTGGTAAACTTCACCTTAAATCTTCCTTAAAATCTTTAGTGTCTTCATAAGATGCAACCCGCCGGTAAATTGTCTGGTGAAGTTGTCCCAATGTCAATTTAACAATAGAGAAATAATACTTTTCAATCTATGCAGCATATTTTAAATACACTGTAAATAATTCAATAAAACTAAAGTCTTTGACATGAACGGGCACTCAAACATAACATTGACCAATGAACGTGTGTAATTCGACTTGCAGACAGAGTTTGATAAAGAAAATTAGATTTATGAATTTTGAATAATTCAACTTGCAGAATGCAGTACCTGACCAAGACCAATGATGCCAATTATTTGTAGTGATTTCTCCCACTCTGAGATGAAATGAATTTGTACTCGTCAAAAAAAATATTAAATGAATTCTTGGGATATATGACCCCGTCATTTAGTGAGGTCATATTGTATCAAAATTATATTCAAAGAAGTAATATGCACAAGCATCATAGTATAGATGCAACCCACCGATAAATTTTTATGCACACATACAATGTGGATGAGACCTACATTACCTAGTAAAGCATATGAAGTTGCAGCGAAACCCTGCACATAATGAAGGACAAAATTAGAGAAAGTGCACATCAGAACCTCGCCCTCCCCCAATCTTGAAGAAAGAAGAAGCATGCGAAACATGCAGGAGAGCATTTTTTTTTACACTCAGAAATCAAATAGTGAATAATAATCATTCAAATTGTGAAAGATTTCTCTTAGAACAAATTTACATATTAATTTAACCTTACCAAACCGTAACCAAGAACTTGCACAGGAGATGGACTTAGTTCCTCCAAGATTGCCTCGGCTTCCTGAAATTATCGCAGTTTGACTCAGAAGAGATTGCAAAATTTACATGACACAAAAAGGAAATTATATCGGTTTGATATAAGTTGGGAATAGAGCTTAAGTGTCGTGTGCAAGATGAAGCTTGAAACATGGAAATTGAAGATTCCTCTGAGATATTTCCATCATTCTAGGTGAATTAGCTGCAAAATGCTATAGATACCTCGTTAAGTATACTCAGTGCTGTTTCAGATTTGAGCTCCTTGATTCGAAGGCCCTGTTTCACCCAAGACCGATATCCTCCTTGCAGCAAGTATGGGTTCTGCAAGTAAATATCCAAAATGAATAGAATCTTGAGCAATTTTTGAAGGTTAAGAACATCCAGTTAGAGGATTTACCGATTTAGGTATTCTTTTCATGAATTACTGTAAATGTTGAAGCATTTAAATCTATATTTTTTTTGTTCGTAAATAGTCCAACAAAGCATTATTCGGGTGATAAAGTAAAGGCAGAGAAAATAATCAGACATGCATTGCTCGAGAACCTAGCTTCACAACCATGCTGAATAAAATCATCATGACTCCACTTAATTTTAAATTTGTTTACAACCCCTTTAATTTTCAGCAAAAGAACTTCGAAAATATTGAAAACTTGCCTTGACCCCAAGTTTTCTCAATGACCTAGCGATGCTTTTAGAACCTGTACCATCAGAATCCATGATGATAACCTTGGATCTGTCCTACAGAGAGCACAAGCCAATAATCACATCACTAATCGAACCATATCCTATTTTTAATAAATGGACAATAACAATAAAGTGTAGATTCAATTCCATACAAAATATTATGACAGAAACAAGCTGAAAAAAAATGCAGAAATTGAAATATTTACTTCATGCAGCATGGTCCTTATTGATAGTGAACGAGTACTAGAAACAAATGAAAGAACTGGAGAAAGAAAAGTACTAAAATCCATTCTAGAGATCAAAACATATGCACTAACAGAGTTTCTAAGCTTCAGGCTCTACACTTTTCACTGCTGATCTTTTCAAAAGAGGCCAAACATCCTAAATCCACTTAAAAACAGTAAAACTACCTCAACGATCTTTAAGTTCCGGATGACAGAAGCAATCAGTGAGTCATCAAGGTCTCTACCACTTGTCATTAATTTTCGTATAGAGCCATCAACCTGAAAATTAAGTACATAAAATCTAGATTTAAGAAAAAACATCAGTAGAGTTCTTGTTTATAGTGTTTACAAACAGCATATAATTTATCTAGACACAATTTCCATATTCAAATAATGCATTCAAGCCAACCTCTGGCAGCGTTACACTTGCATAGCGAGATCGTGCGCTGCGTCTTAGATCGGGAATGCCATCTTTTTCTCTCAAAACCTTAAGAAAGAAAAAATGAACTAATTTAA
The DNA here is from genome assembly GCA_028015215.1 of Gynostemma pentaphyllum. NCBI lineage: Eukaryota > Viridiplantae > Streptophyta > Magnoliopsida > Cucurbitales > Cucurbitaceae > Gynostemma > Gynostemma pentaphyllum. Next base: position 46,678,798 of record CM051350.1, on the reverse strand, counting down.
AACTTCAAATTGCTAAAAAAAATCATAACTTCATGTTATAAGAGAAGTTATATTTCATTAATGCTAGTGCCAGACTGAACCTGGAAAAAATAAGGGAAAAATTAGAAATTAAAAAAAGTATCCTAAAGAGTAGGTTTTAAAGTGACCTATTTCCTCCCATCTCATTCCCATTCCTTTTCTTTTCTTTGATCCAGAAGCACAGTAAAGTTTCAATAACTTCACAAAATCTAGATCTAAGAATTATAGAAGAGTTTTCTCCAAAAAAAAAAAAAGTATATATATACTGTAAAATAGTGGGGCTCTTATGAAACATTCAACAAAGTTTTTTTTCCTGGTTAATTTGTAGAGTAATAAGGATTTAAAACATGTTCAGTTCTGTGGAATACAAGGCCATGAAATTTTACAGTCTCTTGCCTCAGGCCGGACATCAATGAGAACAGCCTTTTCTGATCCTCTCAGAAGCTCCAAAGTGGATTGAGGGGTTAAAGCTCCAGAGTAACCACTATATGTCCATCTCCAATAGAAAACCCTGCACAAATCTGATTTAAATTTTAAACGTCTCACGCAGTGGATTCTGTATTCTACTATTACAACAAATGAAGAAATACTTGAGCTCTAAGAATGACCATACCACAGAGTGACGGAGGTTCCAAGGAGGAGTACAAATGGAACAATTGGATCATTTGGATCCAAACCAAGAGTTTTCTCCAAACTTTCAACAGTGAAATAAACCTGCTTTTATAAAAGCATTTAATGTATCATACATCATTTAAATAATATATATATATATATATATATATATATATATATATATATATGAGTACTACTCAATGCCGCCCACCATCATTTTTCACAACATATCAGAACGCCTACAAATCAATTTAAAAAATGCAACCCAATGACCTTAAGAGAAAAAATTAAATTGTAAAGAAATAATCTAAACAGATTTAAGACTTGAAAAGAAAAAAATATTTTTGAAAGCAGCTAAACTCGCATTTTTTTGCCATATGTAAATCCTTTAAATGAAAGTGAAAATAAGGTCAGGAAAGTACCTGCTGAAGACCAGTCCTGATAGGGCTCAAGATTTCAGCTACTTTTTCTTCAGAAGAACTTAGAGCATTCTTAATCTCAGGAGGAAAGAGTTCCTTAACTGAGCCATAGGAGTAGACAACAAATGAAGATGCATTTGTCAAAGAATCCCCAATCGCAACAATAACACCTCTCAATGACTCGATTGCAATCACAGTAGCTTTTACTGAGACTTCCTTAATCTCAGTTGAAATGCTGGTCAATCTATTACGACCTTGTTCCCCAATTTGATCGACAGATGAAAATATACCATCTGTAGCACCATCTACACTTTGATTAGCACTTTTAAACACAGATGATAAAGATGAAGTAATGGTATCCAATGATTTCTCAATGGTGTTTTCTCCCTTTTGTATAGAAGCATTAAAGGACTCGCTGACCCGATCAAAAAAATCCCCAACACTTGCTTTTACACTGGATAATGAATCATTAACTGTATTAAGGGAGTCAGAGACAGAAAGTGAATTTCCAGATACAATGTTATTAGTTAATAATACACTTTCACGCTCTACAGGTACAACTTGAATCGACGTAATTTCAGCAGATTGTTGAGCGCTTGTAATCAGATTAGAGAAAGAAGATCTTGTTGTAGCATGTGCTTTGGGGAAACGAAAACCCCATTGGAAATAAGTTCCACGAAGAAAGCCCACAAAGCTCACATCTTGTGAAGAATGGCTGCTAACTTGAAGATCCTTATGGTATGGAACCAAAGGTCTCAAGCCTCCATGGAATGAAATCTGCAATTTCATTGTTCCAAATCAGAAACATTTGGTTATGCATACAGATCAAGTGTCGAAAAATGCCACAGATCAAACATTTATTTCTTACTTATACATCTCCTAGTCAAATTTTCACCTTTTTTTCCCATAATTTCAAAAACAAAACTCCAAAACAAACAAGAATCATCATCTAAAAAATCCATTAACCGATTCCGAAAACCGAGACCGATAATTGATAAAGATAAAGGTCAGTGTCAAAATCTCAAGCTGAACGCTAGCATCAATCTTGAAATTTTCACGGCATTATATTGAATTCACAATAAATAAATATTTAAAAAAAAAAAAAAAACAGTCCAAAACCAGAAAATTGGAACAAATTATCACCTTAGATTGGGAAAAGCAGCTAGGAGTAGTGATTGAGCAAACCGACAACATTCTGAACTGAATCGAAGTAAAAACAACAATGAGAAACAAAATTCATCCTACAATGAACGATAATATAATTAAAAAATTAAAAGAAAGAGAGAGAAACTCCGGAATAAATATTCATTCATTAAGTAAGAAAGCAAAAACCTGAAAATTCAGATCAAAACTCAGCGAAACAAAAGCGAATCATGAAAGAATTAAGCAATGAGTAAGGGATCAGAAATGAGGAAAAGGAGTGGGAGAGAGAAATGGTTAAGGGAAGTTGAAAAAGAAAGAAGATATGAAGAATAAAATCGTGTGGTTTATTGAAGACCGTTAGCTTCAAACTTCATCTTCTTCCTGATACTCTGTGCCTCTCGTTGGTAAGGTGGGACAATATGAAATCTCATTCTTTTTCATGAAAAAAAATATTATCATTATGTGGTTTTGCTTTTGTTTTACTTCTAATTATTGCATAGCCATGGAAATATAATTTTTATATATATAATAAAAAAAATTAATATATAATAAAATATTAACCAACATAAATATAGTTCAAATAGGTTGATGTTCTCTTTTATTGAAGTCGACCCCTATCATAATTTGATGTAGTATCATGAAAAAAAAAAAAATTAATCTACTCTTCAAATACGTTTTTTGAAATATAGTCGAGTTTTAAAACTTAAAAAAGAAGCGTTTTTTGAGGGGTACATAAAGTAGTTTTTTTGTATATATAATTCGATTAAGATGTTAAAATAAATTCTAAACAAGCGAAAATAATTAGTGAACTTTAGTATTTAAAAACAAAATTGCTACCAAAATGGTGGGTTAAAGTTTCATTTTCATCAACTAACAATTATTTTAAAGAAAATTACATATATCAAATTTAAATTGAAATAGAAAGTTTAAGTTTTTATATACAATGATATACGAGAAAGTATATTTAAATCTCTAATTTATATGAAGAAATATAATTGACCCACAGTTGAAATGATCCAATTATTAATACATTTTATAATAAAATTTAGATAAATTATAACCACTTCTCAAACAAATATCTCAGTGGATAAAGTGGGGCCAATATTACAACTCAAAATTGAGGACTAGACTTAATTTTAAACAGGGGAAATAGAAACTAAAAAAAAAAAAAACTCGAGAGAGGAGAGCCTGAAACTTGAAAGTAAAAAGAAACCGGAGAGACTCAAACCTACAACATAGAATACTATTAACAGTGAAAAATTGTATACCGTGTTGACACATGTTTGAAACATAGATTCCCTTAGCTTTTCGAATCAAGGAACCAAAACGAGTAGACACAACACAAATAATACAATAAAATTAACAGAATTCAAAATCTTAGAAAAACGCTACACTATGCTCTGATTTAATATGCAAAATTGGGTCATCCACCTCAATTAACTTTTATGCAATTGACACGATGAATAATCCAATCAATACCCAGATAGTCAAAATTGAATTTGGCAATTAAAACTTGTCGAAAGTAACAATTACCTAGAAAAGAAAAGAATAAAACAGATTCTTGAAGCTGCAAAATCGCCTTAAAGGACAGAAAACTAGAGATCTCAGTTAATACAATAGGGTCGTAATGAAATAGGCAGAAACAATGCTTGTCCTTTGATCAAAAGCAAATTCTTTTCACTCTTCATCATCTTCATCATCAGCTGCAGCATTTAATGCATTCAAACGCTCTATCAACTTCGCCCTCCTTTCCTCGTACGTCAGCTTCTTCAAGTTAAACCTATTATACAACCATAATTACAAACTCTTCAGAACTTTAACCATTGAATAGGTACAAAAACTACATTTCAATCCAAAGACAGAGTCATTGACCATATACAATACGATCCCACAGAAAAACAAAATTTTGCTTTTTTACCTCTTGTGCTTCTTCGGTTGTTGTTTCTCGGGCTTCTTCACTGAAGGATCTGCACGGATAGCAGCATGAACTTTTTTAAACAACTCCTCAATGTTGTCAGGCTCAATCCCTTTCTTGATATATTCACTAAAGTGAGATTGATATTTCTCTGGCTCATCCTCCATCAAGGTCTACAGAAAAACACTCAGATGATGAACATGAGTTGCATGATTAAATTTCTAGTGGAGTATAAAATTCTAAGGTTAAGATTGTACCCTCATGTAAGCAGCGACATGGCCTCCCAATAAATACTTGCGGTGAACATCAGCATCAAGCTGCTTACTATCCTTTGAAAAACCGGCAAATCTCTTCTCACTGTGTGGAATATCCAATCCACCATCTAAAGCTCCCTGTTTGACATCACATACATTATAGCTTCAGTCTCCAAGACTATATATATTTATATACTGAATGAAGAAAGCAGCTAACAGCGAAAGGATGCAAATAAGCATTGGAACGGACTACAATAAATGTAATTGTTTAACATAACAACTAGCAAATACTTCATTGAATCAAATAACTTTTTACTCACAATTATACCAAACAGGTAAGTAAAAATAATTTTGAAGATTAAACATGAAACAGATGTCTAAATAATAGAAGTTATTGACACCATTCATCAAACCAAAAAAAGTAAACACCAACAAGTAATGTGATAAAACTGATAAACTGGACCATTAGAAAGGACAGATATTACATAGCTAATCAACAATGGACTGCATAAGTACCTTAAGGGCACCAAACACTCGGTTTCCTGTTGTTGTCCTGACTAGACCTACATCAAGGAGAGCTCGGAAAGGCCTTCGACTCTCAGCAGGTTCCACTGAGAAATCCTCCCCAGTAGCCTAACAATACAAACACTTTAATGAATACAAACGGGTTACCATAAAGTTACAAACCATACTTTTTTTTGGTTTTTTTTTGTTTTGCCTATTTTCCTCATCTGTTTTCCTGGATTTTTTTATTTCTCGGTGGGTTTAGTGCAAGTGATAGAGTACCTCAGGGTTACCCTCATACTCATCATCCATCTCGAGATTCTTCAAGACACGACGAGCCAGGAGAAGTCCAGTACAGTAAGCTGAACATAATTCATAAACCCCATACAAGACAAAGAAAAGTGGAGATTAAATAATTTGTACAACATAAAAAAACTAAACCTCCAGGAGACTGATGTCCACAAGAAAGTACCTGCTGCATAATTTGTGAGACCAACTTGAAGACCAAAATGAGGCAGCTCGTGAGAATAAGCTGCAGCAAGAACTGTATCACCAGTGATGCTAGAAGACAGTATTTGTGCGGTAATATCTTTGTTGGTCTTTATACAAAGGTTAAGGTTCTCCCGAACATAGCTCCCCATTAAAAACAAACATGCTCACATAAAATAAATAGGTATGGTAAAATAACATCAAATGGGTCTGAAGCAAATTTCATAAAAAGACTAAGAACGTGAAGAAATGTCAACACACTGTAGAACACTATATAACTGATTTTCATTTTAATAAACTCAATTGATAAAAATAAACAAAGAATAGCTAAATACAATAGCTGCCAACAAAAACCAAAGCACTACTTCATAAAACCAAATTCTAGCAATGCACAAAAATAAGGTCGGGGTGAGACGCATGGCGTAGGATATAAATGTGCAGTAGGGATCCAAATTCTAGTATAAATTCAGTAATAAACAGCTGGTAAAATAACTGGTGTTGGGAAGGATACAAATCGAATCACGAAGCGATATTTGGGAGTGTTGTACTTGTTCTTATCCTGATTAATGAGGCGAATCCTAGCCCGATAATCAGTCTTTCCCTCTGTATATAACCAGATGAAACACACAATTAAAACCCAATGATAAACTTTCAAGTTTCCAGCACATATCTATAAATAAATAGCAGAAAATTGGAAATGCAAATACCTCTCCTTCTCTTAAATTTGACCTGGAATCGTTTAAAGTATGCTTTCGTTTTTTGAGCTTTAGCAAAGGCCTAAAAAAAATAGCAAAAAACAAAAGAAAACGCCAATCATTCCCACTAATACATCTAAATCAATATCAACCCAAAAGAAATGGCAGATTCAATTTCCTAAAAACTACAATTCCTATCATAAAATAACAAGGAATCAAATGCAGCTAATTCTTCAACCATTGTTTTCACTGAATATGAAAATTCAATTCATACTAATTAATGGAAAGATAATTCCTTGATCAATATGAAAATGGAAATTTTCGAATTCTTACCATGTCGGAAGCTAAGCCTGAAGTACTGAGAGAATGAGAGACGCAACAATGGCAGAGAGATTTTCAGAATGAAGGATCGGAGATTTGTATAAACCCTGGGGTGATAGGATCAACGGTTGAGATTCATTTTTGTATTTTTGCGTTAGCTAGGGTTTTCTTGCCTTGTGAAAAGGATTACTGCAGTGGGCCGGGCGGGACCGTTCGGGTCAACCCATCACATGTCAAATTCACATTTTCCGGCCCTCTTGAAACTTTATATATTAGGAAGATTATCATAAAAAATTATCACATTTATCATTAAATTAAATATGGGTTTCAAAACTATCGTAATTAAATTTTTTGTTTTCTTTTTTACCCTTAATTGATAGTTTTCTTCTGTATTACAATAAAGTCGGTTACTAATTTTAGTATAATTATGAAACTTTTTCAATTATGGGGTTTTTTTTATAACTTGATTTTTAAAAGGATAATTATAAAAATTACCCAAGATATATCGTATCTCCCCAAATTTAAGGTGTGTTATCGAAAATATCCTCTTCCATACTTTCATGGGAATGCATTCCTTGTACTCGTTTCCCAAATCATTCCTCATCCTTGTTTTAAAAAGTTTGGAACAAGGATGGAGATTCCCCAAATTTTTCAGAGATCATGTTCCCCAGGAAATTTTTCCCTATTTATAATATTTTGTTTATTTATAAATATTTTAAACTATATTATAATTTAGTAATACATGATGTATTTTATAAATTTTTAAATTAAAAAAACATATATCATCTTAAACTTGGAATATATTGTGAATCAGAAGATTAATCATTGTATGATATTAATAAACAAAAATTAAATAATTTTGTGGAATAAGACGAGAATGCATTTCTAGTCCTTGTAACATCCTAATTATGGACATCCCAATAACTCTAACCGACTAATGTATGTGTATGACGGAGGGCAATTTTGAAAATTTATACATGTAAGGGTAAGTTTGAAAATCAATTTTCCCAATGAGATATTTATGAAGATTTCACTTGAAACTTTATCCGATCATAAAACGAGACTTTAAAACTTTTAAAGGGCAATTACTGAAATAACATATTTTTACATACTAATTACTGAAATGTTTGAACTTTTCAAAAATTACTCAAATAGTATAACTATAATTCAATAATTTATTGAACTGTAGAACTAAAAAAGATAATTTTTTTAACAAATTCATTGAACATAATAATAAAAAATGATAAAATACTTCAATAAATTATTGAGTTTGAATTTAAAAAACCAAAAAACAAACAAATTCGTTAAAAATACATATGAAAAATAGTTCAATAATTAATCGAACTATAATTATGCTATCTGAATAATTTTAAAAAAATTCTGACATTTTAATAATTAATATACAGATTTATGTTATTTGAGACAAATTCTTAACTTATAATTTAGCGAATCACCCCTAAAATTGTTCAAAACCCATGAACTCTTATATTTATTTATTTTAATTTGATAAACTAGGGTTCACGAGGGTCTCCGATCCACCTGAACGTCGCCCTAATTAATCTTAATTTTTATTTTTATTTTATTTTAATTATAAAAATATTGTACTAAAAAAGTTAAAATGGTCAAATAATAAAATTATGACCAAAACATTATTCATCGAAAAAATAAAGGAAAAAAAAGTAGACCATTTTAAATTTTAATCATCTATGAAAAATTCAGCTGGCGTTGTTGAAGGTGAAGAATGAGGCCAGGATGCTCCGCAATGTCCCCTGATCCCCACTTATTTCAGAGCTTCAATGGACTTCAACAACTAGCCGAGACTCGTCGCTTCAAGGTTATCTTTTTTCTCATGCTTTCATCGTTCTTGATTTTCCTTCCATTTTTCAAATGAATTAAATGGTGATTTTCAAACTTTCTTTTGCTTCAATTGCATCATTTTGATTTCAATCTAAACTTTAACTTCTAATAGATCGGAAATTATTGAAATTTGGAGACGTAAGATTCTGCAATGAATATAAATCTAGTTGGAATTGGCCTTTAAATGCTATATGACGCTAGCTACAAGAAAATTTTCCAAAAAGTTTTTTCTTTTATCTTCAAAACCGTAATTTGTGAATAGTGACTCAAATGCTCGATAATTATCTCGAAGTTAATCGAAAGATGTTTCTAAAGGATATTTTAATATAAAAACTGAAAACAACTTTTAAAAGCTGTTGCAACCCCTCCATTTTATGCTTGTGGCTGTGCAGGCATGGTTTTTAGATCAATTTGGAGTTCTTCATGATGGCAAACAACCTTATCCCGGAGCAATTGCAGCTTGTGTGTTTTTCGTTCCTTTGATTTAGTACTCAGTGACTCAGCTGTAATTGGCCCGAGGCCGTGTTAGCTTTGATACTATGACACTAATAACCCCACACTTTCCGTTGTCATTAAACAGTAGAAAAGTTGGCAAATTGTGGTACTAAGATGATCATCATAAGTAATTCTTCAAGACGCTCATCAACAACAATGGAAAAATTGAAGAGCCTTGGATTTGACCCCAATCTTTTTGTTGGGGCCGTTACCAGTGGAGAACTTACTCATCGATACTTGCAAAGGTTGATAACCGTATCTTATAATCGTGTTAGTCTGTTAGTTTATGTATTTTATACTCACAAGTATAACATTAGCACTGCATCATCGTTGGTCACAAAATATATTCGGTCCTGAGTAGTTTGTTGTACACTGAGAAAAACATCATGTAAACTGTATTGTAGCATACAATGTATTTCCCTTGCCACTGTCATGATCATTTTTTTTTTAAATCACGCTTATACAATAGAAACTCTTGCAAGGCTGCTCTCAAGTTGACTGATTATAAAGAGTTTGCGCTCGAACTTAAAACCTCTCAACCTTTCTATTCTCATGGATGAACTACTAATAGAATTTGCCTATTCTCTCGTATGTGATTACCCGCCAGGGTAGCTGCTGCACTGAAGTATACATAATTATTCAATTTTTTGAAACCTTAAATCTAAAAGAATTTATATTATTTTCTTTCAGATTGATTTTAAGGGAGGTCTTCCTTTTAATCAAACTCATTTGTGGTTTCTGCTATAAATAATAGGAGGGATGATGCATGGTTTGCTGCTCTTGGTAGATCTTGCATTCATATGACTTGGAGTTCCCGTGGAGCTATCTCTCTTGAGGTTAGTCAGATCAGATCTTTGAATGTCTCGGAGCTGCCTTTTTGTTCTTTATCTTTCTCTCAACTCATTTATTACACCTGTCCTTGTTAGTTCTTTGTGCCAATTTAACAAACAAAGATGGAAGATTGGTGTGGTAGAAACTCTTACTGCCACATACTATCTTTATGCTGCCGGTTTGGGTCAATATTAGACATGACATTTTTAAAATCTGATAGTTTTGTTTCTCACCAATTTTTTTTTTTAATATTCCAGTCTTATGAAAGGTAGGTAAATGAGTTCTGATCGTATTTATACTCAGTCATGATCTAGTTAGTATTGACAGTCTCTTCGTCTTTTTTTTCCTTTTCTCCTGATTTCTTTAAGAAAATGTTCTAAGGTTTCAAAACATGAATTCTCACTCTTTTAAATTCTGAAGCAGAGACATAAAGGGGAAACTTGTAGCAAAGTAAACTCCATGGACTTATTCCTATTTGTAGGGTCTGGGCTTAAGAGTAGTGGATAACGTGGAAGAAGCTGAGTTTATATTGGCCCATGGTACTGAAGCCTTGGGACATCCTTCTGGTGATTCACTTCCAATGACACTTGAGGATCTTGAGAAAATATTGGAGCAGTGTGCAGCCAAAAAGATTCCCATGGTGGTAGCTAATCCAGATTATGTGACTGTTGAGGCTAGGGATTTGCGTGTAATGCCTGGTAAGATGTTTCATTAGTCAGTGGTAATTTAGTATAATTGTTGTGAATTCTTCTAAAAAAGAATAGTATACTTATGCAGTGAAAATGTGTTATATGAAAATCCAGGCTCTGTTATTACATGACCTTTTTAAAGGCTGTTTAGGGCAGCAGACGTGAGTAGAATTGCATAATAATGAAAGATAGATCTCAAACTTAGGAATGAAAGAGGACTGTAGCATCACTTTATTAAACCTCGAAGAATCACTCTTGAAAACCTTAGGCATTACAACTAGAGTTGGATGCATCACAATCACACTATCCAAATTAATTGCTGAATATTTTTCTAGTTACATTTTTCCTTTCAAAATTGAGATTACAATGTTATAATACTTGACTGTATTGATAGTTCAGTTATAATTACACCTTTCTAGAAAGTGCACAAGTAAGTTCTTAGAAATTGTAAATACTTAGCCTTGGACCCTGAAAGATTTATATTAAATATCCCGGAAAGATTAAACACCCTAATCCTATTTAATGGTTGTTTCCATGGTATTATGAAGTAGTAACTAATCTATTTTTATTTCCCCAAGAAAGATCCTAAGCAAGCCTCTTATCATCCAAAGCAAGCGAAATTAATGTTTTAGCCTAGATGCCATTTTTCTCATTCTTTGATAGGATTTTAGTGGCTGCTAATGATCTCTATTATATACCATCCATAAATGCTAGTGATAATGCCATGACAATACCTTATATCGGGGGAGATTTATGCAATACAATTACCATGACAAAAAAAGTCTTTAATGGAAATTTCTAGTCTCTCTTTCCTCACTTGTATCTCTGGTGATTTTAAACTGCCGTCAGTACCATGAGATTTGGTATGCCAGAGTAGTCAACAATTCTGGATCACCAGTCTTTGGTTAATTAACCAAGCTTGCATTTCATAAGAATTAGTGGTGTTTGTAGGTACACTGGCATCCAAATATGAAAAGCTCGGTGGTGAAGTGAAATGGATGGGCAAACCTGATAAGGTAATACTGATTTTTATTCTCTTCATATTAGTTCTTCTAACCTTACATAGGTTACTACATTTGATATGACGTTCCACAGCTACAAACTTAAAATTACTTGTGAACTTCTAGTTCTATCAAATGTTCTTTCACATCGAGTAAATTCAGTTGGAGGGTATAGTTTGACTTGACATGATTGTGCAAGAGTCACCATTTCCTTGAACAGTTACTACTTCATAGCTCATTGACTCAATAGTGACTTAAGTGAAACAATTCAATTAAAATGCAGATGAAAGTTCATTACGATTCAGACTATCGGAAAGAGTATGTTAAGACCCTTGTAGTAAAAAATCTATCATCTTTTTTTTTTTTGTGTTGCCCACTTGTCCTGCCACCTACTTATTTTTTATGCCTTTTTTCAACCCTGATGATCTATTTTTAATGCACGTTTCTTCTGAGATGTCAAGACTTTATTTGCAAATTCAGTCTACATTTCTAATATAAACTATAAGGGAAGGGAAGGGAAGGGAAGGGAAGGGAGGGAGTTACCTTGATGTTCTATCTTTTATTGTGATGCATTGCACATACATACAACACACAGTGGTCACTTATCTAAGACATTATCCTACCATACACCGTACATTGAGGTCAGGTCACTTATCAAAGATATTATCCTACGAATTTTCCAACAGCAAATATTGTAGGGTCAGCTGGTTGGGTAGTTATCTCGTGAGATTAGTCGAGATACACATAACCTCTAGACACTCACAGTATTAGCAAGTCTCGTAGAGATGCAAAATAAAAATAATCAATTGGTCGGGTATGAACTTTAGTCAATACAATTGTGTTCTGATATCTGTTTTATTTTTCGTTATTGACGACACTAGATAATCTACCAATCAGCTATGTCTATGGCTGGTGTTGATGCTTCTGATTCAATTGCTATTGGCGATTCTCTCCACCATGACATTAAGGGTGCAAACGCGGCTGGAATTCAATCAGCTTTTATAACTTGTGGCATCCATGCAACTGAACTTGGACTTGGTTGTTTTGGAGAAACTGCTGATTTATCTTCTGTCAAATCTCTCGCTTCAAAACATGATGCTCATCCCTCATATGTATTGCCTGCATTTACTTGGTAGAATTTTGTTTGTACTTCAAAATTATCCTCTTCTTTTAAGATCTAACGATAGTAAATTTTTTGAAGATGTTTGTTTATAATTTAGTATATATCTTTATTCTCGATAATCTTTTGTGTCGAAACATATTGGTTTAACTATACATTAATATATTATTTTGTGACTAATTTTTTTTTATGTATCAATAATAGTGTGCATGTAGGGGTGCAAGAGGAACCGGAACCGGCTAAAACCGAACCGGAACCGAGGCATGCTAACCGGTTCCAATTCCTTCTTTTTATGAACTTTCTTACCGGTTCGATTCCGGTTCTTGACAAGAACTGGCGGGAACTGAACCGGTAACGCCACTAAGTGCAGGGGTATTATTTGTAAATGCGTAAATATACCCGTCAAATAATGTACGTGTTAAGTTATTACTACCATCATTAAAATATAGTAAGAACATATATTGGTTTATTATGTTATGTAGACAATTTTTCAAATAATTAGTAAATTTATATGATATTTTATTCTGCAAGTGAAAATAGAAATATAGTAAATAATGTCGTACATGATATGCAATGCTTAAAAAAATGCTTTCTAAGGGTTTAAAGATTAAAATAAAAATTTATTAAGCGTCTTCTTGGTTGTTTGACTACTGACTTTTTTTTTTCTTAAATTTTTTTGGAAGACTTGATACTTTTTTTTAATCTTTCTAGCATTTATGAAAAATGACTGAGAGATATCGTGGTTTTTTTTTTTTTTTTTAAATGTTTAGGACCAATAGGTGAAAGATATATAATTTATTTTATAATAACTCGTGGATTTTTTTTCCTACTATTATTTATTGGGTGAGAATTTATGAGTCACACTTATACTATATTAAAAAAAGTGATTTGGAGGAAAAACTTTTGATTTCTTTTTTTACTCTTACTAATTCTTATAGTGAGTTGTTTTTTGCCGTTTATGAAATTTATTTTCTTTTACAATTATTATATTCTTAATAATTGAAAATCATATAATAAATAAATTATGATCAATGTTCTAAATAAATTATTCTATAATCATAATATGACGTAATTTTTAAAATGATTGAAAACCATTTGACCAAAAGTTACAGTATAATATAATATATTTTAAGATGGTTGTGTTTTTTGAAAAATGAAGGTAGAGATATTTGTACACAATTTTATTCATTTTTTAATTAGAAAAAAACTAATATACTTTTAAATTTTGTAATGTAATTTATAATTTCTATAATATTCTATATTTATATATTTTTTAATTAATATAAAAAGTTAAATATTTGAGTAATGTGACTAATTATGTTATTATTAACTTTCAATCAATACTACTGTCAATTGTATTAAATATTTTTTTAAGTCATTAAATAAGTTTTTTTTTTGTTCGTGTAGACATTTTGTATTGAATGAGTTTAAGTATTTCTTATTTATAACTTAGTAAATTAGTATGATATAATAAGAAGTTTAATGACTATTTGGTTATTACGTTGTATATTTTTTATTTGCACAATTCAATTCAACGAGGATAGATAACACGGGGTACAATAATTTGAAAAGTAATGTTTGGTTTTTCCTTGACTATTGATTTATATAAGAGAATTGTTAAAAATGAGACGCCTATTCAAATTATCTTTATCCTCGAGTTTCTTATTCTCTTATTAAATTATTATCTTACTATTTTTCTTTTCATTATTTTATTCTTTAATCTAAATGTATATGTTTTTGCTTCGCAAGTCATATATGGAGTTTATTTTGTAATAAATATGGATTTTTTTAATAATAAAAAAAATATTTTTTTATTCGGAAAGAAAACATGAGCTTTATATTTAAAAAAAAAATCAACTATCAAATAAATCAATCAATTTTAGTCTATTAAATTAATCAGTATTTTAATATTAAGAATGTAATTTGAAGCCAACCTAGATATAACTAAATGGTTGTAGGTTCCTGATTAGATCGTCTCGAATTTTCGAATTTCTAACTCTCCAAGTTTGATATAATATTATAAAAGATAGAAAAAAAAACTTAATTTGCAATTTATTAAATTTTAAAAGATTAAACTATTTTTTTTTTTTAAAAATGGTCCATCTTAAAACATGATATAAATCCATTAATTTGTTTTCACATTTGTTTGTTGGCCGATTCGTTAATTCCCGTCCTCGTTCGAGGGAAAATTTGGCGCTTTTAATTATTATTGGGAGAAAAAAAAAATAACGAAATTTTTAGTAGGAAAAAAAAAAAAAACAACAAGAAGAAGAAGAAAAAGAAAAAGTTCTGCAACAACTTTATAATGGATGGAAAAAAAATGGTAGGGACAGTCAGATCCATCTAATTGACCGCAAAAAACCATTATTAGGGCTTTAATTTCCAATCACCTTTCCCCAAACTTTTACCGATTCAATTTCATGGACGCCGGAGCTGCTTCTTTGCCGGACGATACCGTCATGTCGGAGGCTACGCCGCCTCCACCGCCGTCTACGGGGATTGAAAATATTCCGGCGACTTTAAGCCATGGAGGAAGATTTATTCAGTATAATATTTTTGGTAACATCTTCGAAGTTACAGCAAAATACAAACCTCCAATTATGCCTATTGGCAAAGGCGCTTACGGCATCGTCTGGTTCATAAGATCCCTAATCTATCTTCTTCTTTATTTTCGATGGTTTTCTGTTTGGGATTTTGTTTCTTTCTTTGTTATTGTTGATTTGTGGAATTGATTTTGATTGATTAGTTCTGCTTTGAATTCCGAGACGAACGAGAATGTGGCGATTAAGAAGATTGCTAATGCGTTTGATAATAGGATCGATGCGAAGAGAACTCTCCGTGAGATAAAGCTTCTTCGGCATATGGATCATGAAAACGTCAGTGAGTAATTAGAAGATAATGACATTTTTTCGTTTCTTATTCTTGTCTTTTTAATAGCTTAATTGAGTTATAGGATTTTAATTGCATCTTCGATTATTTCAACTTAAAATGGGAAGAGTTATGATCGTAAACATTGCTTGTAATTGTAGCTAATTTTGTATTGATTTTCCCTTATTTGACCAAAAATCGGAGAAGTAAAATTTTACCTGGTGTCATTTCTATTTTCCCTCATCATTTGGTGTATGGGTAAAGAGAACTATACTTAAGTTTCTGGACAAAGTAATAATCTTGAAGCGTAAAATAAGAAAGATGAGATAAAGGAGAAATAATTCTATTCCCATGTCTGAAATCAAATTCAGAACTCCTATGATTATATTTAGGCTGCTGGGAAGGTAATTCTTTTCATCACTGATTTTGTTCTATTAATCTTGTATCATGAAAAATTTCCCCCATTTTTCTTTAAATAAGAAATGGGACTTTCATTGAGGAGGATGAAATCCAAGATTTATTGGAATTTGGAAAAAAGCAATGGAAAAGGAAACATAGATGCATAAAGTCCCCTCAAACAAACATAATAACTTTTCATGTTTATCATTGATTGTTAAGAGCTGGAACAGTGGTCTATCCCGAATCCCTGGTTATAGAAGATTTAAGCAATGAAAGTGTTCTGTATTCCAAATTTTCCTGATACCAATCCCTTTGTCTTGAAGAATGCATTCATATATCCTATGAAATAGGTAACGGGGTAGCATAACATAAAACTCCTTATTAGAGAGAGTAGGAAGTGAAAATACAGAAATACAGAACTCAACTGGTTAGGCACCTGCTCTCTTCTCAAAAGGTCGAAGGTTCGAGTCTCCCCTCCCCCAATTTGATGTAATATCTAAAAACATACAGGAATACACAACTCAACAAACAGATTTAATGTTCAGTTCTGTTATCATTATAAAAAAAAATTAATGTTCAGTTCTGTTATTTGTTTCCATTCAATCCTCATATAAAACAACATTTATTGGTGTAAAAATCACAAATCAAATGAAATTAAAAACCCTAATGGATTATATTTTATACTTTGATATGAAATATAAGATTTTTCTTTTTCGCGGATGGGTAAGTCATACTATAATTCATAGGAATTCTAAAGCAATGAAAATTTAAAATATTATAGAAAATAGTCATATTGCTTTAATTGCTCCTGCATTGATTGGTGCTGTCTTGTGTATCAACAAGATTGTGGGGCTTATATTTTTGACAAAAATTAAACTTTAACCCTATTATAAGCAAGAGGATCTCTTTTAGTGAACTAAATGATACTCAGGTAACATGAAAAGCTGCACTTAGCAATCAATAATATAACCATTGGCTTAAGTTGGATGCACAATATATTGAAGTTATTTAAATTTTTCTATGGAGTATTATTATTCTCTTGAAAATTCATTGGTGTTATGATTTATTATTTTCTTTTAATGAACTTTTATACATATTCCATTGAATTTTGTTGTGCTATATTTTCACTTAATTCTATGAACCGATATTCTTTAGTTTCATGATAGTTTATATGCTAGCGCAATAATGTTGTGGCGTTTTATATGTTACTTTAAATTAAACTATTGTACATTTGGCAGGCCTTTTTAGATGCTGTTTTTAAAAGCAACTTTCTACTTTTCAAACAAAAGTTAAGTGAAAACATGTTTAAATGAATATTTTAAAAGTTGTTTTTCTCTTGTTTTCTTTTAGTTTTTCACAGACCAATTTTTTAAGAAAACTATGGTTATTTTTTCTTTCCAAAATCATAGATTTGTGATTCTAAATATACATATATCCCAGCCATTAAAAAATTGCTCTTAAAGGCTGTTATGAAAACAAAAGAAGAAAACAACTTCAAATAGGCCCTTATATGATGTTTAAGAGCATTATTAACCGATGAGGTGCCATTATAGTGTGTTTTTGTAATGTCAGTTAACTTTTATTGTTGACATTGGTCATTCAGGTTGTTGCAATTAGGGATATCATTCCTCCACCTCAGAGGGAAATATTTAACGATGTTTATATAGCATATGAGCTAATGGATACTGACCTTCATCAAATAATTCGCTCGAACCAAGGATTATCAGAGGAGCATTGTCAGGTTATATTCTATACATGTTCTTGTTATTGGATTGTTTCTGCATTTTTAAGAATTAGATAGATATCAACTTGATCAATTTGGAATGTATACATTTCCAATTTTTTAAATTAAATCCTTACAAGCATATTTTGGTTCCTCCTTTGCCTAAATCCTAAGAAACATATCAACTTACTGGATCAAAAGCGGACCTTTGCAACCCTAAGTTAAGAGGCCGAAGATTGTTATATGAATCATATGTTTTGGTTGACTTTTCCTTCTGAAGTTTTTTCTTCCTTTATCTCTTTGATATCGTTACTTCTTCAAGATCCTGGACTAACTTTAAAAGGTATCTCAAGTACCACACCTTGTAGGGGGTTGCATAGGTCTTCTTTAGAATGGAATTACTAACTTGAACACAGATCTTAGGTCTATTGAAAAGATTGCAGCTACATTATTCTCCATGCCCTTCGGCAAATGTCTACACTTATTTATTTATTTTTGTAATTATCTTGTGATTTTGTACTTTACTACTTGGAGTCTCCCTTGAACTTGGTTATAGATAGGAGGATGCCTGATTCTTCTGTTCAGGGTGATATTTTCCCGTTTTTGTGTTTGCTCTTTGGTGGCTTGGGCCTTGTACTAAGACAAATCTACATATAAACTAAATTGGCTTGAAAGAAATAGAAGGATCTTTAGAATTAGGTGAGGTTAAAAAACTGTTAGAGTTTATTCGGTGGTCTTTATTTATTCCTTCCACCTTTTTGTTTAGTCTTTTTTTATTAATTATGACCTCTCTTTGATTTGTGCTAATTGGAGTTCCTTTTTGCAAGTTGTAATTGGCTTTCTCTTTTGCAATTTCATTCATACAATGAATTTTTTTTAATCTAAGAAACAAACAAAGTGAAATATTTGCCTGTATTATTAAAGTAAGATTATCATCCGTCAGATTTAAAGATAAGAAGAGTTATCCAAAGCAAAGAAAGTGAAATATTGGACTTTCTGATCATTTGATTGGAAACATTTGAATCTATACATGACTAGAAGAGTTATCCAAATCGGTATTTGAAGATAAGAAATAGAAAACATCACCTTGTCTTGGAACACGGGTACCATATTAGAATAATAATACTCTGTTTCTTGAATCATTTCTTTCAACTTCTTAAATGAGCTTTTACTAAAGATCTTTAGTTGACCACCTGGTACGTTAGTCTTTGCAGCCTTAATGCTTGTGCTTGTTATATTAATTGTCACAAGTTTGGCTGCTCAACACCTTACATGAACTTACTGATCATTACTTTATTTACCTGTTCAGACTTCGAATTGGGATTGGATGAAAAGTTATTTGGTTTACTTCCTTGAATCAATGGAATTATTCCCAATTTTGGTGTGGGGCCTAGAGATTGGAATCATTCCTTATTTAACCAATCAAGATTATTTGTTTGCTGGTCGATAAGATTATCTTCTAGAAAGTTTAAATTAAACCAAGTAATACATACAGATCATATATAATTTAATCTGAACTTTAAAAACAATAAGCTAACTGAATAAGATAAAAATATTAAAGAATGATTCAAACTTCTTTAACATAAGGTCACCAAGTCTTCAACAGCATGCCATGCTGTTGTTACTGTTCAACATGATTGATTTTGTCTTTTGTATAGACTAATATTCTAATTTTTTTTTATGGTGGGATGAGAAACAAGTGTATAATATGTATAGACTATGGAGCTTTAAAGCTTTGCACCCAATCAATGCTTCTCTTCAAGTATTTTACTATTTTGTTACCATTTCAACGTCCTCTATGGACAGTATTTTTTTATTAGTTTTTACATCATTATAATTACTATTTTCATGCATTATGCAGTATTTCCTCTATCAAATTCTCCGTGGATTGAAGTACATACATTCGGCAAATGTTCTGCACAGGGATTTGAAGCCTTCCAATCTGCTATTAAATGCCAACTGCGACTTGAAAATATGTGATTTTGGACTTGCTCGTGTTACTTCAGAAACTGATTTTATGACAGAATATGTGGTTACAAGATGGTATCGTGCTCCAGAGCTACTACTGAACTCGTCAGATTATACGGCAGCTATTGATGTCTGGTCTGTTGGTTGTATTTTTATGGAACTGATGGACAGGAAGCCCTTGTTTCCTGGTAGAGATCATGTACATCAATTACGCTTGCTTTTGGAGGTACATTGTTAATCACTCTCGGTATTCTTCATGTTGGGTTCTCAAGAGATTATTGACATTGAACAAAATCAATGCTAAACTGAAAGTAATCTTTGCTGAATTTGGCGGTCAATATGGCAACAAACAGCTTGAGCTTTTGATGAACCATTCTTTGAATGGTGCTTGTGTGTCCATTTCCTTGTCTCCTTTTATGACTAAATCAAATTACTTCAAGGATAAAATTATTAGGCGCGCACACACATATCTGAATAGCAACAGTTCGGAAAAATGTTTCTAGAAACCTCTAAGAAATATATTCTCTCTTACAATCACGTCTTGTTCAAGTCATTTTTTATGTGTTCACTATTTTAATGTGCTCCACCATGCAGCTGATTGGCACCCCATCAGAGGCTGATCTTGGTTTTCTGAATGAGAATGCTAAAAGATACATACGACAACTTCCTCTTTACCATCGCCAGTCATTCACTGAAAAGTTTCCCCTTGTCCATCCTGCAGCCATTGATCTGGTTGAGAAAATGTTAACATTTGATCCTAGACAGAGAATCACTGGTGAGTTACAGCTTTACTGTCTCTGAATTAAAAATGGCACATATAATCCTAAGGTTGTATCATATCCTGTAGTATGATAATAGGGCATTCCTTATTTAGTTGGTCTCTTCAATTTAGTGAAGATCCTAATTAGGATTCTGCCAAATTAAATCTGGTCCGAGTTTTGCTAGTAATTTCCTCAATTCAGGTGTCTGAATTGACAGATTTCTGAGCAATGAAGACGGCCTTTCTTCTGATTATTCATTCTTTTGCTTTGAAAGATGTAGTGTATGTGTATGTGGGTTTTGTGGGCAAGGCTTAGGCATCACATTGTTTTCTAAATGAACATTGATATGTATCAAATGAGCCTGTGCTAAATATTAGATTTGGAGAGAAACTTTTATCATCTGTCTACACTCAAAATCTTTAGCTGTTGTGTAAATTGTGACGTTTGTCTCTGGATGGTGTTTCATTGGTCTGGCTGCAACTTGTAATTATTTTCCTTTTCACCATTTAGAATGATGGGTTTGTTAATATTTGTCTCTGGATGGTGTTTGATTTATTTTTTGCAGTTGAAGATGCGCTAGCTCATCCTTATTTAACTTCATTACACGACATTAGCGACGAGCCCGTCTGCATGACGCCCTTCAGCTTTGATTTTGAGCAGCATGCACTTACGGAGGAACAGATGAAAGAGCTGATCTATCGAGAGGCGCTTGCATTTAACCCCGAGTATCAGCAACAATAAGGAGCCACGCTTATTTATTGGTGGATTGTTTAATCAGTACGATCTCTTTGTTCTGTATGTTCATTATTAATTTCTTTGTGTATATGTACTGCATCCATGGCCACTGACTTCAGAATTAAATCTGTCAAAAACGGCCGGAATTAGGAATGATCATGAAGTTGTTTGTATTTGCCTTTCTTCTTATTCTACTTGTATTTTTCATTAATGGAATCAGGGCTGTTCATTTGGAGTTAAAAAACTGAATACTCTTCCCATATCATTCTGGCTACTCTGTGACACAACTGTAGACTAGAACCTCACAAAAAATAATTATCAATTCTCCTTTCCCCTTTCCCCTTTTATTCTGAATGAATCAGCAGAGTTTTTAAGTTTTTTTTTTTCCTCAGAGTGGGAGAATTTGAATCTAGGATTGATACTTTAATCTATCATCATCGAGTTGCCGTATCGGATTTATTTTTATTTCGAATTGTTTGTGTAACTATCAAAACCTACAAAATTTCCAGGAATTTTTTTTTGGTCATAAAATACTTGAATGGAAAGAGCGACTCTATAATATTTATTGATTGATATTATGATTTTTTTTAATGACATGATTTTCATGAAAATATTGTAAAAAAAGATGAAATTATTTAAAATATTCCAACACTATCACCATTAATATCAATATTCTGGTTTGTTCAAAGTTATTTGCATGTGTTCCATTGTTCTTTAAATAAATGTATTGAGACTTTGGGGTGGTGAAGCCGAAAATATCAGCTGAGAATTCATTTTCAGAAGCTGAAGGTTCTTTACTGCGGAAGAGTGATTCTGATCACTCGCCGCGTTCTTGTTTCCAAATTCAAATTCAAGGCAAGTCTCAATTTGAAGCTAGTAATCAAAATCACATAAAAACTCATTGAGATTTAGTGTCCGTTTGCGATAGTTTTTAAAAGTGTTTTTGAATAAACAAAACGTTTTTGGTGACTATTAAAAAGCACTTTTAAATACCATTAAAAGTTATCTCAAACGGGCCACTTTTATCTTATCTATATGATTCAATTTACAATGATGCTTTGCTCATTTCCTGCTAATTTTTAATCTTCTTTCATTCCCTCATTTTACAAGTCAATAATGCAGGTTTGTAACGATTTTTATAACCTTTTCATTATGTAAGGCTTTTTAAATTGAATAATCAATTAGTTGGATGTGGTATAAATTATGTGATTTGAATAGACTATCCTTTATTTATAGCGAGTCATGGACAAAGTAAAACTTCATTTATAATTTCTTCCAGACCGCCATGATCGAGTTTACTCGAAGTATTCTCCATTTTTATAAGAGTTACTTCTCGTTGTTCAGATTGTCTTTGGAGGTGGTGCCTTTTGTTCTTAAAATATGGAATTGAACTTGTTCCTATCTTTTTCCATTTGCAATAATTTTCTATCTCTCTGGAAAAATAAGGATTAAGAAATGGAAGATTAATACTGGAATTTCAGATGACACTATATAATTTTTTACAAGAAAAAGTTGAATAATGAGACAACCCATAAAACCCAACTTCAGATCTCTGCTCGAAAAACCTTGGATTAAAGACTCAAATGGTTCATCTGCAATCCATGAGCAACCCATTCTTTTTAATGCTTATTGAAATTAGTAGTTTTAATTAAACACAAATATCCATTTATACACATCTGACTTTCAAACCAAAACAAACCCTTTTATACACCCAGAAACTATCAAACCAATCTAAATTTATTTCATATAACTTAATGATTTCTATAAAATAATTAGTTGGAGCAATTTAAATATTATTTTTCATCCAATAAATTTAAATTTAAAACCACAATTTTTAGATATCATTTTATGAATTAACATTTATAAAAATAGTAAAAGTTTTGAAATTTTTTAATAACTGCATTTTTTTTCCTCCTTGACTCGAAGAAAGTATGGAACCCAACCCAGTCACATGTTCAAAGAATTTCATTTTTTTTTTAATTTTCAAAACTTTTGTTATTTTTAAAAATATATATTCAAAAAACACTATCTAGAAAGTTCTCCTTTTAATTTAAAATATATAAAATTAGGTAACTAGATCATAAAATTACTATTATTTAACTTTTATTTTACAAAATTTTAAATTAAACAACATAAGTAACTTGAACAAACTCAACCTAAATTTTTTTAGAGTTGAATCCATTACAGGATGAAGAGTCATTTAAATGGTACAAGTTATAAACCGAACAATTAGATTAGGTTAAAAAATGTCATAATCAAAGTTAAGCATAATCTACTATTTAATGTAACCATCGTTCATTTCATCTTTTTTTTTTGGCCAATGAATTAAATATAAAGCGTCCGTGGACAATTATATGCTTATATTATATGATTAGCCATTCCTTGATCGGGTCCATACGGGGAAGGGTGGCACGATATGGTTGATTTCTAGCTTACGTATTTTATTTGATGTGAATCTCCCAATAGATTATAATTGCTATATTTTGTCAAATTACCAACATCAATACCGTGCCCACAAAATTCACTATTTAATTGAATCATTAAAAAAAGTGTTTTTTTTTTGGTAGAAGGGTTAGGGTGGGGTGGGTTTTAGTAGCCTGAGATTGTGAAACCTGAGTTTAGATAGTTTATTCTATGTTTGGATGTGTAGGTAGGGGTGGATTCAGATTTTTTTTAGAGGGCCAAAAATTATCTAATGTTAATTTTAAAAAATAAGGGGGGCAAAATAGGTCAATAATGCTAAAATTTCAATTGTTTTACTTAAAATAATACTATTTTATTTAAAAAATTTCATTATCTTAAAAAATGGGGGGGGCTGCCCCCCTTAGCCATAAGGTGGCTCCGCCCCTGTGTGTAGGGGTATAAGTTTTATTGTGTTGTTTAATTATTTAGTGAGAGGTTAGAAAACCCATCAAAGCCTTAAAATCCATAGATTTAATAGACTAAACCCGGGATTATAAAAGTCCAGTTAATAAACACGGAGTAGACTATTAAAGCTCACCCCATTTTAACCCTTCTACCGAACAAATATTTGAAAAATTGTATTTCTTAGACTGAGATTTTATCAATCTCACTATAAAATTAGATTAATCTCAATTTAAGAAATATTATTTTTTAAAAGGCGGAGGTGGTTTTTGAAAAAACCCATTAAAAAAAAGTAATTAATTTCAAGAATTAATTACAGTAATAACCACTTTAATTCACCCAATTACAATAGTGCCAGTGGTTATGATTTTATTCCATTTTTACCCAAAAAACACCATTTATGGATTATGGTGGTAATTTGGTGGTTTCCGATTTCATTTTTTACCATCTTACTCTTTTAACTCTCTTCATAATCATATCTTATTAATTGCAAATCATTTAAATTTATAATTTATTTAATTATTTATTTTGAATTTAAATCAATTGAATTCTTATTTAATGAAAAAGATCTTTAACCTAAATATCTTCCATCATTTTCTTCTTCCTCCTCCTTATTCGACCACAACCATCAATGGAGATTTTTTTTCACCGTCTCTATACTTCAGATCCTCATTTACAAAAAAAACAACGGTGAGGTTATGACCGTCACAATCAAATAAAGTTTCAATTGTGATTTCCTTCTTGAGTATAGGAAGATCCTCCTGATCTCCTTCTTATTCGTCGTCACAATCCAAGAAATATACTCGAAATCAATGGAGTTGTGATTGTGATTTGTTGGATTTTTCACAATCTCCTTCTCTGTTCAGATCCTCGTTTTTCTTTCTTCGATTTGGTCGATTCTGAAACGAAATTGGCCTTCTCTGTATCCGAGAAATCGATGAAGGCAATCGTTGTTGTGGCTCGTGTTGCTGTTCAATTGATGAAGAAAGTGTTAATTATTGATTAATGATTAGGATGAATGGGAAAGAATGCTAGCAATCATCTCAGCCAATAATCAAGCAGCTTTCGTCATTGAGAAGTGGCATAGATTTCTAGAAGAAATGACAGGCTGGCAAATGACAAATTCTGTTATTCCAAATCTTTAGATTGTGTTTGATATTCTTGTTAAGAGTTACTGGTGTTATTAGTGAGTTTGTGATTGGATTTGAAGTCTAAACTCAACAGAAAGCAGCAACAAAAGGTACTTTTAAGTAAACGTTTATTTTTGTTCAACATTTATTTTTATTTTCTATTTACATATCTATAGAAACTTTGACCTATTTTTCATCTTCAATTTTGTGCCTTCGCTTTATCTCTGAATGAATTGTTTTTCTCTTTTGTTTTTACTTTCAGTTTCTATTTTGTTTTTCGATCTTGCTAGTGATTTTTCTTGCGGATGAGTCGGATCTAGGGTTCTAGTTGTAGATCTATCATTTATTCGCTTATATATTTGATGATTTTTTTGATTTTTTTTATCCAGATTTGAAAGATTTTATTAAAATGTTTATTTTTGTTCAATCTTTATTTTAATTTTCTATTTACATATTTTTAATAATTGTTACCTCTTTTTCATCTTCAATTTTGTGCCTTCTATCAATTTTAAGTACACATCAATAAATGTTTACTAAAAGTAAACAGTTTATAAAAATTTGTACCTTTCAATTCTCCGGCGAACTCGCGTTATCTGTATTTTAGTAGGATAAGTTACTTTTAATTAAATGTTTACTTTTTATCTCTGTATTTTGTAGGAGGGCGAACAAGAAAGACATTCGAATTTTCCTGAAAGAAGAAGTCAGAAGTTTGAAGATTTTTCTTTTATTTTCTGTTATAGTTTAATTTTTGTTTAGATTTGATTTTTTCATTAATTTTGTAAAATTTAAGGGATTTTTATAAATTTCCTTAAATTTTGAATAAGTTAAGGAGAAATTAAATCGGGAGAATGTTTGTCTTTTTACAATGTAATTTAATTTGGCCGGTTTTTGGGTAGTTTTGATATATGTATATATATATATATATATAAAAGATACGATTTTCTTGAAATTTCTATTTATTAAATGATTATTATTGAAATTAACCCTAATTTTAATCGTATGAAAATGAGAGGTGTCAAGGTTTTACTTTTGAGGGAGAGATTATTCGAAGGGGCGGCCATAATGTGGCTGCCCCTCCAAATCGTGACATATGTCCATGCATACTAATGGAATCAGAGGGGAACGGAGCTTCCGTGTTTTTTTTTCTCTCTTTAAATAAATGTGCAATGGCAGAAAGAGTACTCTCCTTTACCATTTTCTTTTAGAGAAAAAAATCACCATTTGAATTTATAATACTATAAAAAGTTTTATTGTTAGAAAGTTAAATATATCGAGAAAAAACTTCAATTTAGACTAAAAAATAACAATTTTATGTATTTTTATTATTTGAATAGAAATATTGTATTATTAATTTTAATTTACGTATTCTATATATTAATTTAAAAAATACATGAAAGTAATAATTTTTGTTCTAAAAACTTGGTAAAAATATTATCTATCCTAACAACAAGTTTTCTTATTTTTAGAAGAATTTTTTTTTCCAACAACCCTAAAATATTAAAAGTAATTATTTATATTTTAAAATAAATTTAATTAAAAAAAACAGTTTAAACAATTGATCTTCTAAACTTTATAAAATATTAAAAGTAGACTCATAAAAAATAAATTTGATGAATTATCTCTTAAAAAATTTTAATCCCTAAAAAATACTGTAAAAACAAAAAACGGATCTTTAAATCAATTGGACGGGACTGATGAGACTGAAGAAAATTTTTTCGCCACAACTATACAATGGTTTTGGGGTCCGAGTCAAGACTGAAGATCCGACCCATAGAGATTTTATAGAATAATTAGTAAATTAATAATTTAAATGTAGTAAGTTATTTGTTTTAAAACTTTATGGATCTAATTTTAATGCTTTATAATATTTAGAAGATAGATTGTTTAGATTGAAAATTTGGAGATATAATTGTTATACCTAGTATAGTTTATATAATTTTAATATAATATTTTTATATCTATTTCAAATTATTAAGTCAGTGATATTAATTTCATTATTGAAATACCTTATTTTTAGTCCAAATTAAAGTTTTTTCTCGACATATTTAACTTTCTAAACATAGTATTATAAATGCAAACGGTGATTTTTTTTTTCTCAAAAGAAAATGGTAAAGAACACTCACATTTATTGTAAAAAAAAAAAAACCGGAAGCTCCGTTCCCTTTGATTTCGTTAGTATGCATGGACAGATGTCACGATTTGAAGGGGCAGCCACAGCCGCCCCTTTGAATAATCTCTCCTTTTGAGGTGGCGCCAATAGTGTCTCCCTCGTTTGGTTGGCATTGTGCGTTTCAATGCAAAATATAAATACTAATTTAATTAATAACCTTTACTCAGTTCCCTGTACGCCCAACCACATGATTCACGATTTTTAAGATTCATTGCGTGTCTTACTGTCGTGTTTGAATTTATTCATTTTCATTCCAAAAAAAAAAAAATCAAGATAATTCTAATGAATTCCCATTTTTAAAAAAGTCAAAGATTCGAATTGCCTTCTTTATTTTTTTAATAATTTTTCTCTCTATATTTATGACGATTGGGGTGAGAATTGAGCTATTTTTTTTTAAGAGAATACTTAAATATTCACTGGTGAGTATGAGTTTATACTCAACATTCTAGGTGTTATTTTATTATTAGATAAAATATATTAATGATAATAAATATAAAAGTTTCTTTTAAAAAATATGTGAGTCTCATTAGTATTTTATCTAATAGAAAAGTGACATATAGAAAGGTAAGTATAAACTTATACCCCCTAATAAATACTCAAATATTCTCTTTTTTTTAAGGTGAAACTATTTGCGTTAATCAATAGCGTGATTAATTTTTCTCCCTCATAATAACATTGCATGAAAGTTATTTTCTCTTTCATGAACGTGTCTATCCTTTTTTTTTTCCACTTATTATATATTATATAAATAATCCATTTAATACCTCAAGATAAAGAAGGGGAAAGGAGAAGAAATACAAAGCCAGGGAAAAGAAAAGGAAGATATTGAGTGACAAAAGGAAAACAATGGAGAAAAATGTTGCAAACATTCTGGTATTTCCATTCCCATCACAAGGCCACATTAACCCTCTTCTTCAATTCTCAAAACGTCTCATCGCAAAAGGAATCAAGGTAACTTTGCTCACAACTTTACATGTAAGTAACCACTTACAATTGCAAGGTCTTTCTTCCAATTCTGTCAAAATTGAAGTTATTTCCGACGGCTCCGAAGATCGTCAAGATACCGATACTCTTTCGATAACGATGGATCGTTTTCGACAAAAAATGACTCAAAACTTGAAAGATTTCATGGAAAAGGCAATGGTTTCTCAAAATCCACCAAAATTCTTTATCTATGATTCAACAATGCCTTGGGCTTTGGATGTGGCTAAGGAATTTGGACTTGAAAGAGCTCCTATATACACTCAATCTTGTGCATTAAATAGTATAAATTATCATGTTCTTCATGGGAAATTGAAGTTTCCTCCTGAAACTTCAACTATTTCATTGCCTTCTATGCCTTTGCTTTTGCCTAGTGATTTGCCAGCTTATGATTTTGATCCTTCTTCAACTGAGACTGTAATTGAGCTTCTTACTAGTCAATATTCCAATATTGAAGATGCAACTCTTCTCTTACTCAACACTTTTGACAAGTTGGAGGATGGGGTATGTATTCTTCTGCTTCTTTCTTTTGGTTTTTACTTCTTTTTATGAACTTTGTGTGTAATTTTGTTTACGCTCTCCCTCGGTTTATTGGATGTGACCGCTACAATATGACTTCTTACTCAAAACTATTGAATCAATATAACCGTTTCTCTCTTACTAAAAAAAAATAGATCTAAAACAATTTATAAGTGAAGAGTCACATTGTTACAGTCTCAACCTATAATTTATTTTTTATGTCCACTAGAAATGAAAAGATTAAACCCTTTTCTTCTTTCATTATGAATATTTATTGATAAGTAGGATTTGTTATTTACTATGACTGGTAATAAATTACATAGGTGGTATTCTATTAATTTCTTTAAAAAATGTACTGTTTTTTTCAAGAAACAAATTGAAAATTTGTTATTTTTGGAATGAATCAGATAATCCAGTGGATGGAGAGCCTGGGCCGCCCAGTCAAAACCATAGGACCAATTATCCCATCAGCATATTTAGACCAAAGGCTGAAGGATGACAAACACTATGGCTTGAGTCTATTCGAACCCAAGGAGGATGCTTGCTTGAAATGGCTAGACACCAAGCCAGCTGGTTCAGTCATTTACGTCTCGTATGGTAAATACTAAACCATCACTAAACTCAAATGCTTAAACTGTCGAACTAAATCAACGCGTAAAGAATTTACAACAAATAGATTTGAATTTAATTAAGATCTCTGTTTTGTTCTGTTTCGATAACGTGTTAAATCACCACGACGTGTTTGAATATATTCTCGACAGGTAGCATTGTGGTGATGGGAGAAGAGCATATAAAAGAACTAGCTTTGGGAATAAAAGAAAGTGGGAAATTCTTCTTGTGGGTAGTAAGAGACACAGAGGCAGAAAAACTTCCTCCAAACTTTGTGGAAAGTGTGAGTGAACAAGAACAAGGGCTTGTGGTGAGCTGGTGCTCACAGCTGGAAGTGTTGGCTCATAAATCCATCAGCTGTTTCATTACTCATTGTGGTTGGAACTCAACTCTTGAGGCATTGTGCTTGGGAATTCCTATGATTGGAATCCCACAATGGGCTGATCAAATTACCAATGCTAAATTTATTCAAGATGTTTGGAAAATTGGGATAAGGGTGAAGTTGAATGACCAAAGAATGGCTACTAAAGAAGAAATAAGCAAATGCATTGGGGAAATAATGGAGGGAGAGAGGGCGGAAGAGATTCGGAAGAACTCATTCGAGTGGAAGAATCGGGCGAAAGAAGCCGTCGATGAAGGCGGCAGCTCGGATAAGAACATCGAGGAATTTATCGCCATGATTACTCAAACTTGAGAGTCATTTGATTAGTTTTGATTGAAGGACAATGTGCCTTAGAAGTCAAGTTTACTTGATGATGTAAAACAGAGTCGGAAAAAGTCGATAAACAAGGAATCGATGGTTAACTGTGTCGATAAAA
Organism: Gynostemma pentaphyllum; assembly: GCA_028015215.1. NCBI lineage: Eukaryota > Viridiplantae > Streptophyta > Magnoliopsida > Cucurbitales > Cucurbitaceae > Gynostemma > Gynostemma pentaphyllum. Next base: position 46,648,889 of record CM051350.1, on the reverse strand, counting down.
CTTGGTGGTTGTCTTGCTTGTACTCACCTACAATAGCAGGTGGTCACATAGATCCATTTAAAACTGAATAAATTTCCCCCCTAATTTTCTCACTTCCTAGTATAGGTTTGTCGGGAGATCATTCTAAGTTTTTTTTCAATAAAAATGATACTTCAATTGTGGCTTGCAACATAATTGGGAAATTTGCTGAAATGACCTCGAGCTCTAAAGAAACTTGACATTCATTTCTAATTTTTATATTTAAGACTTTTTTGCTGATGTCACTATTGGGTGAAAAAATTTAAAAGTCTAAAAAAGTATTTTGCTCATAATTTTTTTTTTAAAATTGAGATTGTTATGAATTTAGATTCGATAGATAGATAATGAAAAATGAATGAAATTGATAGTTTATTTGCGCGAAACGGAGTTCGGATGAACAAGTTACGGTCATAATACAAAAATGTTGTAAAAACAATTCCAAATTTTTGAGTTGGTTAATAAGTGATTTATATTGAATTTCATATTTTGTACTATAAGTGAATTACTAATTCAAACATTAATCATTATTAATCAGTGATTAACGCAATTAAAATTTCTATATTTGCAAATGCTTTAATATATTAACAAATATTGCATCAAATCGTCTACTCAATGAAATTTCTCTGTGTATTTATTAAGAATAATAAATAAATATTGAGGTCTACAACTTTTAATCATTTCTATATGTTTTATTATTACTTAAGGGAGTAAGTATAACGAGAGTGATAGAAATTTTCTCCAAATCTATTGTTTTTTTTTTAGCAGGAACTTAAAAACAACAGCCAACAAGGCAAAACAAAAAATCCAAAATAGATCTGTTTAGGTTTTTTTTTAACAGAGCGTTTATTAATAATTGTAATCGAAAATAATTGGAATATTAAATTATTTAATATTTTGGTAGGGGTGAAATAAAAACAAAAAAACCCCAAACAAAACCACCCCCCCGAACCAAATCAAACCGGTTTGGTTTGGTTTCTCTCTTGATAAGCACCAAACCAAACCAAACCAATAATAGGTTGGTTTGTTTCTTCCAAAACCCCCCCCGTTTTTACCCCAAAAAAAAAACCCCCCCCCCCCCCCCCTCAACAAACCAATTAGGCAAAGTCCCCCCTTTTATGGGAGTGAATAGCGTTAGAGAATTTTATTTTAAGCTTCATCTTTCGATGTTGAACTTTAGATTAACTTTAAAATTTAAATTAATGCTTTAGAATTATTTAATTGTATGTTTTAGTGAAATGTTGATTTTTTTATAACTAAACCCCCCCCAATATTTGATGAAAACAAAATGCGACCTCATCCAAACCAATCGGTTTGGTTTGATTTTACTTTATGTTTGGTTCGGTTCGGTTCTAAAAAATATATAACCAAACCAATCGGCTTTTTAGGTTTTGTTTAAAACCGAACCAAACCAACTTTCACCCCTAATTTTTGGTTGGTTTTGGTCCATTTTCCCTTTTTCCTCAAGTGGTGAGATGAAAATGCAAGCACGTGATTCATGACTGTGAGGTATCGGTAATTGCATCAATATTGCTTTGCAATTGCACGTGAAATCAGCGTTATTTGTCCATTTGGATCTGTCTGTTTTTAACGGTAATTTTATGGCTCTTTAAAATAAACATCGGGTGGGGTGAGGTGAGGTGCAGGTGACTTTTGTTTTTTGTTTTTTTAGGATAAAAATACTTTTTATTTTATTGTTTTTGTTTACAAAACTTATATTTAATCCTCTAATTATTGGAAATAATTCTTCCGTTTGTGGCTAAATTGACGTGATATTTTATATATATTTATATTATATTTTTAAGTAATGTGATATGTTTAATTTCAAGATCACACCAAACTTGATTCACAAATTAAGAAGTTGAAGACTGAGGCTGTGTTTGGCATTTAATCTGACAACGATCTTTTGTTTTTGAAATCAATGAAAACACGGAGTACAATAACTACACGTTTGGTGGAAATTTTTTAAAAACAAAATTTGAATAGGATCCAAATTTTGAGGCAAAATTTTGAAAACACCTTTTTGACGTTTTCCGTGTTTTCGGAAACTTTAGCTCTCTCCATTTCCTACCTCTCTCACAGAACTTTTTGTCTCTTCAATTTTTTATAATTTATTTTACTTTGATAAAATATTTTCACTCTTTGTCTACAAATCCACCCGGTTCATGTGATTTTCTTCTTTTGACATGTGTGAGTTATATATATATATATATATATATATATATATATATATATATATATATATATATATATATTAGGCAATTATTAAAATAATTTTTAAAAAAGGAAGTAATTTATATAATACATAATTTTTAAAATTTATAAAAATAACATATTGTTTCTAGTTCTAGCTCATTAAATTATTGAAAATAAATATACAATTGGTTTTTAATATTTGTTATTTTAACTTTTAAGTTGGACTTTCTAATTATCATCTAAATTATTTTTTACCAACTAAAACTCTAATTTTTATAAGCTAAATGTTAATTTAATTTTGATAAAATAAAAGTAAGATCAATAATTATTTTTTTTATTTCAATAAATTTTTAAAAATTAAAAATATGTTATTTCAATGAACCGAACGCTTGTTCTTGTTCACAATCTTGAATACCCAACTAAATTAAAATTTTGGATCACAATTTTAAATTAAATTCAACCAAACACGGTTTGAACCAATAAATCCCGCAATACAACTTTGAATATATTAGAATCCCGATTTCAATCCCCCCTTCCGCTTCCGCGAACCAAACGGGCCCTGAATTTCTCTGATCCGAATTCTATCAAAATTAAAATAAAAGGAATTAAAAGAATTGTCAGATTAAAGATGATAACCAGTTAAATAATCACTACTAATCATATTTATTCTACAATTTATTTTCCCTCTTTAAAATTTTATAAGAAAAATTATAAAGTAATAGAGTATTAGCTCAATTCGATTATTTTCGAAAGATTATAAAATTGACATGTCAATTTAAAATATTATTATTAATTAATATTTTAATCAATCATTGAATTAATTATCGTTCATAGGAAAAAGATTTAACTACTCCACATTGAGTAAGTATTTTTACTCCCCACTCACAAACATAAAAATATTTAAAAAAATAAGAGATTAACTCGTATTACGTTTTATCCCTTTTTAAAGTATCAATGATTTAACTTAACTTATAAAAAAAAGTTTTTTAATCAAGAGGGGTTGCTTTAAACTTCTATCTCATTTATACTAAATAAAATATGACTTGACCAATTCATCATTCTCAAATTGTATATAACCATGGTTATTACTTCATTTCATTAAAAACACAAAAAAAAAAAAAAAAAGTTGGAAATTTTGGGTATGGAAAAAATGGATGATGGTGTTAATGGAGGAGGAAGAAGAAGAAGAAATGTGTTTGTTTTTGCTTATCCAAAGCAAGGCCACATTAGTCCAATGCTTCAATTCTCCAAACGTCTTGTTTCAAAAGGCCTCTTCGTTACCTTTCTCACTACTACTTCTTCTTCTTCTCAATCTATCAACTTCGATCTTTCTCCTTCTTCTTCTTTGAATCTTCATTTCATTTCCGACGTTCCTGAAACCGACGTTACGAATCTCGAATCATTTTATCGAAGTTTTGAGGCAGCTGTTTCCAAATCCTTTCTTGATTTCTTCACCGGTTCCGAAAATTACACTGAAGGTTTTCTTGTTTACGATTCCGTGATGCCGTGGATGTTCGATCTTGCTAAAGATCTTGGTGTTGAAGCTGCTCCGTTTTTCACTCAATCATCGGCTGTCAACCATATTCTATATCACGTTTATCAAGGATCTTTAAAGATTCCGGCGGAGAATGACTCTGCAATTTCACTTCCTTCGATGCCGATTCTTCAAATCGAGGATCTGCCGTCGTTCCCCTTCAATGATGTCACGGAATCTGTTGTCAACTTCATGACCAGTCAATTTTCCAGTTTTCATCAGCCCAATTGGATTTTCTGCAACACATTTTATCACTTGGAACCTCAGGTATGTTATTACGTACGTGAAATCATATACTTCTTCACATTTGATTAATGAAAACATTATTTTTTTTTTTTTAAATTACATAGATCAGCTTCAAAAAAGGTTTTCCCATAACACGTTTTTCTCGTTATCTCAAGTCTCAACAATGACGAGAGGAAAAAAAATAGTTAAATTCTATTTTAGTTTGACTAAGTAAGAACTCACCATCATCATCTGACTCGCGGCCTAAAGGCTGGCCCAAGATCGGCTCGAGCTCGTCCTAAGAGTCAACATTTGATGGGTTGGCTCGGCTCGTTAAATTGAATTTATATATTTATTTATTATTTAAATTGAATTTTATATTTTACCAATTTAAAGATTAAAGATAAAAAAAATAATATACCTCATTTCTTTTTATATTATATGCTCGAATCACTACAATATAAGTTGAAAAAAATACGTATGATTGACAAATGAGTGAGTGTCAACTTAGTTGTGATGTACTTATATTGTAGTGATGCACTTTATTCTCAAATATTCATGTATGAAATAATTAATAAAAATATCTATTTTTTAAAGTTGATACTTTTGTGTAATTAGTAATAGGATAAAATAAAATAGTTAAATTATTTAACGGATAAAATGGAACAATTTTTGCTTTGTTGCCGTTCAAAATAATAAGTCTAATATATTGATTTTTTTCACTATTTTTTCTATTTAAAATAATAAGTTTAATATGTTAATTTTGTTAACTCTTGATTTTTTTTTTTAAAAAGTGATTCGAAAGTTATGCACCATTAGTTTTTTAGATAATGTAATACAAAAATGAACTCATATGATAAACAGAGCTTGGCTCGATCCAAAGAGCCAAGCTCAAGCTCGGCTTGATGAGCCCAGGCTCTGGCTCGACTCGATGAGGCTAGCCCATGAGCCGAGCCACAAGCCTTAAAATTTTAGATTGGGCTCGAGCCTGAGCCTTCTAATTTTTGGGTCAAGCCGGCTCGACTCGGCCCATTGATGATGGTGAGTAAGAACACAGACAAAATCGTTGTTAATTTAATTTTGACAATCTATTCTTAGTTTTCAAAAATTATTTGAAAATGAATCTATTATTTAGTTAAATATATGTTTAAAATTTGCTATATGAGACGATTTCTATTAAAACAAGTTTACTTCTTTTAAATAAGGTACTTACGTGGATGGCTGATAGATGGCCAATCAAGGCAGTAGGGCCAACCATTCCATCAGCATATTTAGATGGACGTTTGGAGGATGACAAGTCCTACGGTTTGAAAAAACCAAATGATGCTGAAGCCATTGAATGGTTAGATTCAAGGGAAGTTTCTTCGGTCATTTATATTTCATTTGGAAGCTTGGCCATCTTACAAGAAGAACAAGTCCGAGAATTGACATCTTGCCTAAGAGACAACATTAATTTTTCCTTCTTGTGGGTTCTTAGAGAATCAGAAGCCGAAAAACTTCCAGACGACTTCGTACAAGAGACATCGGACAGAGGCCTTGTTGTTAGTTGGTGCCCTCAACTTGAAGTTTTATCTCACAAGGCTATAAGTTGCTTTGTTACTCATTGTGGTTGGAACTCGATGTTGGAAGCTTTGAGCTTGGGTGTTCCAATGGTGGCAATCCCACAGTGGATCGATCAAACGACAAACGCCAAATTCGTAGCCGATGTTTGGGAAGTCGGAGTTCGAGTCAAGATGAATGACAAAAGCATTGCAACCAAGGAAGAAATACAAGCATCTGTTGAAAAGGTGGTTCAAGGTGAGAGGCGAGATGAGTTTAAACAAAACTCTATCAAGTGGAAGAATTTGGCTAAACAAGCTGTTGATGAAGGTGGCAGCTCTGATAAGAACATTGAAGAATTTGTGAAAACAATTGCATCAATCTGACATGTTTGTTAGAGTATAATTAACATGTTCAATAAAAATGATATATTTATTTTTAAAATTCGTTAATCACATACTGATTCCAAGGAAATTGCTTCAGTCATTTACATTTCATTTGGAAGCTTGGCCACTTTTTCAAGGAATTGACATCTTGCTTAAGAGAAAACAAAGATTTTTCCTTCTTATGGATTCTTAGAGAATCTGAAGTCGAAAAACTTCCCAACAACTTTGTACAAGAGACATCAGATAGAGGTCTCATTGTTGATTGGTGTTATCAACTTGAAGTTTTATCTCACAAGGCTGTTAAGTTGTTTTGTAACGAACTTGACTCTCGAAGCTTTGAGCTTAAAAGTGTCGATGATAGCGATTCCATAATGAATTGATATGCTGTGTTTGTTTCCCTTTGATTTGGTAAGATTTCAAATCCAAAAGGAATTGAAATCAATTCTTTTGTTTGTTTCTATTAAAAATATTAGGATTTAAAATAAAAAATGGTAGGATTTTGTAAGATTTTAATATAAATTACTTATTTAACCTTACTTCCATTAACTACCCACTAATTATTTATAAACAAAAAGGTTAAATTAGTAATCTTGTTACTTTATTTTCATTTCCTACAAACATCCAAACACGAAATGGAAATTAAATTCATTTCAAATTTTACTTATTTCAAACACAATTAAAAATTTAAAATCATTTCTAGTATTTTAAATCACAGAATTTAAAATAATTTCTCATATGATCCAAACAAAGGGTAAACGGCGAATGTAAAATTCATGGCAGGTATTTGGGATATCAGAGATAGAGCGAATCACGTTGCGACTAAGGAATAATCCAGACGACAAGTTGTAAATGGAAAGCAACATAATGAGTTTAAACAAAACTCAATCTAGTGGATGAATTTAGCTTAACAAGCAGTTGATATAGGAGGCAGCCTGATAAAAACATTGAAGAATTTGTGAAAGCAATTGTATCAATCTAATATGCAATAACATATCTATTATTAATCAGTACTCAAGTTTTTACGACTATTGATCGATCATTAAAGACAATTGTCGTTATTGAATATTCAATATTTCAAAATCATTCTCTTGCAACAACGACAATTTGTTTTCCAACATTATTACCAGAGTAGAGGCCAATCAGAGCTGATGGACCATTTTCAAGGCCCTCAGCTAAATCTTCAACATAGACAATATTCCCTCCTCTAATGCCAGGCAGAACCATTTCCAGAAACTTAGGATAGAGATGCATAAAATCATTCACAATAAACCCTTCTATACGAACCCGTCGCCCGATCGCATGAATCAAATTATGCAAACCAGCTTCAAGATGGTTTCTTTTGAACTCGGACATCATCCCACACAAAGCAATTCGACCATGGCATCTCATATTAACAAGGACAGAGTCTAGCATCTTTCCTCCAACATTGTCAAAGTATATATCTATTCCATCAGGGAAGCATCTGATCAAAGAGTAAGATTCAGACACACATAACATAACCTATATAGTATTAAATATGTTTAAATCACTAATTGAACCAAAAGGTTAAGCCAATGGATAAAGGTAAATTTAATCATATATCATATATATCACAACACTCCCCCTCACATGTGGGTTTGGATAATTGCACAAGAACCAAACATGTGGAATATTTAAATGGGGAGGAAATAAGAGCAAATGACATAATGGGGGTTTGATCCCAGGACCTCCTGCTCTGATACCATATTAAATATGTTTAAACCTTCATTATGTCAGGAGGCATGTTGAGAATCTCACATCGGAAATATGTAGGGAACTCATAACATTTATAAACTCTAAGGGCCACTCCCCTCTTTACCAATTAGTTTTGAGATGGATGCTCACATTATTAATATGGTATCAGAGCCCAACAAGCCCAAACGGGCATTTGATCCCAAAATGGGATTCGACCCAAGAATGGTGAGCCCAAAAGAGGCACCATCTTGAGGGGGCATGTTGAGAATCCCACATCGGAAAAATGTAGAGAACTCATAACATTTATAAACTTTAAGGGTCACTCCTCTCATTACCAATTGGTTTTGAGATGGATGCCCACATTATTAATATATAGTATATATTAATTTAATTCACAAAATTATAACAAAATTACCTTCTCAGAGCAGCTTCCAAGTCTGGCTCTTCTTTGTAATTAAAAGCATCATCGAACCCAAGTTCGTTCTTCAGCAAATCAACCTAATTATGACATAAAAGAAGATTGAAAGTATCAGAAATTAAAAAAAAAAAAAGAGTCATATTTATGGCCGCCTTCTTTTTAAAGGGGTGTTTGAAATACAGAATGTAGTCTATATTTGGTGCAATAATAAACTCATGTTTATAAAGAAAAAAATTGAAACTTTATGATATTGTAATAAACTTAGGAGTAAAAAAAAAAAAAAGGGTAAAATGTAAATAAGACCCTAGTGGTTTTTGCTAAATGCATAAACACTCTTTATGATTTGAAAATGACAAATCATATCTATAGTTTCAAATTATTCCAATGAGACCCCTCCCCTTCGACAATATAAATTTTCTTTTAGCCATAACTTCTTTGTTTGAACTTAAATTTTCTTCAAACCATAACTTCTTTATGGTTTGAAAATGACAAATCATATCTGTAGTTTCAAATTATTCCAATGAGACCCCTCCCCTTCGACAATATAAATTTTCTTTTAGCCATAACTTCTTTGTTTGAACTTAGATTTGAATGATTCAAGATATTTAAGAATCCTCGTTTCAAGATATACGACATGGTCACTTCAAAACTTCAAAATCGTTAATAAATAAAAGAATTTATTATCATCAAAATACTAGATGTGATTTACACCGTTAGATTTAGAAGTTTTAAACTGATCATAACGTAAATTCCGAAATGAAAATTTCCAAAACATCTTGATTCATCCAAATCGAAGTTCAAACAAAAAAGTTATGGCTAAAAGAAAATTAATGGTGATGAAGGGGAGAGATCTCATTAAAATAATTTAAAACTACAAGCGTATGATTTATCATTTTTAAACCACAGAACATTTATGCATTTGACGAAATATAATGTGTTTGTATATAGTTATTCGGATAATATAGAAACTCATGAAATAACTCCTAATGTAAAGGATTGTTAAATTTGTAGTGCCAATTGGGTTTTAGACCGACCTTTTTCTTGCTGCCAGCAGCCCCAATAACGTAACAGCCCAATAACTTAGCGAATTGTCCCACAAGTTGGCCAATGGCTCCTGATGCTGCTGAAACGAAGACAAATTCTCCCTTTTTAGGAGAGCAAATCTCGTAGAAACCAGCATAAGCAGTCATTCCATTTATACCTACAACATCAATGATCACATTACAAGTACAGTTTTTGAAGAGATAATGACGATTTCAAACTAACACATAAAAGGAAAATATGCAGTAACAATCAATATGACATCAAATTAGGGAAGGAGACTCGAACCTTCGATCTCATAAGAAATGAGCAAATATCTATCCACTTGAACTATGTTCGTGTTGACACTTAATTACATACCATTAAATTAAATAACTATCTCTAACTTATGTTTTGATGTTTTTCAAATTTAATCATATGAGTTAATTTTATTTATTTAATGTATGAGTCTAATATAAGCAAAGGTAAAATATATATATATATATATATATATATATAAGCAAAGGTAGCTACTTTATGATACATACTAATATAGAATTTGAAAAAATTAACTAATATAGCATACTAATATAAATTATGCTACTTTATTATACTAATATATCATAATTTTTAATTATGATATGTTTTTTCCAATAACAAAATATAGAATTTATCTCAAATAGCATAAATATACATACTAATGACTGAAATGTTAAAACCTTTCTTAAAAATTACTCAAATAGCATAATTATAATTCAATAAATTATTGAACTATTTTTTAAGGGTATTTAATGAATTTGTATTTTTGTATTTTTTTTTTTTGCTTTTTTAAGTTCAAGTTCAAGTTCAATAATTTATCGAGCTATTTGATTATATTTCATTATTATTTTCAATGAATTTATTAATTTTTTTAGTATAATTATACTATTTTAGTAATTTTGGAAGAGTTCTAATATGTAATTAGTATGCAAAAATATATTATTTCCCAACAAAATAAGGTACCAAGAATTCCAGTGTAATAAGAGAGGGGAACATCAATCTCGGTAATTTTGAAGAGAGAATTTGGATTAGAAATCGAAGAATATTCTTCCCATCCTGTCTTTCCCCAAACGAAGTCGTCTTTCTTAAAGATGGGATGATTAGAATCCACCACTTTAGCAACTCCAAATCCTCTAATAGGCTGCAATAACAACAACAACGATGATGATAATAAAAAAAAAATTATCAAAAGGATTTAACTTGCTTAATGAAGCCTATCTATTAAATGACTATTTATATTTTTAATAAAATATTTCTCTTTTTTTTATAAATGAAATATTTCTCTTTCATTGAATAAGAATTGTCAATTTTATTAAATAAATTCCTTGGTTTTTTATTGTTTTCACAACATCAAATTATAAAATAATTGAAAAAATAAGTACAAACATATGAAAATGAATGTGATATTAAAATGAATTTATTGTTTAGATTTATCACCAATTTATGAAAAATAAATTATATTTAAGTATTCAAATATTAAATGATTTAATAAAGGTGACGGTGCTTTAATTTTAAAAAATATTAAAAAAAAAACTTAAATTGTTTAAAAAAAAACAGTTAAGATTAAAAAAAAACAACTACAACAAAATATAATTTATTGAATTAGTAATGGTGTAATATTTTATAATATTTAAATAAATTTAAATTTTTTTAATTAAAAATATTTAAAAGTTTAAAAATCAAAGAGAAAAAAATATATAATTTCTTAAATTTTAATTAAAATTAGAAATGAATAATCTATAAATGCAAAAATTAACTAACATATATATATAGAACAAACAATTTATTTTTTATTTGATAGTATAAATTTTAAAAATAAAGATGTTAAAAAAATCGTCTTATATAAAAAGGCATATAATTATGTAAATTAGTAAACTATACGATAATTTAAATATTAAATAGAACATAATAATAGGTTAATAAAATCATTTCGAAAAAGATTTATAAATCATAGAAAAGTCTAATAAAAAATATTTCGATCTTTTAAATATTTCTATGTTAGAAAAAATATCACGTGCGACGCATGTGTAAAAGACTACTGATTATAAATAACTCTAATTCGTCCTCCATTTAACATATTCGTTAACTCCTTAATAAAATGTTGATTTAATACGGACATGAAATATTTAATTAGCCAACCAAATAGACACGACCTCCAAACCAAAAGGATTATAGTTTATCCTAAAAAAAAATAATGCATAAACGAGGCTAAAAGAATATATAGACAAGATAAAAGCAAGTGAAAAAAAAGAAAGGAGTCGTCTTGTTACCGATCCGGGAGTGTAAGAAAAAAAATCAGGGGAAGGATTTTCGATCTTGTGCATTAAAGCCGGCATATAAGTATCGCATGATAAGAAGAGGTTTTTGACAAGAACTCCATTGAAATCCGTCGGAAGCTTTAACTTGATGGTTCCGCCGTCGATCACTTCCAGATCCGACACCGTCGCCATCGCCGTCACGTAATCTTTCAAAATCACCTGCTTGTTTCGTACTTCTGATACATCGTCAGGGAGATTCTGGTTCTGCACCATGATCGAATAATTCTTCTCCTCCGTAGTATATAAATTAGAGAATGAAAAGATGAGAAAAAAAGTGACGGATTTTCCAAGACGATGCATCAAAAGTTGCCATTTAAAGGAAACTGAAACTGCATGGGGAACTGATAAAGGACACGGACTAAATAACAATAATAATAATGATGATGTTTACAGTTTCTGTAAACCGTTTGATTTTTTTTTAAGTCTAGAAGTTATTTTTAATTTTGAAAAAGAAACCATCAAAATAATAGATAATTTTCTATTTCCACAAATGAGAATTGATAAATAGAAAGATATTGTGAATTTCGAATGGTTAAGTAATTATAGGTCTATTTATATTTAGAGGTATGGACTAAAATGACATAATTTATAAAAATAATTCCTCATATAACACCTCATTTTTATAATCCCCTCAATGACATGTTTTCTAATATAACGAAATTAATTATTTTCTTCAAATTTGTAAAAATGACACTTTTATTAATTTACTAAATTTTTTCTCTTAATCACTAATTTATTGAATTAAAATCTAAGTTTTATTAATTAAATAAATTATTCCTTTTAATTTATTTATTGAATTAAAAATATGAGTTTTAGCGTTTTTGATTTTAATTCAATATGTTATTGAAGTGAAGATAATGAATTAAGAGGCATGGACTGATAACTCATAATTTATCGCGTATTTATTAGTATTAATATCCCAAAATAATAAAAATATGAGTTTAAATTGATTCAAACGTCTATAATATTATTAATCATTAAATTTTATGAATGTAGGCGGCCCTCAAATCAAACTAACGAAGAAATTAAAGCCGAAAGTAAATTCCATGCAAAAATAATACCCAAGCCACTACATATTGACACTTGACGCTTCGACATTGGCGAGCTGAAGTCAGATGACGTTAGCATTATCTCCAGCGATGGCTCGCTCCGGTTATCTCTAGCGATGGCTTGCCAGTTGTCAAGTGATGACTCGCTCGCCTTATCTCCACCAAGCTTGCAGCTCGTGACACAGAAGGGGAAGCATTTCTGGTTTAAACGGCTCATTGGCACGGGTTTGCCGACTTCAACAGATAAAGATTAGATTTTATCCGATTTTGGCTCCCTTCTTGCCTACTTAAGACCCCATTCACTCTCAATTTTACAAGCCCTTATCCTTTAATTTTCTTAGGGCTTTTAGATAGTTTTTATTATGTTTTCTAACTAATTTCTTTTTTCCAACTAGATATTTATCAAGGTTGGTCATGAATTTGTGAGGTTTTGTTCTTCAATTTAATTCCTATTTTCTCTTTATTTATGTTTTCTCTTCGCATAATTTATTATTGATTAATTTTTGTGCATAGTGGTCATATGTTAAATTGTTAATTTTTCATATCGTTAGTTAGAATGATTAAATCCGTAATTATTTAATTGTTCTAATACAAGTAGCATAATAAAACAAATTGATTGGGGATATTTCTTTGATCATGTTATGAGAATCTATGATCTAATTTAAATGAATCGATTGTACTGTGTTTGTTGGTTAGAATTGAGTTTTTCTCTTCTTAATGCTGTTAATGAGTTAAATCTTATTATCATATTCTAACGTTATCTGTTAATTAGGGAATTAGTCATTAGATTGTATCTTGGCTATCAAAAAACTAAGGAAGAGCACTTGTTGTTTTGACAACTTCCAACTAATTTAAAGAGCAATTTAGGAATGCATATTTATGAATCGATGATCAAATTAATAAACTATAACTGAAATTAAACTTTTTGTTGGAAGCTTTGCGCAAATAAACTATCATTTTCATTCATTTTTTCATTATCTATCTATCGAATCTAAATTCGTAACAATCTCAATTTTATAAAAAAAGTTATGAGCAAAATACTTTTTTAGATCTTTTAATTTTTTCACCCAATAGTGACATCGCAAAAAATCTTAAATATAAAAATTATAAATGAAGGTCAAGTTTCTTTAGATAGATAAAAATTATGAGCTCGGGGTTCAGCAAATTTCCCAATTATGTTGCAAGCCACAACTGAAGTATCATTTTTATTGAAAAAAAACTTAGAATGATCTCCGGACAAACCTATTCTAGGAAGTGAGAAAATTAGGGGGAGTAAGAATACGAGTTAATCTCTTATTTTTTTTAAATATTTTTATGTTTGTGAGTGGGGAGTAAGAATACTTACTCAATGTGGAGTATAATTAATTCAGTGATTGATTAAAATATTAACTAATAATAATATTTTAAATTGACATGCCAATTTTATAATCTTTCGAAAATAATTGAATTGAGCTAATACTCTATTACTTTATAATTTTTCTTATAAAATTTTAAAGAGGGAAAATAAATTGTAGAATAAATATGATTAGTAGTGATTATTCAACTGGTTATCAACTTTAATCTGACAATTCTTTTAATTCCTTTTATTTTAATTTTGATTTGAGAATTCGGATCAGAGAAATTCAATCGTCAACTTCTTAATTTGTGAATCAAGTTTGGTGTGATCTTGAACTTAAACATATCACATTACTTAAAAATATAATATAAATATATATAAAATATCACGTCAATTTAGCCACAAACCGAATAATTATTTCCAATAATTAGAGGATTAAATATAAGTTTTGTAAACAAAAACAATAAAATAAAAAGTATTTTTATCCTAAAAAAGCAAAAAATAAAAGTCACCTCACCTCACCCGATGTTTATTTTAAAGAGCATAAAATTACTATTAAAAACAGACAGATCCAAATCACCATCATCATATGGCTAAGGCCCTAAATTCCGCTCTTAGCCTAGCTTAGCGACTTAAAGCTCGAGCTTCATAAGTCAATAAAGTTTCTCCCTTCATCATCATTAAGTTAATTGTTTGGATTGGAATTGAGTCTCCATTTGCTTTTATTCAACAAGCAATTGAAGCTAATAAATGACCGACTCGATTGAGCCTCCATAGACCGATCCAACATAAAATCTCAAGCTTTCCCAAATAAAACTCTGCAATATTTATTCATTATTTAAATAAAATTTTATATTATCATAATTTTAAATATTTAGATAAAAAATTCTATTATAATTTAACAATAGAGTTTAAAAAAAAACTATTATAACTTAACAATAGAGTTTAAAAAAAAAACTATTATAACTTAACAATAGAGTTTTAAAAAAAAAAACTATTATAACTTAACAATAGAGTTTAAAAAAAAAGTATTATAACTTTAACAATAGAGTTTATTGTAGTGATGCATTTTATTTTCAAATATTCATGTATGAAATAATTAACAAAAATATCTATTTTTTAAAGTTGATACTTTTATGTAATTAATAAATAGGATAAAATAAAATAGCTAAATTATTTAGCAGATAAAATTGTTATTTAAAATAATAAGTTTAATATGTTAATTTTGTTAACACTTGATTTTTTTTTAAAAAAAATTATTCGAAAATTATACTTCATTGGTTGTTGAGAAAGTATAATACAAAAATGAACTTATATGATAGGTCGAAGAAACCTCCCCAACAGGCAAGGCCAGAGGCTCGAAAGCCGAAAGCTTACGAATTGAGCCGAAAGACGAGCTTTAACATTTTTACATTAGCTAAATTATACATTACAATTTAATCCACTAAATCGTTGACCTAAACCCAATATTAGGTAGCTTCAATGTCTTATAGCTTAATTCCCTAACCTATTGATGTCCAATTACTAAATCAGCCCATTTAATTCACTGAGATCCAAATGAACACAATAACGCCGATTTTACGTGCAATTGCAAAGCAATATTCCTTCAATTCACTAAACTATTGAATTGAATCACGTGATTGCATTTTCATCTCACCACTTGAAATAAAGGGACAAATGGACCAACCAAGCCAAAAATATTAAATTTAATTCGCTATTGTTGAGTTGCAATCCGGATTCGGTTTCAATGACATTTAAATTGAATGAATAAAATTATTCCCTTTGTTAATTGTGTTTGGTTCACTAAATATCCAAGTAAAAGCAATTTGGGATCCCAATTTTACAGGCTAAAAATTGAATTCAACTAAACCGTTAATCCAAAATATCCAACTCAAAAACTAAAATCAAGATTGGCCTCCCCATACTACAATTTAATTCACTGGTTTGAACACTTGAGATAAAAATACGAATTAAGTCGGGCCCATTTCCAGATTACGTTATGGTTTAGTTCGCTAAATTATTCTATTTAGTTCACTAAGTTCCTGGCTTTTATTTATTTAATTAAATTTTTTAATTGCATGTTTTAAAGATGATTTCTAACTTTTTAAACTTAAACTTAATTCTAAAGTGATGGAAAAAAATTAATTTATTTTTTCACTATATCCTTTTTTTTATTTATACTTTTTTTTTATAATTATATATAAGATTAATTTAAATATAAAAAATAAAATTATATTATATATATATATATATATATATATGTGATTAGGAGATCACATTTTTCTCTCCTTATTTTACTAATGTATGTAAATTTTTGAAATAATTAATTTTGTTATATTGAAAAATGTCTTGAGGATTTTTAATGCCCAAATAAGTCTATTTCCATTAAACTAAAAAATTTTTTTGATTCTCTTTATCTTAAAATTCTAATAAAATAAGGTGTATTAACATCTTGTGAATTTTAGAATGGATCTCATTGTGTCTTGTATAGTTACCCTTTTGGAAAAATGAGTTGTTTTAATCTAAATAGTTTATTTGAAAGCTTCGAAATCGGTCTTTATTATCTTTATTATAATTTTTTAAAAAGAAAAATTTATCCTAAGAATGATATTAGTTATAGTATGATCAGGATAAAGATGTTTTCAATTTATAAGTTATGAATTATTAATTATTACAATTTGATTTTTAAATTTTTTGAAAGAATCAAAACCAATCATTATTTCAAATTTATGAATCTCAATTATAAATTCAATCATACTCACTAGTAAATTATTATTTTTGATAGTTTCAATACTCATCAAAGATAGAAGAGATATTGAGAAGATGAATAAAAAGGGTTTCATAGAAGATAAAAGGCTTTCATGAAATTTTTAAACCAACAAAGAAACCTAAAGTTTTCTAATTATTTTCGATACAATTATTAATAAACGCTTTGTTAAAAAAAAAAACCAAACAGATCTGAAAGGAGGTCGTGCCTATTTCACATCTCCCAAAAACTCGTTTTTCTCGTGATCGAGAAAAAAAAATGTTGAATTCTATTTAAGTTTGACTAAAAGCAAGAACACAGACGAATGGGCATTCTATCTGAAGATAAAATCACTGATCGAAAGAAGAGAAACGAAACGGCGTTCGATGGAAAACGGCAGCGCTGTTAATGGCGGAAGCATCCAGAATCTGAATCATCATATCGCGGTTTTCCCTTTCCATGAGCAAGGCCATATGAACCCAATGCTTCAATTCTCCAAACGATTAGCTTCTAAAGGTCTTCCTGTAACTTTTATCGCTACTTCCTCTGCTACTAAATCCGTCAAAATCAATCTTCCTTCTTCTTCCAATCTCAATTTTCAAGTAATTTCCGATGAATCTGACGCCGTCGCTCTCTCTCTTGATGATTATTTTAAAAATTTCAAAAACGCTGTTTCCAAATCGATTGTGGAGTTTTTCCAGAATAGTTCTGAAAATCGACCTAATTTCATCGTTTACGATTCAGTGATGCCGTGGATGTTCGATCTTGCTAGAGATCTAGGTGTTGAAGCTGCTCCGTTTTTCACTCAATCATCGGCTGTTAATCATATTCTATATCATGTTTATCAAGGATCTTTAAAGATTCCGGCGGAGAAAGACTCTACAATTTCACTTCCTTCGATGCCGATTCTTGAAGTTGAGGATCTGCCGTCGTTCCCTCATCATACGGAAGCTGTCGTGAAGTTTATGAGTAGTCAATTCTCTAATTTCCATAATGCAAAATGGATTTTCTCTAACACATTTGATCAACTGGAGTGCAAGGTAGTTGAAATATTGTTTTATTTATATACGGTCTGATATACTATTGGATTGATATAAACGATATATTATCGCTATGTTTATTTAATCTTTGAACTTTAAAAAAAAAAACTCTCTATTTATCAATCGTTTGATTATGATATCGATTTTTGTTTTTTTAAAATTGAGTTGGTTTATGGGAAAATAAATATATCATTTAATGAAATACATGTTTAAAATCTGCTATTTGAGACGATTTCTGTTAAAACGAGTTTACTTCTTTTAAATAAGGTACTTACGTGGATGGCTGAAAGATGGCCAATCAAGGCTGTAGGGCCAACCATTCCATCAGCATATTTAGATAGACGTTTGGAGGATGACAAATCCTACGGTTTGAAAAAACCAAATGATGCTGGAGCCATTGAATGGTTAGATTCAAGGGAAGTTTCTTCAGTCATTTATATTTCATTTGGAAGCTTGGCCATCTTACAAGAAGAACAAGTCCGGGAATTGACATCTTGCCTAAGAGACAACATTAATTTTTCCTTCTTGTGGGTTCTCAGAGAATCAGAAGCCAAAAAACTTCCAGACGACTTCGTACAAGAGACATCGGACAGAGGCCTTGTTGTTTGTTGGTGCCCTCAACTTGAAGTTTTATCTCACAAGGCTATAAGTTGCTTTGTTACTCATTGTGGTTGGAACTCGACGTTGGAAGCTTTGAGCTTAGGTGTTCCAATGGTGGCGATCCCACAATGGGTCGATCAAACGACAAACGCCAAATTCATGGCCGATGTTTGGGAAGTCGGAGTTCGAGTCAAGATGAATGACAAAAGCATTGCTACCAAGGAAGAAATACAAGCATCTATTGGAAATGTAGTTCAAGGTGAGAGGCGAGATGAGTTTAAACAAAACTCTATCAAGTGGAAGAATTTGGCTAAACAAGCCGTTGATGAAGGTGGCAGCTCTGATAAGAACATTGAGGAATTTGTGAAAACAATTACATCAATCTGAATAAAGGTATTTATCTGTATTTTGATTGTTGTAATGTTTCCGGGAATGACCATACTTCAGAATCTCAAGTATAATGATTTAATCATTGACGTCAAAAATCATATTATAATCGATTGAAATAAATAATCTAACGAATAAATCATACTTAAATGGTAAGAAGTCTTATCTTTCATTTTACTTGATTCAACTATGTATAAAACATTTGCCAATGAGATTGTTAATTGAATTAGTTTTAACGATCATAGTATAGTTGTTAAATTTGTAGAAAACTAAATTATTACGTATGACTAATTTACAAAAGATAGTTTAAAGGAGTCATAGTAGTTTTTACTAGTTATTAATGATAGATTCAGTACTACACGCATGTTTAAAAGGTAGTAGTATGAAAAAATTATCTATAGACGACTTGTTCCCAGCATTGCGTCCGCAGAAGATACCAATCAGAGCCGATGGACCCTTGTCGAGGCCCTCCACTAAATCTTCCAAATATTTGATCTTCCCTCCTCTAATGTAAGGCAAAACGATTTCCAAATACTTGAGACGAACACGTTTTCCATCGCATGGATGAAATCATGTATACTTGGAAGCTGGTCTTTTTTGAACTCCGACATCATCCCACACAAAGCAATTTAGCCACATGCTCTCATATTACAAGGACCTTGTCGAGCATCTTGCCTCCCACATTGTCAAAGTATATATCTATTCCTTCAGGGAAAGACCTGATCAAAGAATATTAATTCAAGCTCATAGTCATAAACATATAAATCGTATACGTTCATTAAATTAAAGCTCCAAAGTCAAACTAACAACAGAACCTTCTCGGAGCAGCTGCCAAGTCTGGCTCTTCTTTAATATTAAAAGCCGAGTTTGTCCTTCGGCAGATCTACCAAGAAATGACAAGGGGATGATTAAAGGATGAAAAATCAAGACACAAATGAACTATTCTGTGTTATGTAGTGAGTGTCATGGTCCGTAGATAAAGGAACAATTATTAAAATGACACTTTTTTACCTCTCATTTTCCTTAATAACCACAATTTTAAATTTGTTAGTAAATAGCCACATAAATTTGTACAAATACAAAAATGCTCCTTGATATCAAATCGACCTAATTTCATCGTTTACGATTCAGTGATGCTGTGGATGTTCGATCTTGCTAGAGATCTAGGTGTTGAAGTTGCTCCGTTTTTCACTCAATCATCGGCTGTTAATCATATTATATATCATGTTTATCAAGGATCTTTGAAGATTCCGGCGGAAAAAGACTCTACAATTTCACTTCCTTCGTTGCCGATTCTTCAAGTCGAGGATCTGCCGTCGTTCCCTGATTATACGGAAGCTGCTGTGAAGTTTATGAGTGGTCAATTCTCTAATTTCCAGAATGCAAAATGGATTTTCTCTAACACATTTGATCAGCTGGAGTGCAAGGTATTAATATGTTTCTTGAAACGTTTGATGTTTAACTAATTGAGCTATGCTCGGATTGATTAAAAATAAAAATTATTGCTCCGTTTATTTAAGTGAGAAGATCTAGACTAGACCTCAAGGTTAGGACTAATTTGATTTTTCTCAATATTCCTTTATTCATTATTCTTTACTTATTAAGTGTGGATACTGTAGAAATTTCCTGTACGAGACTATTATATAAGCTGCTATTAGTCGGATAAGAGAAAGGAAATAATAATGTTGAGATTTCAACTTTAAAAACTCTCTATTTACCAATCGTTTGATTATGATATCTATTTTTGTTTGTTTTTAAAAATTGAGTTGGTTTATTAATGATTTATTTATTGTGTAATCCATACCAAATCTTTAAAAACTAAAAAGAAAATATTTTACAATAAATGGTTTTTGTTTATAAATCTTAGGTTAAATTAAATTCCACAAGTGCTTTTGAGAAGTGAAAACTAAAAGAATATATTATCATGTTTAGTTTTTAGAAATAGACCAGTTACCAAATGGGGGATATAAATTAAGGAGGGACTTACCAAAATAATTGGAGGAAAAAAAAAATTTGATAGTACAAATTTAAAAAATTTACCGGAGTAGCATAATGGATCTTGTTTAATAAATTATTGAAAATAAATATGTAGTTGACTTTTGATATTTACCATTTTTTATATCTAAATGAGATTTTGGTAACTAAAATTTTCATTTGATTATAAATTAGATGTTAAATTAATTTTGACAATCTCTTCTTAGTTTCAATAAACTTTTTTAATTTCAATAAATTATTGGAAAATAAATATATTATTTAAAGAGTAAAGTACCCTTTTAGTCCCTGAATTTTGGAGGTCGTGTCTATTTGGTCCCTGCGTTTTCAATTTGTGTCTAAGTGGTCCCGAGTTTTGGATGTTGTGTCTATTTGATCCATGCGTTTTCAATTTGTGTCTAAATGGTCCCTGAGTTTTGGATACTGTGTCTATTTGATCCCTAGATTTTCAAGAACTATTAGAAATAAGTTTAATTGGTTCTTAATTTAACGTATTTGTTAACTTCTTACCAGATTATTGACTTAAAGCTGACATAACATGTTTAACTGGTCAAAATACGAAAATATGATTAAATCTTTCATAAATCTAGGCCTAAAATTTGACATAATTATTAATCTCATGTCAGTATTTTGATCAATTAAATATTTTACGTCACCATTAAGTTGATATTATGTTAATGAGTTAACAAATTTAGGAAGAATTAAACTTATTTTTAAAAACCCAAGGACCATTTAGACATAAGGTGAAAATTCAGGGACCAAATAGACACAATATTTGAAACTCAAGGACTAAATAGTCACAAATTGAAACGCAGGGATCAAATAGACACAATATCCAAAACTCAGGGACTACTTAGACACAAATTGAAAACGTAGGGACCAAATAGACACGAGCTCTAAAACTCAGGGACCAAATGAGTACTTTACCCTTATTTAAATAAGTAATCGCGAAAAACCTATTATTTGAGATGATTTATGTTAATTTTAAAACGAGTTTATTTCTTTTTTAAATCAGGTACTTACTTGGATGACTGATAGATGGCCAATCAAGGCAATAGGACCAACCGTTCCATCGGCATACTTAGATGGACGTTTGGAGGATGACAAATCTTACGGTTTGAAAAAACCTAATGACGATGGAGCCATTGAATGGTTAGATTCAAGGGAAGTTTCTTCAATCATTTATATTTCATTTGGAAGCATAGTCGTCTTAAAAGAAGAACAAGTCCAGGAAATGACATGTTTTCTAAGAGACAACATTAATTTTTCCTTCTTGTGGGTTCTCAGAGAACCAGAAGTCGAAAAACTTCCAGACAACTTCGTTCAAGAGACATCGGACAGAGGCCTTGTTGTTCATTGGTGCCCTCAACTTGAAGTTTTATCTCACAAGGCTGTAAGTTGCTTTGTTACTCATTGTGGTTGGAACTCGACATTGGAAGCTTTGAGCTTGGGTGTTCCAATGGTGGCGATCCCACAGTTGTTCGATCAAACGACAAACGCCAAATTCGTAGCCGATGTTTGGGAAGTCGGAGTTCGAGTCAAGATGAATGACAAAGGCATTGCAACCAAGCAAGAAATACAAGCATCCATTGGAAAGGTGGTTCAAGGTGAGAAGCGAGATGAGTTTCAACAGAACTCTATCAAGTGGAAGAATTTGGCTAAACAAGCCGTTGATGAAGGTGGCAGCTCTGATAAGAACATTGAAGAATTTGTGAAAACAATTACATCAATCTGAGGGTAGTTCTTTGTAACTTGATTGTTGTAATGTTTCAAGGAATGATCATATTTCAGAATCTCAAGTAAAATGATTTAATCATTAACATCAAAAATCATATTATAATCTACTCGAATAAATAGTCTAACAAATAAATTATACTTAGATGGTAAGAAGTCTTATCTTTCATTTTACTTGATTCAACTATGTATAAAATATTTGCCAATGAGATTGTTAATTGAATTAGTTTTAACAGTCATAGTATAGTTGTTAAATTTGTGGAAAACTAATTTTTTACGAATAAATATAGATCAAAGAGTTACAATGACTAATTCACAAAAGATCATTTAAAGGAGTCAATAGTAGTTTTTACTAGTTATTGATGACAAATACAGTACTACACGCATGTTTAAAAGGTAGTAGTATGAAAAAGTTATCTAAACATCATTCCTTTGCGACGACGACGACTTGTTTCCCAACATTGCGTCCGGAGAAGATGCCAATCAGAGCTGATGGACCCTTCTCGAGGCCCTCAGCAAAATCTTCCAAATATTCTATCTTCCCTCCTCTAATGTAAGGCAAAACAATCTCCAGATACTTGGGATAGAGATGAGGGTAATCATTCACAATGAACCCTTCAAGACGAACACGCTTTCCTATCGCATGGATCAAATTATGTATACCTTCAGGCTGGTCTTTTTTGAACTCCGACATCATCCCACACAATGCAATCCGGCCATGCTCTCTCATATTAACAAGGACAGCATCCAGCATCTTGCCTCCCACATTGTCAAAGTATATATCTATTCCTTCAGGGAAAGACCTGATCAAAGAATATTAATTCAAGCTCATAGACATATAAATTGTATATGTTCATTAAATTAAAGTTCAAACTGATAACAGAACCTTCTAAGAGCAGCTTCCAAATCTGGCTCTTCTTTGTAATTAAAAGCCTCGTGGAAACCGAGTTTGTTCTTCAGCAAATCTACCTAGAAATGACGGGGATTATTAAGGGATGAAAAATCAAGACACAAATTCACCATTTTGTGTTATGTAGTGTGTAATCTTTTGTATACAAAATGAAGAATTGGGTTCGGCAAAGTATGTTGTATTCACCTTCAAGCAGGTTGATAAGCATGATCAGATATATACTTTAATTGAAAGTTTTTGTTATATTTGTGTGTTCGAGCCCGCTTGCGCCCACCTCGATTTATGTCACAAGACAACCACACAATCTTAAAGACTTGGTGTCGGGAAATTCGTAGGATAATATACACAAGTAGGTGGGCCATACATGAATTTGAACTCATGATTAGTCAGATCATTCAAATTCACATACATAAGAAGGTAATATAACAATTCGAAAATGTTGGATTTTCTAACAAACCAAACGCGTTTAACAAATTAACGGACCTTTTCTTTGCTCCCGGCACAACCAACAACATGGCAACCCAACAACTTAGCAAACTGGCCAACAAGTTGACCAGTTGCTCCAGATGCTGCTGAAACAAACACAAATTCCCCTTTTTTAGGAGAGCAAACCTCATAGAAACCAGCATAAGCCGTCATTCCATTCACACCTATGACACAACACAAGTGAATCATTTTATCAAACACATTACAACATTATCCAATTTATAGAACACATAATCAGAATTTTCATATAAACAAATTCAGCAAACATAAAACAGCCAAAACATACCAAGAATTCCAGTATAATAAGAAAGGGGAACGTCGGTATCGGTAATTTTATTAAGAGCATCCGTGTTTGAAATCAAAGAATACTCTTCCCAATTCGTCGACCCCCAAACAAAATCCCCTTTCTTAAAATTTGGATGATTAGAATCCAAAACTTTAGCAACTCCATATCCACTAATAGGCTGCAAATAACAATTTCATAAACACCATTACTAAATCAAAAAGCTTGCAAATTTGAGTTTAAAAAATAAGATTAAAAAAAAACGATATCTTTCTCTCACCGAACCAATAGTGTAAGAAACAAAATCAGCGTTGGCATTTTCAATCTTTTTCATACAAGCCTGCATATAAGGATCGCAGGAGAGGTAAAGGTTTTTAACGAGAACTCCATTGAAGCCATCGGGGATCTTCAATTTGATGGTTCTGGTTGTGATTACTTCGAGATCTGATTCATTAGCGGAGGAGCCATTCTTCAAGTAGTCTTTCAGAATCACCTGCTTGTTGATTACTTCTCGATCATCTTCATTAAAATTCTGCATCTTGTTTTTCTGTGGGAATTATTTTCTCTCCGTTATTCACGATGCTTAAAACTGGGGGGTTTTACTGTATATATATATCATGGAAACGCCAACCAGAAGGATCTTATAACCAATTAAGAGGCTGAGTATTTTTCTGGTTATTATTATTCTGGAAGTCGGTCGTCCCCACCCACAACCATTATACCCATCGAATCGGATTTTTTTTCTTCAGAATATTATATTAATTTAAATTAATGATATTAATATTGTAAAAATAAAAATATTTCCAAAAATATTGCAGTTTTTTTATGACTGGGCGCGGATCGCTGAGCTGGCGGTGATGTGGAGCAATATATCGCCACCATATAAGACGAGTTTAATCCTTTTATTTATACCGTATACATTTTGCAGACGATTTAAACAAAACCCTCCACTCGTTTCTTCTTCCCCATTCTTCCTCTTCTCCATTGAACCTTAATCTCTCTCGCCCCCTCCATCTCCAAGCTTTAATCTCACTGATTTTCGGTCAAAATTTCATCAAATCGCAAGGTTTCTTAATTAAATCCTCATTCTTCTTCTCCAATTGAACACCGTCATCTCTCTCGCCCTTTCCATCGCGAAATTGATTCTCACTGATTTCGATCAAAACTACATCAAATCGCAAAGTTTCTTGATCAAATCACATTTTGGTAAGTATTTCTTCATCAAAACTACAAGAAATCGCAAGTCTCTTTAATGAATCTGCCTTGGTGGTGTTGTTTTTTTTCTTTAATTTTGATTATTTCAATTCCTTGAATCTGCCATGGTGTTGTATTGTACCTTTTTTTTAAAATATTGATGGTTTAAATTCCTTGAATCTGCCATGGTGTTGTATTGGATTTTTTTTTTTTAATTTTGATGGTTTCAATTCATTAAATCTTCCATGGTTGAGTGTTTTGTGTTTGTTTATAATAATTGTTTGATTGTTATCATTTTGTTAAATTTGTATCGTAATATTAGTGGATTATGAAATGAAGACTTGAGAAATGTTGATAACATAGAAATTAGAATGTTTAGGTAGTTTATTAATCATGTACATTGTTATTGTAGATTGATAATGGGGGATAGAACTCTTGCTAATTGTCGTATGAATCCCCATGTTATCCATGGTTTGGAAGGAATAGAATATGATCAACCCCGTGTGGAGGATTTTTAATTGAATATGGGATTAAGTTTAATGGTTTTGTTGAACTATTGAGTGAGACATTATCCATTGATTTTAGGACCATCCAAGCAGAGATTGTGTATAGATATCTCATCCAACCGATTATCAAGTGTTACGCTCCCCAATTCCAACCGATTCCACATGAAGGAAGATGGCCAAATCCTAACTTTCCCATTATTCATCCCTGATAAGACGAAATTGCGTGAACCTGGTAGACCAAAAAGTACACGAATTCGAAATGAGATGGATTGGAGAGAACCGGGCACGAAGAATCAATGTGGTCTTTGCAAGAAGGTCATAATAAGAAAATGTCCTTGAGACAAGTTGTTGCACCACCCTAGTTATTATGTAATTGTTAAAAATACTTGATAATAGAATATAATTTGATAGTCTTTGTAATTTAAATTTCATAGTATTTGTAATTTGATTGTATTTGTAATCTAAATTTGAGTTATTCATGTATTTTATTATATTAATCTTGATAACTCGCGATCATGAGTTAGTTGGTCGTCCTGCAGGCTCTTGGTATGTATAGTTGTTTTAGAAGTTCTATTTGTTTTTATATATCTCAAACACTTAACTTGGTATTTTTTTTCGTAAATGGACGATGATTTGCGTCCGCATTGTTCCCACTCATGGTTTGGTCCAGGATCAATATATGTTTGATCTTCTACGCCGGAAGGGTAACGCAAGTTTAAACTAATACATTAATGTTTATCAACACTTTTTATACTAAGTGACGATCACCTTTTGATTATGTAGGTCATTTGGGAGCCATATACCACTATCTTTGGACGGTCTTCCTGCATACTATCATAATGATCAGGATAGTTGGGTGCGTAAGCTCCATTGATATGCTTCAAGATAGTGAGTTCATCTTTCCCTCCAGGGTCATGCGACGTTTGGCCCTCATACAGTCGTGCCGGAACCATGTAACGCTAACCCAGGAGGTTTGCACACTATGGATCTTCAGCCTCGTGCCGTAGATTGGAGGAGGAACATTTTCACTATGTTGGGAGTGGTTATCTCGCCGGGATCATCTTTTTCAAGGTGATCCAGTTGATGGCACCCGGATGTTGATGCGGGATATATGGCATGGTATAATACTATCACCCGACGATATTTGCAGTCTCGCCGCCGGCTATTGGCTCCATGGTAATGATTTTATTATTTCTTTTACACTAGTGTAATTCAATATATCACTAATGTCTCGTATTTCTATCTTAGGCGCCTGGATTTACACGCATTCGTACGTGCGGCATTGGTGAGATCCCAATTATGTGATGAATATTTGGCCATGGTTGAAGATGCAACAATTATATAAAGTGCCAAATGCACTTACCAGTTTGCCAAGGGTAAGCCGCATCTGAAAACCCCGATATGCCGATGACGTGCAGAGTATGATATGATGCCAGGTGGTACTCCACCCCGCTTCTCCATACCACTCCCCCCATCAGGACCTTCTTCACCCATTTTCATACCCAAGGGATCTCACATTATTAGGCGGTTATGATCACGAGGCGATCTTCCGCGAGACCTTCCACGACTCGAGCTCCACGAGGACGCCAACAACAGACGCCCACAACAAAGACGAAACCCAACTCGAAATAGAAGACCCTCCCCTCGCACTTATTAGCTTATTTAGATGATTTTTGTTTTTTTACATAACATTCATACATTATTGTGTTCAAATTACATTATTTAGTTTATTATGATCACATTATTTAGTTATATATTATATTAAAATTTTGTATATTATGATTTGGAACTTAAAATGTTCTTCATTTTAGATAATGAAACCATTTCATTATTACCAACCCAAAGAAATACGACCTCTCTGAGATATATAGTTTATGCCGAAAAAGTACGAAGTTGGACTAATTTGGAAATATTGGGCAAATTAAAAAAAATGTTGGCTACTTGGAAAATTTAAAAAAAAAAAAAAACTCTTTGGTTTAAAGCGTCTGTTCAACAGACGCTTTTCAAAAACCCTCTGGTCTATAGCATCTGTTGAACATATGTTTTTAGGCTAGGAAGCAAAAACGTCTGTTCAACAGACGTTTTTCAACCAGTTTTTACAAAGCGTCTGTTGAACAGACATTTTGTACATGTGGCATAAATCGTCTGTTTGAACAGACGATTTATGCTGATTGGGCCCTAAATCGTCTGTTCAACAGACGCTTTACCTTAGTTTTGGAAATAATTTCGCTCCCCCCATATATCAGGAATTTTCTTTTTAAATAACAATATTTCTGAAGAAACCCCCATCGAATCGTGATTGATTGATCCGTGCCTCTCTTGAGTCTTCTTGACGTACCGGAAATTTCCATCTCCTCTTCGACGCAATCAAAATCTTTTTTTTTTACATATAAAAATAAAAAATATATATTATAGACCACGTCCTCACTCCAACATGAAAGAGGAGCCTAACTAGTAAAATGGATTAGGAAGAGACACCATCATCTCAACAAAATGAGCTATAGAATTATGGGGCATCCTGAAAATCAAGGCCAACAAAATTTTAATAATCGGATATATGTGTAATGAACATTGTTCAATTTTATAAATTATAAATATTTAATTTAATAAAAAAATATTTTAATTTGTTATTAAATATGCTACATCTACACACGTTGATGCATTGATGATGAGGGTGTAAAGGGAATGGGGTGGAGTCGGATACTCTGTTTACACCCCACTTTGTGTAGGTGAGATTTAGTCACTTCATTTTACTCTGATCTCGCTACCTTGACTTTAATCCCACTCTGTTTAATAAACGGAGTTGAGATAAATATAGGGGTTTTAAGGTATTTAGAAGAAAAAAATATGATTTCATTTTAAAATATAAAATTTTCAACTCATTTATACTTAGAAAAAAATAAAATAAAAAAATAAAAGTCAGTTGAGGCCCAACATCCCGACGGTTTATTAAATGAGTTTGATGGGTTCTATGTGGAGAAATTATTCCATGTATCGGCCTCAATGAGAATGTACTTAAAAAATTAAGGGAAAAAGACACTTTTGATCCCTGAGTTTTGAGTTTGTTTATCATTTGGTCCCTGAGTTTTTAAAATCGACAATTTTACCCCTGAGTTTTCATTTTTTTTATCATCTCGTCCCTGCCGTCTGAGAAGTGTTAACTTACTAACGGAGTGATGATATGACGCCACCTAAAGCGTTGACATGGCAAATTAAAACTTTATAGTTTGTCTTCAACCTTGGGAAAGTTGGGATTGGGTGTGAATTCTAACTAATTTAATTTAGAATCATAAGTTTTGAAGAGTTTGACAAATCTAAGAACTTGTATATTTTCACATAAACTAAAAAAATCATTAATCAAACACATTGTATTCTTCTTAATATTTTTCCCATAAAATATCAGATTCTCTTTCTTCTTGTGCTACTTCTTTTTTCTTTTTCAGATCCAAAAGAGATAACGTAGATCTATATTTGTTGTTCGTTTACCTCAATTATTCCTCTTTTATTTGGGTGTTTCCCTTCATCAATTGCATAAGTTATCTCTCTAATGAGTAGATCTACAAACGTGGGTTTGCTAATCGAAAGCTCAAATTATTTTGTGAGTTCATCCGTGCGTTGTTCTTTTGTTCTTTTGTGTGGGTTCTTTCTCTCTCCTCCTATGTTTAAATGTGAAACTATATGTATTTGTTTGAAATTTGGCTCAGATTTGAAACACAAATTTTCTTCATATGAAATATTTTTTCATTGGTAAACTTGTGGTCTGTTCATAAATTTGGATGAGATTAAAAGAAAAAAACTTGAGATTTGGAACCTTAGTTGAGAACCAGGATATAATTTTACGATCCCCTCAACTTTGGTTGTTTTTCGTCATTTTAGTTTGTTTTTTATTTTTCACACATAAGGATTCGATGGAAAAGAAGGGTAGAGGAAGAAGATGAAGAGGAAAGAGAGGGAATTAAAAATAAATTAAAAAAAGTGATAAATGCCACGTCATTTAATGAGATCTCTTAGTTTGCCATGTCAGCGCTCTAGATTGGCATCACATCATCACTCTGTTAGTAAGTTAACACCTCTCAGACGACAGGGACAAGATGGTAATGAAAATGAAAATTCAGGGGTAAAATTGTCGGTTTTGAAAACTCAGAGACCAAATGGTAAACAAACTCAAAACTCATGGACCAAAAGTGTTTTTTTCCCAAAAATCCTTTATTTTTTAGAAAAACAACTAAGCAATGAATCTGTGAATGTATAGTTTAAACTTGTAACCCTTATCTGCATTTTAATTGTAAATACTTATAACGTTATTTTTTTAGTATTTATAACATTAAAATTTAAATATGCAGAGTTTTATAGTTTTAATTATTTTATTATTATTATTTAATTACTTTAAACTTTTAATATTATACTGATTTATAGCTTAGTATATATTCATAATTAATATATTATGTTATTAATTATATTTTGAAAAAACTAATATATATAATAAGTCTTTAGAGGTCAAAATCGTAAAAAAAAAAAAGTGTTAAAAATAGGTAAAATGTTTTTACAAAAAAGTTGGTCGTGAACATTTTTTAAATAGATTATTTAATAAACATTTAAAAATAAATTTTTGAATAGTATGATTAATAATAAAATTATTATATTGTTAAAAACTTTTATGCTATGTTTGTTTCCCCATGATTTGGTAAGATTTCAAATCCAAAAGGAATTGAAATCAATTCCAATGTTTGTTTCAATTAAAAATATTAGGATTTGAAATCAGAAATGATTTCAAATCCAATTTTTACGTAAAAAAATTTCCTTGCCAAAATGGTAGGATTTTGTGGGATTTTGAAGGATTTTAATGTAAATTACTTATTTAACCTTTATTTTCAATAACTACCCACTAACTATTTATAAACAAAAAGGTTAAATTAGTAATATCAGTTCTTTCTTTTCATTTCCTACAAACATCAAAACACAAAATGAAAATTAAATTCATTTCAAATCCTACTGACTCCAAACACAATTAAGAATTTAAAATCATTTCTAATATTTCAAATCACGGAATTTAAAATCATTTCTCATACATTCTTGAATCCAAACAGAGGGTTAAGTGAAATTTGAATAAGATAATGAGATGTGATTCCAATTTCTAATGTGTTTAAAAAATGTAAGGGACACTTGTCAATTTTCTAAGTACGAGTCTCATTTGAGGCATGTATGTGGGGCAAATGGCAATCGAGATCTCGCTCATTTTAATGTGGAAAAAACAAAACAGAAAAAAACTCACCTCATTAATCAATTTGAATTTTGGATTTTTAAATATAATTTGACCCATACGTGGAGGTGTGATGTGAGTGTGACAAAAGATATCAATATGTCTCTTTTCCCAAGTGTGGCACGTGGGTTTGTAAGAGAAAACTTCCCACAACATAACACGTGCAAGTTGCAGAGATACCAAACTGTGAAACCTACTATTCAGCCCAGTTTCCACCAAGTTGCACACCGATCACCCAAAATCAACGGCTATAAATAAGTCTATCCACTTCCTTACATCTCATAAAAACATATATATATATATATATATATAATTTTTATAATATTATTTATTTTTTATTGATCATTAATTATATATATTTTTATTTACAAATATTTTCAAAATAGTATTTTCTACATAAATGATACATTTAAAATCAATTCCTACTTGGCTGCAGCCTCCACCTCATAGGTTTGGTGAGTCAAATATGGACCCTTTTTTTTAAAATAATTAAGTATAGGTCCAAATGTTTAAAATATTTAGAAGAATATCTTTTTTTTAAGTCGGGTTTTAAAAATCCGTCTTCTACTTAGTCTTCTCCACGGTGTCAAAGACGGGTTTTTAAAACTCGGTTTTTTGGCATTTGGCAAAAACCCACCTTCAAGTTTTGTTTTTTTTTCAACGATGTAAAGAACTGTGGAGCTACAACACAGGGAAGTCTTCATTCACCGCCTTTGATTTTCTTTTCAGATTTTTATCAAACACTTTATCGGCGGAAAACTTTATGTCTCTTATATATCTTCTTCTCCATTTGTAGACCATAAATTTACCTACCCAACAATGGGGATGTTGAGTTCTTTTTCATTTTTAGACCATATATCTTCTTCTCCATTTGTTCAGTTCTAAAATTGTGTATTTTGATTTTGATGGACCATAATGAGGATGTTGATTCTTTGTTGTAAGACTTTAATTTTAATAACATGAAACGATAATTCCCATGATGTTTGGAAGTCATGATTTTCACTATAACAATAATAGAACATAACTATAACATACCGTTTTTCAGGAAAACTCGATAAATGTTGTAGATGAATTTGGTGTAGATGAGTTCAAGTTTCTCTTTCATTACCCACTTTAATTGCACAACATCGATGGAGCAAAGTGCACTTAAAGAATGTCAATTATGATTGTTCTTTGGGTTGAGAGAGGACCAAAACTTGTATTTATAGACGCCAAGAGGTGTGTCTATTCACAAATAGACAATAGTCACAATGAATGGTTATGTTTTTTCCATAAAAAAACATAACTATTCAAATAGTCATTATTTTTCATTTTGGTGTCAATAGACACTTTAAAGATACATGTTCTTACACCAATAGCTAAATGAATACAATCATTAATTAATTATTAAACCGCTATTAATTATCATTTGGGTCACAATAATTTCTTACATTTGTCTCCTAAATCCTCTGTGTTTGGTAGAGGTAAGGCTCTCATTGGCGAGAAATTATTCGATGGAGCCGCCTCAATGAGGCTGGCTCTCAAATCGCGACACGTGTTTCTTTATTTAATTTTTCTCATTTACTTTTATCTTCCTTCAAGGTAAATTGTATCTCATTTAATGATTTATAATAGACGGAAGAAAACAGAAGTTTAATTTATTCTACACTGTTCAAACGAAAGTTGGATAGGAAAATTTTAAACAAAAAAGTCAAAAGTAATTAAAAAGCGTTTGAATAAATAGATTTAAACTATGTTTTGAATTTTATTCAACGTCAAAATTTAAAGTAGTTTCTATTTGTATTTTGTAAATTTTTTTCATCATGATTATTATATACGAGAAATTGTATTTAATAACACTTTTTGATCTTAATTAAAAATAAAAATAAATGTTTCATTTATTTCAAAAATAAAACATTTTGTTTAGTTAACATATTTTATACGTTGAATTATTTTGATAAATTTATTATTTTATTTTTTATTAACATTTTTATTTTTTAAAATTCTAAAAACATTTTTTTATTTTGAAAGTTTCAGTTAAGAAAATATCCTAAATAATAAGTAATTTGAAAACTAAATAAAAGTAACTTAATTCTAAATCTGATAAACTAATAAACGAGAGTAAAATAAATATTAAAAATTTCTAGAATAAATTTTTAATTTTATAACACTAATCCTCATTTAATAAAATTTTAAATTATTCAAATACTTAGAACCTTTTCTTAGTCCTTTTTTTTCTGTTTAAAGCAAAACTGTTTCTAAGTTAATTGAATTTCAAAAAAACCCCCCCCCCCCCCAAAACCCCCCCCCCCCCCCCCCCCTTTTTTCCAGTTTCATTCCGTCCCTTTCCGTTACCTCTCATTTGATGTGCCTTAGTCTGGGTAAAAAAATAGGACACGTGTCACGATTTGGGAGCCAGCCTCATTGAGCGGCTCCGTCTAATAATTTCTCCTGATTGGCTTGTCTCAAATTGAATTGTTCCTTTCCTTTTGAAAGCCTTTAATGGGGTGCAGGTGTTTCGAGTATCAGGTTTTATGCGTCTTGTTATTCACCCATCTTCGATTTGCTTGAATCAAGTAATGAAGGGGATTTGAATCCAATTGATACGTGAACAATAGCAAGAATTGATGTCTAGAATGTAACAGCAAAAAAAAGGCTAACTTAAAAAAAAAAACCAGTCTTTGGAACGTGATGGGGCTTTTACCCTCTACCTTATCGTCTAATCTCTATTTTGTTTAAGAAAAAATCTTGATGGAATGAATTTTGGGGTCAAATAAAAAAAACAAAAAAACCTTGAATACGGGTTTTAGAATCCCGTCTGACACTGAGGCGATGACTAAGTCAAAGACGAGTTTCTAAAACCCGACTTCACTAAAAAAAAAAAAAGTCATTTTCTTAAATAATTTAAACGTTTGGATATATACTTGATTATTATTTTAAAAAAGGAGCTAAAAAAAAGTCTGTCAAAATATTGATCTTTCATAAATCCACCCAAGGACGTTGAAATTTGAGTTGAAATATAATAAACTCTTATTTATTGTCAGATTAATATCCACATTAATGACTATAATAGAAAACCTATAGTGATGATAAATAGATTTAAAATTTAAACAGTAAACAATACATTTAAAAAATTTGGAAGGAAAAAAAAACATTTAAAATATATTGCAATTTAAACAAGCCTTTCAAATTTTATGCTCTTGTCTCCCACGTTTAAAAATAGGATTTTTAAACAGGGGTGGTTAGATTTTTATAAAACGGTGAATTTATTAAATGTATGATAATATAAAATATGTTAAAACCATCAAAATAAATGAATTTATTAAAAATGATGGACGTTTGATTCACTGAGTAGTGAATTGCGGATTACACAACCCTGATTATCGTTGGTCTCCCAATTTTAAAACCCAATATGTCGGGTTTGTTGACCCGATTTTCAAAATTTTAACATATTTTACACTTAATAAACTCATTATTTTACACAAACCAAATACAATCGCCTGCCCAACAACTCCATACTTAGCGACAAACCCTAAACTTCTCATTCCCTAACCCGCGAGATTTTTAATCCTCATATCTTACCCTATCCCCTAATCAAAAAATCGGGGATCAAGTTGAGAAAATTTTCCGTTTTATGTTTTAATTTTTATTTAAAAAATAATATAAAAATGAAATTTATATTTAAAATATATATTTTTAAGATAAAAAGAAAACACAAT
This sequence comes from Gynostemma pentaphyllum, assembly GCA_028015215.1. NCBI lineage: Eukaryota > Viridiplantae > Streptophyta > Magnoliopsida > Cucurbitales > Cucurbitaceae > Gynostemma > Gynostemma pentaphyllum. The sequence goes on along the minus strand of CM051350.1, from coordinate 46,614,265 downwards.
AATGAACCTTTTATAATTTATTAGTTAATATAACCATATTATATATATTTTTTTCAATAAACAAAAATAAAAGTAAACAAAATACATAAGATATTATTAAAATATCAGGTTCAGGGTCGGGACGAGTAATGTATTCCCATCATTGTACCCTAAAATAAATCTGGAAATCAAATAATATTGAATATCTAAAACCGTATATTTTAATAAAATCTATATTAATTAATATAAACCACGCTGGTCACATGTATGTATTATATGAAAATTTGTTCGATATAATATAATAGCATAGCTAGAACCTCTTCTTTGATTCAGACAATCAAGCAAATCGATACAGAATCTACCATTGTTCTGTTTAAGCTTAAAGCTTCAGCTTCAGCTTGAAAATGGCCGCCTCTTCTACTTCCACCCTCACTCAGAGCTTATTTCTTAGCCAGCGATCGTCTCTTCCACTTACCAATTCCAACTTCAATCACACGCAGCTTAAATTTCATGCCGCTGCTTCCATTAAATCGGAAATTCTCTCTTTTTCATCGCAATTTAAGCTCACTAACGATGAATTTCCGAGAAAGGATAATCGTTCTTCTTTTGCGAAAACAGACGCCGTTCGTCACATTGTCGGTTCTGTTTCCAAAGCTGAGGGCCTTCGCTTTGTTGTGGTAATCTCTCTTTTCTTTTCCTTTTGCTCTCGTTAATTTTGACCTAAAGGTTTCTGCAACTGATATTTTGTTTAGTAATTTCAGATTTATGAAGTTCCGTAGTTTGAATTTGAATTATAGTCTCAGTGTAGCGATTTTTTCATTTCTTGATTGTGCTTGTGAAGAATTATAACTCTAAACGCGATTTTGTAAACCTAAAATGTGAAATTTTGTTTGACAATGGAATTTTATTCTGGTTCTGGATGAAAATTTTAAAATTTTAGGGATTGCGAGAAAATGTCTAAAATTCTAGATCTTATTCATTATTTAATTTATATATTCGCTTTGATGAAGGTGGTGGGGCGGTTCAACGAAATTGTGACAAGGCCAATGCTTGAGGGAGCTTTGTCTACTTTCAGAAACTATTCAGTTCGAGATGAGGACATTGATGTATGCTTTATCTTAAAAGTTGTATTTCACTGTTTTTTGCTATGAGCTTGATTTATCTTAATTTATTAAAACAGTGAACAGATTTGTATAGTGTTAGCATTTTCTGAGCAAGCTCGTGAAGAAATATGTTCTTTTGGGTATAAATCAATTTATGTAATATTTTAAACAAGTTATTATGGGTAGAAGTAGAGGTGAAAGAGTACAATTTATGATGGAAAATTAAACAAAACGTTAGTCTTTCATTGGAATGGAACAGATTCACATGAGATAGAATGTGCTCTACTAGTTGGTGAACAGCTTTTACTTTGCTTGAGGTATTTACTTTATTATGTCCCCACATTCATATCACAGGTTGTCTGGGTTCCTGGGTGCTATGACATTCCTATAGTCGCTGAAAGGCTTGGGAGATCCGGAAAGTATCACGCGGTTTTATGTCTTGGAGCTGTGGTATGATTTCTCTCAAATTGTGTTTTGAGGTGCTGTATATATAGTAGTTTACTAGTGGTTTTATCACCAACCCCTTTTTTTTTTTTTTTTAAATAGATTCGAGGAGATACAACTCACTATGATGCTGTTGCAAATTCTGCTGCATCTGGATTACTTTCTGCTGGTTTAAAAACAGGTTTGTTTTCTTATTTTTATTATATTACTGAAAATTTTATATTTTTATTCCTGTTAACTGAACTTTTACTGGCTAACCAACATCTAGCTTTATATATTCAACCCAAATTGTTGAGTACAATGGTAAAGGTTTTTGAATCCAATCCAACTAAGTGACATTCGTTCAAGACCATTTGTGGCTACTTGGGATATTACATAACTCATGAGTTTCTTAATACTAAATATTGTAAGTTAGACAATAGTTGTAGTTTTATTCTCAATTAACTGTGAGGAATTAAGGGCCTGTTTGAATGCTATTTTTGAATGCTATTTTAGAACAAAAAATTTACGGAAGCATGTTTTTTTTATAAGAAAATTCGATGAAAGCGTGTTGAGATGACTGTTTGTAAAAGTTGTTTTCTCTGGTTTTCTTTTAGTTTTTTCATGGATAGAAATAGTCAAAATCTTAGTGGAGAAAAGGTATATTTTTTTGTCGAACTACTTTGATAGTAGTCAAGTACATGACAAAAAATGGCTTTGGGTCTAAGCTGTTGGGAGTTTTCTTAATTAGTTGATCCATGCTCTTGTTCTTGTATAACTCATACAACTATTATCTTATGTACTCTTTTATGTTTATGGAATAATACCACTACTACAGATCTGAAAATTGTTTGTATTATCATTTTTCACTCTTCCATTTTTCGTTGATTCCATATTAAATTTTTAGTCATTTCTTTTGTCTATGCAGGGGTTCCATGCGTGTTTGGTGTTTTGACCTGTGAAAACTTGGATCAGGTAAATATGATCGAGTGACCATCAATTAATGACCCTACTTAGAGAATTGTGGTCAAATGAGATATGATTTCGGCATTAAGTGCTCACTTCATTTTATTCTTTTCCTGAAGGCTTTAAATCGGGCTGGTGGTAAATCTGGAAATAAGGGTTCTGATGGTGCTTTGACCGCTGTAAGTTGATGTTAAAGTTAATTTATGTTTCAGTTCGTAGATTGTATTATATTCAATCCCTTGGTCATGAGTTCTTCATTTCTCCATTCCATTTTCTTTTTACTTGCCCTAAATTTATTTGCTTGATTCTTCTAGTGGCTAACTGGCATAATGGATTACTTCCATATTGTTCCATTACTAGTTATATCATATATGCTTCTTTAACAATTTCACTTTTGATGGCTGTACTATCTCTACAATGTTCATCATACTTGATGCTGAAGACTATGATTGCTTCAGATGAAAAGAAGGGAAGAAAGGGGTTGCTATAGACTAATTGACTAGATGTCTATTAGCGTGTTTTATTTGGTGATTGGCATGTTTTCTTATAAATAATGTAGAACTACATTTGAATTTTTAATTTCCTTTTATTATAAGAGAGTAAAAATCACTTGGAATCACCTTAATAAGTTTAAGAATTTCTTTATTAATGAATGCTTAATATACGATGCATTGTTTTGTCCCAATCCAAGTGAATGGCTTCTTTAGCTTCTCATATGCATGTCCGGTCTCTCATTTTATACATTTTGAATTGCTTGCATCATAGTTTAAAATGTCTAGTTTCTAAAAACATGAAATATAATGTATGAAAATCTTTGACATGTCATCAATGAAAGAAAAATAATGTATGAAAATCTTTGTATCTGCATCCTAGGATTTCAGAACAATATCACCGAGTTCATGTTGTGGTGATCCTTATCTGTATCCGTATCTATACCCATACGAGACTATGGGATGATCTTCTTAAGCATGATTGCTAGCTATATATGTTCTTACAACATGGAATCATGTATTGGAATGAACATTATTTGATGGAACAGTGGAATACCATGCCACAGTTCAAAATGCTTCCATTCATCATGTTACTTTTATTCCCATTTCGATGTCACTCAATTTGGACAATTAATCGTTCTATATATATATCAATTTTAGGGTTTTGGTTATTCTGTGTAAAAAAATTTACTATAAGACGCTCACCGTCTTTGTACATTTACAGGTTGTGCACATATATTTTTATACCCAAGATTTATTCCTACTTTCATTCAAATTCTTGTATATCATGGTGAATTTCGCTTTTTCCTGCAGATGGAGCTGGCTTCATTGTTTGAGTACGATCTGAAGTAGAATTCTTACTCGGAAGAAAGCAGATCTTACAGTTTCCATTATCTTTTACATTTTGGTTTCTTGCAGTCTTAGTCTAGTGATTTCTCTGGCATTACATTGCAAAAAGCCAGATGATGATGTACCAAAAGTCAGGTAATTTTGGTGGCTCAACTTTCCCCAGAATGGTTCTCGTGTTGAAACTGCTCGAGAGGAAGGACTAATTTTCATGATTTTAATTTTCTATTTACCAGCTCATCAGGTATTTTTACTGTTTTTGAAGAATAAAAAAAATAAGGTTGTCAACCTGTGTTGCAAAAGTCTGCTTAGAAAAGGCCCTGTTATTTATTAACTAAAATAAATTGTGAACGCTTAATACAAACTATGATCTTTTTTATTTTTTTACGAGGACCACCAGTGGAAGTTGATGCAATTAATTACGGTCATTTTATCTTAACATATGATCTGCTCTCTTGAGCCAACACGTGAGACTGACATTAACAATTAAATAGTCATATGTCTCCCCCAAAGATTCAAGATGTGCTATAAAATATAAAAATTTAAGTAAAAAAAAGGATGGCCATGTGCGTATGAAGCGACTAACTGTATTATTTATGATACAAGGCAATTGTTAATTTCAAAAATTAGAAACCCCTATGAAGGTAAATCACGGTTTGTAACCGTTCAAATATATATTAATTATTTCAATCTTGAAACTATTTTGATTCGGGTCGGTTTAGGAAAAACTCTTGATGCAAGTTCATATTCAGCATAATTTAAGAGGGTTATACATTTTGCCCATTTTTTCTTGTTCCTTGTTATATTCTGCAGCGTTAAAAAGTGGCGTGGTAGATACTCAATTGAACGACGCTCCGTTTGTCATTAGCAAACTTTCTTGTAACGAGAAAGAGGCAAATTACTATCAAAATGCATCATTCAATAGAATCTATTTTTCCAACATTTCTTTCCTGAACTTACAGATTCAAATCCATTTCTATATGCTCTCCATTCCTTTAGAAAAACAATTTGATCAGAGAACAGCTTCGACCGAGTATGGAATGAATATATGCAGCAGAGAACCACACTATGAATGCCGAGGCTACCCTTGACGCAATGTTAATCTTTTATCATTATTGTTGATGCACAATGAAAATGAAAGAAAACTTAAAAGATGATATATACCAGTAATGTACACAAGGTTCAGATTGAACCTTTCTGAAAATGGTTGCTCCACCACCAACAAAACATAGTATAACATGTGCGTTTAACAAAAGAAACAAGGAACCATTCGAAATTGGTAACCGATTTCGAAAATAACCAAGTAGACCAACCGCAGAGGATAGAAAGAAAAGGGGCAAACCGCAAAATGCTTGGCACTAACCTGTCAAATTGTTTAGCTATATCACATTTCGCATTCTATCTTTCCTGGTTCTCCGCTTTCTTTCTTGTTTCCCTTTTTCTTTTTCAACGGGTGGGAAGACTTGAAATAAAACATGCAAAACGAAAAGTCTTGCTAAGTAACCTTGAACTTGTGAAGCAAAAATGGTGGTAGATGATGCTCCAAAACAGCCAAGAGCTCTCTGCCTTGGCTCACCTCTTCCAAGATTCCACCTCCAAGCCTTCTTGATGCTTCAACCATCTGCCCTCTTAGCTTTTGTGGAAACAAATGTCCATCCACCTTTATGCATTCCCTATATAGCGGTAAGTAAGCTATTGCGACTCTCAGGGGTGCCGGAATATCTCTCAAGGAAATTGGAGATCCCCCCCACCTCAAAATCCTCACAAGGTTCAAGTAATTTTCTTGACCCTGTCTCAATCCGTCCAAGTATGCAGCCTCTGACCAGTGCTCCCGAAGAAATGCCCTGAGCTCAGGAGCAACAGACTCATCGCTCGACTTGGAGATACTGTCTGCAACTGCATATGTTGCAGAGGGATCACCTAAAAAGTTTGAATGAAGGAGAAACTCCACACCATCAAGGGAACCGCTACTCCGTTCTCCAGCAGCCTTGAGAATTTCAATGCTGAGGGCAGCAAGTACATGCTGAGGAACATGGGGAAGAAGATAAGCAGCGACGTTGATTTGGCTGCTGGAAGTGGCAGCAGTGAGGGCTAGGCAGAGCTCCATGTCCTGACAACCTCTTTTCACAAACCACTCAACAACTGATAAACAACCCCTTTCAGCTGCTCTCATCAAAGGACCCAAAAAAGCTATGGCGTTACCCTCTTCCACCAAGCACTCCATTGTGCCAATCTTACAGTAGTGGGAAGCAAAACCCAAAGCCAGGTCAACATCAACATCCAAACTGTTCCTTTGGGCAATCTACAGGCACATACAACAAACCGGAAAAAAAAAAGGGTCAGTGTAACAACACAAAAATTATAAAAGTTCTTTTGCTTATTGTACTATTCAAAGTTCTGCAATGAATGATAAGCTATAGTAAATTGGAGCATGTGAATGAAAAAAAATACAGTTTCTTTGTCTACTAGCAGTTCAAAATAGGCCAGAGCAAATGGAGTTCTGTAAAAACTGAGAAAATGATCAACCGTGGTTAACTGTTAAGAAAGCATCCTGTCTCTTTGGGCTCCTATATCTGTATACAGTGAATATCTATGTTAAGAATAACTATCATCATAACTATAACCAGTTCATTCCAATTAACTGAGTCTATCAAGATCCAAAACTGTTTTCATTTTATATCTCTGACACTTTCTAACTTGGAAGTCAGTAATTTATGCCTTAAATACCCTTTTCAACTAAAATTTATGGAAAGTCCATATTTAGAGCCACTGCCACCAAAAAGTATTAGAAACAGCTATTCAATGCAAGGAGAGTAGCAACTTCAATTTCTATCATAGATCTGAGTACCACTACATTCTTATATATTGAAGTACTGAACTTTTACTTTATCTTGTCTACATAAATCATTTTTACAAGCAAATGCATACTTCGGTGAGTGACTAAGTGCAACCCAATTTGCAGTAGAAAAATCTGAACTGATTAACCATACAGATGAAACACAAATTCAGTATCAATGCTGATCCATTAAAACTAAAGCTTTTAAAATACATGAAGCATGTAAATCAAATGAATCAACTCAAATAAAATAGTAAACTGAAAATTGGAGCGGCACATTAATCAACACGAGACACGTCACCACACAATTCCAATTTCAGCTACTAACGATATCATGCAAGGGCCATATGCAACATCCAACCAATTTAGAGCAAAACATTAAAATGTATGAATCAAATATTGGGTGTGATAGGGTAAAAATAATTCATCTAAAATTATTAACATTCTAGAGTCAGCAGTTTATTAAATCTCAAAATAAAATAGTACAGAAATCTGAAAATTGACACGTCCTGATCCATTTCTTGGTTATCCTTGTATGAGGGTTTCAAAGAGTTGTGAAGAATTTTCTTCTTTTGGATTTTAATTTGGGTTTATCAGATCTAAGTTAAATGTTGATCTAGGTTGCAGAAATAAGCCTCAGCCACCATGGAATGCTTCACAAGTTGCCCTATGACCCTCCAGCTAAATACCAAGTTGTATTCTCATACTAGCGAGCTGCCATCAGATCAATCAGCCTATAGAAGTATGCATGGTGTGGTCTTCTACTTTACACCGACTCAACTAAAGGCTTTGATGACAAAGGAAGGGTACAAAGTGGATTTCTCATGGCCTCCCAATAAATCATTTTATACTATTCAAGCATAAACAATAACCATTTTTTAGAACACCTACAAGCCTTGTCGAGAATAAAGGCTAGGTTATATACATTTTAACTATGGAAAGAGTCATCCAAGCTCAATTAAGATCTTTTGAAGTTATGGTTCATAATTGAAAGGAAATGATCTACAAAGTGACATGTTTAACAAAGGGGAAGTTCTAGACACATGTCACATAGAAGGAATGACCAGAACTTGCCATTAAAACCCACCAACTCTGATCTATCCAAACAAAAAGGAAGTTAATATGAACATAATTTTACACTACCTGCAATAAAATGCGTACAAGTTCTGTGCTTCCAAAACGAGAAGCTTCAAGAAAGCACTGATTGACATTGTCAGCACCACCCTCCACCAACAAACATAATAACCCCTGGATTGCTGTAGCTGAAATCCCAGTTGCCCATCCAGGATCAAATGAACTAGAAAAGAGTGTAAGCGGAAAACAAGCAGCATCAAAGGCCTCAGTGAAATCCTTTCCAGTAAGTTGATTGCCAGCAAAATCAAGGAACATTTTGAAAGCAGATAGCTGAAGTTGGATCTCAGCAGCTGAGCTCTGAGTCACTCTGTCCTTGTTTCCATTGCACCCAGAATGAAAACCTATGCATTTCAGAGCCCACTCTGTAAACTTTTGAACCTTAATACCAGCCTCTGCTTTTAAGACCTCGTCTCCATTGCACTCTTGGAGACGCTCACGCAGCCTGCAATTAATGAAATGTCAAATATTGGGGATTTTTTTTTAAAGAAATATCGAGAACTTTTTATGGCAGGTTATTGCTATATTATGGACATTTTACCCAAGGTTAATACAATTATATCACTTTAAATTATACAGTGATCGAACCAAAGGACTCAACTTTATTAAAATTAGCAACTAGCCTTCCCGCTGCAGTTGAGTTTAAAGTAAATGGCAATTAGAAGAGCATGGAAAGAAAATTAAAAAAAAAAGATGGAAATTCTACTACTTGTGAAAGACCACAGAGAATAAAAAATTTATTCAACCCTTGCCAATAACCTGAAGGAAAACCTCATTATAACAGAATCTAGACTCTAATATAATCCAAGGAAAATATATTAAAGGCATCAAAATTATCAAAATTCTCATAACAAATTGTTTGGTTGACATTTGTGAAACAGTAAAGCAAGTGGTTAACTGGTTATAGCTTTGCACCCTTGATATCCTCAGCTAATAATGCTTGGATTTTTCAAAAAGGGTAACACCTTTCATTGATTGAAGAAATAATGCTTAAATTCAACTATTAAAAGTTAAAATAGTGATAATTAAAAAGAATAATGGAACCAAACTACTGAAAATGAAATCACCATCTTCTTTCTCAATGAAAGTTTTGTTTTCTATCCAAAATAAATCTATAAGTACCAAAGAGTTCCAAGAATACACTGAACCTAATCAGTCTCATGCAACACTCAATTAGTCATTACGAATTTCTTGTCTCATTTTTCAAGCATAAAAAAATATTCATATTGCTCTTTCTCTCTCTTTCTACTTTCCACATTTTCCTTTTTCTTTTCTTTTCTTATTTTTCCAGAGGGGTGTGGTTGGAGCACCATCTGGAAAGACAGAGATACAGATAGAGAGAGCAGCAGGTTCTTGCTTTCCATTTTCATGAAAACACAAGTGCGTAGTAACAAGAACTGTATGCTTCACCTCTGTGCCATGACAGTTACAGTATCCGCAAGACTCATTGTTCTACTCTGGCAGGCAGAGACGCAAGAAGCCAGAAATGAGGTCCTAAGAGCCGCTCTGGTAAAATCATAAGCTCCTCTCACAATAATATTCTTAATTAACCCAGTAATACCATTAAGCTCTTGCTGTGTGCTCAAGAACCAAACAGAATCCAGGGTGATACACAAGGCATCATTAAGTGTCTGAGGATCTGCCAAACCGATCAAACTCTCTGCAAGCTCCCAATCATGTGAACTTATAGCACCCTGAAACAACCGTCCCAACTCGAATCTGTCTTGTCTGCTAAGTTTCTTTTCCTGACTAGTTTTTCCCTTCTTACCAAGCTTAGAATCTGTCACAACAACCATGGACTTGGGGCTCATTTCGTTAGAATCGCAACCATTGGCTATGATAGACTCTTTCTTTACAAGAGGTCCTTCTCTAGAGAACACAACACTACTTCCCTCGCCTTTCTCTGCAGGAACATAAATATCATCTTTCCTGGAATCAATTCCATCCTCCTCAGTTTTAATTTGATCCAACATTAAAGTTTCATCTCCCACATACAATTCATTGTCCCTAATGGGAACCGAGATTTCATCTTCCATTCCCTCGTTCGATTCGATTTTGCTCCGTACCCCTTCTTCCAAAGAGCACTCAACCATGCTCTCTAAATCAAACTAAATAAAATATAATTTACTCTTTTCCCCTCATCAACAGCTTATCAGTAGCTTCACTGAACTAAATCAATCTCCTGATGAAAAAAAAAATGGCAAAAAAAGAAAGATAAATCCAAAGGTGAATAAATCCAAAGATAAAACAAAAGACGAAGGAATCCAATATACACTAATAAACAAAGTAAACTACAAAACAATCAATCTCAAGAGAGAATCAATAACATCCCGTTCTTCAAGTATAGAATCCAAAAACTAAAATTTCCAAAATTCAATCAGCAGAAAAAAGAAAAACCTCGGAATCAAGCCTAAATCAAGAAGAAAAACATAACAAAATTAAGGAAATAAAAAGAGAAACGATCATATCAAGCGCATTAAAGCAAATAAAAATGAAAAAATCAAATTCAAGAAAAGAGAAAGAAGGAAAAACCTGAGATTAAAGAAAGAGAGACAACGATGAGAAAACGGGGAAGAAGAAGAAAAAGAAAACCCTGATCTTCTCCTCCATGAATCGCTATTTTCTTTTCTCTGATTTAATTGTTTTATTTTTATTTTCCTATTTTCGGCTTCTTCCTTTTTTTCTCTCTCTCTCTCTCTCTATTTATTGATTTAAATTATTTAATATTTGTATTAAAAAAATGGATGGAAAAGCAGAGTGAGTGACTGAGAGAGTAAGCTAAGGAGAAATTTTTCGATAAAATAAAAATAAATAGTTAATTGATTGATTAAATAAATAAATAATTATGGAGAGTCAGAGTCATTATTGGGGAGATGGAGCATGGTGGGTCCTACTAGTTGCTCAATACTTTTGTGGGTCCAACCAAAAAAATGAATGATTACAACATTTTTCTCTCTCCATGAAGTCTTAAGCCTCAAGATTTGAGAAAATGGGAAGGGGCACTAATTTTATTTTATTTTTGGAATTGTCTATTCCTTGTTGGGAACCTGGCTTTTGTTTAAGTTTGATATAGTTACCCACTTTGTTTGTTTATGATGCTAAATAATGGGTGAATGGAATAAAATAAATTGATTTTTTATTAGTTTTTGTGAGATATAACCCCGTCTAATTTTATGGGAGAAAATATTAATATCTAATCAGTTAAACTATGTTCGAGTAGAAAATCAGTTAAACTATGTTTGAGTTGAAAAGTTTTATTTAATTACTTTTTATATACTTAGTTTTAGAATTTTAAATGTGGTATCTAACAATTTAGTTATCAATTTTATATAAAGTATTAGAAGAATTTGTGACATATAGGGTCTCAACTTTCTACCCCGCTTTTATTATATGATTTTCTAAATTGCCAATCACCAAATCAAACTATACAGGTATATTTGTTTATTGAGAAATTCTATTAGAGGGTACTTTTGAGTAGTTATTTTCAAAATAATAAATATTTACAGGTATATTTGTTTATTGAGAAATTCTATTAGAGGTACTTTTGAGTAGTTATTTTCAAAATAATAAATATTTTTAAAATATTTAAAAATGACATTTTTCAACATGTGTGAATTGAGTTTCATGTTTGTTTTGAGTCGAGGGAAACAATGTTATTTATGAAATTTTTTTATTACTTTTGTTATTTTTATAATATCAATTCATAAAATAATATTTTTGAAAATAATTATCTGGTTCTGTTTTAGTTGCCTTTATTATATAATTATAATTGTTAGCTAATATTATTAATTTCATGATTATTATTATTTTTTTTTTTTTTACTATCTTCTATTGTGATGCAATTTTTCTAGTAGATGGTTTGCAAACTATCTATAGTTCAAAACTTCATAATTTTCAATGAAAAACAACTTCAATTGTTTTAAAAAGTCACTTATGAGTCATGAACAAGCCAAAAAATAGTGGTCACACATTTTATTTGAATTGTTCTTATAAATTTAAGACATCACCTAAAAACTCTTCTAACTTTAATATTATACTCATTCAAAAAGATCAATGATGTCACTCAAACTCAAATTCTTGAATTATAACATCCCAATTTTTATGAGATTACCAGGAGAACCGAAAATGAAATTGATAGTACTCCTAAACTTTGTTTTCTTTCCATTATTCATATACGGCATGAAATTTATTAATCACCATTTTATGTTTTATCATATCCAAACTATATAATCTCCGACAGTAATTTACATTTCAAACTATCTGGTTGAAGGTTTCCTTCCATAAATTTGAAGGTTCGAACCTCCTTTCTTCTAATTTGATATAATATCTGAAAAAAAATTACATTCAAAACTATAACAGAACAAATATAGTTAGGAAAAAACATGGTGGCTGCTATACATTGATATAACACACACCCTCCTATCTCATTTGGAAATTTAAGGTTTTAATGCAGAAAGCAAACATTAGGGCAAAGAAAACAGAGAAGCCCACCAAAACAGCAGCAACTGGGCCCATAAAATTAGGGTCAAAACCATAATGGTTCTCTATGTACCATTTAACAGTTGGATCTGGGTTAACTCCAGGCACTTTAATAGGAGTTTCTATATCCCCATATTGTGATACAATTAGCCCATACACTGTCCAAGCCACTGGACAAATCCAGTAATACCATATCCACCATTTTGGAATTTTCTGAAATTTCAATATCAAATAAAGTTAGAGCACTATAAATTTGAGTTACAATTGATTTGAATAATTGCAAATCAAACCTATGTGGTTTGTCTTATTTTCAAATTACATCTTTGTGGTTTAAAAACAGTTCTAAACAGACATGTGACTTATAAAATTGCAAATCACATATATTTATCGATTAATTATAACAAATTTGAGATCCGTGTTTATTCAAAGTTTATCACGTGTATCAATTCCATTAAAAATAAATGAAATTTTTTAATAGCCAAGTGCAATTTATAGAATAAATCATTGTTAACAAGGTGTGCAATCTACAATTCGCACCCATCTATTATAAACTTTCAATTATTATTAATGGAATTGGAATACGCGACACACGTAGAATAAGCACGTGTCCTAAATTCGTTAAAATTAACCGATACAGGGATGTGATTTGTAAGTCTACAAACCACGAGTGTTTAAAATCATTTTTAAAATATAGTGTTGTGATTTGAAGATCAAACAAACCATAGAGGTATGATTTACAATTTTACCTAAATTATATACTCACCGGTCGCGGGATGAAAAAGCCGGAGAAGAGATTGAAGAGAGCATAGAAAGCTGCAGCAAAAATGGCAGCTACTTGGTGGTTTGGAGTGACAGAAACTGTCATCATTCCATAGTATGTGAAGTAGAGGAAGGTGAAGAAGTTGACAAAGAAGAACCAGAAGAATTTTGCAGATGTCCATTGAAAGCCAACCATTGCATATACAATAACAGTATAATAAGTGGTCTCGAAGAACAAATAAGGAATTTCAACTATCACCTGCATTTGAAAATCATTGAGAGATTTATGATTATCACTTGAATTAGTAGTGAACAAACAATGCACCAAGCAAACTTCAACTCGTGTACCGAAAAATTTATCGACTCACCTGTGCAAGAGCATAAGGTAATGCAGAGTACATCCCCGCTGCTATTTCTCTATAAAACACAGTTCTTTCTACAGCAACTACTGGTTGTACTGTAGAGCAGTTGTTTACACCAACAAATATGACAGCGGCATACATTGCCCCGATGATTGTGGTTAGATTACTTACATCATCCCTGAGTCAAATTTAAAAGGTAAAAACTACGAAGCAATGGTTATGTATAAAAAAATGATGTGCTGATGATCGATCGTATAGAAAATACGTACATTTTGGAGCCAACTCTCCAAAATATTGTTCCGAGCATAAGTGCAGCGGCTAGAGCGAAAAAGAATCGAACGAGGTTGTAATCAGGACTTCTCCAGTAGGTCCACCACTGCTTCCATAGGCAAGATTTGAACTGCCCCCATGTGGATTGAGAGTATTGGGTGGCAAAATAGAGGTCTTTAGATCCTGGTGGTGGTGAGCTTAGCTCTTTTACTAATTCCTTGTTTCGCCTGTTCATTAGCCATTATCCGTGACAATCGGTTAGAAAACTTGATCTCTAATATCGCCAAACAATTTTAACTATAACTTGAGTATAATCTTGACTTACTGATATAAGGATGATGCATTATATTGATCAGCAAAGTCGATTCCAAGTCGAATTTCAGTCGCAGTCGAGCTCACCTCCAGCATCCAGGCTGCTGGGTTGTACTTGTCTTTAATTTTTGGCACTCCTGGAATAGCCTATATGGGTGATAGAGTCCAACTCCAAATTCAGTCAATTGATGCTATGTATTGATAAAAATGTAGTGTATATATACTCCAAAATACCTCGAAGTATTCGATTATCTTGTGAGAATTGCGACCCAAAGGTCCCGAGTAGATCACTTGTCCTCCTCTTTTCATTAAAAGCAGCTGGACAAAACTCACTCAGTTCAGTATCACACAACAGATGGACAGAGAAAAACAAATAGAAAATAAACACCATTACCTCATCAAAGGCTTCAAAGATATCAATGCTGGGTTGGTGAATTGTGCAGACAACAGTTCTACCAGTATCGACTGTGTTTCTGACAGTTCTCATCACAATTGCTGCTGCTCTTGCATCCAGACCTGAAGTCGGTTCGTCCATGAAAATGATTGAAGGGTTAGCAACAAGCTCCACTGCAATTGTTAACCTCTTTCTTTGCTCTGTAGACAACCCTGTAATTCCAGGAAGCCCAACTATGGCATCCTTAAGATTATTGAGCTCCACCAATTCCATTACTTCATCCACGAAAATCTGTGAAAATTAGCCATGAAGAGCCACTGAACTTAGAGCATATTTGCCTTTGTATATGGTTCAAAAGAGTTAAACATAAACCGAGTCTCTCACCATCTTTTCTCGATTGCTAACTTCTTTAGGGAGCCTTAGGAAAGCAGAATAAATTAATGACTCTCGAACGGTGACTTGCGGAGAGTGGATGTCGTTTTGCTCACAGTATCCAGAAATTCTAGCAAAGGTTTCTTGTTTCTTGGGAAATCCTGAAATTCTGATATCGCCTTCAATATAACCTCCAGTTTTTCTTCCAGCTAAAACATCCATCAAAGTTGTCTTTCCAGCCCCGCTAATTCCCATCAATGCGGTGAGTACCCCAGGCCTAAAGGCACCCGTTACTTCACGAAGTAATTGAAGTCTATCATTTTTTACCCCTTGATTCTTCATTTCCTGTTATAATAAGAAAAATCTTCCTCAAAGGCTGTTGATAAACGAAATGACCAAGCACAGAAAAACCAAAACAAAATATACTCACGGAGGGCATGTCGACATAATAATTCACACTATCAAAGGACATTGCAAGAGGAGTGAATGGGAGAATCATTCCTCTCTTTGGAATGACAACACTGCCTAATTCAAGAGAGGAATTAGTGTCTCTGCTGCGTCCATTGTTGGCATATTTTTCGCTCATTCGCCGAACAAGCATTTCTCCTGGACATTATTTTTCTATGAGCATACATTGATGGAGAAAAGATAGTCGCTGTATCGACATGAAAAAAGACGAAGTTCATTTACGTTTTTTTTATTCATACTTGTATTGTTCTCATCAGAAGAAGACAATGATCTAGTCACCGATTCAGTACTCGACTCGAGTTTTCTTGGTTCTTTCAACTCTTCCGCAACCTCCGTTGGTTCTTCAGGTACTATAGCTTGTGGCCTCCCAAAAGCTAACATGTTGATATTAATATAGAATCAAATATCATTCACCTCAAATCAGAACTAAAAATTTTTGACATATTTAACCGAAGTATTCTCCAGTCTTACGATTCAAGTACATGAGTGCAAGGGTGAAGAGGACATTGAAGAGAACTGTGAATCCAAGGAGAGCTCCAGCACCAATCCAATACCAGTTGGTATCAGGAAAAATATCGAAGTTCCTAAGGACGGCGACGCCCAATTCGGTTTTATTATCCGAAGCCTGCAATAGATAGGATATAAACATATAAGTTTGTAAGGTAAACTAGCCTTGAAAATGTAGAGTGTTAAGAGTGAGACATACCAGCTTGTTCATCCATCTGGGAGCAAGCATTTCATTTACAGTTATGGCATTGTAACCATAAGTCATTGGTGAAATCCAATATCCCCAAATCCACCATTTTGGAATTTCACCTGTTATATGCATATTAGCAATTACTATCTTCATATTATTTCTTAAAAGTAAATTTTAGAAATACTAGTCTCCGTGTAAATTATTATCCTGCATTATTATTTTTTAAATCACTTTAAAAAAATACATGTTTGATCGTTAGAGTCATTATATATATACATGGAAAAAAAACTAGAACGAAACTAAAACAAACACAAAGCAACAACCCAACAAAACAAAAGTGAAAATGTTTTCATGCCAATTGAATGTGGGGTATCGTTTATAAGGGAAAATTCCTGAAATAACATATTTTTATATATTAACTATTGAAATGTCAGAACTTTTCAAAAATTACTCAAATAGCATAATTATAGTTCAATTATTTATTGAAGTATAATTCAATAATTTATTGAACTAAATTCATTGAAAATAATAATAAAAAGTAATTAAATAGTTTAATAAATTATTGAACTTAAACTTAAAAAAAAAAAAAAAATGAGTAATTTTTGAAAAGTTCTTACATTTTAATAATTAGTATATGAATTTATGCTATTTGAGTAATTTTAAAAAGTTCTTACATTTTAATAATTAATATCCTGATTTATAATTTATACTTAAATTTCTAAAGTGAAAATGTTTATGATTCAAATAATAATATAAGAGTGATCGAGCATGAGGCTAAATACTTTAATTACTATTTTATGTAAAAGTGGAAATCAAAATTCACCTCGGGGAAGGATGAAACCACCAAGCATGAAAACAATTAAGAGGGCTAGAGCCCCTCCTGTGTTGGCGATTATCATTGTCCTACAACAACCAGAAATGAGCCTAAAGAGCCCTGAAGCTGTTTGTTGAAGTAGAAATACCAACAATAATTGCTTGAAAAACCTGCACTTTATAAACCAATTAATTTGTTACTACAGGAAAAAAAGTAATCTTTAAACTCTTTTTCTTTTACTTTTTGGTGAGTAAAGCAATCTTGTACATAAAAAGTCAACATAATTAATTATAGCTTAACAACTTAATTTTAGGATGTAATAGTAAAAAAAAAGTAATTTTTCATTCCCTATTTCCAAATTTCTTACTGTTATTTAAAAAGAAAAAAATTTAATGTTTTATTTTGTTTAAAAAGAAATGTTACTTGGTTTTTCATAACTTTAAATTCTTGAGATGTGAATGGAATTTGATTAGAAAGAAGCCGCTTTTTAAAAGGAAAAAAATATTAGTAAAAAATGGATAAAATTAAAAATTGGCAAATTGAAAATGTATGGACTAAATAGATACAACATCTAAAACTCAAAGACCACTTAGACACAAATTGAAAACGCATTGACCAAATAAACACGACCAACAAAACTCAATGACTAAAGGGATACTTTACCCATTAAAATTTTATTAAAATTCTAATTTAAAATATCTCAAAAACCATACTAAAAAATAATAATGAAAAAACAATGAATCTTTTGTTCTAATTAAAATTATAGAGAAAAAAAATACTATATTGTGTAGTTTATTTTTTTAAAAAAATATCAGAATTATTACACTTGAAAAACTTATTTAATAATAACATTTAACATATTTTCACTAAATATTTGAGTTTACAAAACTTATAAAACCTTTAAAAACTACACCAAAACAAGCTCATTTTCCGAAGAAAAATACTTGTCTTCTGATCAAGAGGAATTCCTTGTACTTTTCTTTGTATCTCATTTTGATCAGATAAATCATATAGTGTAGTCGGTCCCGTATATTTATTAAAATAATATATATTTATTATCTATTAATATATTCGATCCAATAAAATTATCACACGTAAGCCGGTCAGAAAGCTAAGTATTTTCGTTTTTCAAATTTACATACTATTTGAAGAATCTGAAAAATAATTTTCTTTAAAAAAAAATTAATAATTACCTGGAAGGTTCAGGAGCAAAACCAATGCTATAATAAGTAACAACCAGCCAAACAACAGATTCAAAAACAGAAATCGGAATCCTCAAAACCACCGTCGGAACTGTAAAACTCCAAACCGGATGAAACAAAAGATCCCTCTGTTTAAAAAAAACCGGCAACCGCGCGATCGTCAATGCCAGCTCAGCAAACCCATTAAACATATTCACAATCATCGTAAATATCAATGCCCCGACAAAAACAGCGCCGTCATCTTCGTTTCTCGTTTTCATTTCCGTCCTCAAAAAAACGGTCGAGGCAACGATCCCGATAATTATAATCTGCAGCGTTTTGAAAACGTAAACGGCGGCGTTTCGTTTTATCAAAAGCCATTCTTTGTCGGTGCTGGCTTTCAGGAGTTTCAGTTTGGAAACGGAGTATTTGTCGAAAACTAGTGAGGCTTTGTGAGCTGATGTCTTGTCGTATGGGATTGAGAGATCGTTTTCCAGCTTTAAGCCGATGTGGAAACGTTTGAATCGGGTCGCGAATTCGGGTACTGATACGTAATTGTATGGCTTGCTTTTGTTTGCCCAGTATTGTTCTTGGTCTTTCTTTGACGTTACCTGTTTTCATAAAATTGAATTTTTTCCAAAGAGTTATCATGCAAAATTTACTCTAAAATTTTGGAGACTTTGAACATTTGATTCGATATCGAAAATATAAGTGTCTAACTACTGGATTAAATCGGAATTGGTTTTTCTCAAATTATAATCCAGTTTCTGTTTATTATTTCTCATTTTTACTTCTTATTTTTTGTTCCATTTTTTAAGGAAAAAACAAACATGTTTGTAACTCTTTCTTATTTCAAGTTTTAAGGAAGAATGAAAAAAAAAATATGTTTCTCATTTAAGAAAAAATACGATTTATGTGAATTTTTTTAAATAAATTATTTGTATCAATTTAATTTTTAGATATTTATACTATATTTTAAAGACAAAATAGGTTAAAGCAACAATATATTAATGTAATTGAAAAAATTAGAAAAATTCTAAACTTTCAACCTAATTTTACAAGAAGGAGAAATAAAAAAATATAAATTAGAAATATTGCCAAATGGGTATTTATTAACTAATAATAACCTAATTTTCATCCTTGTTTCATTAAAGTGGCTATATTTTAAAAATAAAGCAAGAAAAATGTCTTAAAAAAAAGCAATTTTAGGTTTAGGATGTTTTTCCTCATACCTCCTGTAAGAAATCAGCTGTTCCTTTCCTATCAGGACATTGAAATCCACAGCTTTGAAAAAACTCCAATATATGATCACGTGGGCCCTCATAAACAATCTGACCGTCCGATAAGAGTATGATATCATCAAAAAGATCAAACGTCTCAGGAGCAGGCTGTAATAGAGACATCAACACCGTAGCATCCGTGAGGTGTACAATCTGCTGTAGACACTTGGCTATCTGATATGTCGTGGAGCTATCTAATCCCGTTGATATCTCATCCATAAATAATGTTTTCGTGGGCCCCACTATCATCTCCCCTGTAATCATTAAAAAAAAAAAACAATTTAATTATGAAAGATAATTATCGAATTGAATATGAGAAGGGAGAGAGTGAAATTGACCTGTAGTTACTCGTTTTTTCTGACCTCCAGATATGCCACGTATCATCTCATCTCCAACAATAGTGTCCTTACATACATCTAGTCCCAATATCTTAAAAAAAAAAAAAACAACGACAATGTCAATGTTAATGAATTTGTTGGAGACCTTGATATCGACCCAACAATGTTTGTGTAAGACCGTTATTTGTTCATCTTGTTGTTAATTAATTTTAAAATTAAATATCATATGTATTACGATGGTGTCAAAATCCAATAAAACGTAATGAGTATTACTCATTAACGATGTGGACACGTAACAAATACTAATATTAACAAATATGTATTTTTTTATAGATATCACATCAAATTAGGGGAGGGGGAGGGAAGACTTAAACATTCGATCTCATGGGAAGAAGCAGATTCCTAACCACATTCAGCTATATTCGTGTTGACAACGAATATGTTTTTGTTTTTCCAGTAATAAACTAATGATATTTTTCATTTTTTAAACAATGTGAGATTTTAGTAGAGTATCATGTTTGATAATATTAATGACATCACTCCCCACTTTTCAAATTAATATAACTAAATAATGGGAAAGCAAAAACGTTGGTTTGGCTAAAGAGAAAAAGATGGAGTAGGTAGTAAGAATATGAATAATTAAATAAAAATTGATCACCAACCAAAATGCATAAACAGAAAAGAGAAAAGGTCTGAAAAAAGAATAAAAATCTGAAATCAAAATTAGGTGAAGTTAACTTTTTGACGAATGAACAAAACTACAAAACAAAGAATAGACGCATGAGCAGACAAATGTTTTTGGCAGCCAGAAGGAACCACGCCAAAGAAAAATCAAATCCAAATCTATATTCATTCCATAAATATTAATATATACCCCACTTACTTACTTTTAGAGTGTAGTCAGTTATCAGACTGCTTTCCACTCCCTCCATTGCGGTCGCCTATCCAATCAAATAGTCCAATTCCAATTTTAAAAATGATACGTAAAACATAAATACATTTTGGAAATATAAATAACAACCATTAGCCTAATCATTTTGCCAAATTATTCTAATGAGACAATTTCTCTTCAACGTCATTAATTTTTTTAACTATAATTTCTTTAATTATGATTTGGAATCCTCAATTCGGACTCTACGTATGAGATCCAAATTTCTAAATCATCTCCAACGTTGTTAAGATTTGATATTTTCATGATAATAAACTATTTTATTTATTAACGATTTAAAGTTTTGAATCAAGATATTTTGGACATCGAAATATGAAGGACCTACAATATTTATAAAGTCGGATCAAAACCCCTTCTAATTGGTTTTAATTAAAATTATTGTTAATGGTAGCCCAAAAAACTAAAGAGCATCTGGGCATAATATTTTAATGATAATAAACGTGTTAGATCTTATTTATTAAGGGACTAACAACATTTATAAAGTCTAAGAGCCACTCTTCTCATTACCAATTAGTTTTGAGATGGATGCCTACATTATTAATAACGTAGAGCTCGAAATAGGAATTCCAAAATATTTTTAATCATCCAAATGGAATTCAAACGAAAAAGTTATGAATAAAACAAAATTTATGACGTTGAAATGGATGAGTTTTATTAAAATAATTTGATCAATTTGATTAAAAGCGGTAAGAACAAAAACTATAAAGTATACCTTTTTAAAAGCTAAATAATGAGGTAGATAGATTATGATTATGTCCTTGAAAATAGTATCACATGAAATTTTTTTTTTAAATAAATAATTATTTTTTTAAAAAATAATGTGAATTTCCAAAATTAAATTATTAGGTAAAGATTAAAGAATAAAATGTCAAGAATATGAGACCTAAAAAAAGATTTTTAACCCAAAAAAAAATTATACCTTCATAAAGAGATCAACTTCAGCCTCGGGGAGAATTCCATTTTGCCTCTCCCTTCTCGCAAGCTCACTCAATAAATCTAATATCATCACCAAGCCAATTAAAACATCATATATTTTTCATTAATATATTAATTTTAATATTAAAAAAAAATACAATATTTAATTTAGTATTAAATATTTGATATTGTAATTTTGTAATAAAATAATCACCATATCGAGTGCCGACTCCTTGACATCTAGCTGAGAAATCAAGGGTTTCTTTGACAGTCATTTCTCCCACGTGGACATCATTCTGGCTAATGTACGCTGATGTTTTTTGGGGTACAAATTCGTTTAACCTGTACCCGTTGTAGGTGATTTCTCCTCTCATCTGTTCCAAAACAATTTTTTTTTATTCAATATTGTAATTATTAAATCTTAAAAATGTTTTTAAAAAAAAAAGTTAAATGATTGAAAAACATGGGCAAGGCAAACCTTTAACGTAGGGTCCAGTCTTCCAGCAAGAGCCAACAACAAGGTCGTTTTGCCTGATGATGGAGGACCCAGCAGAAGAGTCATCCTTCCACAAAAAATTTTTTAGATTACATTTATTTTTATGGAAATTAGTAATTAATATGTTTTTGTTCTCAGACATGAATATCATTACTTTTTTTCCTTTTCTTTTAATCTTTATTACATTAAATGTTTTGTATGTAGCATTGTACAGGTTTATGATTTACGTCACGTGTTTTAATTTTGATATTAAATTTAAAAACAAGTAGTTAAATACTCGTTCGATAACAATTTTATTTTATTTTTAAAAAAAAATATTTTTAAAGTGCTTTTGAAAAGTAAATTTTATAATAAATAAATTTAACTTTTATAAAAACATCGTAATCATTATCAAACAAGGTTTAGGTGTATCTTTGTTAGGCTGTACATGTATTATTACACGTAATACAAAAGTAGATGGCTAATCAAAACAAAATATTTACAAACTAAAAAGATATTTAAGAACTAAAAGAAAGCAAAATACGAAAATAAATGCTTTTTTTGAAGTTTTTTTTTAAGGAGGAAAGAAAAGAAATTGAATATTGAATACCTAGATGGTTTAATAATTCCAGATGCATCTTTGAGAATGGTAAGTTTAGTTGTCTTTGCCAATTTAATCCCAAGAAAACTGAGTGCTGATTCTGCAATGTTTCTTGCCACATTTGGTAGACTAGGAAGTGCTCTATTTCCAATATAACATTCAGCTTCAACTGTCAATTGCTCAAATCTCACTTCAACTTTCGGTAACTTTATTCCCACTCTGCAAATTTTCCGCCAAAATCTTTCAATTTCATATCATAAATAAATAAAATGGATAATTACAAATCACATATTGAAAATGATTTTAAAACACTCATTTTGTTTATAAAATTATAAATCACATCACACTGTGATTCAATTCTGCCACATAATATCTGACTTCAACCGAGAAGTGTGATTTACAATTTCATAAACCGGGGAAGTAAAAACATTTTTAAGTAACGAAATTTCTATTTCTACGTAACAAATTGGGTATTTATATATACAAACGTACCTATCGATTCTCTCTCTGAATTTCTTCAAGAACTTCTCGTTATCTTCTTCAGCGACTTTGAAAATTCTATCGATGAACATTTGACGATCATTCAAATCGAGTCTTCGAACATCAACTTCTTTATGAAGAACCGATTGATTTTTGCTGTCGTTTTCCGTTTCGTTAGATTCCGATTCCGACTCCAAGAAGGATTTAATGATGCTCGTTCTTAACCGATCATACGTCGGGAGTTTCTCGATGGCGGCCCATCGGAGAGCTTCTTCATCTTCATCGGCGTTTCTCGAATGTCTTCCGCCTGAAATCATTACATCTTCGATGCTCCAACCGCTTGATCTCCGGCTCAAGCTCCGGCTCGACATTTTTCCATTCTCCGTTTCATCCATTTTTTCCATCTCTTTAGAGTTCTGAAAGTATGAAACGATATATAAACATGTATATTTGTTTGGAAGTTTTATGTTTTCTGTTTGGTTGCTGAGAAAATTCACTCACCGGTTGGAGAGAAATTTTCCTTCTGTTCTAATGATGAAGAAATGTGCTGTCATGTATTTAAAGGAAAATGTAAATCGGGGTCAATGGAAACTTTACATAACTGGTCACTTTTTCTCCATGCGTCGGAACATATTTTCGTATGGGTGTTACTTGTCTTTCATTTTCCTACGTGTCTCATTTTTATTACATATATTAGATGAACTCTAGATCGTAAAACCTACCCTTCAATTTTTTAATTTGTTGAATTCGCCTCCTAATTTTTATAAGTGTTAAAAATTATACTCAAAAAATTTTAATTTGTTATTTTACCACCTTAAAATGTGCAATCAGACCTTTAAAAATCACCATTGAGACGAGTAATACACCCCTAAGATAAACGGGGTAGGAAGAGACGAGATTGGTGAAGATATTATCGTCTCAACCATCACTACACTTCGGAATCGGAGTCAAGGACGGGATTGAGTGTGGGATATGAGCCCTCGGAGACCCGCTCCCATGAAGATTTCTTAAAAATAATTAGTAAATTAATTATATATGGGGATAATTTGATTGATTAAAATTTTCTAGGTCCAATTTTAACATTTTACAAAATTTAGGGGGTCAATTGATCGAATTAAAAATTTAAGGGTATAAATATCACAACAATTATAGTTTATGGGTGGTTTGTACAATTATATTAATGGATAATAAATATATGATTTTTTTTTTTAAATAAATATATGAGATCTACTAATATGTTTTATCTAATAAAAAATAGACATATAAGAAAGTCAGAATAACTCCTCCTACTGATTGAGGAGACTAATTTTATTTTATTTTTTTGTTGAGATGACTAGTATTTCCTTTTCTTATACGGTAAAAATCATAAAAAGTAGGCTATTTAGGTAGGTAAAAAATAAATAATTAATTAATTAATTTCCACCTTTGAAAATAACTTCCACCATACATTCACTTCAGCGAATATACAGGAGGCTATAATTATTTATTTAAAATATAAAATTAACTATGTTCGGTGGTTAATAGTGGAATATTTTCCCTCCTTTTGATATTTTTAAAAGAAAAAGTTATAGTAGTTATTATATGCCTTACGATATATTTTTAATTATTAATTAATTAATTTATCAAAGAAAGAAAAAAATGTTGTTTTAAAAAAATAAATTAAACATTTACTATTTTTAACATAAAAAGGGCTATTTAAATATCTAGCCACTAAATTGACCAAGTTTCAGGATTTAGCCAGTTGAATCGTTTTTAAAATAAATGGCCACTAGAAGAGAGATCTTTAAGGTAAAAATACTAAAAAGTCAAATAATATGCTAAAAATAAGCAAATTATCAAAGATTACATCTAATAAAAATACAAATAAAAAATAAAATCTTAACAGATATACACAAAATCTTCAAAAAGAATCAGCAACATTACTCGTATCATCAATATATTGCATTATATGAAAAGAAAAAAAATGTTAAACTTACCAAGATTGTAAAAACCAAAAGAATGAAATAAAAATGTTGAGCTTGGAATCTAAAATGGAGATGATAGTTTAGTCAGAATATCTAAAAAAAACTAAAAATATATATAAATAAAGGAAATCTAATAAAATATGAAAGAAGCGAATCATGGAAATATTTGGAAAAAAAAAATCTATAGAATTTTAAAAACAGACGTCAAACATGGAGATTCTGGAAAAAAAAAAAATTATAATTTAAAAAATAAAAATAAATAATACGTCGAATGTGGTAGATTCTGAAAAAAAAAAATCTATATAATTTTAATTAAAAAAGATATCATGGGCATATCAGGAATATTCTCACACTAAATAATCCCTTTGTGTGCATAATATAGGAACGATTTTGTTTAGAAATCACACAAAATAAGTTAGTTTTTTTTTCCAAACAAATTAAGTTAATTAACCCTGGCCTTTTCATCTACGATAAAAGATGTAGTTTTAAATATTCAAAAGCACTTTCTAAACCAAAATTGTAATGTTAATTTAACATGATTTTCAAAAGCTAAAAGAGTAGAAATATACTCTTTATACTATAATTTTTGGAAATGTTAAGAGGTTGTCGGTTGAATTTATTTATTTTAATAAAATTAATTAGGAATGATAAATTTTAACCCATGATAAGTATGTTAAATCAATTTATTTGAATCTAGCTTTTTTAAATACACAAATTATACCTAATAGAATTATAAAAGTCTACTCTTATAAATATGATACTGGATGTTTAAATCTTATTCTCATCAAGATCCTATTTACAAGGAAAAAAAACTCTTTTAAAGATCCATCATTAAATATTCTATTGTTTCATAAATTGAGTCATAGAATTTTCTCAATATTTAATTTGTTACATATCATTTTCAAATAGACTATTAATTTTTTTTTAGATATTAACTTAAATTGGGGGAGAGAAGACTTGAATCTTCGAACTTAAGGAAATGAAGTGGGTGCCTAACTACTTGAGCTATACTCGGATTGATGAATTGTTAATTATTTTATTACTTATGATTCATTAAAATGTATTTGAAACACAATGTGAAACAAACAAATTAATGCAACACTGTAATAAATATAACATTAATTCATATAAACCCTGAGATCCAAAAATGCATCAATTTGTTATTTGTGGCTGAAATTACTCCATAGGTAGATTTATATGTTGGAAGAAATGGCTATGGCTCCAAACAATCCACATATATGAGACCATTTTTCAATGAGCACCTTTGATTTTCAAAACAAGACGCCATGTGTTTTGAAAATGAAACACAATTAAATTAAAATTGGCTTGATATTTGAATTGACTTTGTGTACTTATCATTGAATGAGAATTTTTAGGTTCTTAAAACTACTTTTCTTAAAGCTAATATTTTCAAAATATTTTTTTAAAAGTACGTAACAAAATAAAGAAATAAAAAACAAACATTATCTTCTAAGAAAAATTGAAACGAAAACAAAAATTGTCATAAAAAAAATGGCCCTAAGGAATTCAATTATTAATTAAAAAAAATCCATTCCGTATTTTACCATTTATTAAAATAATTTTAGATGGTGGCTGTTGATAATTCAGCTTCAACTTTCTATGATTTTCTAGAAGTAACTTTCGTCTACCTTTGTCCTCCATTGACGCACATGAAATCAAAGCACATTTGGCTTACTAGTGTGGATTTGGTATATCCTTCCTCCTATTCTTATTATTATTAAAAAAAAAAGGTACAAAATAGCATGTAGACTAGAGATGTGAAAGTCTTTACTGAAAAATATGTGACATAGGAGGAGAAATTAAATAGATAGAAGTTTGTATATAAAAGAGAAGGTTTTTTTTTTTTTTTTTGAAGACATATAAAAGAGAAGTTTAAACCATATTAAAAAAAAACAATATCATATAAAGTAGCCTCTAAATACTAAACGGTCTCTAATAAAATTATTTTTAATATCATAGACTTCTTTTCTCTAAGGGTGTAAAATTCAGATAATCTGAATATTCGATTGAGATGGTTTTTGGTAGTGTTTAAAAGTATTTTTAATAAAAAAAACATTTTTATAACTAATCATAAACTGCCTTTCTAAAATATAATCCAAGCAATGTAAATGACTTTTGAAGCATTTCTAGAAGAAGACCTCATTCACCTTGGTCTTCCTCCACTCACATAATACCAAATTTATTAATAACCAATTGGAATGATATATGGAAAAAATATAAAGCTGATAATTTTTTTTTAAAAAGTATTTGTTTCTAGAAATAGACCTTTTGCCTTTTGATTTGACCTACATTGACATATAATTTCTTTTTTTTTTCTTTCGTTCTTTTTAATATTGATATGTAATTTCTACCTTTTATGTTTTTTTTTTTTCCGTTTAAAAGGTAATTTAAAGATGGGGAAAGGGCTAAAAGTTGGCAACATTTTCATTTTCACTTAATTGACTTGAGAGAAGATATTTGACTTCTTTCGAATTATTAAAACATATTTGAAACTATCAAAGATACTAATTATGTCATAATTAATTTGAGTGGGATTATAACGATCATAATTTAAATTTTATATTTTTAAAAAATATATATTTATTTACTAAAAAAATTTATTTTATTTTTCAAGGTTTAAAAAAACATTGACATAATTATATATTTAAAGAAAAACAACCAATAAAAATT
Organism: Gynostemma pentaphyllum; assembly: GCA_028015215.1. Taxonomy (NCBI): domain Eukaryota; kingdom Viridiplantae; phylum Streptophyta; class Magnoliopsida; order Cucurbitales; family Cucurbitaceae; genus Gynostemma; species Gynostemma pentaphyllum. The sequence goes on along the minus strand of CM051350.1, from coordinate 46,586,689 downwards.
CCTTAAAAAACAAAAATCAAGATAGGAACTGAATTAAAAAAAGTTATTAATATTTTTTAAAAACAAAAATCAAAATCATGATCAACACATCCACATAATTTTTCCTTCTGATTGTATTAGCCTCTAATTCTTATGAAGCAAATATGTATCTATTTTCATAAGGATTTAAATAAGAACAAAAAGTGTGTAAACCGAGTTAAACAAAAAAGTTTGTGAGAGCTTGGGGGAAAAAAAATCATATAAATAAGATATTAGCCTAGTCTAAAAAAATAAAAGAAAATAGCCTATTTGATATGTAAAATACCCAAACCACCTTACTAAACTTGATTAAGAAGGAAAGAGAAAAGATAATTAAGATTTGAAAATTCTTAAATCAATGAAATACTAAATATTAAAAAAAACTATAAAAAGAAAATAGGAGAGAAAATCATAAATTGAAAAAAAATCAAAACTAAACAAAAAAATTCAAACTTTCAAAACCAATATTTTTCGGAATCCAAAATATACGCGATGTTCATTATATTATATATAGTGATAATATGTCCCATCCAATACTATATTGTATAGTATAATAAAATATAACTATATACAATAAAGTAAAAAAAATAATATTATAAAGATTACGGGAAACATATAATGATTACTAAAATAAAAGTAAATAATAATAATAAACACTATAATGCGTTATAAACATAAAATAATACAAGGTGATGCTACGTTGAAGGAAAAAAAAAAAAAAATTCTTATAATAGAAAATTTTTTTGTTGCCATGGGAGGGAGTTAATCGTTCTCTCTTTTTCTACTCGAAAGAATGACGAAAATGTATCAAGGAAATCGGATCTAGCTCTAGATTTGAAAGAATCGAAATAAACAAAAAGCATTTCATCATGGGCGAAATCGGAAAAAAAAACTAATGTAGATCATGAAAATCTACCTATATATTGGGGAAAGCCTCAGCACCAAATAAACAAACCAGCAACCAAACGTAGAGGTGATGAAAGAAATGGAATACCAAGAACAAAAAGAAAACAAAAAAAAAAAATTGAAACAAGATGAACAAGATAAGAGGGAGAAATACGGTGGATATTAAAAGGAAAAAGAAAATAATAATAAATGAAGAGATATGAGGAGAAGAGATAGGAAAAATAGGATATTAAAAGAAAATAAGAAGAAAAATAAAAATAAAAAGAAAATAATAATAATAGATGAGGAGATATGGAGGAGAGGAGAGATATGGTAGGATATTAAAAGAAAAGAAAATAAAAATAAATGAAGGACAAATCAGGAATATTAAAAAAAAAAATATCAAAAGTGGGCTAAATTTAAAGAAAAGGCTTAAAAAACATAAGAAATAATAAATATAATATATACCTGGTTATCCTTTTGAGAGCATAGCCAAATTGGGCTTTTTAAATGGCTTGTGAGTTTCGAAGCCCAGATTATGCTCGCATTTGAACTCTGCAGTAATGGTTCAAAATAGCCCACGCCCACACCAAGCAATTGTTTTTAAGAGGGAAAAAATGGAATAAGAATTATAATAATCAAATTATAGAAGGTGATGCTAGAACGTTCGAGTTTGTGAGAGGAAACATTGATATATTTGAATTATATTACCGATTTAGTGGTTAGACATTTGCTACATTCTCTCATATAAAGTTGAATATTAGAGTTTTCTCTTGATTAATACAATGTAATATCTCAAAAATAAGATAATTACTGAAATAACATATTTTTACCTACTAATTATTGATATATCAGAACTTTTAAAAATTACGTAAATAACATAATTATAGATCAATATTATATTGATTAAAAAAGGAAAAAAAACCCAACAAAATCATTGAAAATAATAATGAAAATAACAAAATGGTCAATTAAACTACAATTTAATATAATATAGAACTAAAATTATGTTATTTGAGTCATTTTTAAAATGTTATGACAATCTGTAATTAGTATGGAAAAATATGTTATTTAAGACAATCAAAACATTAATTGAGTTATATTTAAATTGACTAATTTTGATTAACTCTTGTGTTTAATTATTTTCTCCCATTTTCTTATCTCCGTGTTTTAAAATATCCATTTTAGACCATATTGATTAAATTTTATTTGTAATCCCTTGCCATTAAAAAAAAACATACTAAATTGATATTAGATTTTAAAGTGTCAATTTTTTTTAGATATTATTTAATCAATTTGGACAATTTAATAGCTATACTAAATATAAAAATAGTTATCCTTATTACAAAACGACGCCGTTAGATCATGGATAACAAAGCCCAATTCCAGTGCTCGAAATTCATTTTCATTATCATTTTTTTTAATTGAAATCGGCGAATACTACCTCGTTCTCCGGCAGCTCTCAGGTGATTTTTCCGATCACCTCCTCAACTCTCTCTTCAAACTTCATATTTTATCTTTCTTCTTCACTATAATTTATCACAATTCACAGTCTCGGCTGAATATGCAGTGTTTGAACTAAACTTCTGTTTGGTTGCCGAGAAAATGTGAAAATGTATCTAGAAAACTATAGAAATTTCTTCATCATTTTAACTTAGATTCGTTATTTTAGGCGGTATCAATCAGATTTCCTATTTGAATCAGTGTTCGTCTGTTAGCAATTGTTTTAACTCAGCTTAAACTCACTCGAAGTTTCGTTTCTTTCATGTTTCCGTTAGCTTTATCGCTAATCCTTGCGAAATTGATCAAAATGAAATTCTACCGCTTTTACTATTTATTTTTTAATGTAATTTTGCTCTATATGAACTAGAACTATTTTCTTCACCGTAAGCTTCGTAGCTGTACAATCGATTTCTTGTACAACGTTTTGATACAATATGTACAAACTTGTTTAATGGAAGATGAGAAAACAATTCCTTTTTCTGCGGTATATGCTATATGCTATATCGTTGAGCGTAAAATGTCGGTGAATTAAATACTTTTCCTCTATTTCTCTCAGTGATTGAAGTATAGATCTATAGCTCCTGGCTTGTGACTGAGCCATTTGCATGGGAGCAGAAATTGAAGTATTTTTTAATCTTTAAATAAAAAAATTAGTCTGATTTTTTCTATTTGGAGGAAAATTTCTATGTAAATTTTCTAAGTTTTAATCTGTTTCTCTACCTTTAGATGTTAACTGATGTCAATTGAATTTTTCTTCTGATTTGCTGGTAAGCCTGATATTGTGGTTCAAATTCGTCTGTTGCCTGTACATGTCTTTTTGTATTAATGATTTGAAATTATATTTTATCAGGTGTATATTTTCTTCATCGGATCTTCGAGTAATAGTCAACCTCTAGCTGAAGTTGATTGTACTTTGCAGATGTGAAGATATTTGATTGGAAGGTTGAGACAGAAGGGTACATTTTTCTTCTTTAATCAAGGAACACCATCTACTTCTTGGAAGTAATGGTGCAGGATCTGACAATATGCACTCTGACAACCTCAAGCGATCCTTGGGTTTGTAGATCAACTTTTTCATGGAGGATGCATTTCAAGCAGACTAGTAAAACCCAATTAACTTCCATGTTTGCTAGACATTGCTTTTGGCACCAATGCAGACAAAAAATTTCACTGACCAGCAAACCCAATACATTAAAACGAAGAAATTGCGAGGTTAATGCTGGATGGTTCTTTAGAGGGGGCGGACAGGGGTTGGATGCTCGTAGAGAACGTAGCGAGAGTGCTAACAATGATATTTTGTTCTTCTTTTTCCAGCTGGACCTGGCAACACGAGTGCAGGTATAGCAGGCTGTTGTTTTGGTTTCCATTTGTGAATACAAGTGACATTAACAGCTCTCTCATTGTTAAATTAACTAGATTTTTCTCGTTTGGACTAATATTTGGCAGTATGCATTGAACATTGAGGAGTATGAAATTGCACAGCAATTGAGAACTAAGCTAACCGAGGTTAGATTTCTCATTTTCTTTGTTTGAAATTAAACTGCTCATTCCTGAGCAGGGCATATATTGTGAAGTGCTGTTTTTACTAGTTAAATATTCACATTTTTGGCTAATCCTTTCTTTGGTGTACGTTTCTGATATTTGAGAATCCAATTAACCAAAAACTTAATCTTACTATGGCACTTTTTTCTTTATCTTGCAAGCATGTCTTTCATTAAGCTGAGGATGATAAGTTTGGTTGTTTCTTCGGCTATTCCTGACATTAGTCAATTGGTGTATGCATTCTATTTTCATATTTGCTTATATTTCATATGGAATGATTATGCATTCATTTTATTGAATGTTATTGGAAGGTTGAAGCAGAAATCATGAAGGATCAAGAATCAAAAAGGGGAATAACTTCAAAGAGTGAAGTTCAAGACAAAGCTTTAAATATCATCCGTCTTCGGTAAAGTTGCTTATATAACTATATTATATATATTTTAGGATATGTCCATTAAATCTTCTCATTTTTTGATATTTTTTCTTCTTCTTCCATATTTCCTTATTTTTCTTTTGTCCTTATAGTATTTTGGCATATTTAAACTCTCTAACTTCATATTTTTACTGCCTTTTCCTCTCTCTTATTGCAGTGCAGATTTGCAGAATGCCGTTGAAAGTGAAAATTATGCTGTGGCTGCAATACTGCGGGATGAAATTTTCAAACTGGAAACTGAGTCTCTAGCTGCATCTGCAAATATTATGGCCTATGAAAATGCTGAATATACTTTTAGATTGGGACAGAAAGTGAGGCACAAAATTTTTGGTATTAAAGTTACATGCTTTTCATTCACACCAGTGTTTCAGCTTTATTACAATGAACGGCACAAATATTTTCAATCTATCAGATTTGAACATTTTTTTGGGGATGATTTGGGATCTTTGGTAGATAAAAATGTAGCATAATAGAAATATGAGTATTGTAGAGAAAAGGTAAGAATAAATGAAAACATCGTTGGAGTACCATGTAGAATTTTCCATATGGCACACATAAAATAAAGGAATTATTAACATATAAAGAAATGGAGGAAAAGGTTTGTCACTGTATTGTAATGTACAAATCATCACCACACGCACAATCACTGTATTCGAAATCATGCTGGAATGTTTTCATCCTAAATCCTTCTATATGCAATGCTGTTTGGCAATAATTTTAGTATAATTGTTTCTATGTTCTTTCCCCAAAAAGTGCTTGTTGGTCGGTCTTATTAAACCATTTTTTCACATCAGGATACAGAGCGGTAGTTTGTGGAATGGATCCTGTGTGCTGTGAATCAAGTTCATGGATGCAGATGGCACAAGTTGAAAAACTGTCTGAGGGTTCTAATCAGCCATTTTATCAGGTCAGATTTGATCAATGTTGCTTTGTATTTTTACTTTTTTAAATCGAGGAAAGAAACAGAATTTATTAATTAAGAGAGGATACTGAAAAAAAATCAGAAAATTCCTAGTTATTGTTGTTGGTATTAAAGACTTGAAATGAAAACATCTACCAATTGAAACCCATCAAAAGGTTAAGAATTTAGTCCTAGCCTAGACATAAACTATCTTCAAAGGTCCTCTGTTTTCCCTCCATCCAGAATTCTCAAAATAAAGATGTTTCCACATACTTTCCTCTTTGAGGCATTGATACAAGTATTGATAATGAAGAGATAACTTTTGGAAAACCCAACAAATTTCACCATCATGAATTGATTTCAACCACAATATTGACTAATCACGCTGAAGAATGAACGAGTGATCAATGCCTTCTGATTTTTTCTTAAAACAAAACACACAAATCAGGAGACGAGCATTAACGAGACTTTTTTTTGTGAAAATCACAAGCACTGACGCTTCCAAGTACTAATGCCCCATATAATATGTCAAACTTAGGAGTTCTATTATACCGTACAATTTTTAAGGAAAGAATCCCTCTTCAATTATGAAGGAGAAACGTGGAAGAAGACTAAACTGGAGAAACGAGAAGTCAAGATGTTTTATCACAACAGGAATGCCAAGGATACTCTTTCCACAATGGATAACAAAATTGAACAAATCCCCCACTCACTCTCAAAATATTGCTCCTAAAAGAAAATTATAAGTTGCTAAAGGTATGATAATAGCATTTTGGTTAAGAAAGATTCTTCATGGATGATGAAATTCAATCTCGAATATTTCTCCCGCCCATTTTTCCTCCTAACAAGACTAATAGTATTAGTGAGTGCCATTACGCTCAAGATAATATGATGAAAGAACGAATTCCTTGATATAAAACCTTCCACAACCTTCAGCACTTTGAACCACCACAATAGAATCTTATCTATATTGATATGCTTCCGATAGTTACTTTTAATGACAACCCATAAATAATCCAGTTTTCTGGAAATCTGTGCTGCTACCCCTCTCCTCTAACCATATGTGTGGTTTTTTTTTTTTTTTTTTTAAATTTTCCCTTGGTACAATTTGATGGTCAAAAATCTTGGTGGGTAATAAACTCCGACCTTCTTACCCCCACCCCAAAAAATAAAAATAAAATAATGATGATGGTGATATGTCCTTATTGTGCCATAAACATACTTGTAGGAGTAAATAAATGAAGTTATGGTTGAAGAAAATTGACATCGCGGTTGTCCAAAAAATTTAACATATCTATTTCCCTGCATTACTTTTTGCACTGCATGTTTGAGACGAAAAGATCTATAGCTGTCTCCCCTTTCCATCTTTAAGCTCATTCACGGTTTCCTTGTCTCACTCTTTAACTCTCTTTTTTTCCAGGTTTTAGTTGATGTACGTACAGATCCTGAATTATTAGTCGCATATGGTAAATTTTCAATTGGTGCCAATCTTTATGGCTGATATTGAATTGCACTGTCCTTGTCTAATACGTTTGATGTGGAGTTGATCTTTTTTTATTCTATGATGCAGTTCCTGAGGAAAATCTTCTCGTGCCTGAAGAACCAGAAAAGGTGGCTGCCAACTTATTTCAATTCTAGTATTGTTATTTTTTTCTGTTTTTCATAAACAAATGATACTTTCCTAGATAACAGGATTTACCCACTTACTGTGACCATGTGCAGGATAGGTTTGATCATCCATATGTTTCCTTTTTATTCTACGGAGTGGATACTGCGGGGGACTTCATTCCTATAAAGCAACTGCGCGAGAAGTATAATAGGCCTCGGCATGAAGTTCCCCAAGATGATGAGCAACCTGGTGATGATTGACCGACGAATGCCTGGTTGAAAAGTTGATGCATATCCTCCAGAATATGTGATTTTACGACGTCCGTCAGAATCGGTGGGTTTACCTCTCTTTTTTCTCCCTTCTTTATTTCCTTCCTATCTTTGGTTTGGTTAGGTAGCCGAATTCATTTACTAATATGAGATTTGAACGTGGAAAGAGGTTAAATATGATTCAATGTTGTTCATGTTGATATGTTATTTGAATGACATCTCATGCTTTTATGATATAAATAGTCGTACCGTGATTTATACTTCAACAATTTTCAGCATGTAGGTACGAATTAATTAGCTAGTTTATGTATAAATTGTTGTTCTTATTTTGGCTCCTTCACTTTTTGTTCCAAGTTTTTTGTTTCTTTGTTGTGATACTTGCGTTAGTTGAATTCAGATTATCAGACAAAGTATGATCATGTTCATAAAAAACTTTACTTCTCTTGTGAGATTAGTCGGAGCACGTGCCAATCGACTTAGACACTCACGGATTAAAAAGAAAACATTTTCTTCTGTCAGAGTGTAAAGTGCTATTTTATTCAATGATATAACAATTTGGAATATATGGATTTCTAGAAGATCAAAGTGTAAGCTAAAATTGAATGATATCTTGTACATGAACGATTAAGTAATCAAATGAATTGTAGAGAAAATAATTTATAGTTTTATGGTAAGCTTTCAATCACGTGAGTTGTTTATGTGTCATGCCTATCGATTCCATTATAATTAAGGGAACGAACTCCCAACACTAGGCGAAATAAAAACTAAAGGGAAAAAAATCGTTATGCCATTAATAAATAATGGTAGTGACGATGATCTCATCCACTCAAAACTCATTTGCTTACATATTCTTACCATAGTGAAATACCGATTCAACATATTGAGCATTCCTAATTACATTAACGTAGTAAAATTTACTATATTTACAAAATAATTTTAAGTGATGATATATTTATAAATATTACATCAAAATCTACTATCTATTGAAAAGTTTTCCTTTTTTTTTTTAATAGTGCTGTCTTAATTCTAGTCTACATAATTTTAAAAGGGGCATTTATACATAACATAATTATGCCCAATATTTATAAAATTAGCACCTCAAATTATTCTCTATAAATATTACAAAATTGTCACTAGTTTCGTGCACGTAATCACTGATTTCCGTAAAAGTAATCACTAATTCACCACATACATAATCGTTGATTTTACTGATTCACTATATTAATTGATATTTCGGGCATGTAATCACTGATTACCTTGTAATTTATCACTGATTTCTTTGATTCACATGAATGAGAGAACTAAACAAGTTTTATGAATTAAAATTCTTATGTTTTTATAAGTTAAATATTACATTAATTTTGTTAATCTATTCTTAATTTCAATAGTTTATTGCTATGATATTAATAAATTATTGTAAATACATATGTTATTTAAATTTAAAAAAAAACAGTTTTGATATAAACGAAAAATATATATCTAAAATCTCGATACTAAATATCTTAATAGTTAATGCTGTTTTTTTAGGACGTGAATTCTTTTCTAAAAGACCTGCATGCTCAAATAATTTGGAGAAGGAAGAAGATTTCTGTATAATCTATAATATATCCTATACTGCAGAAATATTTTATTAATTTAATGTGCTTTATAAATTGGAGATTAAGACATTAGTGATTATTTGAATCAAAATTAAAGAAGTCGGTAAAAAAAGAATCAGTCTCGAAAATTAACAAGGTAATGGTAAGTTTTTTTTAATAAACAAAAGTTAGAATAATGATGGTCAATAATGAATACGTCAAGATTCTCAACAACAGCTTAAATAAAAGTCTAACAACAAGACAAGAGCAATGACTAAAAGGTTGTTTCAAAGTTATTTTAAAATTACTTTCTGGTATTTGTAATTAAAAAAAAAAAATCAGTGAAAAAACATGTTTTTATAACTTTTTAAAAATTATTCTCTCTTAATTTTTTTAGAACAATCAAAATTATTTTTTCCAGAGGTGGCAAGGTTTCATCTAAAATCATATATTTATAATAATTATTTCTAATGTAATTATCATTTACATATTCTTTTACTAAAAAAATAATTATAAGGTGTTTGAATTACGGGTTTATTTTATATATTTTTACCATACAATATTTTATCTTTTTAAATCCATGAGTTTATTACAATGCATCATTTTTCTTCATAAACATAATTTTATCGTGTATAAATTTTTATACTAAACATAGATTACACAAACCGTACCTAACATATTCGAATTACATGAATTCAGATTTCTCAAACTCACAATCGAAAGATGGGTTTTTTTCTTCAAAAAAACAAAATAGGGCAAAATGCAACTCATGTGGTTTTGGTCAATGACAAACACCATGAATATTTATACCCATATAGTTTCACAATTGTACAAATTGACTCCTCCCCTCTATACCGTTAATTTTCTTTTAGTCATAACTTTTTCTTTTGAGCTCAGATTAATTTGAAGGATTCAAGATGTTATGGAATCCTCATTTCGAACACTACGTTGTAGTCACTTAAAAACTTAGAAATCACCAGTGTATAAAATAGTTATCATCATTAACATCTTCGATCGGGTTTAAGTCATAAACACTTTTATATACTAATGATTTAGAAATTTTTGGTGACTACAACGTAGAGCTTGAAATGAGGATTTCATAGCATCTTGAATCATTCAAATCAAAGTTTAAACGAAAAGTTATGAATAAAAAAAACAACAGTGTAGAGGGAAGAGGTCAATTTATACAATTTTAAAATTATAGAGATATAAATATTTATTTTTAAATATAGAGAGTGTGTTTGTCTTTGACTAAAACTACAAGAGTGTTTTTTTTTTTTTTTTTGCCCAGCAAAATATTAAAGTGGCTTTCTAAAAATTGAAACAGTCATAGAGAATAGTGATAAAAAGGAGAGTCAATAAAATAAAATGTGTGGGACCAAATTGAGTTTCACCACAACACAAACCCTAATGGGGCCTTTAGCATCTAGTTTGCCAAAATCTTCAACTTTGGAAATCCTCACTCATTTTCCATGACAGCGACTATGGAAAAAGCTTGGGGTCCACTTTCTGGTCGTAACGTCCAAAACAAGAAAAAAAAATAAAAAATATATATATATATATATATATATATAAATAAATATCTGTAATTATTATGATTCTCGACTCCTCCGACTCTTTGTACTTCTTAATAGGCCACTTATTTTAATTCTCTCCCAATCTCTTTATTTTCCAATTCTACCCCACTTTTCTTCGTTATAATTTGGGTAAAGTATTATTTAGCTTTTACGTTTTCATTTTATATCTAAATGGTAGTTGTATTTTCAACTTGTATCTATGTGATCTTTGAATTTTCAATTTTATGTCTAAATGGTCCATAAATTACTAGTAATAATTTTATTTGGTTCTTAATTTGTTAACTTTTTAACAAAATGTTAACTTAACACTAAAATAAAATATTTAATTGGCCAAAATACTGATATGAGATTAATTATTATTTCAAATATTAGACTTAGATTGATAAAAATTTGAAATAATATTTAATCTCATGTCATTATTTTAACCAATTAAGCATTAAGTCAACATTTTGTTAAGGAGTTAATAAATATGTTAAATTTAATGACTAATTAGACTTATTTTTAATAATTATTGAAAACTCGGAGACCAAAATGTTCAAAACTCATGGACCACTTAGACACATAAATTGAAAACGCGTGGACCAATAGACCCGTCATTCAAAACTCATGGATCAAAGGAGTACTTTACCCTTATTATTTTTATTATTTTCTCGAATTTCTTAAAAATCAAATTACTCATGGCTATTTTCTCCAGATATTACATCAAATTGATTGAAGAGAAATTTGAACCTTCGACATCGAAAAAATGTAGTAGATGCATAACAATTTTAGTTATACTCATATTGATATTAATTCTGTTTTTAAAGGCATTGTAGACTGTATTTTTATTAATTAAAACAAATACCTAATTTTCTTATTTATCACAAACTACCAATTTTTAATGAAAGGTAAATTTTGAGAAATTACAGTCAATAACATTTTTTTTCATCTTAATTTTAAAATAGTAAAAGTTTTGATTTACCCTTTTGAAAAAAGTAATGTTTTTTTTTTTTATTTTCATCCTTTTGCTTCGTATATTGATGAATCTCATTATTAATTTTTATGTTTTTATTGAAATGTTTTGCACTACAATTCAATAATTTTTTTTATGTTTCATTAGTTTTTATGATTTTGATAAATTCATTATATAATAAATGGTAAAATGTGTTATTTTTATAAATTTTAAATTAAAAACGTGTTATTTTAAAAATTACCCCCTATTTTTGTAGAGTTATTCTCATCTGAAAAGTATTCTGTAATATTTGTATCTCCTCTTATGGATATTGAATTAGTATCGCAAGATTAAAAGTCTAAAACAGTGCTTTTAGGTTAAATCGAATTGAATCCCCTCTAATAAAATCATCTACGCATAATTATGATGTCATTTTTAAAAACCAATGACATAGTTAAATGTTTCAATTATTTCAAAATATTTTTCTTCTGTGATCTTAAGATAAATTCCATACAAACATCAAATTAGATCAATTTTCTTTCACACATGTGAACACAATTGATTGTAGAGAATGAACCAACAAAGTTCTTAAAATTTCATACTTTAATTTTGTATTTGATTTTTATTATAGGAAAATATTTTTTCTAAATGTAAATACTAATTTGTTTTTATAGCATAAAAACACAAAGTACAATTTTTACGTTGATAAATCTAGTAAAATTTTCGTTTTAACAGCATAAATAGTATACTTAAATGCATATTTGGGATTTGAATCTCAACATGCTCAATCATCTTTATTTGAATAATCTAGTAAGATATGGTCATAAATTTAAAAAGAAAAAAGGTAACAAATTTACTCCTTATAATTGATTAACAATAAAAAATGTGTGTATCAGTGATTAACTTAGTGTAAAAATATATAATTTCATATTAATCATTGATTCACCAATCAAAATTTACTATATTTACAAATATTTTTAAGAGTTAATATTTTTTTATAAATATTACTGAAAAATTTGTCCCAGTAGTCATTGTGATTTTTTTTTGTTAAATTTAATTTTATTCATATGATTTGATAAAACTTTTGAAACATGTCTTCTATCACAAGAAGTTAAATTGCTCATGTGGTAGTTTCTTATTAACATGGTTGAGAGAGATTATGTCGTGACATTAATAGACTTGGAAATTATAAATGCGATAAAATTGATTTACTTCAATCAAATTGAAAAACCTTAAATTAATACGTCAGTTATTGAGACATCATTATTTCATAGCTACCAAGTTTTAAAAATTACATAAAACGATCAACCAACTTCAAATAATAATATAGACATTTAATAATTTATTAAAACATAGGAATCAAATTAAAAAAAAAAAAACATGATAAGATATAAATCGAGACAAGAATGAATTTATAATAAATCAAAACCCTAAAAAAAGAGAGGGTATCTTCGTTGAAAATAAGATTGCGTAGGCAGCGTAGTTGGTGGGTCTTGAAATGTAACCCAGAGTCAGAAATGGACTTTCACTGCCATTATTATTATGACAGAAAAGATCACACACCCAATCCAAATCCACATATAATCATCCTGTCCTATTCTTGTAATTTTTTATTACCCATAAGGGTATTTTCTAACAACATCATTAAAAAAAAAAAAAACCTCATTCTTTTCCTTAGTACATTATGGGACCCACATTACTATATGCCTATGAATTTAACAACTTAGAATTGGGAAATTTAATATAAACCAATTCTAAGTTATTCTTTCAAATCAAAACTATTCAACATTAACAGCTAAGAAGCTTACCAAGATTCTATTTGTCAAAGTTTGTTGTTATCTTATTTATGATTCTAGTTGTTCTTACCATTGCAGTAAGTATAATGTGACTCTGACCAACTTAAACATACTTCAATTAGTTAACGATTCATATTTTCTTTTGGAAAATCAAGATATAAAAATCTATATTTGTTCTGATTTTTTAAGTTTTATTTGAATGAGTTTTTTTATGTTTATAATCTATGTTAAGTCACCTATAAATCTGAATGATTTAACTATTGAAATGAGATAAATTTAATTATTTATATATTTTCAATCACGTAGAATATTAATAAATAAAGTTAAAATATATAGAGGTTGGAACTTAAGACATTCTTATATCATATTAAATAACTAATAGATTCAAGAGCTTAAATGTTGAAGGTTACAAATTTAATAATTTATATTTTGTTAACAATTTTGTTCCTCAAAGAGAATCTAGAAAATGCCCATTTCTTTTGATTTCCTTAAAAACCAAACCCAGAAACAAAGATGAAATTTTTATAAATGGGAAAAAAAAATGAAATACTAAAAGAAAAGAAAAAAGATAGAGAATTTAAGAGAATAAAGTGAGACCGGATGTTGACAAAATTTCAGGTCTCTGATTTTAGAAGTTTGCTTTATTTGTTTGAAGATTTCTTATCTTAGGATCTCTCTCTAAAACAAAACTCTATCTTCTAATTTCTCTCTCTAAAACTGTTGTTTCTTATTTGTTCATTTCCTTTAGAGAGAGAAAGAGAGAGTGGCCCAGCAGATCGAAATCTTTTCCTTTTTTTTTTTGTTTGTTTAACCTTATGAAGATCTAATTTCCTTCTAAAACGCCCTCTTTGATGGTGGCAGTTTAAGATTCTGAATTTTCCTGTCTAAAGATTCTGGTAAATTGTTGATTCCAAAACTGATTCTAGAACACCTCAAAATTGTAGGATGTTTGGTTAAGGTAATTTTTTGTGTTTTTTACCTGGTAATTTGCTCGTTTGGTAACTTTAGTTTGATCATTTTGTAATCAAATTTTAATTGTTGGGTAATTGAAGATTCCATAATTAGCTCTTTTGATTTCATGCATTTGCTTTTACACTGTTTTTTCAATTTTCCCACTTGAATTCCTATTTGGTGATGACAGGAATGGAAATTTGATTGGTGATTTTTTTTGTTGAATTTTGTGATATTATTTTTAAAGTTGGAAATTGTGATTTTAGGACATAATTGGTATGAGAGAACGATTATTCAGCTCATTTAAATGTTTCTCATTTATGTAATTGCTGTTTTGACTGCATTAGGAATATAAGTTAGCTAGATCTGCAGTGCAAATTCAAATTTTAGAAGTTTCCAAAAATGTTAATTTGTTTAAGAGACATGGATTCTTGCCAGCCCATTTCATGAGAGTGACCTCAACTGATTTGAAGTTGCAACCTTTTGAGAGAGCAGTGTTGAGCACCATCTTGCTAGTCGTTTACTCGCTTTAGCAAATATTTGAACCGAAACAACCCTTGTTATTTCTTTTCCTTGCGACTCTTAAATTCAATTTTATTAGGGAGTCACAAGTCATCGAACAACATTAATTTTCACGCAACCTCGCATACTTCTTTCATTTCCTTTTTTTTATCACTGTGGATAATTTCTTGCTCATCCTCCTTAGTAGTAGGAACAGTGTTTTTTATTACCTTAAAACTGAAGTCAGAAATGATTGCTTCTTCTTTGATTCTGGATTAATCATCAAGTCTCTCTTGATTCGGAGTTTCTGACTGTAGAAGCCCATTTGTGGCTTATATATGCAGTAGGCTAGGAATGTAGGAATTTTTTTTCCTTGAGTTAAATGATCTGAAAAAGGCCGGCAACAAATTTTGATTTCTTCTCTCTGAGCTTGCTTGAGTAGTCTTCGTTAGAATTTTGATAAACCAAATGTCTTTGATTTCCAGGGAATGGGAACTAAAGTGCAATACAAAAGTTCCTTGCCAGGATATTACCCAATGAGGGATCTCAACAATGATTCTAATAATCATAGCTGGTACCTGTTTTATGGTGAAAGGGCCCTGACAAATGCACAATATCACAATGCTTTCTTGCCGAGGGCCAGTTCAAATGGATATCTAGGTGATGATAAGGATGTGGTGAAGCAGAAAATGCTTGAACATGAGGCCATATTCAAGAATCAGGTATATTTTGTTTCTATCTTCATCTTCGTAATTGGATTTTTAAATCCGTGATAGATTTTGTCATAATTTTCATATGCTTGAGTTTAGTTTTTAATAAAACTTATGGTTAGACAAAGTTGATTTTTTCCTTCCAATATGCCTGTTTGAGCTGTAACAGTTGAATATTATTTCTTCTTTCATCATATCACAGGTGTTTGAACTACACCGCCTATATAGAATACAAAGAGATCTGATGGATAAAATCAAGTCTACAGAACTTTGCAGAAACCAGTTGCCTGCAGATTCATCGTTTTCATTAGGTCCCTTAGCATCTCAAGCTACTTCTGAATATGCTTCAAGATGGAATCTTCCAAGTTTTCTAAAGGCAAATTCTTCTAGTGCTCGACATTCTATTTCAGGTGTTGAAGGTGGTCATTCTTCTTTGACTCATGTTAAAGATAATAACCAAAAACCCTGTTTCCTTCCACCACATATTGGGAGTGCTATGAAGGACTCTCTGGTTCTCGAGTCCAGACCAGCAAAGCTCAGAAGAAAAATATTGGATCTTCAACTTCCTGCTACCGAGTACATTGATACTGAAGATGGTGAACCCTTCCAGGATGAAAATATACCTGACATGTTAAATCACAATCACATCAAGAACAAAAAAATTGAGCTTGAGAGTGACATAAAATTATATGCTGATACTGGTGAGAAGACCGGTTGCCTGCAAGATTCTAGTAAATCTAATGCATGTTTAGACAATAGAAGTTGTTTAGCTGACTTAAATGAGCCCATTCAACTAGAAGAATCAGAGACTTCAACCTATGTTGATCGTCTAGGTTCCTCTTCTCGTCACAGGGAGACTCAATTCCCTAATCCACCATCAGGACCAAATTCAGGGCTTCTAAATTTACAGGGGAAACTTTCTCTCAATACCGATAATGGAAGTAATAATGTGACAGGAAACAATCCAGATTTGGATAATGACACTATAAGAGGAGGAACTTTACCCCATTTTCTTGAATCAGGTTGCTTTTCTTTATTAATTTGATACTTGAGTTGCTTCTGATGGTTTTTGTTTTCCTTGCATTAATCAAGATTCCTCCTGTTGTATGTATTTTCATTCATAATGTTTACAAATTTTCCCTAAATGTTTACAACTTTTAACTTTTAAAAAAAAATAAAAAATGCTGATATTGGCAAAACTTTGAAAAATAAAAAATAAGACAAGGTCAGGAGTGGTGTTTTTCATCCAGGAAATGTGTTGTTTTTCGGACTCTGTATTTTAGCCAATTGACAAACTTGCTGTTTGATCACTAGAATAGCTTTTAATAAGTATTATATTGGTCATTTTTTAAAATTATTCTTATGTAGTTTAATTTTTGTCACAGGGGCCGGTTATAATTACAAGAAATTTTCTTCTCATGGACTCCAAACTAAAATGTGGCCAGATTCTTCTCAGCCTATGCAACATTTTCGCAATGAAATTTGTGAACCTCCTTTTTATCCAATGGATAAAGGTAAGGTTGGGCAGTCGATAGAGGGGCCAGTTTGTAGTTTGCAATTTACCAAAAGAAGGCAAGAGATCAATGGTGAACAACCAAGCTTTTTTATTCCTTCTCATATATCTACCCCGGATCCAACTGCTCCTGATTTTGCCAAGTCCTGGTCTAACTCCAATTCATCTTGGGAAAATGCAAGTACTAACTTTCAGAAGTTAACTTCAGCTCAAACTCGGCAATATTTGAATTCAGCAACCACTTCACACAATAATTTTCATTCACCGTTTCAAGATATTGTGAGTTTAGGAGAAAAGCGGCATCTTAGTAATTATTCCCAACCAAATAAAGGTTTTGATAGTGAAATGACTTGCCATTCTGGATCCTTTCTTGGATCTTCATTGGAGTACAAGGAAGAAGTAGGTCATCCCTCTTCTATCAGTTACAACTCTCGGAAGCACCACAATTATAAGAATCAAACTTCTGATAACTTGACTCATCGTGTGTCATTGAATCCCCTTGAGGATTCAAATTCTATGGACATGAAATGTCCAAAAGAGAGGAATTTTACCGTGGTTTTTTCAAACAGTTTATCCAGTGAGACAGAACAGAAGATTGTGGAAAAATGTGCATTGTTACCTTGGCTCAGAGATAGACCTGCTGGCGACAATGAAACCACTAATTCAGGGAAATTCTCCAATTCTGAGGAGCTGAGTAATGTGAGATTTTCAATAAATCGCTTGCTTGATAAGAATGAAACTGAGAATGGTCCCAGCCATATCATCCCTGATAAAAAGTCAGATGAGTGTCCAAGTAGTCGAAAACTTCTGGGATTGCCAAATTTGGAAGAAATGCACAATCTTAAGAATGAGATTTTTCATCCTCTATCCTCTGTCCATTTTCTTAACCTATCTGAAGTTGAAGATAACAAGAAAGACAGAGGAGTTGATATCAACTTGCCTTGTGATGGTTTGGTGGCCGAATCAGACAAGCGGGGTGATGGTATTGCTAACAATCTAGACACAGAGGACTGGGGAAAAACTAAAGTTTCCAATTTTGGACTCATTGATTTGAACTTGTGTCTAAGTGACGATGAAGAATCTTTGAGATCCACTCCTAAAACTATTGTCAAAATGCGGGTAGAGATAGATTTGGAAGCACCTGCGATTTCTGAAACCGAGGATATCATTCCCATTGAAGAAGTAATAGAAAGTAAGCAAGAATTAGCTTCAAAACCACAATGCACAGTCATCAGCCAACAGGATGAACTCATGGCTTTAGCAGCGGAGGCAATAATTTCCATCTCTTCATCTGTTGGTCACAGCTATTTGGAGGATGCAACTTGCAATGCAGCACAAGATTCTATTGACAACCCCCTTAATTTGTTGGTGGAGATGGCTATCTCATGTCGAAATGATTTTGAAAACGAGCATCGAGCGACATTGAGAGGCAAACCTAGTGGTAGTAAAGTGGAATCTTCCCCAGACGGGATGGACTCCTTTGAATCCATGACATTGGGATTAACTGAAACCAAGGAAGAAGAATACATGCCTGAGCCCCTGGTTCCAGGACGTATAACAGTGGAAGAAAAGGCAACTACTTCGTTGCAAAACCGTTCTCGAAAAGGCCAGGCTAGGAGAGGAAGGCAAAGGAGGGACTTCCAAAGGGACATTCTTCCTGGCCTTGCTTCTCTATCAAGATATGAAGTTACAGAAGATCTCAATACATTTGGAGGGCTGATGCGAGCAACAGGTCATTTGTGGAATTCAGGATTGACCAAGAGGAACTCATCTAGGAATGCATCTGGCCGGGGAGGCTGCGATCCGTGATAAGAACCTCTCCTGATTCAACCGTGAACATTCCGATGATGCATCAGCTTAATAATGCTGAAATGGAACTGGAGAATAGAAGCCTAACTGGATGGGGAAAGACGACGAGACGACCCCGCCGACAAAGAATCCCGGGCGGTAATCTTGCAGCTATTCCTACAGTTTAGAAAGGGTGACTGGTGAGAGGCATCAATTTATTGAGTGATTGACTGCCAAAATTTCCATTGTACATTTTTTTAGCTTAAATACTTGGCTGACATGTTTATCTGTGTTGTTTGCCAACTCTATATTATGTTAAAAAAATAAAAATAAGGGAACTTCATTTACTCAACAGATGTAGCAGAAACACTTTAATTGAATAGTTTTTACCAATGTATATTTCTTGATAAGGTCAGGTTACACTGATGAATTTACTGGTGTAAGATCCATCCACCCACCTTTTTTTTATTAGATCTTAATATGTATTTTGATGTCGTGAGAGACAAAATACAGAAATTATAGCAAATAATACTTTTTTAGAAGTATATTTAAAAATTTCTTTAATTAGAATATTACAATAACCTTTTAAGATTTCAGACTTCCATTTTTATTTCCTCACTAAATCTATGTAAAAAAAAATTTCTTGTTTTAAAATTATTTTAAGGTGATATGTTTAGTTCAAAAGAGTATATTTTTGTCACTCCATCAGGTACATTTTATCATGTTTTGATATTTTTATAGTTATGATATGTATCATTACATTTTATATATTATGTGGATAATAACACTACCATATATACATCGTAGACAAGAAAAATAAAGTGGAAATAAATTATGGAGTCACATTATTAGACGCAGATGAGATCAAAATTTTCATGTGGAAGGACTTCCATCCAGTTTTTAAATTTGTACTCTTATGGAGATGGATAGAGACAAAAAGGTATTGTCTTGGATGTGAAGTGAGGATCAACCAAATTGGATTTTAATTTCTAAAGAGTATGGATTTGAATTATGAGTTTGGGTTGATAAGTTTGAATAGTGTACCATAGTACCACTCCAAAATCTATGGGTTGATAAGCACATAATGATATTATGTATCGCGAGTTATTATAATGTATAAATTCATACGCTAGATATAAACTACAGTAACGGAAACTTTACAATCTGGTGCTACATAAATCCGGACTTCTCACACCTAAACCAAAAGCCCTCTTAAGATTATCCAACTTCTGAAAGTTAATGATAGCACAAATTAGAAATTATCATCATGTTACAATACATTTTGGATTCTTTGGAGTTGTAGGTGTTTCTCATGAAAACTAGTATTGATCATGAATATAATAATTACACATTATTAACTTCTTCCTAAGCAACTATTTCCAATTTGTTCTAGATGAATTTTCTAGCCTTTTGATTAGGTTTAGTTACTGTCATGTTCTTGTCAATCTTTAACAGTAAAATTTAATATGGATAAGGTATAAAATTACTAAGATAAGATGTCAAATCATCATATTTCGAATGAAAACTTGTATCAGACAATGAATATAATAATTGCACATTATTAACTTCTTCCTGAGCAAATCTCTGAAAATTATCCAAAAAACTATAAATTTCCTTTATTTGTGAGTGAGGAACATCTCCAGCTCCAAATCTATGAACTTTCTTACCAAGCTCAATTACACTATATCCAGGGACCTTTCTAAGCCCTGTACCCTTCATCATTGACCTAACTTTCCCGAACTCGTACCACTCTCCTCCTTCGGCATATATATTCGATAATAACGTATAGTATCCAGTATCATCGGTCTGAATATTGCATAACTCTTTTTGGATGTTCTTAGCTATGTCCAATCGTTGGTGGATTCGACAGCCATTTAGTAAAGCACCCCAGATGCTGGCATCTACTGAAAATGGTATTGATTTGACAATATCATATGCTCCATTAATGTCACCTGCACGACTTAGAAGATCAACCATGCAAGCGAAATGTTCTATTTTGGGTTCAATGCCAAAATTCCTCATGGAACTGAAAAGGAAAATCCCTTCTTTTACACAACCAGCATGGCTACATGCAGAAAGAATATTCATGACAGTAACATCATTTGGTTTTATTCCTGATTCAAGCATTGTAGAAAAGAGGAAGATAACCTCACTAATCTGACCATGTACCCCATAACTAGAAAGAATAGTACTCCACGATACTAGACTCCTTTCCGACATATTATCAAAAACTTGCCGTGCTGTCGGAAGGTCTCCACACTTTGCATACATGTCAATTAAGGCTGTTTCAATATAAAGATCTTTTTTAACACCATAGGTAACAAGCTTGTGGTGGATCCATTTCCCTTTTTCTAGATAACCTAAATGTGAGCAGGCTTGAATCACACTTAAGAAGGCAACCTCACCGATATCAAGAGAGGTCAAGAACAAGCGATCAAATAAACTGATTGCTTCAATAGAATTACCATTCTGGGAAAATCCACAAATCATAGAATTCCATGTGACCACACCTTTTGGTTCCATCTTATCAAATATCACGTATGCCAAATCCACAAAGCCACATTTTGAGTACATGTCAATAAGAGAATTTACAACATATTCATCCATGTAGGCGCTCTTGATAACATGACCATGAATTTGCAGTCCAAGCTGGATCATACCCTCATTTCCAGAAGCAGAAAGAGAACTTGCAAGGCTGAATGCGTCAGGCATAAGCCCTTGGTTCTGCATCCTTACAAAGAGAATAAGTGCCTCCTTCAACAACCCTTTCTGAGCATAAACTGAAATGAGCATATTCCACGCTACAATCCCCCTCTCTCCAATCACATGAAGAATCTTCTCACAGAGATCATGTTTTGCAGTATTGGCATATAGTTCGAGCAAAGCTGTTCCCAAGTACTCAAGATTAGAGTCTAAATTTTTCTTTATGATGAAGCAATGAGCTGATTTTCCTTCCCTCAGAAGACCCAAATGAGCACAAGAACGTAGAATAACCATCATAGTTACAGAATTCGGTTCAACATTAGTCTTTCTCATTGCAACAAACACAGCTAGCGCTTCCTGGAAACCACCATCTTGAATATAGCTGGAGATCATTGCAGTCCAAGAAGACGTACTATCATGAGTAACATTCTCAAAAACAATCTCCGCACTGCGTAAGTTACCACATTTAGCATACATTAAAATTAACGAACTATCCAAAGATCTTTCATTTTCAATTCCCCTTCTCAAAATATAGCCATGAACAGACCTAGCTAGTCTCGGAATCCCCAATTCACCACAAGCCTCAGCAACAGCAAGAATAATAACAGAATCCGGTTCTACACCTTCAGAAATCCCGCAACGAAAAGTCTCCAAAGCTTCACTTATCTCCCCATTCTCAACATTACTCGAAATAATCGAACTCCAAGAAACAACATCTCTCACCGGCATTTCATCGAACACTTTCCAAGCACTATCCAAGTACCCCAACTCGCCATA
Organism: Gynostemma pentaphyllum; assembly: GCA_028015215.1. NCBI lineage: Eukaryota > Viridiplantae > Streptophyta > Magnoliopsida > Cucurbitales > Cucurbitaceae > Gynostemma > Gynostemma pentaphyllum. The sequence continues at coordinate 46,564,705 of CM051350.1, read as the reverse complement.
CATACTAAGCAATGAGGTATCCACAACAGGATCAACATCAAAACCAGATTTAATTATCCTTCCATGAACCTTTTGACCAATACCCAGATCACCAAATCCAGAACAAGCTCTCAAAACAGAAGGAAAAATATAGCCATTAAACTGAATTTGCTGGTACAACATTTCATGATACAACAAAATAGCTTCTTCATAGAAATCATTCCACAAACATGACTTAATCAAAACACCCCACATGAAAGAATCAGGATTATGGAAAGTTTCAAAAACATACCTTGAAGATTGAAGGTTGCCCATTTGGGAATATGATTCAATGAGCTTAGTGGAAGGAAGTGGGTCTTTATGGAGACCAGTGACAAAGAGATGGGCATGGAGTTGAGTGAGATTTCTGAAGGAGGTGATGCTCCTAAACAATGGCATGTAAAGGGTCATAATTTCTGCTATTTCTAAACCAAAATCTCTTAGAAATCGCTTAAAGAACTTTTTTTTCCTGCTCTAAACTGATGATTTTTGTTTAACCAAACTTGATTGATGTTTCTTTTCACCTCAATGCCTATTGTCCCATAAGCTTATTTGTGCAACTTTTAAATTTAGGGTAAATTGCAAATAATACCCGAATGATTTCGGTCAAATTCATGTAAGTTTAAAAATGACAAATCACACCTCTGCACTTTTAAATTAAGTCAACATGACCTCTCCCTTTCAGTGCTATAAATTTTCTTTTAGCCATAACATTTTCGTTTGAACTTCGATTTTAATGATTCAAGATGTTTTGGAATTCTCATTTCAAGCTCTACCTTATGGTCACTTGAAAACTTCTAAATCATCAGTAAACAACAGGATTAATGACTTTAATCATACCAAATATTTTGACGATAATAAAATTCTTTTATTTATTGAAAATTTTGAATTTTTGAGAAAACAATGACATAGAGCTCAAAATGAGGATTTTAAAATATTTTGAATCATCAAAATCGGAGTTCAAACGAAGAAGTTATGACTAAAAGAAAGTTTACATCGTTGGAATGAAGGGGTCTTATTGACATAATTTGGAAGTATATGAGTGTGATTTTCCATTTTTAAACTATAGGGACTATTCATGAATTTAACCGAAACCACAGAAGTGTTATTTGCAGTTTATCTTAAATTTAACAACCTATCTTAAAGCCCACATTTTTTCAAACAGGATAAATTAATTATTTAGATTTTCATTTAATATTACAAACTTAAATCCTAAACGTTAAATCTCATCGGTTTAAACTTTATACCACATAAATAGTTGTTAGATTAACCTTTCTTTTAAATGGTTCTTAATGATTTCATGTGAAAAATGTAGATAAGGCTTTTTTTTTCTTTTTTATAGCAGGGTAGTAATATATTTGAACTATTTAGAGAGAATGAGATACGAAAAGGAGGTGCAACTAAAAGGAGATGTAATTTAGGTGTCTCATTAATTAATTTATTTTTTGGGTAAAGTACATATTTGGTCCCTGAGTTTTGGTGCTCGTGTCTATTTGGTCCCTATGTTTTCAATTTGTGTCTAAGTGGTCCCTAAGTTTTGGATATTGTGTCTATTTGGTCCTTGCATTTCAATTTGTGTCTATTTGGTCCCGGAGTTTTTAAATATTGTGTCTATTTGGTCCCTGAGTTTTCAATTTGTGTCTAAATAGTCTCTGAATTATTAGAAATAAATTTAATTCTTTCTTAATTTGTTAACTCATTAACATAATATCGACTTAACAGTGACATAAAATGTTTAATTAATCGAAATATTGACATGAGATTAATAATTATGTCAAATTTTAGGCCTAGATTGATGAAAGATTTATTCATATCTTCGTATTTTGACCAATTAAACATGTTATGTCAGCATTAAGTCAATAATATGATAACAAGTTAACGAATACGTTAAATTAAGCACCAATTAAACTTATTTCTACTAGTTCTTGAAAATTCAGGGACTAAATAGACACAGTATCCAAAACTCAGTGACCAATTAGACACAAATTGGAAACGCAAAGACCAAATATACACGACATCCAAAACTCAGGGACCACTTAGACACAAATTGAAAACGCATGGACCAAATAGACACGCCTCCAAAACTCAGAGACTAAAGGGGTACTTTATTCTTTTTTTTATATGTATTAGATATTTGTTTTATAGATTTATATATAATGTTTCTTAAAGATTAAAAACTAGTAGAATCTAGTACAAACAATTATTAGAAATATTATCAGTCAATTAATAGAAGATTAAACTTGGGAAATTTCATTGGGTAGCATATTTTGATGTAATATTTGTAAAAATAGTAACTCTAAAAATTATTTGTAAATATAGCAATTTTTAGGGTAAAATACCATTTTGGTCTTTAAACTTATACTCAGGTTTTATTTTAGTCCCTGAACTTTCAAAAGTTACATTTTTAATCCCTGAACTTTACAATACGTTCCATTTTAGTCTTTTAGTCTACATTTTTCCATCTAAGACATTACCAGAGGGCTTATGTGACATATAATTGATGATGTGACATTATATAAATATACAATGAGGTTAAATGACGGGAAAAATGAATATACTGTGAGATTTAAGACTGGAATTAAAGAGAAAAAAATAAGATTAACCCTCCTTTATATTCCTTTTTTTATGGTATTTAACCTCATGGTATATTTCTATAATGTCACATCATCAATTACATGCCACATAAGCCATCCATTAGTGTCCTAGACGGAAAAGCAAAATTTGAAGAACCAAAACGGAACGAATAAGAAAGTTCAGGGACGAAAAATGTAACTTTTGAAAGTTTAGAAACGAAAATGAAATTTGAGTGAAAGTTCAGGAACAAAATGATATTTTACCCCAATTTTTATTATCTTAATCGGTGATTAATGTGTGTATCATTGATAAATTTAGTATAAAAATATGTAATTCAATATTTATAACTGATTCACCGAATCAAAATTTACTATGTTCATAAATATTTTTTTAGAACTAGCTACTATTTTTATAAATATTTTTAAAAAAAATACTAGATTTACAAATACTCTCTCCCTCTCCCTGGATTATAATTTTTTTCATTCCCCATTTGAGAATGAGATATATTCCATCAACAAAATATGAGATTCCTCCTATTAGAATGAGTCATCCCTTTAGACCTAGAAGAGAGAGAGAGAAAGGAATAGAGATAAAAGAAATAGAGTTTGAAGCTAAAGATGGATGGATTCCAATAATACACGGATTCTCAAGGTTCCTTTTTTATATATATGTTTAAGTTTTAAAAAGAAGAAAAATATAAGGAAATTTTAATGAGTATAATATTTTAAAAAGTTTTCATAAATACAACATATTTTTTCCGTATGAATCAGTGATTAATTAGTGATCAACGTTAATCACTTTAAACCATTAACATTGAACATTGTTAATTAGTGCTTCACACTAAAAAAATTATTATATTTACCAATATTTTTTAAATTATACTGTATTTATAACTACATAAAAATATATATATTCTATTATTGGGTAATATATAAATTCTTTAAACCACTTAAAAAATGAAAATTGCATGTGTTACATGCACTTAGTTTGATAGCTATCTAAAATAATTAGTAAAAAGCATAGTTGATAAAGATGGGTAAACTAAGACCCAGACCCCATTCGATTGCAATTTATTTTTAATATTGTAATTAAGTTTGATCACCCGTAAGTTCTTAAACTTATTTCCCTTTCATTTAGATTATTTTTTAAAAATTTAAATTCGTTTGTTTATAGGATTAGAGATTGGACATTATATGCCCATACCTGTGTTTAGTTCACCAAAATAGAGTAGAGAATGACATTCAAATTTTTGGGGAAATCATAAACACTTCTAAATCCATGAATATTTTTTATATACCCATGAGATGAATAAGAGAGAAAGAAGAAACGGAAAAAAAGTTTATAATAAATAATTTATTAAAGGTTTTTATGAAAAATACTCACGTAAAAAAAAACACAAACAACCTGTTCTTAGACATATCACTTTCAAATATCTCATTTTCATACAAACTTTTAAGGGATAAATGCAAAAAACACCCCTGCATTTTAAGTTATTGTTAAATCATACCCCTGCATTATTTTTTTTGTCATAAAATACCCCTGCACTTTAGTAAAATTGCAAATCACACCCTTCAATAGATGAATTTTCACGAAATTGAGATGTATGTATATTCTACGTATGTCATATATTATGATTTCATGAAAAATAACAAAAACAAATTGAAACATGTGTAGAATTTTAGAATAAACTCGTATACTAATAAGATGTAAAACATATAAATCACACTCAACCGTTCAAATTTTTTGAAATTTTTAATGGTTTTGAAACACGTGGTATACGTATAATATAAATGTGTCTAAATTTTGTTAAAACTAATCGATTGAAGGGTGCAATTTGCAATTTTACTAAAGTGTAGGAGTATTTTATGACAAAAAAATAGTGCAGGGGTATGATTTAACAATAATCCAAAGTGCAGGGGTGTTTTTTGCATTTATCTCAACTTTTAAACAAAACAACACCTTAAAATTGTTGTAGGTTTTTCACTCTTGATTTTTTTTAACAATTAAAATTGTTTTCTTTTTAAATCATAAATTATGAATTTGAATTCGAAGTGTATAATAATTATAACATTTATAAATCATTGAAAGTTCTTCTGCAAGGTTGTTTGCAAAACAAAAGTTGAAAGATGCTTTAAAGCAACTCTCAAACATAACTTACTTTTCTTAATTTTTAAAATGGATAACAAACAAAGGAAATTATTAATTAACAAATTTAATTTTTTAAAAGCAAATATGCATAACTTCGAGTATATACATAGAAACTAACTTGAACATACCCGCGGAGAAACTAAATTGAACATTGATCACGTTTACTTAGAGGGAATGAGAATGAAGGAATGAGAATGAGTTTATCTGATTCTAATTGATTGTGTTTACTTAGAAACTGGAATGAGAATTAAATTGTGGGGTCCATCGAATTTTGGAATCTCATTCCCAATTTTCAACAATTTCATTCCTTTTTTCAACTTCATCAATCTCATTCTTATTCTCAATTTTGTGGTCCCACCAACTTTTTTATTTTATTAATTTTATTTTTTCTCCATTTTTTATGGGTCCCACATGAATTAATACTTCATTCTCATTCCAAACTCTAGTAAACAACATCAATGATAATCTTTTCATGATTTTCATTCTCATTCCAAACGAGGCCATAGTTCAACTAGTTAGACATTAATATCTTTTTCAGAAGATTAAATATTTAAGTCTCTCTTTTACCAACTTTTTTTTTTTAAAATATCTCTTTTACCAATTTAATGTAACGTAAATCTACAATTCACACCCATCTCTTAATTTTTCCAAATACATATCCTTTAATAATTATCCCTTTTTCTAGAATTTTTGATGATGAAGCGCAAATGGGTCAGAGTTGATGCTGGTTTTAAAAACATTTTTTGTTTTGTTTTTTAGAATAAACTAATTTAATAGAAATTTATTTGGATAACTATTTTTAAAAGTTATAAAATTTCCTTCCAAAAAAATCTATTTTTTTACAAAAAGAAAATACAATTATCCTTTCTAAATCTATAAATTTATAAATAAGGACTTCAAATTAAATATTCAACAACTATTTTATTTTTGTAAAGACAGTTTTAAAAAGTTCCATGTCAAATTTTTAAAAGGTAATATGAAACAAAGAAGTCGGTGCAAAAAAGTGAACCCGTGAATGGAACAGTAATAGTAAAAGTAGTAACGTAAGGCTAAAGAAAGAGATCTATTATTTATTATTAGGTGAATTAATTAATAATAATATTTTTTTTTTAAAAAGAAAGATAAAAAAGGTATAGAGAGAAAGAGAGAAACAAACCGAAAAGCAAAAAATAATGTCGTTGTCGGCAAACTCTGCAGCAACTTCGATCTTCACAACACACTTTTTTGTATTCATTCAACCCAACTACACTCCGATCTCTTTCTCAGTTTCAGCCTTTCAGAAACAAAGAAACAACAATTTTTCCTTTTTCAATTTTATAACGTAATAAAACTTTATTCAGGCCGTTTGGTTGTCAGGTTTGGGTAGCTAGTCGGGGGTTACACAACCCTAACCAACGTTTATCTCCAAGGTTTGAAACCTAATATGATGAGTTTGTTAACAACCTCTTAACAAACCTATCTATTTTCACAATTTCAACACATTTTATACTTACTTGCTTTTTTCGACAAACCAAACACAGATGTTAACCCCTATTTAACAACCCGGTTAACATCACGCTTAACAACCAGAACTTGTTAACCAAAGGACTTATTAACAAGGTCTTTTCTTTAGTCTCGTGCTCATTCAGATGCTAAATCCAATGGTTTTTCTTTTTAATATATTTGTGTGCATCGATTAATATCTCACGAGATAAACACACGACCCTACAATATTTGGTATTGGAAACTCGTAAAATAAGATTAAAGGAAGAAAAAAACTAATTTTCACTTTTCTTTTGAATATGGAGTGTTTTGTACTGTTTTCCAGGTGAAAGCTGAAATGTGTTTCTTTTCTTTTTAGGTCTTGATTTAACCTCAGGGATTCATCTTTCAGAACCTTTATTAAAGGATAGGAAACTGACATTCATTTTCTGCACTTTTTTCTTCAGTATTGAGGAAGAAGAAAAAGGACAGTTTTTTTTTTTTTGGGGTGAAACAATGAACCAAGAACTGTACGTACGTGGATTATTTAATATTTTCTGCGTCAATTAATACATAATTTAAAAACAACAAATTTGAGGCAATTTTGCAGGGAGGTTGTCGGTGCACTGATTGAAGTAAATAGAACGTCATTATCTGTTAGTTGTGGGAAAAATACTTTAAAATCAGTCACTATTCTGAGAAAACCGTCCGGATCTCTTCTATTCTCTTCTCTGCCAAATAAACTATTATTCATTTCTTATCTAAAAAAAAAAAAAAAAAAACTATTTTCCATGTGTATGATAATTGATAATTAAGGAAGAAAGAGAAAGTATTGTAAATCATCTTTTTTGAAGTCACTAAAAACTAAATTATTTATTCTTACTTTTCAAGTTTAACTCTGAAAAAAAAATGGGAATTTATTCTTTCAACATACAGTGTGTGATATAAGTTTTGAAAAATAAAAAACAAAAACAAAAATATCATTAAAAAAATACTGAAAAGAAAAATATTCCACTACTCATAAAAATCATTCTACACCCAACCTAATATATATGTACCATAATACAAACATGTACAATGGACCCTAAAAAATTAGACATGATTTGATTGAGCTTAACACAACATCCCACCAATGATATGTTGCCACATGTAAAAAAAAAGTCGGGATAATACCACATCAAAAGAAATACAAAGTAAGATTTTTTGTTAATACATGTGGCAGCATTCTATTAGTGAGATGTTATCGAGTGCGGTCAAATTATGTCCATAAAAATCAGCCCACCTATCTTTTTAAGCTGATTACATTAGGGAATTCATAATGACCACCCATATAGATGGCTAGAAAAAAAAGAGTAGTGATGTTGATAATTTCAATAGAAAAAATAAGTTATAATGATAAAGTTAGGGCAGGTTTTCCATACCGTAGTAGAGAAGAAATGATTCATCTTCTACGCATGCCAGGAGGAACAATATCACCAAGTAAACCTTGGTCAGAGGCAGCAGCTGAATTTGGGGTTGGTTCTTCTTGTAATGCTGATCTTGTTTCAGTGGTCGACGTTGGCAAACGCTGGATATCATCATCAAGACTAGGATTTTCATGAAGTGGCTGAACTAATTGATCAGGAACAGGATGGTAATAAAACTGTGGAGAAAATTGAGTCGTCCCAAAAGCAGCTTCATGTGCTGCGATATTATTGAGTCCACCTCTTGGAAATCCTACCGTATGATGACAGTGTTGGCCTTCGTATGTTGTTATCACAACGGTCGGATCTTCTGATGACCTTTCTACCCTTTTCTTCACTGTGCATTTGCTATTTGTGCAACGGTAGTAACTCCTGCCATTTTTTTAAAAAGGGAAAAAACATGTCAGCTCATTTTATAAGGAAATATTGGTGAGAGAAGTTTAAACTTGACTATCTTGTTTTCGTTGGATTGAATATGTTTTTTTGTGATCTATGTATTTATTTATTATTTTTTTTTTTGAGATAGATCTATGTATTTATTAATTATGACATTGATGGTTCATTAAAAATAAAAGAACTAGTCATAATTAAATATTTTCCGTGTTATAATGTTATGAAAAGATTTATATAATAACTTGAGAATAGTTCCATTAATAGGTATCATAAGTTAATTTTATAGAGTCGGTCTCCTTCCTCAATTTGATGTAATATTTATTTTAAAAAAAAACATAATTGGTGCTCTTTCTTTAATAAGCTTTGAGAAACCAAAGCGATGTAATTTAGATACTCCAGTGAATAATTCACTTTTGAATTTGATTAGACATTATGTCAAAAGGGGTGGGGAGAGATTCAAACTTTCAAATTTGTGAGAAACATTGATGTCTAACCCATTGAATTAAACCAGATTTCATTACTTCGAACCAGAATTCATGGGCATCCAATATGGTTCAACAATCTTTTGAACCTTTACTTTAATACGTATTTATTAGGTATACCTAATTATACTTTTAATTGGGGGTTTTGGGTATGTAGTTAAATAACTAGCCATTAGCACCTTGAACCCATCATATAATTAATGAACCCAAAAATGAATTAATTTGTATGTATTATCATACACATTCCCTATTGTACTTGAAAATTAAAATTAGTTTTATAAACGTAGCTTACTAAAAATTTGTCGTATAATTAGTTAAACTTTGTCAAAGGAAATAGCTAGGGTTTTTTCGTGTACTATTGGATTGGATATCTAGAGAAAGAGATCATGATGCCCTATGCATCTGTGAATATTTTTTTAAACATTATATTTTCAAACTTGATTCAAAATTAAATTATCTTGGAAAATAACTGGGATTTCAGATAATATATATTGTTCATCAACATGGTAAAAATAATCAAATTGGAGAAATGTGAACCAATTAATATTTATTAGGATAGAAAGAAAGAAGACGAAAACTCATAAATGTATAAAGAAAAGAATAAGAAGTAAGATGATAAATACGAACCGAGGAAATGGACTGTTTTTGACAGCCTTTTGTCCATATTTCCGCCATCGATAGCCATCTTCAAGATGATCAACTTCACTTTTAGTCATAAATGCAAATCGTGGTTGCCGGATTCGCTTTAGCCCTTTCTTTTTGACCTTTCGCCTACAAAATATTTCACCTACATTTATAAAGTAAAAGCAGAATCTTGAAAATCAAAGCATATTTTACAAACACATTTTGAAAACATACATACATCTATAACAAACATTTCCCCTATTGCAAGTAAAAGTTCACTAATTGAATTGTAAACAAACATAAACACATCTACTAATTAAGAAGTAAAAAGGTTCCGTGTAAGAGTTTGAATACCTACACTATAATTTTTTTTTCCCTATTTTAATCGATAGCTCATATGATTGCCCTTCTAAATCAATCGAATATATAAGTCGACATATGCAGGGAAGTGTTAGTAAAACTAAAACGATTAAATATCTCTAACCTCAAATTCAATACTTTTCGAACTTGGGAAAATCGAAACCGGCAACTTAAATTTCATCACATCCATGTGCTTGAAAAAGGAAAAATTGTAATGAGAGGAGTAAATGGGAAGAGGGGAAGGATTGAACAAAAGATTTTTATGGAATTTGAGATAAATAAAAATGAGCTGATTTTAATGATTTCAAATAATCAACTAATAATAAACTAAACAGAAAAACAAAAACAAGGTACATAATTGCATTAAAAAATAATAACGAGAAACTTTATTGATCATGATATGATGTACATTAGACAAGGGAAACGATCAATCACTTCAAGGGTAACAACAACAACAAAAATTAGGTGAAGAACAGATTCGTATGGACCAGAAAAATTAAAAACATTATATTTTTTTTCTTCAGTAATATAAATCACATCGACCGTAAAAGTACATGCAGAAATAATACAGATGAATGAATCAAGTACATTATTTTAAATACATAAACATTATATTATATGAATGAAATGAAATGAAAGCACATCGAACAAATAACGCCAACCATCCAAATTTTTAACTAACATGTCTTCATGAGCATCATTCTTTACTAATAAAGTTTTTTTTTTTTTTAAATAAATAAATTTTCAAAAGTAAACGCTATTATGAGTGATTAGAATCTGGACGTACGCCCAAAACGTAATACACATTAATAATATGAGAGATTAAATGTGAATTATATAAAAATTAAAGGAAAAAAAAAAGGAATGGCATCCCCGCCGCAATAACGGCGGTGTTGAAGGACTTGTCTTTTTAAAAAAAATATCAAAACGACCCCGTTATTTTAATGCATTCACTTCTTTGGGCCCCTGCTTTTCTCTTAATTTACGAAACTACTACCTCCCCAACTTGCTCGATGGTTTCTAGCTAAGAGTACTTGCACTCTTTTAACTTGTTTTTTTTCTAAACGGAAACCATAACCGCAAGAATTCGAATCATACGATTCTCGTTTACTGATTCGAACCTGTGATTTTTCTCATCAGAAAACCCTAATTTCATCGTTATATATCAAAATGGAGAGATTTTGATGGATCGATTGAACTCACGGAGTAATCTCAGGCTGTTTTCCGCCGGAGCTCGTAGACTTCTCCGGTAGCTCTCCACTCGAACTGGAAGATAACGAAGGATTCGAAGCCGATGTATCGTTAATCGATCCGACTTGAACGAATAGGCTGTCAGAACCACCACCGCTGTTATGATCAATAGTTTGGCCGGAGCATCCCGGTAAATCAACTTTATTATCATCAGTACCGATCCGATTCCGATTCCGATCCCGATCAGATTCAGTAAGTGAAGAAACAGAAAGATCATGATGAGAATGGAAATTCCATCCGAATTCACTGAGAATGGAAGAATCTCTGTCACCGGAGAAGAGATAAACACCATCGGAATCGGTGGAAGGTTCGAGATTCCAAGTGGAATCGGTGGAGAAGTTAGGTCCAGGATCGATGAATTTGTCGTCGTTGTTGTTGTCCTCTGAATGATGATTATCATCCATGATTGATCGGAGAAAGGATCTGAGAAAGAGAATTGGAAAGGAAGAATTGAGAGAGAGAGAGAGAGAGAGCTAGGGTTTGAGGAAAGGAAGGGGAAATGGAAAGGACGCGGTAGAACTTTAAGAAAGGGTTGTTAAGTTTATGAAAGCAAAGTCCCGTCAATATACAGTTTGAATTGAAAAAAGGAAGAAACGAAGAGAAAGAAAGAAGGAAAAAAGATAAAAGAAAAAGATAAGTTAGAAAAATCGCCGTCAACCATTTCAATTCGTACGGGGGAGGGAGACTGATATTTAAGCGCATGGAATGGAGAGGGAGCGTGGGACCCCACGCTCATGATTTCACTTTTTTTTTTTTTTTTAAATCCACCAATATTAAATTTATACCTTGAATTTAGTAGAGTACCATATTTTATATTGTAAACTTGCTACAATTTATACCCTAATTTGAAACAAAATTATAATGTTAAAAAACTAATCATGCGGATAATCTGACATAACTCAACTGATTAAGTATTGATAGTTTCTTCTCTAAAGTCAAAGATTTGAGTCACTCATCTCTTAATTTGATGTAATATTTATTAAAAAAATCATAAAATTATAATATAAACATAATTCAAGTGGTTAGGTATTTACTCACTTCATATTTGATCCAAAGCTCGAGTCTCCCTTCCCTAATGTTATGAAATATCTTCAAAAAAAAGAATTATAAAACGATTGAGATGAAGAGCTTTGCAGACCGACTTTTGTTGACAATCTTTTTCGTCGATAATACCATTTGCCGATGGTATTTTGGGTTTTCGTGAAGAACTTTATAAAAAGGAAAAAATTGCAAAAGACACCCCTTGTGGTTTTGGCCAAAGACAAACACCCCTTTTGTAGTTTGAAAACGAATATTTATACCCCTATAGTTTTAAAATTGTGCAAATTGACCCATCCCCTCTACGCCGTTGATTTTCATTTAGTCATAACTTTTTTGTTTGAACTCTGATTTGAATGATTCAAGATGTTATGAAATCATCGTTTCAAGATCTACGATGTAGTCACTTAAAAACTCAGAAATAATCAGTGTATAAAATAGTTATCAATCATCAAAATATTTGATCGGGTTGCAGTCGTAAACACTTTTTATATATTGATGATTTAGAAATTTTTGGTCACTACAACATAGAGCTCTAAACGATGATTCCATAACAACTTGAATCATTCAAATTGGAGTTCAAACGAAAAAATTATGACTAAAAAAAATCAACGACGTAGAGAGGAGGTGTTAATTTTCACAATTTTGAAACTATTAGAGGTATAAATATTCATTTTCAAACTACAGGAGTGTGTTTGTCTTTAACCAAAACCACATGGGTGTCTTTTGTATTTTACCCTCATAAAAACATCGAATATTAATCACAAAACACTCTATTTTAGCCCTTGAGTAAAAACAAATTAAACAAAAATCAATTTATATTAAATAAATGAGTTCATCCAGCTAGAGAAATGCTCACTTAAAATTATAAAACTTTAAAAACAACAATAATTTAATTAGTAGAAATTTTTCATTTAAATTGGCAATTTTTATAAAAAAATAAAATAAAAATAAGTTCTTATTATAAACTGAATTTTTCCCTTTTAATTTCTTTTAAGAGAGAGATGGAAAATGATAAATGAAAGGCTATTTATTTAAATGCACTTTCCGACACAAAGGAACTCCATGTTTTTCTGTACCATCACGAAAAATTACCTTTGCCATTGCTTTTCTTTTTCTTTCTATATCTCATTTATTTTATATCCCCACGTAAACTTCGCATCTCTCTTGGAGTTCTTTTTATAATAGGTTTTAAAACCTAATCTATTTCCAAAGCTTTTGATATTTTATTTAATTAATTTGATATCTAAATTTATAAGAACTATATTTTAATTCTAAATTTTGAATAAAATTATGTTTTAGTCTCTTTTTGTAATTTCTCTATCAATTTTTAATTAAAAAAAAACTCTTTATTTTTTTTTAACTTGTGAGTAGAACGTTATACTATTCAATCATTTTTCAATTTTTAGGAACCGTATTTCTCATTCCCTTTTGAATCAATGGTTGAAACCAATTCTCACCTTTTTTTCCTATTTTATCTTCTCCCAGGATGTGTTATATTTTACTATTCAACTACAAATTAAACTCATTTATTTAACATTATATATTGAATAGTCGCATAAATTTTAAGTACAATTAAAATTTGAAGATCGAAATCAAAATATATATATATATATATTATATATATATATATATATATATATTACAATTTGAGAAATAATACACATTTTAAGTTTTTATAATATTTATATATAATTTACAAAATAAGAAAAGAATATGTGCTACTTGTTAATAATCTTATTTTTCATTCTGATAAAATTTAACATGCATCCCTCTAATAGGACGTGGCTACATAGGCTCAAAATTGAAAATAAAATAATAATGAAAGTGGTTTATGTGGCCACCTCTCATTAAAAGGAAGTATGTTTGGGTGTATCATGGATATATCTTAGTTTTTTCATTTTCATTCTTGCTCTTATCCCTTTTTAACTAAAAGGGTAAATGTGAGTTATTAATATATATATATATATATAAGGGACGCCCTTCTTTTTTCATCATCACTAATAGTTTGTGAATATTGATTTTTTTTTCTCTCAACGTTTTTAATAGTTAAATCAACCTATTTTGGTATTAAATTTTGTTATTTTACTGTTCGAGTTTGTGATCAATTGGCATTAAGTATTTTAATGGTTAAGATGATTTTTTTAAATCTCGTCAGATTATAAATGTTTTGATACATTGATCTTTCGGTAGTTTATTGGCTGATTTTTTTTGAAATTTTTATAATTTCATATTGATGAGGGTATTTAATTAAATCACTTACTAAAATTCAAGATTTAAATTAATAATTACATTTACATGCTATTGAGTTTATGGCTATAGATAGATTTGTTCCAATTAATAAAATAAAAGACTACTAATAAGTAATAAAGCACTCCAAATATAAAAATACTTAAACCAACAAAAAAAAATACACGAATTCTACATCGAAATATCTAAATCTAGTAAAAAAAAATTGAACAGAACCCTAAAACTAGCACTAATAAAAGTAATCTCGTCCATTCATAAGAATATTCACATTTATATCTACAAAATCTCTAGAGAAAAATAGAATTCTCTAATAGATAGAAGTTATCAATTTCATTAGTTATTTATTATTATTAAAAAATCATTAACTATACATTCAAATTCAAGTTCCCAGTGAATATGAAATTTTAATGTTAAAAAAATAACAATTTTATTAAAATTTTGAAAAAGTTGAACATAGAAAACAAGAAAAAAAAAATCCAAACATTTATAATAATTTTTTCAACTTTACTAAAAATTAAGAAATAACGTTACCAAATACCTATGTTTGTAAAAAGTTTTGATACCACACAAGTCTTTATATTCGCATTTTCAATTTAAAAAATTGGTTAAAAATAACAAATAACAAAATTTAATTGGACAAATCAAGCACTCAAGCCCAGTCATGCAAACTCAAAGAAATGATGAAAAGAGAGCATATAGGATAGGATGATAGGTCTAGATGAGTGGTTGAAAAATAATTATGGGTTTATCTTGGAGATATTATTCTTATCATTGGTCCACCATTCCAATATTTAAATTATGATGTTTACCTTTTTGTGGTTATTAAAATTACTATTTTTTTCTGTCTAAATTAAAATAAATTTGTGGAGTTGTCGCTCCGATGTTGTATTGAATTCTAGTTTGCAGGATTTGAAGGGTGAAAATGATATCAGATTTATCATTATAAAGATTAATATGGAGAATATCTATGGTGATTAAGAAAACGAAATCAGATAATTTATTCTTTGAGTCTTATTTTCAAATGAATCTCATTCTTAGATATTTTATTCCTATACAAATCTTGTTTGCGTGGAAATGGTACTAAGTATTACCGTCACGTAGCCTCCTTACCAAGTCTTCCCTACATCTTCCGCTCCACGTTCCCAGTGAACAATAAATTTGTATGGAGTCGGAACGAAGATCCAGCGTTGGAGATCCCTTGCCCCCGGTGCACGTAGGTGATCACCGCCGCAGTGAAGTTATAGCACGTACAGGTATGGTTGCGGCTAACACCTTCCGATGCTTAAGTTAGAGAAGGAGCAGAGACCTATGTTTGAAGCAAATATGGAATGAAAATGAATCATTGGCCATTTCTCATCTCCTATTTATAGGAGTGGAAATGGATGATGTCATCAAGCTCACGTGTCACACACCGATTGGTCCATGTGTTGGGTCTTGAATGGGTGTAGGTGTGTAGGTAGGTGTGTAGGTGCGTAGGTAGGTGGTGTGCCTTGAGCCCACTTACGATGGGGCCACCATGCCAAAGGGGAAATGAGCTCCTTTTTTGTGGACACTTACTATTTCTTTGAGATAAGCGCATCTATCCGCCTCTCTTGATGGTATGTTCTCCGCTAGTGGTGGAGGCGGGTCCCTCGTGGCGCCTGCTCAAATACCCTGCCGCCATGCCCCTTCAGCCAGGAAGAGTTTGAAATTATGTCTTTGTGTCGTATTGTCGACAGTGGTCACTTCGCTCTTAACGATATTTTCACCCATAACAAATCTCATGTCATAGCCAATGAAAATTTTTATATAAATTATATTTAAATTGTTACACTCAATATTACATTTAACTTTTATTTCGAAATGAAAAAAACTTTAGTGCTTAACTATAAGGAGTCAAGAATGCTTAGGGCTAATAAAAAAAGGTCATTTGGACAAAACTTGAAAAGAAAAATTGAAAAATATATGCATGCGGCTTTTTTTATTGGCTATAAGCATCCGCAAGCAGACAAGTTTTTTCCTCTCGAAATTTACCCTTTCCATTATATTTTTAAAATATATTTTGATCATGTTGATTTCAACCATTTTCATCTTGTGGTTAAATGATTCAATTGAGATCAATATATTATAATTAAGCTTCAAATAATTGTTATAATATCGACTTTAACATAATTTTAAAGTAGGATTTTAATAATATTGTAGCAATTAAGCTTCAAATAATTGCTATAATCGACTTTAACATAATTTTTTTAATTAATAATATTATAGCAGGATAGATGCTGGCTTAATTTTTTTTTCTTTTTTCATCGATGCTTGCTTCAATTTAATGACCTATGCATGTCTCTATGCAGATATTAAAATTGAAAATTATGGGTAGTTGCCAATTTTTTAATCTTGTTTTCATATATACTACATTTTCATGTTTATATCAGATTTACCCATTTCTAGATATTATATTAATTTAATGATATATCAGTAATGTAAATTTACAACAATAATATTAAATTTACATCAACAATGTGTAAATTCTAGTATTAAATTTATATCAATAAATTCTCCATATGCGCACATCCTCATGTGCTGGATAATTTTAATATTTTTTAATTTTTATGATTTTTTTGAAAACTGAGTCTCAATATTGACTATATATGATAATAGCCTATTAAAATTGCTAATAGAAAACTCATAAGTAGCTAAAAAAAGTACATATTCTTCTCCTTAAAAAATTATAGGATATTTTTCCTTTGTGTTTGTTGGTAAAAAAAAATATCGGTGTAGTTATTACATTATAAATCTCTCATTCATAATAGTTAAATATATGCGTTCATATAGAAATTTCTATAAAAAGAAATTAAATGTGAATAAATATAAGTTTGTATATGATGAATTGAATGTTATAATCTCTAATGAATTGATCCTCTGATTCTATCTCACTAGCGTAAACTTTGATACGAGGTCGGTGTATTTCTCTAATCGAAGAATTAATGTTGTTGAAGATTTGGTCGTCAAAGCGGTCTTCGGGAAGTCTTTGAAAATGTCTTTAGTCTTCGATCTTCAAAGTCGTCCTCTGAGTCTTCGAATCTTTGATTTTTTAATTTTTTTTTTATGAATGACCTCTCTATTTATAGAGTTTTTGGTGGACCTTCAGTGAATATGAACTTCATTTATTTGGGTCAAATCGTCATGTGGTATATTTTCACTGAGTTAATTTATATCATTCAATGGCTATGACAAAGACACGTGGCATTATTTGGTTTGGCAATTTAATGTCCTTTATTTTAATTTAAAGACACATGTCAAATTTTGATCGGTCTTTATTTAACGACATGTAATTTTATTATTGGTTTGAATTATTACATTACATTTTATAATTTGTCGAATTTTCTTCTTCTACAATATGATTTTAATAGAAAAAGAAAAAAAAATATTAATATAGTAAGAAAAAAGGTCGGAATAATCACATAAATACATTTGCCCTACGAACCAAATGGTCCAAATTTCAATCCTTTTACTCAAAATTATGACATCAAAAGGATTTGTCTTGGTCCATACCTAATACATGGTCCATCCCCTAGTAGCTAGCTTAGGAGTTGCATCAAACCAATACCAAGCTTTTTCCTTTTTTCTTTTTTTACCATTAAAATGAATTGGAAAGCTTTGAGATTTTATCATTAAATTGTAAGATTTATATAGTAAATAATAATGATAATTAAAACTCTTTATGACTAGGAGAAATTCTATCATACTTGAAAATTCATCATCATATCATGATTTCATTATGGTAACATGATTTTTCAGTCATGGAAAAAAAAAAGTAGGGAGAGAGAAATATTATGGTATTAGCTCTTTATTTAATGATATTACAAAATATATATATGTGTGTAAGTCAAATTAGCATTATGCATTAAAAATGTATTAAATGCTTATTTTTATTAAAAAAATCATTAAACAAATTATTTTGTTCATTTTACTCAATTAAAATATAGTTTTGAAAGTTTTGGTAAAATAAAAATTCTCCCTTTAAATTCTAACTTATCAGGTTAGAATTTTCTCTTTTGTTTAGAAAATGGTAGTACATATTATATATATGTTTTTTTTTTCTAACTAAAGTTTCATAGCTCTTTAATATAAACAAAACTTTAAGTTGGCCAAACTTTACCTCTAATAAAGACAAGTGAGAGAAAAAGTCATAAAGTTCAAAACCATTCGACAAGTAGCTCTCTAGATCTCATGCAGCTCTCTATTATTTTGTTGTTGTATTTTGTGATTTTTCTTTTAAGTTTTAAATGGTTTTGTTTATGTAATAAGAGGAAGACTAAACCTAACAAATAGGTAATATTTCCTTGATCATTAAAAAAAATTGTTGATCATGGTATGATTAGAATAAAAATAATTAGTTTTTTTTTTTTTTAAAATGAAGTTTTCTCTTGTGCTGTCATAACAAGTTTATCATAAAGTTTTATTTTACATTTGATTTACAATCGCATGCAGGGTTCACATTTGATTGTAAAAAGTTGTTTTTTTTTCTTCTTTTTCTATAGTTAAATGTAAAATACCCCTATTTAAATTATTACTAAATCAAATCTCAATACTTTAATTTCTTCATTTTTTAAAAGACTCTAGTACTATAGTAAAATTGTAAATCACATTTTTCAATAATTTAATTTTAACGATATTGAGATATATACATATTATACGCATGTCATGTATTCCAATTTCGAACAAAAAAATTGATAGAAGAGTAAAAAAATTCGGAATAAATTGTAATGTTACTAAGATGTAAAATCTATAAATCACACCATTTGTTCTCATTTTTCGTTATTTTTTAACTGTATTGGAACTCGTGGCATACGAAAAATATGTGTGTGTCTCAATTTCGTTAAAATAAATTGATAAAATGGTGTGATTTATAATTTTACTAAACTGCGGGGTTGTTTTTTGTTTTTTTTTTTAAATAAGTGTAAAGATACGGTTTAGCAATATCTAAAGTACGGGGTGTATTTTACATTTAATTCTTTTTGTTTCAAACAACTTACCTAATTTGAAACCACAGTTTCATAAGGTTCACTCCCGCTATCTTGACAGCAAAGATAGTGTTCAAAAAACACGACGAACCCGGCCTACCCAACCCAACCCAAACCGAGTGGGTTGGATTCATTTTTGTTTCGGGTCTCCTCGGGTCATATTTTAGTGGAACAGAATTTTCGGTTCGGGTCTCGGATCCAAAATTTTATGAGTCGGTTCAACCTAAACTTTAAATATTATATAATTTTTAGAATTTTTTTTTACTTTTCTATTTTTCTTTTAATTTTTATTCAATAGGTCAACCTCCTTTTCTCTCTTACTTTTTTAGTTTTACTTTGCTTAAAAAAATATGATTTTACAAGTTTTTGCTTTTTTTTTTATAACGTTTTTGCAAAAAAAAAAAAAAAAAAAAGTTCATAGGCCAACCCGAAGACCCAACCCAACCTTCATAGGGTCGGGTTGGGTTGGGTTATCTCTTGAATTTGGGTTTTTCGGGTTGTTCATATGTCTAACCCGAAAAATCGGGTTGGTCCAAAAAATAGATGAAAACAGATCCAAACCGGCCCGTGAACACCCCTAAACAAAGATTCCTACTTATGACTATAATTTTGCCCTATATAATATATGTGTGATGTTAACTTGAACATTACTCAACTGGTTAGACATCAATATTTTCTTCTATAAAATCGAAGGTTTGAGCCTCTTCTTCCCTAATTTGATAAAATATTTTAAAATATATATAAAAAAAAAAAAAAGTAAATGATGACTCTCTCTTCTAATTCTTTTATATTTAAATGGGAGGAAGTAGGAATAGTTTGACTCTCGATGAATTGTCAATTATAATAAATAACTATAAAATTACCATTCATAGTAAAAATTCATAGAAGAAATTTAGGAACTAATTTTAAACTAGCATGATTAATGTGGGAAAAAGAAAAAGAATTAATTTTAAAAATGGAATTGTCATCACGTGTTTGATTCTAGGAGTAGGGAATATTAAAAAAAAAAAAGAGGATAGGGAAAGGGGAACTAATCGGAATCTTTTTTTGATTAGTAAGCTAACTTGATTCTGAAGCAAAAACGTCATTTTCAAATTTCACCCCTCAAAAATTCGCTTTTTACTTTACCAATCCAACCAATCCTTTTCTATTAATTTTAATTTTTAATTTTTAATTATTTTTAAAAAGACCAATCACCTGCATCCCGTCCCACAGCAATCATATTAATTTTGTCCATATCTAGTGGGGCATGCAACCACTTCAGGACACGTGTTGTACTAGAATTAGGCCCCACATTGTCAATTCAAGAGATCTTCTAGATTTCAGCCTTTGGCTAGTGGAGCTAATTAAAAATATAATTAAATTCCAAATTAAGAGATGTGGGAGCTCTATTATTTAAATTAATCAAACTTGTAATAATTGGGCAATTGCAGTTTAATTAGAGGAGGGTCATTAATCCTAGTTTTTATAGTATAGTTAAGCATTAATTATAAATTTGGTCCTTATAATATGGTGTATGTCAATTTAGTCTGTATAGTTTGGATTTTTGTCTACTTAGTTTTTATGGTTTTAACCGTTTCAATTTAGTTGAAAAAAATAAACACTAAACATTTTTACTATAAGCACGAGTTATGATTGCTTAGATGGTTGTCACGTTTATAGATACATAAAACATAAGTGGTCTGATAACATGTGATAGTTAACATGTAACCATAAAAATTAAATTTAAAATTTAAAATCATAATGATTATATTGACACAAACTATAATAACTAAATTGAAACTTTTTAAATAATAGGGACCATAGAATTTGTTCATAGGGGGTTAATTGATAAAAGAAAAAAAAACATAAATCATAAAGACCAAATTTACCACTGGTTATTATGCTAAAAATTCAAAAGGAGAATATTTATTTATTTATTTATTTCAGAAAAAAAGGTTACTTTTTCCCAATTTTAAAATTATAGCCTTCTATATGGTTGAAAGGTCAAATATTGCATGGTATCTCAAGGGTTCGTTTTTTTTAATTTTGTTTAAAACGATTTAATTGGATGTTGGTGACAATAAATTCTGTTCAAACCAAAGAATTATCCAATCAAAAAGTTTAAATGGGCCATTCAATTTGAGCTAGGAACTTGGGCAAGTGCCTTTTTATTTGTATGATAATTGATAGAAGAAAAGAAAAGGACAAAATAAATTAATTGCAGAAGATAATTATTTTCGTATCTTTTAAAATTTGAAGGAATTAATAAAATATAGAGGAGAAAACATATAATTATTCATAAGTAAAACTTTTAAAAATTATCAAAATAATATATTACTTTTAGTTCAATACATCATTAAACAAATGGACTAGTTTAATAAATTATAAATTTTTTGGCAGAATAATTATCATTTAAATTAGTTTTTAGAAACTAAAATTTTCATTTTTTAATAATTCAACTTTGAATTTAATTTTTATAATATATTCCTGGTTTCAATAATTTTTTGCTTTGATATCAATAATTATTGAACGATAAATATGTTATTTAAGTTTTAAAAAAGGAAAAAAATTATATAAATAGAAATTCATGTCTAAAATCTTCTATTTGAGATAATTTCTGTAAATTTTTTTATCTAAAATTAAATTAAAATAGAGATATTTACACGATTGTTTACTTTGAGAATTATTATCATATTTAAAAATTAGTAAAATTGATAATCCTAACGGAAAGTGATTGTTAAACGAGAAATTTTCAATAGATGACACTTTTTTTTATTAGTAATTTCAAAAATAATAAATATTTTGAAATATTTCAAAAATAACATTTCTCATACTGAGATACCACTAATCTCAAGATCAATCTTAGTATGAAATTAGTGTACTTCAATCTGAGAAATATTATCTGCTGTTTTTTAAAATATCAATTTTTAAAATTTCATGTTTAAAAAAACCCCACCCCCACATCAATATTAAATTTTCCATATATTTAGCTTCAACTTAGAATATTATAATGAGTTTTTTTTTTTTTTTTTAATATTAGTATCTTATTTTAAATTTATTATAGTTCTCTTAAAATATGAGATGATATTGTTTCTCATAGAGACTTTGAGTCGACGTTACACTAGTGTCGAGTCAACTTTTAATTGTTTCATTTGTCTTGTCTATTAATGAAAGATAGCAATAACATTAATGCGTTAATAAGGATATAATAGGCAACCTCTCATTAGTCATTATCTCTCTTGTTGCAACCACATGATGTTTTAGTACAAGGAGTTGTTAAATTTGGGTTTATATAACCTAAATTTAGGTAGTCTGTGTTTAGATGTATAGGAATATAAGGTTTAAAAACATGTTTTTATATAATTTGGTGTTTAGTATATGAGTTTATGTGTACTTTAATATTTTTATGAAGATTTAATAAATCCTACACTTAATTTTACCGCTTAAAATTTATAAATTGTTAAAAATAAACCCAGGGTTTAATTCCACCTAACAAGCAAGGGTTAGGTTTACTTACATTCTATTCACATATTTATTATTTTTCGTATATGAATTACACTTTTGCTTACAATCATTGTTGAGAATCTCACATCGGAAAGATGCAGTGAACTCACAACATTTAAAAAGTCTAAGAGTCACTCCTCTCATTACTAAGTGGTTTTGAGATGGATGCCCACATTATTAATATGGTATCAGAGCCCAACAAGCCCAAACGGGTATTCGATCCAAAAATGGGATTCGACCCAAGAATGGTGAGCCCAAAAAAGACACCATCTTGAGGGGCATGTTGAGAATTCCATATCGGAAAAAAGTAGGGAACTCACAATATTTAAAAAGTTTAAGGGTCACTCCTCTCATTAACAATTGATTTTGAGATGGATGCCCACATTATTAATAATCACATTCTTAAGCAAGTTAAATTGGTGGCCAAAGAATTTATAACAAGCAAACAAATTTAGGTAGATGTAAGCAATTATATATATAATCCTTCAACAATTACCCAATCTATAGTTTGAGAATCAGCATCCAATTGAAAGGATTTCAGAACATTTTACAAGTGCTTTGGGAATTTTGTTCCAAATTCCTCAATACAATTTCCTTTTACTATCCCCTATTCATGTCCTTTTTTTATGACACACTTTTATACTTTATTGAGAAAAAAAAAATCAATTCCATAAAACTTCTTTGTCTCATCTGAAGAATTTACCTTATCAAGAATATACTATACTCAATTCACTTAATTAATAAATCTTATAGCACTATTTTATGAAAGCTATAATACTTAAAGTAAATTTATAAAATATTAGTAATTATGAATGAGTGACAACTAAATGTTACTAGAAAATTGGTCTTTATTTTTTTAACAATATTTTGTTTTTGGAATATAGAAGGACCTATTTTATGTAATGAATTTTTTAAATTTGTTTTTAATTGAATTATTCTCAAATTAGTCTTCAACTTGAGTGTAAATGTTCAAAGATTAAAAAGTAGAAAAATACAAAAACACCTCTTGTATTTTTAACTAAATTGTAAATTCACTCTCTTTTTTCTTAACAATTTAATAATGTGACATCCCTATAAAATGTCATATTACTCTTCTTTTCATAAAACGTACTCTCATGATTTTATATAATTACGAATATTTTAAATTTTAATTATAATTATCTTTAATTTAAATACGCCATAAAAATTGTAATTGAAAAAAAAAGTAATAAAATGATGAAAATAAAAATTGAACTTTGAAGGATGAAAAGGTAAACAAGTTGCAGCCGACACCAACTAAGTTAGGTTAATAATTTATATATATATAAAATAAAATTAATAAAAAAAAAAGGGAAAAAGGACATAAAAGAGAAACATTGAACCTTCGATTATAGAGATATTCATCATTACAACCTCTCAAATTGGAAAAGTCTCATCATTTTCAATACAACAAGTGGAACCAAAAAAGCAATGTGAGAAAGTGACTCATCATTCCCAACTCAATCCCTAAACCCTATCCTTTGAACATAGGGAAAACCATTGCTTATATTTACTTCAATAAATATGGGAATTGAAATTACTCCCTATATTTGCATCACAATTTCCATTTGGTTTATTAAGTCTGGATTTATCAAATCTGAGGTTAAATTTTTTTGAGTTTATTAAATTTATATTTGAATTGTGAAAAAAATAGTTAATTAATTTTGAATTCATATATGTTATGTTTAAATTAAAAATCGGATGTAATTCTAAATTTAGAAAACTCAACAACCAATATAAAAGTTAGATTCAAACTCGGATTGGAGTTGTATAATTTGAATTCTCTTTATCCAAAATTACGGGCAAAATTACCCCTTTAACTTTTTAGGGTACACTTTGGGGTAGAATGTTAAATGATCATGCCATTATTAATAAAAGGTAAAATCTAAAATCAATTTTTTCTGATTATTTTAAGAGTAAAATGCAACTGAGAACCCTGTGATTTGTTTCAAATGCATGAATACCTCCTGTGATTTGAAAATAGCAAATCACACCTCTGTGGTTTCAAATTTTTTCAATCAGACACCTCCTCTTCAATGTCAATAATTTTCTTTTAACCATAATTTCTTTATTTGAACTCCGATTAGAATTAGTCAAGATGTTTTGGAATCCTCATTTCAGGCTCTACATAATAGTCACTTTAAAACTTTGAAATGATTAATAAATAAAAGAGTTTATTAACATCAAAGTACTTAGTATGATTGACACCATTAACTCTTTTGGTTATTGATGATTTAGAAGTTTTTAAGTGACCGTACTGTAGAGACTGAAATGAGGATTCCAAAATATATTTCATCCAAATCCGAGTTCAAACAAAGAAATTATGATTAAAAGAAAATTAATGACGTTGAAATGGAGGGGCCTGATTGAAATTTTTTGAAACCACCGAGGTGTGATTTGCCATTTTCAAACCACAGGGAGTGTTCATATATTTAAAAAAACCCATAGGGGTTTCATTTGCATTTTACCCTTATTTTAATAGAATTGAAACACGTGACAAATGTAAAATAAACAAATATTTAAAATTAATTTGTAGAAGAGTATTATTTACAAATTATAGTGTATTTTCGTAATTATTCTCATGTAATATTAAACTTTCGAGGTCCTTCCTCCTATGCAAAGGGAGGGATCCATGATTTATTACATCATTAACTATTATTATATCATAATATGTGCCTCAAACTAACCTGTTTCAGTAATACTATAATAATATTATAAAATAATCTCTCCCTCCCAAATAAAATATATACAGTGCTAGTGATTGAATAACAGCAAGGTTAAGCAGATTCTATGAAACTAAGATAAATCTTTATCTTTTCCTCCTAATGCCTAATGTTATTACAATAAACCATAGAGAACTAAATATCTTTAAAAGATAATGAACAAGATAACAGGCTCTATCAGTTATAATTTTCAACACTAAAGTCATCCTCCTAAACACTTCTCGTACTAAAAGCTTCACTACTTTTAAGCAACAGCAGGCATGTCCTTGAGCCAAGGGTCCAGTGGCTTTCCCACAGAATAAACAATAAAACCAATTTTTCTCAGCTTCTCTGCATCGACAATATTGCGACCATCGAAAACAAATGCAGGCTTCTGCATATCATCATAAATTTTCTGGAAATCGAGCTTCTTAAATTCATCCCATTCTGTTAGAAGGCAAACTCCATGAGCATCTTTTGTTGCTTCATAAGCATCCCATACCACACTAACTTGTTTTATAGTAGTTGGGCTCATTGGCTGCAGATCAATGGGATGGTCCCAATCAAACTTCTCCAATGAAAGATCTCTCTGGATCTGATCCTCCGTAACCTGCGGATCGTATATGCTTAACCTTGCTTTGTCACCTAACAAACCTTTACACACGTCAATGGCTGGTGTCTCTCTCGTGTCTCCTGTGTCTTTCTTGAATGCGAATCCGAGGATGGCTATCTTCTTGCCTGAGATGGTGTTGAACATGGACAGAATCACCCGGTTGACAAAGCGGGCTTTCTGGTAATTGTTTATTTTGATGACCTGTTTCCAATAGTTTGCTACCTCTGGAAGACCATTGCATTCACAGATATATACCAAATTTAAAATATCTTTCTGGAAACAAGAACCGCCGAAACCTACACTGGCATTCAAGAACTTACGCCCGATTCTAGAATCAGTACCAACAGAATGTGACACGTCGGTGATATCTGCACCCGTTGCTTCACATAGTGCAGAAATGGCATTAACTGAAGAGATCCTTTGAGCTAGAAAGGCATTGGCAGCTAGTTTTGATAACTCAGCAGACCATAGATTAGTACACAAAATCCTTTCGAGGGGCACCCAGTGGGCATAGACATCTCTAAGTTTTTTTATCGCCTTTAATCCTTCCGGAGTTTCCCTACCACCAATAAGAACCCTATCCGGATTAAAAAGGTCTTGAATAGCAGTTCCCTCGGCAAGAAATTCTGGGTTTGAGAGTATTTGAAAGTTGATACCTTTGCTGTTATGGGTTAGTATTTTTTCAATGGCCTCAGCTGTCTTCACAGGGACAGTAGACTTTTCAACCACAATTTTGTCTGATTTTGATACATCAGCAATCATACGAGCAGCGCTCTCCCAGTAGGTGAGATCAGCTGCTTTTCCAGCTCCAAGGCCTTGAGTTTTAGTTGGTGTGTTAACAGACACAAAGACTATATCAGCCTCACCAACATGTTTCTCAATATCAGAGCTGAAGAAGAGATTCCTTCCTCTACACTGTTTCACCACATCTTCGAGACCCGGCTCATATATCGGTAGCTGGTCGCCGTTCCAGGCCTTGATCCGTGACACGGAAATGTCCACAACAGCTACCTCAATTGAGGGACACTTAAGAGCAATCACAGCCATGGTGGGTCCACCAACATAGCCAGCCCCAATGCAACAAATTTTCACCATTTCTAATTGTTTTTCAAGTAGTCAAAACCAAAGAGCAGATGAAAATGAAAGCAGATTAGTACCAAAACCAACATATCTTTGCCTTCACTCCATTTAATTTAAATATAGGCTTCAATTTTTATCAAGAACTCAACAAAACAACCACAAAAGTTCAATTGAAAAAAAGGGTCCACATTGCTCAAATTTCCCATTTTTTAAATCTAGGTATGCTATAAATTTGATAATAAAAAACACAGAATTTAGATTCTTTGTCATGTGAGACAGAAAGATAGAGAGAAGCAGTATAAAAAATTCTTAGTGCAGGCAGTACAGAATATTCCTCATAATAACATAATAGAAATTGATTTTCAACAACCACCAATTCTCTGAAATCAGAGTTCCTATTTACAACATTCCTCATTCCTATTTACAACATTCCTCATGCCAAAAAGGGGCTTTCACAATTATAACATTTTTCGAAAGTATTTCTAAGCACGGAAAATATCTGAGTGTGTCAATCAATGATTACTATCAACCATAGTCCATCACAGATTCACACATTAAGAAAAAAAGTACAACCCTCTAAAACCACCATAATTTACCAAATTTATAAAAAAAAAAAATCAGCAATAGATCAAAACGAACAGTTCCACCGACCAAAGACCCTAAACACAAAAACGAGAAATAAAAAAACACAAAACCTAATCAACAATCACATTCACATTCAATTTCGATACCATTGATCAAACCCAGCAAAACTCAGAACACAAAAAACACAAACACATTGCACACAAATTGAAAAACATGCATTACAAAACTCAAAGTAGAAAATTGTGATAATATATTACATTACAGGAAAGAAGTAAGATAAAGTATTACTCACTGTTGGTGGTTTCGGATCAATTGGAGAAGAAGAAGGCGAGAGAGAAGGAAAATTTGAGATCTGAGAGCTCAAAATGAGGGGAAAAAATCACTTTTTTCTTAATATATTTATTATTATTGTTGCATCGAATAAATCCGCATATATAGTCTACCCCGATTTATTTCTGTCCCGTTATGGAGAAAATCTCTCACTTTGTCACTTTGTTCATTTCATTTCCACCTTCCCTCTCCCCCCTGCCTAAAATTAGCGTACAAAATTAGTCTTTTGAGGTATTTGACTTGGGGATTTGTATAGGATTATGGCTATATAACTATAAGTTTTAGACTAATTTTATAGGGTAAGGTTTCTAAATTTATTATTTTTAATAAATTCATTCATTTCACTCACGTTTCAATATATTTTAAAATCAGATTTTATATATATATACTGATCTACATAATCTAAATACATACCTAATAAATTTGAGCTCGATAAATCCAATCAAACCTTTAAGTCATACACCCTTTCCACAAAACAACCACAAATAGTCTACCCGAATGAATCGGCATATATAGTCTACCCCGATTTATTTTTGTCTCTTCATGGAGAAAATCTCTCACTTTGTGATTTTATTCATTTCATTTCAATTCCACCAACCACTCCCCCCTCCTAAATTTAGCGTAGAAAGTTAATCATTTAGGGGTTGTTCATTTCCGATAATCTTAGATTCCATGTAATTTAATGTTGTTCAGTATCTAGCATACATGGTATCTGGGATTGAAAGGAATGTAACACTACAATGTTCATTTACAGTGTTTGTTATGATGTATTTAATGTGAGAATGTAATGAAATTAACGATTCTTCCAATAATACCCTTGTTTTATGTTTCTTATTAATAAATTTTACATACTAATTTAATTAATATTTTTTTTTATAGATTATTGTACCAGACTATTTTAATAATTCAATTAACTTAAAACTTATTTATTTAAATATTTAATTAACATTTAAATTTATATACTTATTTGGTAGAATGAATTTATTAAGGTATAAATAATTAGTGTAATGAAAAAATTATTCATGTTTCTAAATTTAATTCATGACGAGAAAATATTTTTTTTTTATCTTATTAATTCTATATAAAAATATAAACAACTTTGTATAATATTGAAGAGTAAAAAGTAAAAAACATAATAAAGTCGTAATGAAATCTGGAAACAACTTTTTAACTTTTTATAACATTAAAATTATCGATATCATGAAGTTGAAGAACGTGTCCAAAAGTTGGGCCAATTGAAAAGGTTCATAAGCATGCTCGCATATACATATAATGATTTCGTTTCTTTTTTTTTTTTGGAAGTTGTGATTTTCTCATCCCATGCCAAGAATGCAAAAAGTTCATTGTCGTTTTGTCTATTAAGTATTAAAGTGAAAGCAAAATATGATGCATGTGACATGATGTAATTTCTCAAATGCCCCAATGCTCATTAAAATGAAAAATGTGCCATGCAACCAATTAAACCAAATATTACTTTAATATATATCTCAATTATGTAATTAATGGTCAAAGTCCAAATGGATGTCGGGTAGGAAAAATTGTTAAATTTAGATTTGTATAGTTTGGGATTGTGAAACTCGAGTTTGTATAGCTATTAAATGAATTGGAATATAAGTTTAAGAAACTTAAGTTTATATAGCCTATAATTAGTATATGGTTTTCCGCATAGGTTTATTGTTCGAAATCCATGATTTTGAAAAGAAAAAAACAAAACTCGTGGTAATTAAACCTACCTAACAACATGGGTTAGATTAATAAAACTTACCCCTCTCCTCCTATCAAACACCTCATAGTTTATAGACAGATTTCTTTTGCAAATTCTCTTATTTTTAGTGTTAATATAATTGTAGATAAGACATTAGTAGTTCATTCTTGGAGTAGAAGGAGATCCTATCCTATAACTATAGTTTATAGTAGACATTTATATGATGAGACAAAAAAAAATGTTTTGTCAATGTTTCCTTTCCACATTTATAGGCAGAAATTAAAGGCACAAATAAGATATTCTTTAACAATAATTGATCCACTGAAAATAAGAAGATGAAAATCAAACTGTGGCAGAAATTTTTCATCTTATTTTTTTTTTCTTTCAAATTCTCCAATTTTTAAGAAGCCAAGAAATTCTTGAACCATTGAACAGAATCCTTGGGGTATCTAGTCTTGAGCTTATCCTTGTAATCAACAAAATAAAGACCAAATCTTGAAGAGAAACCAGCAGCCCATTCCCAGTTGTCCAATAAAGACCAAACAAAATACCCTTTCACATTGCAACCATCTTCTCTGAAAAAACCAACCCAATTTCATTTTTAAAATTATGTTAGTTTTTGGTTTTTTAAAATAAAACATTAAAAATGAAAAACACCAATTGATTATCAAACAATTCTGTATTTTAGAGATTAAAAATAAAATCTAAAAACAGAAAATGAAATGGTTATCAATCGATGCTAAAAATGGCTATACGTCCAAAAGAAAGGAAATACTCACTTGATGGAAGCTAAAAGGTTTTCCAAATAGTCATTGTGGTATTTAATCCTTTTGCTATCTTTCAATGCTTCTTTAATCGGTTTAAACAGGTTATTTGCGTCGTCCATTCCTGTAACACCGTCAAAAGAATAACCGAAATTTGAATTTAAGATGAATACTTTAAACCAACTCGACTTTGTCAGTTGAACTATAACCAACAAACAGATGTTAGTTTTTGTAAATATTTTGTGTGCATATGATACGAAATCGGAGTTGTGTTACCATTTTCGGTGATAACGACTTGAGGGTTGCCATACTTGTCCTTAATGTAATTCATCAAGCTTCTCATCCCACGAGGTACTATGTACAACCATATAGAATTTGCCTGCAAGTTCATTACAAAACAGAATGAGTTGAAAGAGGGGTAATTGATTAGATTTGCTTTGCCAAATATGAGTGCAGTATCATACTCTGTCTCCAATGGTTTTCAGCCCTTTGAATGCTGGAAAAAAAAAACAATAAACAAAACCAGATTAGAGAAATAAAAGGTTGAATTGTGAATCGTGATCCTGATATCGATATCGATCTATTGAATGAGTGATGTTTGATTTCTTACGAACTGTAAAAGCACCAGAATCAGCAATTGTGTCATTCAGAACAACACCAATTATGTTTGAGGCGTTGTGATATGCATAAAATGTGGTGTAGTGATTTATGCCAATGAAATCGAAGGACCCTTTCACCAGAGCCGCCTCGGATGGGGAAAATGTCGGCAGGCGATGTCCGACTCTGCTTCTCATTGTGCTCGGATAGTCTCCGAAAATCAATGGACTAAGAAACCTGAAAATTACATGATAAACTTAAGGCCAACGTGTCACCAATTTACCAAAAGTGAAGTTGAGTAAAAGTGAGTAAGCCATCACCATCCAAGCTGAAAATCTTGTGCCCTTTGTGCTGCATCAATGTCATCGGTGGAATTTGAAGCTGGTTCAAACCAGATAACATCGAGCGAGATCCCGATAACTCCACGCTGTGTACGCTGCACAATGGATCCAAATTTCACACCCTTTAGTCCTCATCTTCAATGATTTGTAAGTTATGCATGAGTTATCATATACAAGTTTTTTTTTTTGCCATCTTAGTACTTGAGTGATTTGGTTTTCCATCAAAATTTTATTACTGTATTTTACCTTATACTTTCTCCTGTAAATATTCGTTACGGCCGCATGAGAAAGAAGAACGTTGTGGGCGACAATGTAAGGCTCGGTTGCGGAGTTTCCACTCCTACAAAAGAGATGGAGAACAATGGAACATCGTCCTGGGGCTTGGAGACCTACATCATAGCCTTGTGTAGCAAAAGTATGTGGCTCATTGAATGTGATCCATTGCTTTACTCTGTCACCAAATTTTTCAAAACATGTCTCTGCAAACACTGCAAAATCCTTTCTGCATATGCAAAGAATGCACATTGTGATCACTTAGGAAATGTTAACGATCACACATCTAAAAAAAAACTAACAATGTTTATAAGACTATGAGTTACTTTTTCTCATTGTCAATTAGTTAAGATGGAACCCCATAAATATTAAGATGATATAAGAGTCCAACAAGTTGAAACGAGCATTTTGTCTAATAATCTTGAGGGAACACATTAAAGAACCACATCAAGTTAGTCCTCTCATGGCTAATTGGTTTTGAGATGGACCCCGTGAATATACGAAGAAAGAGTCTAGGAAAAGAAGAAGAATAAACTAAAAAGTTGGTTCAATTACATTATCTGGGGGCTAAGCCATCCATTATATCTGTCTTCCAATGCTTGAGGGAGGTCCCAGTGATAGAGAGTAACATATGGTTCAATTCCTGTATTAAAAAAAAATGCTTGCTTAGACCATCTCTATAATCAAAATCATTTATTTAATTTGCTAT
Organism: Gynostemma pentaphyllum; assembly: GCA_028015215.1. NCBI lineage: Eukaryota > Viridiplantae > Streptophyta > Magnoliopsida > Cucurbitales > Cucurbitaceae > Gynostemma > Gynostemma pentaphyllum. Next base: position 46,532,437 of record CM051350.1, on the reverse strand, counting down.
AAGAATCAAAGTGGGTTTTAATTTAACATACCATTGGCTAATAAAGCATTGATGAAATTGTTGTAATGGTCAATTCCTGCTTGATTAATTTCTCCACTTCCATCTTATAAAAAAGAAAAGAAAACAAATTATTCTTTTAGTTTTTTTTTTTTTATAATCAAAACTGATGAAAGTATAGGAAAGTTTAGGGGAGAGGAGTTTAATTACTTGGGTAAATTCGAGACCAAGCAATTGAAAATCTGTATGCATCCATGCCCAGATCTTTCATAAGTTTAATGTCTCCCTGTTTCAATTATATTTGTAAAGTTTAATGTCTACTTCCCTATAATCTTAATTACTAATAGTTTAGAATCTATTTTTCAAAAAACGATTTTGAAAAAGTCAGACCCGTTTAATAACTATTTCATTTTTTGTTTTTGGTTTTGGTTTTTTAATTTGTTCAAAACAAAAAATTATAGTAACAAATAAACAATGAGTTTTTTAGTTTTTAAATTTAACAAAACCTTTTTTTAAGAACAGGAAACGAAATGGATACCGGATAAAGGTGGTATTGGTCCACAGTAACATCTGCATTACTGAAATCAGTCACCTTACCTGCATTGATAAATTTACAAAGGAAAAAACAAAGTAAAATATAGATTTGTTTTAAGAGAGGAATTCTTTAATTTTGAAGTGAATTAATATTAATATTAAGTTTTAAAAATAGAAAATAATTACCAAATTTATGGGAAAAAGTATCCCAAATTGTGGGTCCCCTTCCATCCTCTTTTACAGCTCCTTCATACTGCATTCCCATATGAACAAAAAAACTTGAAATCCAGTTGAGTTAATCATGTGTCTGTTTATATGCACCTATTTTTAATAACTATTTCATTATTTATAGGGTGATTTTCAAGGGCATAATTTCAAAATATAAATAGATTATGAGTCAAATTAAAATTTTAAAGATACAATTTAAACATCTCATAAAATTTAGAGGGTTGATAAAAAAAAAGAAGTTTCATAATACAATTTTATTTTTAATAAAATTTAAGTGTGGTTTATACAATTTTCAAGAAAAAAAATGGGTTATTATCACATATACCCAATATCGAGTCTCAGTTTTCAAAAAAATCACAAACATTTAAAAATACCAAAATTACCCCACACATAATTTTTTTATGAAAATTTGATTATAATTGATATATTATTTTTGTAAATTTACATGATTGATATAAATTTAATACTAGAATTTACATTACTGATAAATTATTATTGTAAAATTACATCAATAATATATCATTAAATTAATATAATTTCTAAAAATGGGTAAATCTGATATAAATAATAAAGTGTGGCATATATGAAGACATGACTCAAAAGTTGACTACCACGTATAATTTTCCAAAAAAAAATTGTAGTGAAAAGGATCCCTCGATGATTGGGCAGAGTAACAAAACGACGCAGTTGGGGCTAAATCGGAGCCTTTGGAAAGAGAGTAAAAAGCCCAAACAAAGAGAAAACCGGTAACTTCGGTATTCACCCATGTTTTCTCGATTATGGAGTTAACACGTGCCCCACATCCCATCCTTTCCTAACTAGTTTCCTTAGTTGTTGTTTAAAATTTAAGGTTACCATAAAATCAAAGAGTTTACTTACATTTAAAATTTTAAAAATAAAATATAAAAATAACTTCAAATCATGTTTCTATATTTTGGAGAAATTATTCTTCTTTATTAATTTCATCCCCATAATTTTAAAAGATTATATCAATTTCGTTCTCATTGTCTTTCAAGTTTGGGATAACTACTGAAATAACATATTTTTACACACTAATTATTAAAATATGTGAACTTTTTATAAATTACTCAAATAGTATAATTATAGTTCAATAAATTTATTGAAAGATTGTTTAATAAATTTATTGAACTAAAAGTAAAAAAAACTAATAAGTTTATTGAAAATAATAATGAAAAATAATCAAATAGTTCGATAAATGATTAAACTTTAATTTAAAAAAGAAAAAAAAACAAATTCATTGAAAATACCGTGAAAAATAGTTCAATAAATTTATTGAACTAATTATGTTATTTAAGTAATTTTTAAAAATTTCTGACATTTTAGTAATTAGTATGCAAATTTATGCTATCTGAGACATTCTTTTAAAGTTTTTGTTTAATGTTGATGAAGGTAAAATTTCAATTTTATTCTTATGATTTGAAGTTGTATGAATTTAATTTTCATTATTTTAAAAGTTTTAGATTTTAATTCATATTATCTCTATATCTCATAGATGTCGTGTTTATAAAAAATTGTCATCTTTCATAATGATAGTTTAAAATGTTTTAATCAACCCATATCAATAATATTTATTAAGGGGGAAAACGCACTAGAATAAAATTTAAAAAAAAAACGCACTAATAAGACTAAATATTTTAAGTTTGTTGAGAGTTCAAGTACTTCCATTTTCAATTCGTAACTTATAAATAAATGAAAAAAAATAAAAATAAGATTTTAATTCATACATTGAATATATAGCTTTTACATTTATTGTGCAAAAATTTTGGAAGAAAAAAGTTGTTTCAATAATATACGCAGTTAGTTGCATCAACATTTCTCCCCAAATAATTCTTTCTTTTAGATCCATCCAATTGTTCTTCAATTCATCAATCTTTCTTGAATTCTTCATTTTCTAATTTTTAAACATTTTAATGGATACATAGCTGTCATCCATTTCGAATTTCTCTTAAAAAAGAAAAAGAAAAATTAAAGATTCGAGTTTCCGCATAAAGTGCATCGGGTGGAGTAGTAAAAACGCATTCCTAATAACTATCAGGATGGAGATTCAAAACTCACACTCATCAAATTCTCCTCCGCTCTATCAATAGAAGGAAACAAAAGTTTGATTCTCCTCTTATAATTTGATATAATATCTAAAAAAAATAGCTCATAAAAAAAACGAACCTGGAAAGCAGAGGAGGCAGTACCAAAAACAAAACCTCTGGGGAAACTGCTTCTTGTAATATTATGAGACTGAGAGAAACATATCTGGATTCCAAAAATTACTAATGAGATTAAAAACCCCCTAAATAAAAAACCGCCTCTGATTTCTCTCACCATCTTCATAAAGCAACAGATAAATTGAATTGGATTATTGTAGATAACAAAAGATTTATAATTTCCTTCAATTTAAAGGAGGAAACAAAATCGATGGAAAGATAATGTGAAAATCAAAACCGATAAAGCGGGAAAAAACCGCGGTGACGGTGGTGGCGGTGATGGTGACTGAATCAATGTGAAATGAGATTTTTAAGAGTCAGAGGAGAAAAAGAAGGTGTCTTTGCTGCTGTTTTGGTTGGGGTATAATATATATGGATGGGACCGAGGGAATGGGAAGAACTAAGAGTGACTTCTCACTTTATACGCCAACCAGTTTAACAAGCCCCGTTTTAGATAAATTTAAAAAAAATGATTTTTTCAATGAATTAGTAAAAACCATTTTTTTTATATTTAAAAATACTTTTAAACACTCTTAAAAAATATTTTAAGTTACACTTTTAAACACTGTTTTACATATTTATCTCGTTTTCTTCTCCGTTTAACCATTTTCCTAGTTTATATCGTTTTCTGATTTCCTACTTTTATAAATACTAGTCTTTTACCACGTGCGTCGCACGTAATATTTTTTCTAACATAGAAATATTTAAAAGATCGAAATATTTTTTATTTTATTTTTCTATGGTTCATAAATCTTTTTCGAAATGATTTTATTAACATAATTATATGTCTTTTTATATAAGACGATTTTTTTAACATCTTTATTTTTAAAATTTATACTACCAAATAAAAAATAAATTGTTTGTTCTATATACATATGTTAGTTAATTTTTACATTTATAGATTATTTATTTCTAATTTTAATTAAAATTTAAGAAATTATATATTTTTTTCTCTTTGATTTTTAAACTTTTAAATATTTTTAATTAAAAAAAATTTAAATTTATTTAAATATTATAAAATATTATACCATTACTAATTCAATAAATTATATTTTGTTGCAGTTGTTTTTTTTTAAAATCTTAACGGTTTTTTTAAACAATTTAAGTTTGTTTTTTAATATTTTTTAAAATTTAAGCGTTGTCACCTTTATTAAATTATTTAATATTTGAATACTTAAATATAATTTATTTTTCATAAATTGGTGATAAATCTAAACAATAAATTCATTTTAATATCATATTCATTTTCATATGTTGTACTTGTTTTTTCAATTATTTTATAATTTAATGTTGTGATAACAATAAAAAAACCAAAGAATTTATTTTTTTAAATTGACAATTTCTTATTCAATGAAGAGAAATATTTTATTTATAAAAAAAAGAGAAATATTTTATTAAAAATATAAATAGTCATTTAATAGATAGTGGAATATAAATAATAATGGCATTTTTAGTAATTTGAAGGTTTTAAAAGGGTATATATAATGACATGTTAGTAATTTTAAGATTTTAAAAGGGGTATAATAGTCCAAAAAAGTTTCTTAAACATCACCACTTTTATATATTAAGGATATATTACATAAAGAGGGAGGAGATTACTAATATATATATATTTGAAAGACAAACACCTGAATCAAGGACTAATATTGATATTTAAGGAATGTTGATGTGGGCATTAGTCTATCTTTCTTAAATCTACATAATTCATAATTCTTTTCTTAGTTTTGTAAATTTTTTTGGTATGAGAATGGATATGGGCTGTCTATTCTTATCTTATTGACAACAACAATAAATATTTTTTTTTAAAAAAATTGTAAGAGGTACCCTTTTGCTGGATTATATATAAATATTGTTATCAAAAAAAATATTTTTTTTATTGAGATTTCGTTGGTAAAAATATATTCATTATGAAATTTAAAATTTTTAATATATGTTTTCAGTATTGCTCACGGTTAATTATGTTTCAATTTGTAGTTGGAATATAATTTATATATGAATCACTAAATCGAAATTGAAGAGTGGGTAGAGTTCAAGATTTAATTTAATTTTTTTTTTTAAGTTCATAGATTAAAATGAGGAAAAAAAAAGGTTATAGTTAGAGATAAGATAGACAGCTACTACAAATTACTACTAAGGAAAATATATATAACCAATGGTCTTGGGTGGATAGAGTTCTTCCTAGTATGGAAACTAGTTCTTCCTAATTGGTATCTCAAACAGATAAAAAAATATATAATTTACTATTTTTTAGCATTTTCTTATAAATTTATATTCATGAAATTTAGAAATAATAATTTGATAGTACATCAATCATCTTTAATAGTTTCTCTTCAAAATATTTTAAAAAAAAAACCTTAACAATAGTTGAAAAAAAAAATCAAAATAATAAGAGTGACTAGATTCCGATGATTTAAACCTCCACCTTGAAAGTTACAAGAAGTAAACAGTTATCACTTTACTAAATTATTTTTGTATCAGCAAAACTAATTAAATTGACCAACGATACATTCATAAAATTTATTTTAAATTATATAAAATCTAAACATTTTACACTGTGTCAAACCAATTAAACCAACTCGATTTGGCATGTTTGATGGATGTTTACATTTCTTGACTCGTATCCAAAATCTCATCCTCCCATTAGTATATACTATTGTTGTATCAAACATCAGCTAAATAAATGTCTTTTACATCATAAGCATATTTATTATACCAACAATACTAAGATTCCTTTATCCGACCCCTACACAAATTTGAAAATGGAAATTATATCTTGTCCTATTCTGCCACGTTCACACTTAGTAGCCTCATCTAGATCACATCGAAACCCTAAGAATTTGTTGCTTTCACAACTAGTCAATGAAAAGAAGAAAAAGATAACACACAATTTTGGAGTCGCCATCCCTTTTCCCTAGTCCAAGCTTCCACACAATCACAATTCACAATTCACAATTCATGGAGTTTTCAATGCTTTCTATAAATATATTATATTTTCAAAGAATAAACAAAAGCACAATTTAATGCATTGTCCACTACATATATCCATTATAAATATAGATCGCAATCATTGAATGATGTTGTTGAGGATTTCTTTTCCAACGTAGACAATAAGAATTAAACCACTCTTCACTTTAAGGTAATTTAATTTTTTTAGGATCCTCCTCCTGACGTACATACGTGTTTTATTTATATTGGTTAAAAACTAATAAATTATAAGTGATATATTTTTTTATTAATTAAATGGGACCCACTCATTTATTTTTAACCAATATAAATAGAACACGTATGCAGGTCAGGAGGAGACCTCCTGATTTGTTCAGGAGGTAAATATTTTCCATTTTTTTGTCTTCAATTTTTTTTGTTACTAGGTTAAAATTCATATTTCGTCTATATATTTAGGATTATTCTCAAATAGGTGGTCTATCAATGATTTGGATTGAACTATGATCTTGAGGATTAAAGATAATCACCCGATCACTAAATCATCCTTTCCTATGATTTATGATTAAAATAATAAAAATTTAATTGTTATATTTTAAAAAATATAATGATTAAATCATTGTAAATAAAATTACATAGTAAAACTTCACAATTATCAAAACACACTACCTAAAATCATATTTCAACCCTTGCTTATCAATATTTACGAAATAATTCTTTGGTAAAATTGTACCATTATTTTCTTGTTAATTTTCTTTTTTCAAAATCTTGAAATGATAGAATAAAATTTTGTCTCCGCACTATCCTAGTCCATCGGAAAAAAAAATGGTTGTAACCACCACAATATGACTCCCAAACTCATAAACTATTAGGGGGTATTTGGTGCATGGGAATGTGATACCTGTAAATGCGATGTATGAGAATGTAAAGCCTGTATGATGTGGGGCGAGGCCGAGTCCATGGCCTCAACAAGCAAATCCATGCTTGATTGGGAAGTCCATCCCAAGAACAAGGGTTGAAACCCAAAGAAGAGAAAACTCTCTATTTGATTGATATTCAAATTGGATAAAAGATAAGATATGAGATCCTCTAAAATGAAACCTAATGTGGCTATTTATAGCCTTACAATGAAAACCCTAATTTTAACCTAAAGTAATTAGAACTAATACTAATTAATTATACTAATTAATTACATTAAAATAAACTTAAGTCTCTAATAATAACTCATAAATAAACCTAACTATTTAACCTATTATGATTCACATCATACTACCACACCAAAAAAAATGAACTCGACCTCGAGTTCGGTCCCGACGAAGAGAAGAAGACTCCAATTGAGAACGCACGACGAACCTCCTCCCAAATCCAAAGTGGTACCAAAGCAATGGCCCACGAAGATGGTGAAAATAGGAAAATCCACGGTCTTTGAGTTCGTCGAGCCCACTTCATGAAGTGAAATTTGATGTTAATGGGCTTTGCTAACGTAGGAGAAATAAAATTGGAAAGATTTGGTTTTTGCTTAATTGGGTGAAAAAGAAAAGGGTCCAATTCAATAAATGAGAAATTGGGTTTTGGAGGAATTGGAATTAATGGGCCCAAAGAAAAAATTTGTGAGATAGGAGAAAAATATGGAGATGAGAGATGGATAAGGAAGTGGGATGGAGACTGGTATAGTATTGAAAATAATGGGCCCATTTGATTTGAAGAGAAATACAAAAGAAATGGGTCCATAAAAGGAAAAGATATGGGCCTTGGTGGTAAGAAAAGTAGATGGTCCATGGTTTTTGATAATGAATTTGGTAGTGGGATAAAGTTGGGTTGAAAAGAGAATGAAAGTTGAGGGCCCACGAAATTAAAAATGAATCCAATTGGCAGGGAAGATGAAATTAGGGCATCTTTACCTATATCATCAGCTTGGCAAGGAAACAGTGTCGCCGCCGTCAACATTTTTTGTTCTTTTTGTTTCATCTTTTTTTTCAATTCCTTGGCATTTCCTTCTGCCACAACTGCTTGCCGATTACATAGATCTTCGACGGAACCATCTTCTACTGAGTCCTTCGTTTCTTCACCGCTGACAACGTCCTCTTTGATTTCTTCTTTTCCCTTTTCTTCTACTCTTTTTTTGACTGGTTCAATATTTTGGATAGTGACCACGTTTTGCAAGCCAAACATGTAGGGAGTCATGGAATTTTTGTTGACGAATTGTATTTCACCTTGGACGCTTTCATCGAACCCCCCATTGTCGTCTTCAACGAATTGTTCTTCACCGCCATCCACATATTGCACGGCCACCGATTTGACAGTGAATTCACTGTCTCTTGAAAATCCCTCGATAGCCCATATTTCTTCTTCTTCCTCTTCATCAAATTGATTAAATTCTTCAATCAATTTCGTTCTCATTTTTGCCCAACTTCGAATTTTCTTCTTCCCATGATAGATCCTATGATTTTGGAGCCATTCCCACCAATAAACCACATATCCTTTGAATTTTCTAGCTACTAAAATAGCTTGCTTATCCCATTCAACATCATACCATTCAAAGAATTGATCGACTCTTTGAATCCATCTCAAGAATCCCTCCAAACTAATTAATCCATCAAAACTAGGAATTCTAAGTTTAGGATCGTGTTGAGTGTACCTTCTTGCTGAGAAATATACTTCTGCCATTTTATTTTATTTTGAAATTAGAAGAAACAGGGTATGAGAAAAGGGCTGATGATGTTTTGATGGGAAAGGGGAATGAGGTTTTTTTTTTTAAACGGAAATACAAAACTGAGAACAGATCGGGGTGGTCAATCCACCTCCGATTCTTCAACTCAGACTATCTTTGTAATCGGACCTCCCGGAACGGTGAGGCTCTGATACCAACTGATGTGGGGCGAGTAGGGGTGAGAATCAAAACCGCAAAACCGATCAAACCGAACCGAACCGATCAAACCGCACCGAACCGAACCGAACCGAAACCGCCAATATCGGTTCGGTTCGGTCCAGAAATTTCTGGACCGATTAAGAATCGGTTCGGTTTCGGTCCGGGAGCGGTGAAACCGCACCAGACCGAACCGAACCGATAATTTTTTTTTTTTAAAAAACTAAATTCCCCTGCCCACTCACTGCCCCTGCCCACCCACTGCCCCTGCCCAACCCAATTCCCTGCCTAGCCCAAATAGCCTACTGTCTTAATATTTTCTTTTTTTTTTTTCTTTTTTTATGCAACAGCTTTTTATATATATATATATATTTAGAATTAATTATATATAAAACCAATTCAATATATGTTTATACAATATTATATATATTATTAATTATATTGGTTAACTACCTCCAACTTTTTAATTCTTTTATCAAAATGTTCTATAAATACAATGTATTTTTATTAATTTTAGATTAATATCAATTATAAATTAAATGTTAGAGTTATTTGGAAGTCAAAATTCAATATAGAGTTATTTAAATACATAATCAAATTAAAATTAATATATTACTCGGGGATTGACGTTTTGCATCATAATAATAATAACAATCAATACTACCAATGGTTCATAAAATTTTACCTTTAGATTGACACGAATTTTAAATTAAATATTATAATTAGTTAAAATTTAAAATTAATTATCAAAATTTACATTCTAAACTAAAACAACCATTCAATCCAAGAGTTATTTTAAAGCAATAACTCAATTCCAAAAGGCAAAAATAATCATTCCCGTATCCATATTTTGGTCAGGTAGAATAAAAAATCTAAAAAATCCATGAAAAGTATGAACGTCACTCTTTCGTGCAACATAAACGAAAAAACCGAAACCGAACGAAAACCAACCAAAATCGGTTCGGTTTTGGTTCGTCCAATCAACTTCCGGTTCGTTGGTCCGAGCAAAGTCCAAAACCGAAAATAGGTTTCGGTTTGGTTTTTGCCAAAAACCAAAACCGAAACCGATTTCACACCCTTAGGGGCGAGGCCGAGTCCACGGCCTCAACAAGCAAATCCATGCTTGATTGGGAAGTCCATCCCAAGAACAAGGTTGACAACAGAAGAGAAAACTCTCTATTTGATTGATATTCAAATGGATAAAAGATAAGATATGAGATCCTCTAAAATGAAACCTAATGTGGCTATTTATAGCCTTACAATGAAAACCCTAATTTTAACCTAAAGTAATTAGAACTAATACTAATTAATTATACTAATTAATTACATTAAAATAAACTTAAGTCTCTAATAATAACTCATAAATAAACCTAACTATTTAACCTATTATGATTCACATCACTGTATTTGATAGGCAGAAATAAGAATACAAAAATTAGTTTAGTTTTTTTATTTAATTAAATTATTATATTTTTTAAAAAGATTAAAATTTACAATAATATTTTACTTAAAAAATCACTTCCTAATAAATTTAAAACTGATTTTTTTAATTAAAAATAAATAATTAAAATTAAAAGAAATTATATTTTATATTTAATATTTATTTATGGTGAATTTAGGATTCCAATATAAATAGTAACTATGAGATTGAGAAGCCTAAGAATGTGATTCTTAGGGCTAGTTTGACATTGCGGTAGCTTTTGAAATAATTGCTGTCAACTGTGCTGTAGAAAAAATCAGCTGTGTCATTAATCAATTTAGTGTTTGGTAAATTCAACTTATGCAGAAAATTAGTGTTTGGTAAATTCAATTTTTAAAAAAACTGTGAGATAATAATATCTAAATAATATTCAGTAAATTAATTTGAAGAAAACTTAACTATTTTATAATGTCATTATTATTATAACGAATTATATATTTTTTAAAATTTTAATTTAAAATCAAATCTATATTAATTATGATTTTAATTTAAAATATTATACATTTGATTTTAATCATAATCGAACTATAAGTTATATTAATTTCATCACAATAATTCATAAAAATATAAAATAAAAAGAAACAAAATAAATATTATCAATCTAATTTTTTTAAGCAAAGTATTATCTATTTAATAAAAATGTTTATTTTTTCTTAAAATTATATAATTATTACAACTATTAATTATTTTTTAAATTTTATTTAAGATTTAATATATATTGTTGCATAAAAATATTTATCAAATTTTATTACAAATCAAATTTGATTTATATTAATTTAAATATAAATTATTGAGAGTATAAACTTTTTTTAGATTTAAAATAGATTTAGATTTATAAAATAGTAGAACTCTCAACGTAGTTAGTGAGGAGAAATTGTAGGGAATTACTTTTGAAAAAGGAAACGGTTAAAATTTTCTAATAAGTTGTCCAAAATCAAAGCGAAACGAAGCCTTAAACTCCAACCAAATACCCCTTAAATTTACATAATTCTCACTCTCCTTCCTATTAAAAATACATATGTAAGGGCCTATAAATTTGAAATCGACCCAATTAAGCGTGGGCCAAAAAAATGGCCCAAAAGTTTCCACCGTTTTCTAACATGTGTGGGCGGATTATTTGGATTTGTTGAGTTCAATCACAAACCCGACTAATTCAGAGAATAGGATCGAGAAATGGAAGACGAAGAAGATCCCCCGCTCGCCGTCGAAATCAGCGAAACGATTACCGCCGGTGCCGATCAACATGAAGACGACGGCGTTTCCGTTGGCGTCACCGTCATTACCGGCTATCTCGGAGCCGGAAAATCCACCGTAATCTTCACTTTGATTTTGCTATAATTTTTTGAACTTTTAAACTTTGAAAATGAAAGTTTCTGTTTCTCTTTTGTGAAATTTAGCTCGTTAATCATATATTGAACTCGAAACATGGCAAGAGAATCGCTGTTATACTGAACGAATTCGGCGAGGAAATTGGAGTTGAGAGAGCGATGATAAACGAAGGTGAAGGTGAAGCATTGGTTGAAGAATGGATTGAATTAGCTAATGGATGTATTTGTTGTAATGTTAAGCATAGCCTCGTTCAAGCGTTAGAGCAACTTGTGCAGAGAAAAGATAGGTATTCTATCGTTTTTATCGGATTTCAATGGAGTTTTCTTGAAATTAATGGTGATTTCTTGATTGATGATTCTTTCTTGCTTGTCGTTTATAGGCTCGATCATATTTTGCTGGAGACTACGGGATTAGCGAATCCTGCTCCTCTTGCTTCGGTTCTTTGGCTTGATGATCAATTGGAATCATCGGTCAAGCTTGATTCAATTATCACTGTAAGTTCTGATTTTTTTAGTGCTTGAGTTTGATTTTCAAGTTTCATGTGAATTAGATGTTATAATTCTCAGTGTGAAACTTATAATGTGCCAGATTTGATAATTTGAGATTATCGTGTATGGATACATGATTGCTATGAATATCTGAATTCTATATATTCAAAGTAGAAAGATAAGTTTTGATCTTATAATGTTAAATTTCCAGCTGACATAATTTTTTCCTCTGGATGAATTCCTGCTCAGTAGGTTGTGGATGCCAAAAATCTTCATTATCAATTAAACGAGCACCGAAGTTCATCATCATTTCCTGAAGCATTTTATCAAATTGCCTTTGCGGTAAAAATTGTGTTATTTTCCCTTTCATTTTAACCGTGTCTAGCATGCCATCATATGCTGTCTAGTTGTGATCCTCATCCTCCTCTTCTTCCATCTGGTCTTCTCGATAATTGTTGTGTGTGTACACTGTACGAGTACCTAATTTTTTTGTCTGTTTTTGTCTGTTGTAGGATACCGTTGTTCTTAACAAGGTCGATTTGGTTGATGGTGCATTGGAAGACCTTGAAAATGAAATACGTAGCATTAATTCCCTCACCAACATCATTCATTCTGTTCGGTGTCAAGTGGATTTGTCTTTGATATTAGATTGCAATGCCTATAATGCTAATGTTAGTCATAAATTTCTCAATTTATATCTTAGTTTATTTTCTATACTACACCAGTCCTGGTTTTAAACTGATAATGCTCAATTTATTTTCCTTGTTTAGAATGCAGCTCACTTAGAAGCATTGTTGAAAGAAAGTGATTCCCTATCTACCAGAGATCTTCATGATACTGGTGTTCGAACTTTGTGTATCAGTGAGCACAATAAAGTTGACTTTGATAAGGTAGTCTTATGAAACCATCATAATTATTTAACCCTGTATTAGAAGCTGATAATTAATCCACCGTAACAGATCATATTTCTAGTTATTCTGAATCTTGAAGTTCACCTACGTTGGTTTGGTGCATCATCTGTGTTGCTCGGGCAAACTTTTCTATCCATCTTACCATGCAACTGTATGTAGGGATATCTAATACAGTATTTCAAAATACCTAAATTGGAAGTGTTTTCTTTGGTAATGTGCTATTTATTACTCTCACTTCTCAAATGTCTTTTCATAGCTGAAGCAATCAGTGAATTTGTTTGAGCTGAAGACATGTGGTCAAACGTGTAAATGTCTATTATTACTATTGTTATGAACATGTTAATGATTGCTTTTATTTTTACCTAAACTAACATTGAAATGAATTTTTTTTGGTAATATTGAAGTATGAAATCTACTATTTCTTTCCCCCCCCCCCCAGCCTGATGAACTAATCTAACACTGTATTTAAATTTAGAAGCTATATTATATCTCTTATCTCCACTATGTTGATTTAAGTGTGAACAACTCAATAAAATTCATCCAAGTTTTTTGACAACGTTAATATTTCTTGTTAACTTATTGCCCATCTTCCAGATGTAGATATGTGCTATTCTCATGCATGCATTATTTCAACAGGTCCATTCATGGCTTGAGGAGATACTTTGGGATAAAAAAGGCGGCATGGATGTCTATCGTTGCAAAGGAGTTTTAAGTATTAGAAATTCTTATCAACTACATACCCTGCAGGTAGAGTTTGTGCTTAAGATGACATGGTTGAAATGTACAACCGTATGATATTTTGTTTGTGTAGAAGATTGAAATGCTCCAGTGTATGTATCTGTGTTTTATGTGGATGGCTGATTTGGTTCTCTGCCTGAGCATATCGCAGGCGGTGAGAGAATTATATGAGATTGTTCCTACTCGCAAATGGAACGATGGAGAAAATCAGATGAACAAGATAGTCTTTATAGGTAATGAATGATATGTAATCATCCACTCTTATTCCAATTGGAATTTTCTGGTGAAACTAATTGATTGTTTTCATACCTTTTTTTTTCTCTTAATGCAGGTCGTAATTTGAATGAGGATATTCTCCGTGAAACCTTTAGAGCATGTGTAATCTGCTAAATTCTTAAATTTTTGAGCTGCTGAATCTCAAAGATTTTGGACAACCTGTAGATCCAGAATTCCTTGTGGTCTAAATCACAAAGTTGTGCCGATTTTGGAAAGCGTCTTCGGGTCTTTCTTCGACATTATTCATTTCTACTCATTATTACGATAAGAAAGAAGAAAAACTCAACTTTTTGGTGCAGAGTATGAGATTAACATTTAATGTCATCTATATGGGAGGGTTGCACAATAGCCCCACAATGTAAAGTTAGTTGATTTTGAAGGAATTTATGTCCTGTTATAACTTAAATCTTCGCAGAAGAGATAAAAAAGATTCACTTTTTCTTAAAAATGGGTTGTTTTTATTATATTTTTATTTTGTTGTATCATTGTGTAAGAGATCTTGATAAATTTCAAATATTAAAATGACTTTTGAAGTGTAATCTTATGTTGTGAATTCATGACCTACGCATTCTTTCATTCTTTCTTTCAGTTCTATCCGGATACTATTTTAAACCATTCTCTCTACGCTAGATTTATTGTACTAATTTCTTTACTAGTTTTATGATCAAATAATTTCTCCGTTTTGACACTTTTTCTTCTCTAATTTTTTTTATTCAATGTGAATTTGATATAACATGTAATTATCAATTATAATATTGACCAATGTTTGAATTCATATGTAGTGTAGTAGGACTAATGTCAGGTTCTAAATAAATTAAAGTTAATGGTATACCATAACTTTTTTATCAGAAATTAAATGATCTTTATTACTATATTTAGTGATTTAAAATAGTTTAGGGATAATAAAAAATGTAAATATTAGTTGAATGTTGGAGCACAAAGTATTCATGAATCATGAGTATCTATGTTGGTTATTCTCTCTCTATATATAATTTCTGAATTCATTAAAATTAAAAAAATTATCAAACTAGTTTTCGTTTTTCAATTATAAAGTAGCACAAACTAAAAACATAAAATATCAAAGATGAACCTCAAATTTATGATTAGATTTTTAGAAAGACTTATGTTAAACGATTATTTACTTTCAAGTTTTTACTTAAATATATCATAAATTGTTTTTTTTAATCGAAATTGGATTTGCCTTTTGTATCTTTATTCTTTCTTTTGAGCTTCATGATAAACAAAACTTTAAGCTAGATAATTATTTGGGTAAAATATCATCTTAGTCCTTAAACTTTTACTCTAGTTTTATTTTCATCCCTAAACTTTCAAAAGTTACATTTTTTGTCCTTGAACTTTACAATTCGTTTTATTTAGTCCTTCTGAATGTGTTTTTCCGTCTGAGACAGTGTCGGAGGGCTTATGTAGCATGTAATTAATGATGTGACATTATATAAATATAAAATGAGATTAAATGACGTGGAGAAAGAATATATAGTGAGGTTTAAGACTGCGGTTAAGAAGAAAATGATAAGATTAATCTCACTTATATTCGTTTTTCATGACATTTAACCTCAATGCATATTTCTACAATATCACATCAATAATTATATACCACATAAGCCGTCCATTAGTTAGTGTCTTAGACCGAAAAAAAAAAAAGCGGAAAGACTAAAACAAAACGAATCGTAAAGTTCAAGGGCGGAAATTTTAACTTTTGAAATTTTAGGGATGAAAACGAAATTAGAGTGAAAGTTTAGAGACCAAAATATAAAATTTTAGGGATGAAAACGAAACTAGAGTGAAAGTTAAGAGACCAAAATAATATTTTACCTTAATGATCTATTTATTATTATTTATGAAATAAAATTCAAACGTGGGTATTCTCTCTCTCTAAATTGAAAACGAAAAGGGAAAACCCCTTTGGAAACCCTAAAGCCAGAGCTTTATTCGTCAGAATTCGATCTTCTCTGGTTTCAGTCGTTTGATTGTTTGGATTGCAAGGTCTTCGATTTATTGCTGTTTACGATTCTGTTCTTTGATTTAGGAAATTTATAACGATTTCTCTTTGTGAAAATAAAGTGTTGATTTTTTCTTAAGCTTCCTCCCTCCCTTGGGTTTTTCCCTAATTGTTCTGGTTGGGTTATTACATGGAATTCATGTATTAACTTAATTTCGTGTACATTAACAATAAACTAGGATTATGATATGTATTTATTTGATTCTTTGTGTTTACTTTGATGCATTTGTATTTTTGAATTAGATTGGTTTTTTGAAATTTTTATATGATTTTTCAAAATAATCACACTGTGGACTAAGAGTTGTTTTGTTTATGTGGCTACTGGGCTTGAGCTTGTATGCAAAAAAATTTCCTTTGAGCTCTTGTTGTTGGTTGGACTCGGGTTTCATTTTTTCGGAGGCCTTCAAAACATAAGATGATTTTCCTACAATGTCTTGTTATTTAATGGATTTCATTTCCCACTTGATAAAATTGTTGTCTGGATTGTTTTGGTTTTTTAAAGTAGGATTAACTTTCTCATACTGTTATTGACATAAATTTTTCTTCTTCTTTTATTCCAAACAGTTAAAATATCTCTGCCTTGAGATCGTACCTACATTCTTAGTTTTTCTATAGATGGCATTGGTTGTGATCTGTGGCCAACCGTGCAGTGGGAAGTCCACTGCAGCACAGTGCTTAGCTGAAGCTCTCAATGAGTCGAATACTAAACAAACCATCAGGGTAGTTGACGAAACTTCTCTTCATCTGGATCGCAATCAGAGTTATGCCAATATGCCTTCTGAAAAGAATTTAAGAGGAGTACTGAGATCTGAAGTTGACAGATCAGTATCTAAAGATAATATTCTTATTGTAGACTCTTTGAACAGTATAAAGGGTTATAGGTATGAGTTATGGTGTTTGGCCCGTGGAGAAGGAATAAGGTACTGCGTGTTATATTGTGATGTGGAAGAAGACCATTGTAGGAAGTGGAATGTAGAGCGACGGGAGAAAGGAGAAGCTAACTACGATGATAAGATATTTGAAGATTTGGTTAGAAGGTTTGAGAGACCCGAAAGAAGAAATAGGTGGGATTCACCTTTGTTCGAGTTATTGCCACATAAAGATGAAATAAGTACATCTTCTGCTGCAATTTTAGATGCCGTAGCATACTTGACAAAAACAATCGACTCAAAGTCGCGGGATGTTAAAATTTTACAGCCAACAATTGCTACACAGAATACTCGGTTTTCAGAGGCAAATTCTTTGTATGAGTTGGACAGAGCAACACAAGAGGTGCTTAATGCTATTGTAGAAGCACAATCCCAAGCAATGGGAGGGCCTATTAATGGTATTTCGCTTGGTCAGGGGTTGCCGACTATCAATATTTTAAGGTCAGTTGCGTTGCCGGAGCTTCGAAGACTTCGGAGAACTTTCATTAAATTAACGGGGCAAACTAGTTTAAGCGGACCACCGCCTCCTTCTGATGCAGACAGTGCTAAAAGGATGTTTGTGGACTACCTAAATAGGGAACTTGGAACCGCTTGAGTGAGATTTAATGATAAAGTTGCATTACCTGGATGCCTCTCTTTTATGATGTATACTGTATTTTGTAAAATTACTCACTTCATGTACCAAAGATGGCATTGATCAAAGGCTTACTTGCTGTGAAACTTATCTCATTTGTGCATTTTTAGTGCACTCTATTAATTATTTAAGCATGTTTTTTACCCACATTTTATGAGGAAGAATAATGAAAGACCCTTCTTGATTGAGATCAAGAGCTTTTCTTTCTCTTCTGTAATTTTTTCCTAGTTTTTTTTTTTTTTTTAACTGCCCTCTTTATGTAGACTTTATCTTATTGAATTTAGTTGATTGAATTGTTGAGATTATAGTTGTTTAAAATTATCACATATCAGAATGGTTAAAATGATAGCCTAAAGAATAATAAAATGATGAAATTTCTTATTCCACATTTGAAATTAGTGGCACGTGCAATGATGATTTAAAACATATTTTATTTTGTAAGTGACATGATATGGAAATAGTCAATTCATACTGATCCTAAATTAATCTGTATAGCGATCTTTCTGCAAAAGATACACAAGTAAAAAAAAACTTACCTGGCCAAAAGTGTCTGGGAATTTAATATAAGTTTCAAAGCTACCATTTATCAATAGATGATATTTTTTATGGATAATTTCAAAAATAGCAAAAGTTTTGAAATATCTTTAAAATGATATTTTTCAAGCTGAGATTCAACCAATCTCGATATGAAGACTAGACAAATCACAATCTAAATCAAAATTTTTGTTATTTTTGAAAATACCGATTCTTTTAAAATGCCATTTTTTTAAAAAACTCCCTATTTCTAATACCACAACACTTGGAAAATCTAAAGTTGAAAAGAGCGATTAATTTCACATGACCCAGGACAGCTCAAAATCTATAGTTGTGACAATATGTTATTATGAAAAAAGGGTCAACTTTGTTCTGCTTCATAACTTGAGCCATGGGATTTAGAAATTGACGGATTAGCATTTGTCAGATTGCATGGCTGATGCTGCAACTTTTCAACCCCGTTAAAACCTTGTCCTGTTTAAGCAGAGCTGCTGTTCGAAAATCTCTATCACCTCTCATGTTATCTTATTTCAATGATCCATGGTGGAAACAGCTAAGATTCAATATCTTCATCATCATACGCTTTCAGAACCCCATGCTCAGTCAGCTGAACCCAATTAAACAAGCAAATCGTGAAACATCAGGGAATCAAAGTGACGTTACAACGGAAGTATTTCCAAAAGAACACTAATGGAAATTACCTCGAGCACTTGTTCGATTGGCCGGTGCCGATATGGCCCTCCAGCATTCGATCTCACAACCCCATTCATTGAAACCGACGGGGTGTTTCAAAATCCTGATGATTCTATTTCTCGATCTCTCCTCCTATCTCTAGTGGTCATTTTCTCTCCATATCTCTGAAATATATCTGCCAAATCTACCAACCCGGCTTCTCTCAATCTATTTCCTACTTCCCTAAACATAATCACTCCCTCCTCATTTGAGTAATAATGCAAAAATTTGTTGTAATCGAATCTCGGTACTTCAAGCCCGCTATTCATCAATCTCTCCACGTACTTGGTGGCTTCTAGTGACTTCCCAGATTTTACCAAACCTCCAACAAAAATAGTATCAAAATTCACAAGTGGATCCAATCCCTTCCTCCCCCTCTTCCCTAGATGTCCCTGTAATAACATGATATACGTATGCATTATAGGCTCACACCCTCTCTCTATCATTACCCTGAACACTTGGGTTGCTTCATTTGCCCTTCTCAACCTCAAAAGCCCCTTAATTAAGGCATGGTACACACTCAAATCCGGCTTCTCGATTCGTTCCACTATTCCGTAAGCCTCTCTCCTCCTTCCTCTTGCTAAAAGCCCATAAATAAGTGAAGACTGTGTCACATTATCAACTTCAAGTCCCCTCTTGTGCATTTCCTCGAACACGGCATATGCTTGCCTCATCTTGGCTTTATTACACAACCATTTAATTACAAGACCATAAGTTGAAGAACTCAAGTCACTCATCCTCATTGATCTCATAGTCTGAAAAAGTTTCAAAGCCTCATCAAATTTATCAGTCTTGAAAAAGACATTCATCATTTCCTCAACAGCATCGATATCGGGTTCAAACCCTTCATCCACCATCAAATTCCAAATTTTTGAAGCCTCAATCAAATCACCCACATCACAAAACCCCTTTATCAACCACTTATAAGTAACCCCATTTGGCTTAATCCATTCTTTCAATTTCAAAACCACAAATTTAGCCTCAACAACAAGTCTATCCCTACACAATTTCTCAATTACTTTATTCAAAGTAATCAAACTATAACCAAATCCATATGCATTCATCAAATGGAAAAACTCAACACATTTCTTCAATTCTCTAACCTCAGCCAAAATTCTCAAAACAACAAGATAAGTCTTTTCAGTCACTAAACCCTTTCTTCCAATCTCCTGAATCAAGACCCATAAAAGATCAATATTTCTTGATTTTCCAGCAATATCAATCATCTTATTGAAAGAAACCGCCGTATGAACAAAACCCGGATCGTTTACCGTGAATTGGAAGAAACGATAAACAGGACGCCAAGATTGGGGAAAATTATTGCAAACTTGAAGGAAGAATTCATGAGTTAGGTTAAAATTACAGGCGCGAAGTTTAGAATGAAGCCTGAAATCGGAGGAGTTTTGTTGCTGATAGAGAACGGTACAGACGCGAAGGAGGTGATTCTGGTTGATTCCCGGCGAAATGTTACCGTCGGTAACCGCCGCGGACGGCGGTGATTGGGGAAGGGTAGGGTTGGAATAGGAATTAAATCGGTGCTGAAAGATAAAGCTTAAAGGGAATTTGTGCGTGATGATAATTTGATTAAATTTACTGATTGACATTTTTAAGGATTCATATGAAAACGAAACTGGGAATTGAAACACTTTTTCAATATCAGGTGTTGTAGAGTCTTATAGTTGTTTCTCGAGAATAATCAAGACAGCTTGAGGAATAGTCGAGATGCATGAAAGCTAAAAGAAAAGACATGGAACAAGAAAAAAATGGAGATGCAGGGTATCGAACCCTGTACCTCTCGCATGCAAAGCGAGCGCTCTACCATTTGAGCTACATCCCCAACTTGTTATTCTGGTGGTAAGTTAATTTATAATTTTATACTTTGAATTTTCAATCTATTCCAAGATTATTATTATTTTTCGCATGGATTTTTAGCTATTTACATTTTATGGAATCTTTGGACAAACCACGTATTTAAAAATTGTTATATTTGTAAATAGTTTTTATAGTTGTTTTTTAAATAAATATTACATCAAAATCTATCACCTAATTAAATTTCCCTAAAAAGAAGAGTTTGTTACTATATAGTGATACCATTTTTTAAATGATTTAAAATATCTTTGGTACGTTTTTTTAAAATGAGGAAGTACTAAAGTTCATTGTAGTATGGATTTAACACAAAACTTACATACGTAAAAATATATTTCACTCTAATTTTATCACATGTGAATTCATGTTTTAATTGATAGTATGAAAATAAATATTAATTGTAAACTTATGTATAGTTCAAATATTTAGATATCTACTATCTTTCCATGAACTCGAATGTTTGAGTCTCTCTACTCTTAATTTGATGTAATATTTAAAAAACAAATACTAACCATTATTGATTAAGGTTGAGAAGGTAAGGATTATTTTATAAAGTTTTTAAAACTTGAATTATTAAAATAAAAATTTTAAGAGTTAAAAAAAATCAAATCAATTTTTTTTTTGGGTAAAAAAAAGAAGGGGTTGAAACAAAGATTGGTTAATTCCGTTAAAAAGAAGGAAAGAAAAGTGAAAATAGAAAGGGCAGAAAAAAAGAGTGGTGGTAAAATGAGTAATGAAATTTGAAACCACATAGTCAGTCAGAGTCGGACACAGTTTTCGCGGTTTTTTCGTTCTTCCATTTCCCATCCCTTATTTTGCTCGCCATCTTTAACCTCCTTTCCTTTCCTTTCTCTTCCTGTTCTTCTTTTTCTTCTTCTTCTTTTTCCTTTTCCATTTTTTTTTATCATTCTTTTCTTTTGATTTTCATTATCTGAAACAATGTCTTCGATCGACAAGGAGAGAGAGACTCAGGTTTACATGGCCAAGCTCGCTGAGCAAGCTGAGCGTTATGACGGTGCGCTACTTTTGCGTTTTTCTTCCTTTCTCTGCCCTCATTTCTTGCATTGTTTTCATTTGGATAAAATTATTCGGATTTTGATGAGATCTTGTTAGAGCTTTTTATTCGTTGGATTTGTTGTTGCATATTTGTTATTTCGAATCGTAATGATGATTATGAAATGTTAAATCCTGCTGCTTTTATTGATATGCTATGATATGAAATGAATTTATTTGTTTGTTTGGTATCTTAAAAATAAATTATGTTTTTAAGGTAACAAAATTTCTTCCACATGAGTATAATTCACCTGGTTAGACATCTACTCTCTTCTCTTAAAGTCGATGGTTCGATTTCGTTTTAAGATAAATGAAATTATAAATGGAGGGTTTTTAAAAATAGAAAATGTTAAAAAAAATGACATTTCTCAAACCTTGGTCTAATCTTACTTAGACCGAGATTGGAATTTTGGTTTGAGAAATGTCATTTTTGAAATATTTCAAAATGTTTTCTATTTCTGAAACTACCCGTGACAAAAGTGTCATCTATTGAAATTTCCTATAATTGACTTTTAAGTTTTCACCGATTACAGGTATATAATTGTAAAATGACTATTTCCATCTCATTTCAACATATCCAAACAAAGTTTGGTTAATTATATTCCTTTCAAATCTTTTTCCATTCTAAACAAAATTATGAATTTGAAATCATTTTCTAGACTTTTTTTTTTTATTCCAAAGGAGGATATTTTTATATCTAATGCGTGGGAGTTAGGTGAATGTGACGTGCATGATAGTATAGTAGATTTAGGGTGGGTTAGGTTCTTAATATTTGGTCATTAAATCATTTAAGATTGAATTTTAGAGTATAAAGCCGCAATAATTTCTTGGGTGTCTGTCTAGAGACTTTCAAATTTCATGAATGATGTACCTAGGAGGTGAAAAAAACCGATTTTTATGGAGTATATTTTTATCCAATGATGCAGAAATGGTTGAGTTTATGAAGAATATCGCAAAGCTTGATCTCGACCTTACTGTAGAGGAGAGAAACCTTCTTTCTGTCGGGTACAAAAACGTCATAGGTGCTCGGCGAGCCTCGTGGCGCATCATGTCTTCGATTGAGCAGAAAGAAGAGTCCAAGGGGAATGAGAACATGGTTAAATTGATAAAGGGTTATCGCCAGAAAGTGGAGGATGAACTTTCCAAGATATGTGAAGATATTCTCTCCATCTTAGACAAGCATCTAATCCCTCATTCAGCCTCTGGAGAAGCAACTGTTTTCTACTATAAGATGTGAGTCATGTTGGCACAACCAATTTCAATTTATCTGTGGCATTTCAGTTTATTTTTCTTAAAAAATGAAAGAAAACTGATTACTTGTCATAAATCGGGTTATTTTTGTCGTTCACTATCGACATTTGCCTGATAGGTAGGTTGATGATGAATATTGCTTGATCTAGTTCTTTTCATGTCCACCCCAGCTTTTATAGTACCTGTTTAGCAACTGCTGCAAATATAGTGTTTTAGCTAATGTTAATATGCTGTGATTGTGTGATTTCAGGAAAGGTGACTACTATCGTTATCTTGCCGAGTTCAAGGCAGATCAAGATAGGAAAGAGGCGGCTGATCAGTCATTGAAGGGATATGAGGCATTTCTTTCCCTTATAACCTTTAACTTAACATTATAGATATACAACTCACTACTATCTTATCATGATAAAAATAGACTTCGCAATTATTTGATGTGTGATTACCATATTTGTAACAGGCTGCCTCGAGCACTGCAAATACAGATCTTCCATCGACTCACCCCATCCGCCTCGGCCTTGCTCTCAATTTTTCTGTCTTCTACTATGAGATTATGAATTCGCCTGAGAGGTATTGGTCTGTTTGTGGTTATCATTGAAAAAAATTTCCTCTTTGTATTGAGATTTTGCTTGCAGAGCTTGCCATTTGGCTAAACAAGCTTTTGATGAGGCGATTGCGGAGTTGGATACCTTGAGTGAGGAATCATACAAGGATAGCACGCTGATCATGCAACTGTTGAGAGATAACCTCACCCTCTGGACTTCAGATTTGCCTGAAGATGGTGGTATGCATTTATATCTCGTCGCTTGTTGTAATAACTCCATCAAATACAATTTGATTTTGTTGTTCTTGTTCCACATTTGTTCATCTGACATTTCTGAATGGTAATTTTATCAGGTGAAGAAAATTTCAAAGTTGAGGATTCCAAACCTGTTGAACCTAAAGTAAGTCAAAAATATTTTTCTTATCGATTATAAATTCGGTTCTCGGCTCCCTCACCATCACCTTAAATTTATTCATGATTAGGTCCAGCATTGATGAGGCAGCTAAAAGACCCCCTCTTCAGGTCATCAACTTGTCTGCCAAGAAAACATAATTATGTGGGATTGGACTGCAAAATCAATCCCTTAGGATGTTATCCATCTTGTCCAAGTAAAGCTAGAAGGAAAACTGGAGTTTTTAAACCAAGCTTTTGATCCATGTTTTCAAGCTTTTGTTCTTGTTACTCTTTTGTATATCCAATTGGAGCATTGAATTATGCATATCTGATACTGTACTACCCTTTTCAATAGTATCAATACTACTATCACACTTCTTTGTTCATTTCTTAAATTTTCTATTTCGTGTTGCAAATAATTAGATGCCTATTGCAGAAAATTCAATTTTTGCTCTGAAATTGAAGTTTTCCATTTCTTTTAAAACAAGAACTTTAATATTATGCACCTAAGTGCTTCACAGATTGAGTGAACATTTCCCATGACAGGGATTTTACTACTTTAATAGTTGTGCCTCGAGCTGCAAGTTTTTTCTTGGGAAAAACTGCCCATCTAATCTCAAATTTATCCTACAAAACACAACTCATACGATACCACTCATTCATTGTGAGAACTGTACGGCTCATGCCTCAATCAGGCGTACATAGTTGGGATAATGTGAGAGTGGTAACTAATGGAATGGAAACTAAGCCAAGCATCAACTCATCGTAAGCATCGAGCTATCAACATCGAAAGGTTAAAAAATGTTGAAACTTCAAAACCTCCTCTACATATCATCCTGTGTTACCACATTATTCTCCAAAATTTAAATTACTCAACTACTCAGTTTTGCCTCGCTAACTTTCTTGGAAGATGTCAAATATATCTGAATTCAAACAAAAAGCGGGAATGGGGCTGATCCTAGCATTCATCCCGCCAATATTTGAAACTTGTAAGCTCGATAATTTACAGATATGGGATAATGTCTTTAAGAGGGCAAACGTCTTTGGCAGGCTTGGCACACCAATTAACGCGACTGATATTTTCCGAAGAAAGATAGTACGCCTGCAAAATATCAACTAAATTTGGTCAACTTCAAAATGTTAATGAACTGCACCTCTTTAGCTTGTAATTCTGATGATACTAATGTGTGGATTATTAGAAGTCACCTATGCAACATAATTGGTGCCAAAATTCAGATTGAACAGCATATCCCTGCGATTCTCTGTTCCCGTTCGAATCTTGAATTTTTTGGCCAGGAATTCCACCCGATCATTACTATCATAATCCATCTGTCGTATAGATCGCCTCCTGACCTTTTTAAGCATTTCTTTTGAAGGCACAAATCCAGCAGTAACCTTCAAAATAAGTTTATGACATAAATTAGTTACTCCAACATGATAACAAACATAAATCTACAGTTATAATATAATAAAAAGAATGTAGGTACCATATCATCTATCGTAGAGAGAGCAGATTTGGGATCTCGGTTAATGAGATGAGCATCAACAAGCAACAAGTAAGATGTTGCATTTGGTTTGACACCCAATTCTACTAAGTGTTCAAACACCCTTGAAGCTTCCGACGTCTGCCAAGTGCCAAAATAGAAAGTCAGTAATAGTTTTAGCACCTATTGTCTGTACTCTGTCGTGTTATGCAATGCATATGAAACACAAGACTATGCATTGAGTGTCTATTGTGTGTGCATATAGTGTCTATCACATGCTTGAATGTGCATAGGCCTCCTTTGCACCATAAATGTAGCAAACTAAAAGACCATAATGAACAGAATACTAGTTCTCCCACCAACCATAGTCCCATTGCTAGGTATCCAGCTGCTTATTGCATTATTTGTGTGTAGGAGAAAGGAGGCAGGGTAGGGATGGTTAAAGGTTCACCTTCTTTTGCCTTCCAAACGCATACATAAGAGCGTTGTATGAATGAATATTGGGGGACAAGCCAAAAGTGGAACCAATTGCCTCAAATGTTTGGTAAGCACGATCAAGGTCCCATATATTTGCGCAACCTAAAATTACACAATTTAATGCAGCAACAGACTTGTAAGGTGGATCTGCACGGCTTAAGTTCTCCAGTTGAAAATAAACCTGTGGAAGAAGATATAGAAGATTAGCTGGTAGCTTTGATAAATAATAATTAATAAGGAAGGAATAAAAATGCTCAGCTACTATCAACTTCTTAATTTAGTCATTGAGATACATCAAATAAAGCCTTCATGTGCATGTTCTGTGAGAGAGACAATTGCACTATATTCGCTTCAATTGACTCATGTCAGGGTTACCACACACACACAAATTTGTTATTAATATGAGACCATATATGGCTGACTTTGGAAGTAACTCCGCCATTTGGAATGGAAAAAATAGATATAATTCTTCAAGATGATATAGAATACTGACAAGAAATTAACATCATAATACTATTCTTAATTTAATATGTAAAGCATAAAACTTGTATTCAACACCTAATCTCTATTCCACATAACCACTAAACGTTCATCATTCAAATTAGATTGCTTAAAATAAGCGCAGAGAATGTTATCAGTCTTCTTCAAACAATAATTTATTTAATAAGATTAACTCCTAATGAAACTTGTCAGCACTTCTTGCTCTTCCTCCTAAACAGCAATAAAGATGAAGCAGATTGAGATTTTTTACTATAAGTCAAGAGTTATACCGTGTCCAAGGTCTCAAAACCCTTTTTAGAGCATGCCAAAACTAATGGATATAGAGAAGTGAATGGAGAAAAAACTTCTTCAGCAGCTTCATCGGAAGTCCTATAAGCCTCTTCAAACTCATGTAGAGAAGTGAAGGCCTTCTGCAGATTCCCAAATGATGCAAGAGCATATATCTTTCCAAGGTAAGATTCAGGGTTAGGAAGCTTCTTTTGTCGCAGTGAGCGCTTTAAAATTATCCAAGATGCATCCAAAAGAGAAGAACTATAGGTTCTAGCTGCAGTTCCAAGTGCTGAAACAACAACTCCTTCATCTACAGAAAGATGAACAGGAGGCCTAGCCTTTTCACCCCGAGCAATCCATCTGGCCATAAATTCCAGAGCATAAAAAGCTAGTTTACTATTATCCCATTGCATTGCAACTTCAGCAATATAATTACACAAGTTCCATGTCGGGCAAAGAGCTTTATTTTGAACAGTTGTCTGTTACACCAACAGAAAAAGAATGAAACAACAAGCAAAAATGTCTTTTCTCAGCAACCAATTGAATCGGTTTATTACCTTGCATCTATCGATTATGGACACTATTGTGTCCAGCCTGCCTTTATTAGCACAGCTCCGCACACATTCAGTGAACACTTTCAACGACAATATATAACCAGATTTTAAGGTCAAGTCTATATATTTCAAGGCAGCATCAATTTGTTCCGTTGACAATAGCATTCCAATCACCAAATCATATGATTCATCATCTGGCTTTGATCCTTCTCCTGTCTGCAGCATACTGAAAACAAAAAAGCAGTCGACGATGTTTAAAGGCTACCATATTCAAATTGAACAATGTGAACTCAGGATAATGTAAGATCACTGAAAGACACAACTAAACAGACCTCTGATTCTACACACCTCTGTGCACGAATCTATTGTTTTTAAAGGCTCGCCCGAATCTAATGTTATAAATTATACATGAGCACAAATAATTTCATACGAAAAAGATAAATAACATCACAGACTTTCACAAAGTTAACAAAATTCATGTTTCTGCCCCAGTGTGCAATCCTAACAAGCATCACATCACATAAGTTGACAATTGAATATTGAAAAAGATTCAAAATCTAACCGTTCAATCAATTTTTCAGCAGCTTCAGTCTCCTTAGCCTGATACATTGCTTTCAACACCAAATTAAACGACGCCGTATTAGGTGAGATCGCATAATCCTCCATTTGAGCTAACATATCCAGAAGCTCCCCAACCGGAACGCCAATCATCAAATTAGCCCTCAAATAATTATTATACAAATCAACGTTCGGTTTATTAGGTTTCCCATTGATATCAAGCGACCGAATCCAAAACTCAAAGAGCTGTTTCATATCAGGCCAGCGTTGAGAAGTCATCCAATCAGCAAAAACGTTCAATAAACTCTGCACATCAAGTGTTTGAGAAAAAATCTGAAGGCGATAGATTTCAGATTGGTTACGGGAATCGAGAGGGGACAGAGAAGGAATCAAAGAAGAATTAGGCATTGGACTACGCCAATTCTCATTGTAAAGAGGGCTACCGGAAGCTGGATTTGGAGGAAGAGGAGTTGAAGGAGAAGGAGAATGTGATGGTTCATTAGCGAGCTCAGGTTCTTGAGAAAGAAATGGAAAGGTAGTGATCTGTCTGAAGCTTGAGGTCTTGATAAGAGTACGAGTTCGAGAAAGAATCGCCATTAGAGAAGCCATAGATCGAGCATCAAAGCAAGAAGATTGGCATTTGAAGAAGAAGAAGATCAGTGAAATACTAAGTTAGGGTTTTGGATATGATGGGTTTAGAAATGTAATACGGTCAAGTCAAATTGAACTTCGATCCACAAATCAAAATGACCTTTCTTTTTCTTTTTTTTTCAATATTTTTTAGGGCATAATTAGATATTGCATGTCTTTGTTTCATCTATAAATAATATTTATATATTTTAAAATAAAATAGTTTCAAATATGGTAGAATTATAATTAATTGAGGTGGTAAGCTGACTAATTAAAAAAATATTTAAGTAAGTTTGAAAGCGTTGAAAATGTTAGGATGGATTTATTTTAAACACTATTAAAAAATGGGTTAAATGCACCAGTGACCCCTACACTTTCAGTCATTCTCAATTTACACCCCTGCACATTCAATTTAGTATTTTTCACCCCTACACTTTCTTCCTTCCAATTTCCATCCAATTAGAATGTTAAATATAACAGACCTCATATTTTTATTTTTTTTTAATTCCAATGGATATATGAAAAGACCATTATAACCCTCAGTCAAACTAAACCCACAAATTCACCATAGTCAATCTGTGGCACAACTAATCCCAAATTTACGAGGAACATAAATTTACTTCCTGAAGCAACTCACGGAAAGCGATTGTGAAGAAAAGAATTTCCCCACGAATTCAACAAAGTCAATCTGATTTCTTATCATTGACGAAGAAAAGCGAGCGATTAACGAAGAAAAGCGAACGATTGCTTGAAGAAAAGCTTGCGATTAACGAAGCGAAGGATTGACGAAGAAAAGCTTGCGATTCACGAAGGTTCGCAAACAAGCTTAGAAGCGCGAACGTGAAATTAGGTATTTAACGAACTTCCGTCTACACTCTCTGCCGCCTCTGTCAACCTAGGGTGTAGTTGGTTGGTTTATTTGAATTGATTAGAATAAATAATATCTTCCCAAAGCATAATGGAAATATGTTATAATTGGCAGGACTCTATCAAAATGTTGACTGGTTTTGAAGAAGAGCATCTATTGCATACTTTGAAGCATCTTTATGGGTAGACTTTGCAGCAACTTATGGAAGAATTTGACAATTTTTTGGGCAGCAACTGGAAGAATTTGACAAATTTTGAAGCATCTTTTGGGCAGACTCTTATGGGAAGAATTTGACAACTTTTGAAGCATCTTTTGGGCAGCAACTTATTAACATATTTTGTAGCAGATTTCTTTTGTTGCTTTAGTTTCAGTTTGTTAGACATATTCTGACTAATGTTTGGGCAAATTTTTAGACTTCTTTTGGTAGACATATTTTGACTAATGTTTGGGCAAATTTATCAACAATGCTATGTGCTTTTTGGGCAAATTTGGTGTAGAGCAGATTCTTGTGGATTGGACTAAACCTTATTAACAATGCAATGTATTTTACAAGTTCTTTTGAAGGGATGACCATCTTATAACAGGGATCCTTGTTAAATTCTTGAAATTGGACTCTTATAAGCCTTCTGTTTTTGACAAATAATGCTATGTGTTTATAATTTGATTGGTGAGCATGAGCAGCAACAAGTTTTTAACAAATTTCCTTAAACCTTGTTGTTTACTACAGTATGAGCATGAGTTTTATCAAGTTTTAACAATTTTCCTTAAACCTGAGCATGAGCATGAGTAACAACAAGTTTTAACAATATTTGGCAGCAAAACTTTGGTTTCATGTTTTTAACAGCGGAGCTTTGATTAAACATTGATGTCTTAAAAACTAAACTACTTTTAACAGCAAACTTTGATTTCATGTTTGAGCATAAGCAAACTAGAGCATAAGTAAACTGCTTTTAATTTGATTTCATGTCTTAAACACAAACAAGAAGACTATCATGTCTTAAACACAAACAAAAAGACTATCATGTCTTCAACACAAATGAAAACAGTCTTAAACTACTCATTACAATCTCAAAACATTCTAATTGCAGTAACTTCTTTCATCCTAGTTGGCCAATGATCAAGATTGAACATCGTACATCCTGCGTATTCCAGCCCAGAGTTGCGAAACCCATGAGTTGTTGAGCAATTGGAAATGACATCGTGCTATAAAGCCAACTTAACAGCATTTGATCTTTTATCTCCCATGATTCAAAGTCATGATTTTTTTGCAGAAACGGTTCTTTTTCCCTGGTCTCAAGATCAATTTGTTGTGGTAGAAACCTTGGAGGTGCTTTAGTGTCTCCTGTGATATGTCCTTCAAGTCCATAGCTTCCACCACTTATAGAGCAATATTTTGCCAACAAAAGAAGTTCTCTCGATCCAGGTTTATTGGTATACTCTGCCTCATCAGATGGCCTAAAGGATAACTCTCCTTTGGCGGTGCCATGAATCGTACACGAAAGAAGCGTTCAAAGGCACCAGGAGAAAGTGAAACTCGATCTCATTCAATGGTCTAGCAAATCCTTCCGTGATTTCATAACTAGCCTGAGTCTTCCCTTTGTTGTTAGCCATTATAGTTTGAGAGAATAAGATGAAACTTTGTATTTCACTGTAAGAAGACAATTAGAGAATAAAAGTATATCAACAAAATTAATAAAAGTATATCAGAAAAATTAGTAAAAGTATATCATCCAATTTTAGGAGAACTCGTGGAATAAATTGAATCAGTCACAGGTCGAGGTCGAGCGAAAGTTTTTTTTTTATCACCAATAATTTTATTGAGAAATCTAATTCATATTAAAAAAATGAAAAGAAAAAGACCTCAGCATTCTCATAAGCTATTGAAAGTGTTTAGGGACAAATTAATTGAAGTAGAAATCGTTGATTAATCAATTTTAGGAGAACTCGTGTAGTAAATTGAAACAGTCACAAGAAATCGGGTAGAAGAAGATGAAAAATCCAAACAAAATATAAAACATAATCAATTTTAGGAGAAATCGTTTAGGGTTTTAATTGGCGAATGACAAGTAAGAAATTCGCGAAGGAATCAAACTCACCTGGTATGGTTTTCAATGGCGAATGACAAGAAATCAGAGAGTCAATCGTTTCTTTTCTTCGCAATCGCTTGGCTTCGAAATCGTTTTCTTCACAATCAGAATCATTTTCTTCGCAATGGCCTCAATTTGGGAACAAAGTGATTTCGTGAGACAGAAATTTGAAGGTAGGTTTGACTGAGGGTTATAATGGTCTTTTCATATATCCATTGGAATTAAAAAAAATAAAAAAAAAAAAAGAGGTCTGTTATATTTAACATTCTAATTGGATGGAAATTGGAAGGAAGAAAGTGTAGGGGTGAAAAATACTAAATTGAATGTGCAGGGGTGTAAATTGAGAATGGCTGAAAGTGCAGGGGTCACTGGTGCATTTAACCCTTAAAAATTTTAAATTGAGCGTATGGGTTGATGGGAACATAAGTTAATAAAAATCAAATGGAAATTAAATTCATGTATTTCACTTCGAGGTTTGTTTTTAACTTTTGATTTGATAATTAGTTTGAAAATGTTGATATATACTTACTTGTGCATCATTAAAATGGAATCGCAATTTTTTTTTTTTTTTTTAGGTTTAAAATAGAATGGCATTTGTAAAATTGATAATATTTTTTTTTAATACCATTTTTATTAAAAATAAATAAAATAAAATGTGGGAATCGGAAATGAAGTAGTGAATGAGAATAAGTAGTACTTTCCAAGTAGGTATGGCAGCGAGGCGGGGTCGGGGATGCACTTCCCATCCCCTAACCCGCGGGGATTTTTAATCCCATACCCTACCCTATCCCCTAATCAAAAAATTGGGGTCAGGTTCGGGGATTCCCCATTAGGGGATCGGGTTCCCCGCGGGGAAAATTACCCGTTTTCTATTTTAATTCTTATTTAAAAAGAAATATGAAAAAGAAATATAAATTTAAAATATACATTTTTAAGTAAAAAAGAAAACATAACACTTAACATTTTATATTGTATTAGTTAATATAATCATAATTTACATATATTTTTCAATAAATAAAGATAAAAGTAAACAAAATACATAAGATATTCTTATAAAATCGGGTTCGGGTTCGGGGGCGGGGTCGGGGGCGGGGGATGTATTCCCATACTCTTACCCTATAACAAATCGGGGGGAAATTTCTCACCCCAACCCTAACCCTAACCCTATAAAACTGGGATTCCCTGCCCCTAACCCGCGGGGAATTTTGCCATCCCTATTTCCAAGTTGAAGGAATTGTAGGAGAATAACTACACTCGAACTTTATTATTAAAATGTAACTTCATTTTCTAAAATATTTGTCAATATCTATGTTTTAAAAAACAATTATACATACCTCTAAAAAAAATAATTATACTTATAATATAAAACTTTTTTTTTTATGAAAATACAACATTAAAAAATGTTAACTACAAGTTTATAATACTCATCAATAATTTACTTAATTAGAGTGATATTATCTTTAATGAAATTGGAACATGCGGCGAATCAAGAATACGCACGTGTTCTAAATTCGTTAAAACCAATGGGTAGAGGGGTGCATTTTGCAATTTTACAAATCGCATGGTTTTAGAAATCATTTTTAAATTATAAGAGAATGATTCGCAATTATCCTGATATCACATACTATACCATGGTATATTATGCAAATTATTGTTCACAAAATAATAGAACTTCAATCATACAAGTTAGGGTTAGAGAGATCAATGAAATGAAAGTAGGAGAAAATTAGGGTTAAGAAAAAGCTAGGGTTAGGAAGGAGAGATTCCAATTATGTTAAAACACATGCACAACCCACGGAGGAGAAGCCAAATGCATTTTTCTATTCTTTCTATGGATCAATGGTAGCTTTGTGTGTATGGAGTGGCATTCCTCTTTTCAATCTTTAGGGAATATAAAATGCCCCCTTCCATTCATTAAATTTAACCAACCTTTTAGAAGACTTATGCCAAAGTAAAATATAAAGTGATTTCAAAGCAACTTCGAAATTCAAACATTGTTGTCATTGCCTTTTCCACTTTTTGGCTGCGTTTCTAATTCTAGTCTCCCTTTTCCATTCAATATTTATTATGTTCATTAACAATTTGATTTAACTTTCTCTTGTGTTCATAGCAAAATGAAAGTGACAAGAATATATTCTAATACTATGATGATTATATTATAATAAATCTTATTTTTACCCTTAAACCTTTGTTATTTACTCTAAACATTTTGTTTTTAGTTCTTGAACTTTGAATGAAAAAATATTTTAGTCTCAACCATTTTGTTCATCTACATGATGGAGTTTAAGATAGAGTTTAGGATATGGAAAGAATGAAAGACCAATTACATGTAGTTTCAAACATGTAAACATCTATGGATATCCTAAAATTCAAACCGGCAGCTTAAATATAAGGTGATATAATGGATATCCATCAAATAAATATATAAACAATATGCATTATCATATTTCTCTTAAATGATTTATGGAAAAAAAATCCTACTTAAAAAAAAAATAAAGTTTTTTTAATACAAAAGTAAGGATTTAATTCTTTTGAAAGTGTAAGGACTAAAATGGAATAAGCAATAAATGAACATTTGTAAGAAGTATTATCATAAATAAGAGGCTGAACTATGTGACATTGTATATGTAAAAATAATGGGAGAAGACGACAGTGATGTAAAAATATACGAATTCTTTTGAGTTCTTAATGTAAGTTCGATTACAAATTTAATCCTTAACCATAGGTTGGCCTAGGAGTGAAAGACTTTATGTGCCTAAATTATGTAAATATAATCATACGAGTTTATTGACACTGAGTATTATAAAGTTGTATATTGTCCCGTGAGATTATTAGTCGAGATATACGCAAAGTAACCCGGATCGACTATAATCCAAAATAGTAAACAACATGATAGAAATAGTCAACCTAGTTCAACACTGTCTTAAATTATTGGCAAAAGTAAAAACAAGACAAAGGAATTTTGTAAAACTTATAAGAAAAAACCTAAATCTACTAAAGAATATATCATTAATAAACAATGTTTTTAAGTTCAAATATATCCCAGAAGAACACCTAAAAAAAGGGGGCCCAATAAAAAGGCAGAAAGAATAGAGACATACTGCCACCGCACCTTAACATTCTCTTGCTCATTAGAAATCTCCATCCCCTCTCTCTCTCTCTCTCTCTAGTTTACAATTTCCAGTATTCCCCCACACTCTGAACTCAATCATGGCTATCTTACTCTATTATCTGATTTTCTTAGCCTTCACTGCCAATTCAAGTAAGCCACATGAATTTTCATTTTCCCTTCCAATTTCATATTTGCTTTCTTTTCAAGTTTTCTGCTAATTATGATGAATTTTGACAAAAGGGTATGTTTTGTTTTCTTGATTCAGTACCAAAAAAAAAAACAGTGAGAAAAAATAGATCTTTTTCACAGTTTTTAAAGCTTCAAACTTTATAAAATATTTTTTAGGTGCTACTTATTGTGTGTGTAAAGATGGAGTGAGTGATCAAGCCCTTCAAAAAACACTGGATTATGCTTGTGGAGCTGGAGCTGATTGTTCCCCAATCCTTCAAACTGGTCCTTGTTTTCAACCCAATACTGTCAAAGATCACTGCAGTTTTGCAGCTAATAGCTATTTCCAAAAGAAGGGTCAGGTTCAAGGAAGCTGTGATTTTTCAGGCACTGCAATTCCTAGCCAAACTTCTCCTTGTATATATTTTTCTCTCATTTTCTTCACCAAGTTCTCTTTTTTTTTTCTTTTTTCTTTTGTTCCTTTACTCTTTTGGGTTTTTTTTTTTTTGCAGCTGTGGCTTCTGGTTGTGTTTATCCTTCCAGTCCCAGGTAATTTTTTTTTTTAATTTTACCCTGTTTTGAATTTTGAAGAACTGATTACATTGATGTTTATGTTGGGAAAGAATTTGTTGGCTTGATTTGGGTTATTTTTTTTTAGTTATTTGTTTAACAAGAAACAAAATCTACCCATGAACTAAAATCACGAGGAGAAGAAATTTGGAAAGGCCAGGGAAAATAAAGCACTAATCCAATCTTCAAATGGCTCGCTTTTTTTATTGTCGTGGTCACATATTTTTATCTTAGGGTCGTGTGATTATCCTGTAAGATTAGTTGGAAGTCTACGCAAATTGTTCGGACACTCGCAGATTTAAAAACAAAAACAAAAAGAAGTCTCTTTTTACTTGGAATTTGGGTTTGAACATGACACATTCTAGAGGACTTTTTTCATTTCCCAAAGTCATCTTTTCCCCATATTTTTAGTCAGTGTTGGTGAGAATCTGCTACCTTGATTGAAAAACTTCTGTCAAGAATCCAATTCCCTTTTTTCCTCAATGAGCAAGAGCAAGTTTAGCTTTTTGGGAGTGATCACAGTTTCTATTCTACATCTGTTCTTTCCCAAAGTTATAATTATGAATAATTTATATATAAAAAAAAATGCTCTTTATTTTTTCTTTTTCAAAACCAACATTATGATTTAATTTATTGCTTAGGTTGGAAACTTTCATTATTAACACTTCTTTTAACAGCTCTGCCTACTTCAAATTTGCAAGCTGTCCTGATGTTGATTTCCCTTTCCTCTCTATTCCTTTGTCCTCTTCTTTCCTTCATTGGACACCTGTCATTCTAGATTGTGCCTCATTCATTCTTTTTCTGTTGATAACTTTTTATCTTCTTCCTTTTCTTCCTTCCCCCTCTTCTCTGTTTACAGTTTTACTGGAACCCCAACAAGCATCGTGCCGGGGACCACATCAACGGGCTTTAATAATACGCCTCCGACCACAAATCCATCAACAATACCACCCAACATCATGACTCCTCCAGGCACCATCACCCCACCTTCGATGTTCCCCAATGGTGGAATAAGCCCCACAGGCGGCATTGGGGGTACCGGGACAGGCATCAATGACGGCAGTGACGCCGCCATTGGTCTCACTGTGGCCTCTAACATGTTCTTCACAGTCATTGTGACAATTTGGTTGTCAGTTTTCTGTGGCTTAACTTAGATTTGACAACAATGGTGGTCATTGGTTGATTTGTTGGATGGATAAGCC
The DNA here is from genome assembly GCA_028015215.1 of Gynostemma pentaphyllum. Lineage (NCBI taxonomy): Eukaryota > Viridiplantae > Streptophyta > Magnoliopsida > Cucurbitales > Cucurbitaceae > Gynostemma > Gynostemma pentaphyllum. The sequence continues at coordinate 46,495,997 of CM051350.1, read as the reverse complement.
AGAAATGAATGTAATTTACTATTATCTTTTGATGTGAAAAAAGGGAAAAGAAAAAAAAAAAAGTGGAGAATGTGATTCGTTATTGAGTGGTAGTATGATAGCTACTGGAATGGAATCTGATCCTCTTAGATATTTTTCACTTTTGTATATCTAATAGAGGCAGTGTTTTTCTTTATTTAATGGGATTTTGCACCCCCTAATCAATAATTATAGTCTTTCTTGATTATTAATTTCTTTAATTAGTAAACTTTATGGGTTGTGTTTTGTTACACTTGTTAAGATTATATGCCATGATAAAAACAAAATAAACCCTAAACATATTTTCTAAGGGTTTTTATTTATTTATTTATTAATATTGTATATTTTAAAACATTTCAAAAAATACAGTTTTTTTTTTAATATTGGAAATCTATGGTAGTAGTTAATGCACGATTGACATAAAAGTCAAATCAAAATCTCAATTGAAATCGTCTATTGAGTAAAAGGTTCATTATAAAATTTGATATATTTTTAACAGCATAACATTTTTTCAAATTACTTTTATAAAAACACCTAAAAACTGTCATTAATGAGGTGGGAAAAAAGCAACTAAGATTTCCCCCCTTCAATTTTTAAAAATAAAAAATTTATATGTTAAAATTGAATTTTGTTAAGTAAAAAATTGAAAATTTAATATAATTTAGCCAATTTGCCCCCCTTTATTTCCTAATATTAGCTTTATATAATTTTTGTCCCCCTCAATTTTTTAAAAAATGAAAAAATAAAGGTAAAATTTGAAAATTTTAATATCACTTATCTATTTTGTCTCCCCTTATTTCTAAAAATTAACTCTATGTATTTTTTACCGCTTAAAATTTTTTTTGGCTCCGCCACTGGATGTGGGTGGGACAAGAGGAAGAAGAATAGGCCAACTTTAATATCATAGGGTTTGGAAAGTCATCAAAATGATACTTGAATTTTGGTGCTTTGAATTGACTGATGAACTAACTACCAACCATTTGTAACAAGCTTTTGATTTGGAATTGGATGATGATTATGGTTCACTCACGCTCATAACTATCCTACATTTACCCCTTTATAAACTAAGAGATAAGATCTTGGTAACTAAGAGATAAGATCTTGATAACTTAAGACTTATAAATCACATCCAAAGTTGTAAGATTTTACGTGGTTTGTAAAAATGCAGATTGCACTCACATACCAATTAGTTTTAACGAATTCAAGTACGTATTTATTTTACGTCTGTCACGTGTTACAATTCAATTAATAATAAACAAAATTTTAAACAAATATGTGCAATTTGTAAAACAAATCATTTTTCACAAGGTGTGAAATCTACAATTTGCATCCAGTTATTTTTAATGGAGTTGAAATATGTGATAGACATAGAATAAGTTATCCTGAATTTGATAAAATTGGCCAATAGAGAGGTGTAACTTGCAATTTTATAAACAGTGGCCTATAGAGGTGTTTGAAATCATTTTTAAATCAAGGAGGTGTGATTTGTAAATCAGCAAACTACAAAGATGTAATTTACCATGATCCCTTTTGAGTAATTAAGGATAACTTTTAAATGATGAGTTTTACTAAAAAAAAAACTCATTAGATGAAAGTAATTATCCTATAAATGATATGAGTCGAAAACTAATGTTCACTTTTACATAGAAGTCAAAAGCTATACGAGTCGTGAATAACATGAAAATTATAGCCAAAGATTTTTATGCTTAACTAAAGAATAGAAACTTCACTCACAAATGTTAGTATCAACATGTATTTCTACTACTGTTTATAATGACAACTTAACTGAACAAAAGACAAACTAGTGTGAGAAACCATCTTTTTTTTAAAAAAAAATATCTATGAATGTTCGGGCCAGCTTACGTGCACCTCAATTAATCTCACGGAAAAACCACACAACCTACAATTTGGAGTCAGAAAACTCGTCGGATAATATCCTAAATAGGTTACACACGATTTGAACCCTAAATTCATACTCTCTTGAATCTATAAAAATATGTTTTTAATTCCCTTTGGATGAATTTCTAACATATATTTGAAATGACAGGAATGACTTAAATGTCGCAATCCTGACATATATTTAACTGATATCCTATTACCATTAGAAATGAGAATCCACCATAGCCACATACTCTATTAGATCATATGCGGCGAAAGCGTGGAATAGAGAAAAGGGTGGACATGAATGAAACTAAGTATTGAGCTAAAAAAATGTTAAGCAGACACAAGAAAAACTCTGCTACCTATTAACATACTGAACATCTTTTCCGGAGTCTTGTTGAACAAACTGCACAATCAATTTGGCAACAGAATTTGGCTTTTCGACATGAGGAAGGTGGCCGCATTCAGGTATTTGACGAAGAACTCCATTTGGCAGTTCACAGTGCAATCTCTGCATTACATATATTTCAAATAAGTAATGCAATGTGATTATCTTAACAATAGCAAAAAAAAAATGACGTTCATATGCAAGATCTGTTTCGCTATACTTCAGTTTGAAGATGCATGTTCACAATCCGATTCAATAATTACTCGGTCTCACTTTCAGAATTACAAAAAAATACAAACCACTGCAAGCTTGTTGCTGATGACTTGATCATCCTCACCCCATATAATAAGCGTCTTCTGCTTCACCTATTCAACCAAAATTCACACAACTATAAAAAATACATAAAAATCCCGGGATGTTGATAGAACTATATGCCAAATAAACCACGGTCTACGGCAATTATCATAAGTTGTTCAGTGAGATTAAAGAAGCTTCATGTACTGCTTCATAAAGATGCTTTATATATCTTGATGAGCAACCGCAGCTTTTCCCTGACATCCTACTTATGTACTTAAAGACATGCCGACTTATAGAACGACTCATTTTCTATATCCGCCAGATAATAACAACAAAATTGTGCTAACCTTTTCGATTTGGTTGGTGACATCGTATCCTCCACTTAACATAAAATCAACGGTCGCATCCTCCCACCAAGGAAGTAAACAATGCAGGCGACCCACCTAAAACAATACAAGCATGGATAAAAGGAAAACAGCAGGGGGAGGCGCTTTGTGGATAGGACAAAGAACGTAGCTTTTATCATACTCTAGTAACACTAACACCTTTCAATTTCACAAAATACACATAAAAAAATGAAGATATGATAATAATCCTTTCTTTATGCAGGAGAAAGACTTACATTTGTCCAGTCCAGGCTGGTACTAAATGATATGTCAGTGAAAGCCAAAAAGTTCACATACAAGCGCAAAGGGACGCTCTTCAATAAATATACCTGATCAAAAAATGTTATATGATTATGACTATAGGATAAGAAACGAACCTGAAAAAAAATATTGCCAGCCAAGAAGATTTTCAAAAGATTACTGTTATAGAACATAATGGTATTTTAACAATGTGCTTTTTAGATGGGAAAAAAGATGGATGGACAAAGGGAAAACTCCCGTTTTCTTGTCTGATAAAAAAATTGTGATTCTATCTCATAGTTTTATAAAATTAAACCAGAAGGAAAATGTTTCACATCAGTACATTTCAGTGAATGTCTCAAAATTCTAAGCAGAAGACTCACCCCAGTGTACGCAACTAATCGTGGTAAGGTAGCCAAGTTTCCTGTACCTTCTGCATATACACTTGCATCAATCAAAACGAGCCTCTCGACCTAAGAGGATCTCGGTAATCAGAGTTACTCTCGAAATGACTTACTGTGAGACTACAGTATAAAATTCATAATCATAGTCATAAATTAGATTAGGGAGGAGATACATACAGCTTCTGGATAATTGACTGTAAAATCAATAGCAACAGCTGCACCAAGGCTTGGTCCAACCAGTACCATTGGTCTTTTAATAAAACATTTCCAAAGCTATTGTCAGAACAAAAGAAAAACTTATTTACTTTCAGCTTAAAAGGACAACACACAAGAGTGATTGTCAATCCGACTCGAATAATCCGGTGATAAAAGATGAATAAAATAAGTTTCTAGCAACATGCAAATTAATTAGAAGAGCACAAAACAATTTCATTACCTGATACAAATGAACACGTTTAGAAGTCACATCACATGGTGGAAGTTTTTCTATCACAAGCAACAACAATAATAAGAGAAACATAGAAGAAAAAAAAATGAAAACAAAGAAGGAACAAATTAGGCAAACCTAAATCAGAAAAACCCCAGCCAAGAATATCAACAGCCCAAGTCTCTAAACCAGCTTCCTCAAGCAATGGATATGTGTATCTCCATTCTAAACAGGAGCTGAATAATAAGAAGTGATGAACAAGGAAAATAATAATAGCAATAAACAACCTTACGTTCTGGCCCCGTTTGATAACCATTTCGTTTCTTTTTTGGGTTATTAATTTTTGAAAAAAAGATTTATTTGATGACCAATACTGTTTTTCAAAAACCGAAAACTGGAAACGAAATGGTTATCAGACAAAGTCTTAGATTATAGATTCTATTTCTAACACATGCAAAGAACCTGTCAAAGCCATGGAGAAGAACAACTGGACTTGCTTCACTCTGAATTAAAGGCTTCACAACACTACTCATAATACAATTATCAGAAAATCTAACCTGCATATAAAAAACATATTACAGATCTACTTATCTTCCTCAAATGCCAATTGCCCATTACTTTTTTCCCTCCATTTTCATGAAATAACAACTATAATGTTAAAAAGAATGCTATTTTTTTTTCCAGAGAAATTGAAGCCATAAACTTACAGGCAATCTCTCGATTCTAGTAGCAAGCTTTCGAGCAAATTGGTCTTTGATATTATCAATTTCTTTAGGAAGAAATGGAGGAAATTCATTAGCGAAAACTCTCAAACGCTTTGGTTTCTTCCATTTCGTGTTCAAAGGTGCAGAGCCCAAGCTCGTTCCCACTGTCAGAGCGACCATTTTCGTGGCCAGCTTCAAAGTAAGCGCGGGCCTTGTATGTTTGGCTGTTACTGTTAGCTTCTTTATCCTTCTAAGCTATGGGATTTTTATAACTTGAAAATTTGTCCTTCTTTAAATTTGTTTTTCTAAATAGAAATAAGGGAACGATGCGAAAGAAAAAAAAACACTTATGTGGTTTTGGTCAAAGAAAAACACTAGTTTGAAAATGAATATTTATACTCTTATAATTTTAAAATTGTACAAATTGACCTCTCATCTCTACATCGTTGATTTTTTTTTAATAATAACTTTTTCGTTTCAACTTTGATTTGAATGATTCAAGATATTATGGAATCCTCGTTTCGAGCTCTACATTATAATCATCAAAAATTTCTAAATCATCAGTATATAAAAGCGTTTACGACTTCAACCCGATCGAATATTCTGATGATGATAACTATTTTATACACCGATTATTTCTAAGTTTTTAAGTGACTACAACGTAAAGCTCGAAACGATGATTCCATAATATCTTGAATCATTCAAATCGGAGTTCAAAAGAAAAAAATTATGAGTAAAAGAAAATCAGTGGCGTAAAGGGGATGAGTCAATTTTGACAATTGTGAAACTATATGTGTATAAATATTCATTTTCAAACTACAGGGGGTGTGTTTGTCTTTGACCAAAATCACATGAGTGTTTTTTGCATTCTGCCGTATAAATAACTACACCAATAACCACTTTAAAACACCATATTTCAAAATTAATGTTTGTTTATTATTAATATCAAATTTAGCCAAAAACAACCAATTTTGGTGGTGATTTGGCAATTTTAATATCGTCCATCTTACCCTTTTATCTCTCTTATTAACTATATCTTATTAATTACACATATTTTTTAATTTTTTAAATTAAAATATATCAAATCAGTTTTCCTTATTTTATGTAATTCTTATTTAATACTCAACCTAAATATCTCAATTTTCTTCTTTTTTATTTTTAGAAAACCTAAATACTTTTATTTCTAGACAACTCCATCATTCTCTGCCTCTTCTCCTTCTCCTTCTCGTAGTCGTTTGCTTTCCGTTGTGTTCTTCTTCATTTATTTAAGGATACTTATTTTTGTTTAAAAAACTCAACCTAACGTTAAAAAAAACATTTAGACGAAGGAGAGAGAGAGAAAGGAGATTAAGGCTGATTTAAAGGAAGAGTATTTTCCATTGAAGGATTATACGGTGGAGGAGATGGTGAAAATGGCAGAGGGGAGAGAGAATATGTAAATCCGGAGAAAGAATGAAGCTTTGAGATGGAGTTTCTCTAGTTTATGTCATAGTTTCTTCATTCTTGGTGGTCTTCATCAATTTCTTCCTTGCTTGCAAGATTTATTTTCTTGGTTGCAAAGGATTGGTAGATGGCTTTTTACAAAACATATGGAAGAATAGTTCATTTTCTTTCAATAGTTTTGCGAAATTAACATTCAAAGATGGAAGGAAGATTTTGCCCGCGATTGCAATCCTTGATTTTGCGTCTTCTTTTAAAAAAAATCATTTAATGCACATCAATCATGACAGTTACATGGTTACCATAGTCGGCGACGGCAGCTAGTCATGTGCAGGGGCAATTCTGAAAGTTTTATTCTTCAACAGGTGTCGTGTGTCCAATAGTGTAATTTTTTTGTCCATCCGATTTTTAAGTAAATACTCCTCTTAAAATGTATACATGTTAATTAAGCCTCATCATATGAATAAAGCCCGTGGGCCGGCCCAAGCCCGACCTGTAAATATTTGGGCTGGATATGGATCATGCATTTGAGCCCAAACCCGGCCCACGAGATTTATCCATAGAGCCCCCATCAGGCTCGGTTCGAAGTCCGTTCAAAAAATATTTGAAAAATATATATAAATTTAATATCTATAATTATAAAATATAATGTTAATATTTTATTTTATTTTTTATATTTAAATATAATCTTATATATAATTATTTTTTCATTACTTTACTTCATTATTATTTTCTATCCATTTTAGTTTATCTTTTTAAATTAATTTTCTTTTAAATTTAATATAATCAAATAAAGTTAAAAGAACGATATATAAAGTTAATTTAAAAGTTTAATAAACCATATATAAAACAAAGTATAAATAAAAAATATATATAGGATAGCAAAATAATAAATTAACTTCATCACTTTAGAGTTAAATTTAAGTTTGATAAACATATAAGAACGAAGTATAAATAAATAATGAATAAAATTGTAAAAATTTGAATTGTTTTTTTCATCATTTTAGAGTCAAGTTTTAGTTTAAAAAGTTAAAAATAATTTTAAAAAATGCAATTAAAAATTTAATGGAAAGTTTAATTAAATAAATAAAAGTTTGAACGAATTAGGCCAAACCCGTAAAAACGGGCTAAGCCCAGCCCGGCCCGTATTTTATCTCATGTGTCCAAGCCCGTGGACTGGGCTTGGGCTTACCATTTTAAGTCGGGCCCGACTCAACCCATTTCTTGAGTAGACCTTGTAGGTCCGGCCCATTTCTTGAGTAGGCCTTGTAGGTCCGGCCCGATCCCATTCGCCCGGTCCAGCCCATTGACGAGGCTTAATGTTAATAGCCCCTTTAACAAATTCCATCTTTTTAAATTTCTCCAATTTTAAAAAATTCAGTGTCATTTAAAAAAAAAACTGCAAAACTTCCATAGACACGCGATGACACGTCTTTCCAAAAATAAATAAATAAATAAAATTATCGAAATTAGAAAGTTGAAACTATAAAGTCAAGTCCTCAGCCATTTTCATAACTCAGAAGCTTCATTACTTTGCTTGCTTAATCTCTCTGAATTGATATTCTTCTTGGAGACTGAGATCGAAACCTCGCCATGGATCAGAATCAGCAACAGAGAGCAGAAAATCCTCAACCAAATCGCCAACCTAATCCTCCAGATTCAAACGCCGGTTTCTCATCCATACTCGTTGTCTTCACTTCCTTCCTCGCCATTTTCTTCATGGTATCTCTTTCTCATTGCTTCCTTAACAAGCTTTTCTTTATATTTAATGTTAATCGCTCTATTTTATCTCCGATGATCGATTATGTTTCTCTCGCGAAATGGAGTTTGAATGCTAGTATATTTTGTTCTACTTTAATACTTTGCTTGTAAGTTTTATCGTTGTTCGGGTTCATCTCTTAAAGAATCTGTTCTTCGATTTTCCATCCCTACAATTATATGTTTCTATTAGCATTCGATTTCACGGAGTTATGGTTATTGTTTCGTTAATTTTGAGTTCGAAATGCATTTCATCGTTTAATTTAAATCAATTGTGTTCTTCCGGTTTGTAGTGTTTTAATTTTTATCAGTAACATTAGTCGATTCTGCTTCCATTTGTTCATCGATCGTTATTCCACTTCAGTTAAGTATTTTAAAGTGAATCGCGTATTAAAAGCATGAATGGAACAATTTTTTACAGAGCTCTAATTTATTATTGTTTAATTCGATGTTCTACTTGTTCTTAACTCATATTCAATGTCGTATTATGATGTATGTATAAACCGTGATCTTTATTTCTCAACGGTTTTACTTCAAGCTCAAATGCGTGAAAAATTATGTGTGTGTATATTTTTTTAAAGTTTGATTTTCTTTTAGGTGTTGTCCTAAAACTTTGATTGGATTTGAATTGATTTTTTTTTCGAAGTAAAAAACATATTTGTTCTGTTGTAAGATGTATGTTCTTCATGTTTCACTTTGGCTACCATGTCATATTCAAGTTGAAAATTTTTTCGTCACTTCATTCGTTAACATTATTATTGTACGATTGGATTCATCAATGGCTGTGACTTGCAGGTGGTGATTCCATCTCAATCAAACTTGAAAGGTTCTCTTTCAATTGTACACCAAGTCCCGGAAGGTCATGTTGGAGTTTATTGGAGAGGAGGTGCCCTTTTGAAGACAATAACGGATCCAGGTATATATTACTCACTTCCTTGCTTATTTTTGTGGTTGTTAGGCGTTTCTTATGTCCTGAAGCTTTTATTCTCGTTATATTATAGGTTTCCATTTGAAGATACCTATGTTAACCCACTATGTACCTGTTCAAGTCACCCTGCAAACTGATCAAGTAAATTATATTTTATTTACTTCATTGATATGAGAATTAAAAAAATTCATTAGGATATTTGATTTTTTCTTTCGCTGCTTCAGGATGTAAATATTTTCATTATGTCATTGTTGATTTCCAAAAATGCAGGTAAGGGATATTCCATGTGGTACTAAGGGGGGTGTAATGATCAACTTTGAGAAAATAGAGGTGCGGTGGCAAGAAAATTCCTTAGCAATAATTGATGTTAGAATTTCTTATTTTTCATTTCCGCTGATAATGAATGTTATTTTCAGGTTGTTAATCGTCTCCGTAAGGAATATGTCTATGACACACTGATCAACTATGGTGTGAATTATGATAATATATGGATATATGACAAGATTCATCATGAGATCAACCAGTTTTGTAGCTCTCACAGCCTTCAACAAGTGTATATTGACGTGTTTGATCAGGTATGTAAAAAAAATTTAAATGACATGCTTTAAAAGCATTACAAAGTGTTGTGATTTTCTCAGCATAATGTTTTAGCAATGAAATTTTTTGGCAATTTGTTGCACCTGTTGCTGGGTAACGTGTAGTGTAGCAAATGTGTTTGTTTCTTGATCAGCTGTGAGTTCTTTTTTAGGAACCAATTCAAGGCTTTTAAAAATTGATGTCTCCACAATATTTTTCATAGATCCTTTCCCCATGGCATCAAGTATTTCTTTATTTTACTGCAAACAAGTGTTTTTTCCTTGTTCAGCTGCAAACTCTCTTTTAGGAACCAATTTAAGGCTTTTAAGAACTTATGTTTCCTTGATATTTGTCATAGATCCTTTCCCCTTGGCATCAATCATTTCTTTAACATCTATAATAGGTGATTGCTTTTTCATTTTCAGATTGATGAAAAGATGAAAGATGCTCTCCAAGGTGACTGTACACGGTATGCTCCAGGTATTGAAATACTCAGTGTGCGTGTAACGAAGCCTACCATCCCAAGTTCTATCAGAAAGAATTTTGAAGACATGGAAGTTGAACGCACAAAGGTGCACATCTCTAAGTAGGGATAGCAAATTTTTTTTTCTTGTTCTGTTCGAGTATGCTAAGGAGGTAAAATTCTGATGGCTAGAGTTGAGAGTATATATTAAACATAGTTCTCACCATGGTTGCTAATTTACCTGTCTCTGGACATTCATACTCACACATCTTTTTAACTCCAAATCAAGTCTGAAGTATTTAACATGCATACTTGTGCAATGTTCGTACTTTGTATTAATAGGCGTTTGAAAGAAGTCAGAGTATGTCTTAATTCTAATGCTATGCAGTCTTGGAAATTCTTGAATAGGTTTTAATTGCTGTGGAAAGACAGAGAGTAGTGGAGAAAGAGGCAGAGACGAAGAAAAAAATGGCAATTAGTGAAGCAGAGAAGAATGCCACTGTTAGCAAGATCGTCATGGAACAGAAGTTGACGGAGAAGGAAAGTTCCATGAGGCAGGAAGAAATTGATAACGAAATCTACCTTGCTCGTGAAAAAAGTCTAGCAGATGCTAACTATTATCGGTATCTCTCTCTTTTTGGCTTTTCTTTTCCCCACCTCTCACTTTTTGAAGTGAGAAATGAACATATTAGTGTAGAATGAGTAATTGTATTCACATATTTTTATCAGTGTACTAAAAGAAGCTGAAGCGAACAAGTTGAAGCTTACACCCCAGTTTCTCGAGCTTAAATTTATCGAGGCCATTGCTGACAATACAAAAATTTTCTTTGGGGATAAGGCATGATCTCCCTTACTCTCACTATATATGTATTTATGTGTCAATAGCTTGACTCGGTAGCTTTGTGTTACGAATGTGTATTAGAGGGAAAAGTGAAGGTAAGTAATTTTTTGGGAGGTTTCTTATGGAGAGAGAGTTAGCCCTCTCGAAAGGTTAACCTAAATTTTTAGGTGCCTGTTTGTGTTTTTTTTTTTTTTTTTGAAAGAATAGGAGCCTGATTTTGAGCTTGAAAACTAAGAGATAGGGACTGGTTTGGATATAAGAAATTTACAATGTTCTTTCGGGAGGGCTGCTAACTCTCTCACAAGAAACCTCCTCAGCTTACATCCCTTATACTTTTCTAACTCACACTATTTTTTAACCGCCTTTTCGGTACACATAGGTTCCCAACATGGTTTTGGATCAAAGGCTGCTCGGTAACTTCCTACATCAGGTATCGGAAGATGTATCAAGAGAAACATCTGAAGCATGAAACTTTAAAATTCAGATCCAAGATACATCCTATAACGATCAAGTATGCACTTCTCTCTCTCTCTCTCTGTGTTTTCTTTGAAGATTGAATTTTCTATTCGAAAGTTCCATGCAAAGAAACGTGCTGTGCTATTTGTAGTTTCCAGAAATTTCCTGTTTACGTATGAACTTTTTTCCTTGACCCAGGAAAGAGCAAGGAGATATCGACTTGCCGATACTTGTTCGTGATCTCGATCTCGATCTCATATTCTACCAATATAATCAGTCTTATTGAATCAATTTCATGCATATGACAGAATTAAATACGTTTAGGAATCTTATGTCCTTGGAACATATAATTCTGATTGAAAAGTTTTAGTATTGTTAGAAATGTTATTAGTGTCGTTTTCGATAAATGGTTTCTGACTAAATTTTACCTTATCTAAAACCAAACCACATAAAAATAAACTTTTAAGTAAATAGAAGAAATAATGTTTTGTCACAAAATGTGGTTCTTTGCACACTATATAGATATATAAATTTTCAAACTGAATTAGTTTTCAAATAACTTTGAACTTTTAATTTCGCTAGCTTTCTAAAACTAACTGTTCAATAATACTTTACTTAAAAAAAAAAGTGTTCAATAATACTATAATATTCGAACAGTCCGATAATTGATTTTAAAATTGTTTTTCAACTAAAAGTAAAAATCCGTGCTGCTTTTAAAACCAGTTGCCAAACAAAACACTATCTTTGGCTTATTTTTATAATGTGTTTTGAAGAATAATTATGAAATATTATTTCCGTTAATTATTGGTCAATAATTCATTAGGTCATTGTAGTATTTGTTTTCTATGAAAATTCATGAGATACTATTTTTCAATTGATAATATTGAGCAGATATATCGGGTAGAATGGGATAATTACACTCATTTTAATTAAAAGTATAATTTGAGGAAAAAATCAAAAGGGGAAAAATGAGTAATGATATGTGATGGAGCAGAATGACGAGATTATATTTCCTCAGCCAATCACGAGTAAAAACCAATGCTTGTTAAAAGTAGATAAAGATATGACTACATATATTAAAGAGGTTATTGCATCAAGTTAAATATTTTTTTAAACAGTAGTCTTAAAAGTTATTTGTAAATATAATATTAAGCTTAAATTCACGCCTATAATATTAAAAACTATTATTAGTTTCGTTTATGTGTAATCACCGATTCACCTCATACGTAATTACTGATTCTTGATTTTATCTTATACGTAATTACTGATTTTCGTGGTTCAAGTGATTTATTTTTTTATTTTTAAAAATACATTTTTTTTTGCTTATCAACTAGTTTGTTTTCATTGATTTTTGTTCTCTTGTATTGGATATTGCAAATCTTATTTATTATTATTTTTATATAAAAAAATCTCATTTATTATCTTTAATGGTATATTTTGAATAAGACTTCGATAATTTTTAAAGTTATTAGTTTTTATTCTTTTGATAAATTTATTATGAAATTAAGGGGCAAAACAAAATTTAAAAGTTGAGCCAAGATGATAAAAGAATCTCATAGTTTAATTAGAATTAACCTTTTATATACACACGTTATAAATACGTTTTAAACCTTAAAAATAAATCTAGTTTTTTTTTTAGATATTAAATCAAATTGAGTGAGGGGAAACTCAGAATATTGGACCTAAAAGAAAGGGAGTAGGTGCCTGACTATGCTCGGGTTGGCAAAATAATTATAGTTGACCTGACCCTTTTATTCCATATTACTTTCCTGGTTGGCAAAATAATTATAGTTGACCCAGCCACTTTCATTCCATATTATTTTCTTTAATACCAAGAATTTAGGAAAATGCCGTCTATCTTCCGTATGGCCTAACTGTCAAATCTAACATGGTAATCTAAAAATGAATTGAAATATCAATTATGCAAATTTCTTAAGACTTTCATATAATATTATTTTCCCAATTTTAATCTTCTATAAATTGTCTTTGAGAGTCTACTATATTCTTCATCATAGTATTAATTGTTTTAATATTAAAAAATTATCTCAAATAGCATATTTCTACTTACTAATTAAACCATTGACAAACTTTTACCAATTTCCGTGATTAGAAAAACAAATTAGCATAAAAAATAAAGAATGAATTAATTCCAACGTTTTTTTTCCTTTTACAAATTAAAACACTAGTAATTTAATCATTAGAAAAACAAATTAATTCATTTTTCTCATAACTTTCGAAAAGGCATTGGCCATGATTTTACCCATTTCCATGATTATCGGTTAAAAAATTAAGAATGAAATTAATTCCAACGCTTTTTTTTGCCTTTTACTTAATCAAATTGACACATTTTTCCTTTAAATATGCCCCTTTAATTTCACTCCTAATCTCACAATTTTACAATAATATGAAGAAGCTAAAAAACCAAGTCCTAAACTATTTCAAAGACAAAGCCTCCCTTATCAAAGCCACCTTCTGCATCCACAACCATGATGATTATTCCGATATAACACTTGCCGTCCTCCTCGCCACCACTCACGACTCCGTCAATCCGTCGTTAGAAACCCGAACCGACACCGGTAGAAACGACGTTTCATTATCGCATGCATGCGCCTGCATTGGTACACTCATGAACCATCTTCAAACAACGTCAAACGTGGATGTTGCTATGAAATCTCTTCTAACTTTACATTTTCTCATTGTTAAAGATTCTTTCAATCTCAAGGATCATGCTTCATTCTACCCTTATTATGACGTCCAAACCTTTCGAAATTTGTCCACATTTCAGGATTCGGAGACGAGTGATTCTTCGTCTTGTGTTAGATGGTATGCTCGAGTTGTGGAACAAAACGTTATAATTTGGAGGGAAATAGGTCTTTTTTTATATTTTCCATCTAGATCAAAATCAAACCGGGGAGTTGGTTATAAAAAAGGAAAGATTTCGAGGTTTTCGACTGCTGAGTTAAATATTCTAATGGATTTTGTTGAGCGGGTTTCGGAAGTTCCTGAGTCATCATTGCATGATCTTAAGAGGAACAAGTTAGTTTTTGAGGTTGTGAAATTGGTTGTGGAGAATTATAAGTTGGTTCAACGCGAGATTTTGATAATAGTGAAGAAAAAAGGGGAGAGAATAGAGAGTTTTAGTCCGGATGAGTTAACTCAGTTAAATCAAACCATAATGCGGTACGAGGATTGCAGAAGTAGAATATCGTCTGCATTTGCGGTTGAAGGAGATAATGAAGATATGAGGGAATTGATTGAGGAAACTAAGAAAAAAATTGAGGAAGAGGAGAAGAGAAGGATGAAGATGATGATGATGGGTGATGAACCAATAGACCAAGGCCTGCTTCAACTCTAGGTAGGTTATAACTTGAAATCAGGTCAAATGTTTCCTGTTTTTTTCTTCTTTGGTGAGATTTTTCTATTATCAGAGTTTTTATTTATTTATTTAATTTATTAATTCATAAATCATATCCTTTTATCCTATAAATAATTATTTCTTTATTTCATTTTGATCTTATCTTTCAAGGAACCATTTATGAGTAGTTAAGAATTGGTATAATTAATAAATCAAAATCACAGGAGTCTTCTGTGCAGTTTTTTTTTCCTTCCTTTCTATACATTATTTTGTATCACAAAAAGAGTGTTCCAAAATGTGTAATAGGAGGAAGCAGCTTTAATATGCGCTGTTTAAAAAATATAATCCAATCCAGCTTCTTATTCATGGTTCCAAAATTTCAAACACCATAAAGAAAAAAATGTTAATCATAAGGTCTGTTACAGATTATCATCTTTAACATGGACCGGTTTCGACATATTTGCACTATCCAAGCATGGATGAATCAATCAAAGTTCTTTAATTTGAAACACTTTTTAACTCCATTCAAAGTGCTCCTTGTAAGTGCTGATTAATTTTGGGTTAATTACCCGAAAAACTTAGTCAGTCTTCTCATCCATGGAACTGCAGATCCAGTTTGCTCTCCAACAAACAGAAGGAGATAGCAGACGTCCCGTTTTCCAGCCTGATATCGTCAGCTACACAGAAATGGACATGAATAAAGGAAATGGAAGCCACAAATAAACAAACTACAGAACCATGGAAATATCGTCTTCTCATGATCAAGAATCAAGATTGTATTATTATGTGCTACACTCTATTCTAATGTTATTGGTAACCGACAATTACAGCAAGCTTAAAACTATGAGGTTGGCAGATAATCTCATCCAATATCATATACTATGAATTTAGAAAGGAAAAGACTAGAGAATCTGTATGTTCTTGATTGACAATATTATGTACTTCACATATTCGTGTATCTGGATTTTAAACTGGCAACTTCTTTAATTTGAGAAGAAAAGAAAGTCGAAATACCTTCTGAATAAAATCTTCATAATGTTTATCCATCCATGAGAAGCTTTCCAAATGCCTAGACTTGTGATCTGGAAGATAAACCATTAAAAGTGCATGAATGAATGACTTGAAGATATCTTCGGCAGTTGAATCTTTATGCGCGATGACGCTGATAATTCCCTTCCGCTCCACCAGAAGGTACTTCTCTGGAAAATAAATTGCAGATGTTATAAGTGAGCGATAAAATTCAAGTTCAAAACTTATTTTTGTCAAAGTAATTAATTAAAATTCAAACCTTTGTTATTGCTAGCATCTGCCAAACGCAATAGCTCCATCCTGTTAGAAAATAATGTCATAAACCATTGAAAAATATGATGAGAGATAACAAGACAAAATTCTGTTTTCAAATCCTAGTGTCTACATTGATACAAGTAGTTCTCATAAAGATATGTACACATAAAACATCACTATCATATTTACTATCTTCGACGTATTTTTATGATTAACAATCAACTTAATTTTTACTTTTACTTTTACTTTTAAGTTAGTGTGAGCATTTTAAGTAGTAAGAACAGTGTCAACTACTGAAAAAGAATCACCCCCACCTCCATTTATATCTTTCCGTATCAATTTTCGATGTTAATTATGCATTATACATCATGCGAAGGAATGTCTATTTACATAACCAAAAACCACAACGAACACATGCAAACTCCATTTGCCGGTATGTATAAGCTTACATTTCCGTGGGATGAAGTGAAGAGATCCTTGATCCTAATTTTACTCGCGTATACATGAACTTAGTTTTCTTTGAACTCCATGAAGTGGCCCATGTGGGTAAAACATGCTCCATCTTAGAAACCTGTTCAGGGGAGAGAACTGAATGCAGATTCAGTTGCAGGCAATAAATCCACTTTTAAACACGAGGTTAGAAAACAATGAAATTTATCTGTTCTCACAAGAATTTATATTTCAAAGAATATCATTGCATAAAGAACATTTCAAGATACACAATCACACATAAATATACGATCTGTAAGCCAAATTTAGTTGATACGGGGAACTTAATCTACTAGAAAAATTAAGGTATATCTTTACAATGAATCAAAATCAGCAATAGTAGCCTGTAGCCAGCAGGAAAGAACAAGGTCATCACGCATCACCTTGGCCAGTCTCAATGAAATTTCGTAAAGCTATTGAACTCCTCTCAGGGTTTAGTGAAGTCAAGGCGAGGCAACGAACAGCTTTGTAATTTGCTGCACAAAGTTACAATCAGCATTTTACAAATTCTGACACCCCTAGGGATATATGATTCTCCATCATTTTCTTTTCATGGGATATGCTAACCAGTGGTGTATTTAAATATCATATTAAGAAAATCTAATTAAAGAAATTTTGATGCCATGAAAATGAGTAACAATGGTGTAACGTTTTACACTTATCGTTTTCTTATTCATGCAATGTCATGCCATGATTTATACTAGAAGGGATTTCAAATCAGAAATTGTAGAAGAACTCACCATACATGTGGAACACGGTGAGGGTTAGAAAAGAAAGCCAAATGGCCAGCGGGCAACCCATGGTAATGCGAGCAAGAAGCATACCACACGCCATGCCTATCATTGTTGCCACTGTTTCTTGACTTCCTTCCTATCAATGCAAAAATAAAAGAGCCAATCATCATTACAATATATCCGGATTAGCTTCATTCCTCACCAGGCCAGTGGCTTGCTCTATACCTTGGCAGATATATCAGCAGCATTATTCTGAAGGGCAAAATGTTGTGTTAAAGCAGCTCTTGTAGCTCCACTTGCCACACCAGCTAATTTGGATTAAAATCTAACGTTAGGATTAAGAATACATTCAATTCATTAAGACATTAACTGCAAGTTCCATTCTTATTTTATTGTTGAATGCATGAATTGCTATAGAGGTGGATTAGTACGGTCAGAAGAACATCGAATCATTAATTGGTAAAGCCCGTGTTCTGTTCATCATAACCGCCAATCCACGACCAACCATTTAAAAGAATTAAATTTAACAATGTCTAGAACAATGTAAAAAACTACATGATCACACCACGTTTAGTTGTTTATATGGGAAATTTTAGAACATACAATGACTTACTGAATGATCTTGACAGGCTACCCAAGCAAACGATGGGCATAAACGCTGAAGGAAACAACGGGGAAACAAGGTCCATCAACATTCCTGTGTTCAATACAAAGACTGGATTGTTATCTTAAGACATAAGTGTCAAAGGGAAACATGGTTTTCTTCAATCAACATCTGACTTGTAGACAATAGAACGTATGTAAAAGTGAAAATGCTCAATGCTGCTGTCTTCTCACAAATTAGAGATATGCTTACGTCAACATTTTAGGGGCTACTATTGGCTCAAATAGTAACTAAAATCCAAATTAGCAATTAAAAGCCATGGTTGTAGGTTTGAGGGTATTT
Organism: Gynostemma pentaphyllum; assembly: GCA_028015215.1. Classification (NCBI taxonomy): domain Eukaryota; kingdom Viridiplantae; phylum Streptophyta; class Magnoliopsida; order Cucurbitales; family Cucurbitaceae; genus Gynostemma; species Gynostemma pentaphyllum. The sequence goes on along the minus strand of CM051350.1, from coordinate 46,477,982 downwards.
GCTTTGTTATAAATAATGGTGTCTGGACCTATTACATCGTAACGAGAATTCTCCATAAAAGAGATGCCAAGGAAAAACTAGGAAGTAAAGTCTAAATTTCTAATACACTCAATACCAACATGCCTTTCTTGTACGAATCCTAGTAAAAGATCTCGTAGTAAGTTCAATGAAGAACAAGGAAAAAAATTGACCATACCAAGATCATTCATGAGATCTGCAACCAAACGCCACATTTTGGCATTGCTGTCTAGATTTGATCCCTGAAATGTAAAATTTTTGTCATTGTGTTGTAAACAACTAAGAGAATGGTTAATAGAAATATGAACAAGATTCTAGAGTAACTCTGAAAGTCTTAAAACTCCATGTGTTACTGTTATCACTATACAAAGTCAAAAAAGGAAGAGAAAAAAAAAGTCTAATTCTATCTGAAATCAGTAACCCTTCCTATTATGAACCATTGTGACTATTGTGGAACAAATTTTTTATGCAAATTATCTTGAATTTAATTAAAAATCTTATTTTCAGTTACTAAGAGAAAAGCATACCTGATAAAATGTGAATAAGATACCTCCAAGCATTCCAGTTAGGTCCCTCAAAAACCACTGCAGTAGCAAAGTCAAAATAGTTCCTTATGTAACAGAAAATCCAATACAGGAATCCATCTTCTCTCAATCCCCACAAACACGTGATAACTGATAAACTATTGGAAGTTTAAGTCGATTGTTACCTGAAACGTAGCACCAATGACAGTTGCCGATTGCTCTCCGACCCCAATGGCGCTTAGAAGAGCCTAAGAAAGATAAACAAATATCCAAATTAGAAGAAACTCAATCACACACAAAAAAAAAAAGAACAACATTGAACAAAGCCTTACTTGGGTTGAAAGCATAGTCCTTATGTATGTTGATAAACCCTAAATCAGCAGAAAAATCACAAACCACATCTGATTGAGTATATATAATAAATTACTGCTTGAAACATAAAACTTCCTAATGGAACAGAATAAATATGACTAAATTAAACTTTTACCTGCAATGAATCCCATATTTGAAAAGGAACATAATCCGGGGTCACACTGCTTGGAAACCCCTGCAATTTACAAGAAAGTGATAAAATTAATGAGGAAAAACAAACAAACAAATGGGCAATGTATATAATTATACATTTTTATTTTGTTTTTGGATATCCGTGAGTGTCAGGGCAGCTTGCACGCAGCTCAACTAATCTCACCGAACCACTAAGAATTATACAAATTCATACACACAAGCTTACCTCAGGTACAAATGCATCAAAGAATCGTCTCCACACGAGCTTGAAACGGGAACCAGATCTACAAATCAATAATATAAAAAAATAAAAAGTTTATCATGAAATTTCATAAAACAAAAAAAAATGGATTTTTTTTTTCTGGGGTGAAGTTAAAAGAGTACCTTTGGATGGAGAGAGAAGGAGAAGCGGTAATGGTGGCAGTTTTTCGAAGTTCCGATGAAGAATAACCATTGTATTCTTCCAAGATCACTCCTGACTTGGGATTTTTCTTACCCATATGAATTGAAGCTTGAAATTAGATAGATTCAATAAAGAAAATTAATTTTCAATTTAGAAAACTGAATCCATCGCCGGGAAATAAGCTTCTGCCGGTAAAGGAAGATTAATGCCGGAAAGTCAACTGCGTCGGGAAGTATGAATAGAATAGTCGTAAAAGTTTGATTTTTTTTTCTATTTAATATTTGTGATTTCCAAAAAACAAAAATAAATAAATAAATAAATTATATATATTTATATCAATTTAGTGGAGGGATAATGATATTTGTAATTTAATTTGATAAATTATAAAGAGTTGCATTGCATTGCAACTATGTTGTTTTGTTGACGACATTTCTTATATTACAGTAATTTTAAATTTTTAGAGTATACTTTTTTTCAATTAAATGTATAATTGATAGGTTAAATAAATTCTTTAATTTTTTTAATTTCAAACAATTAATTTGAAATTTCTTATGTAAACAAACTATTATTGATACATTTTAATTTAGTTTTATGCAAATTTTTTATTTAATAATATTTTAAATAACATTTAAATTAAAATTTAATACATATTTTTAATCTTATTCCTACCTATTTTTCTATTTGAATCTTAATATTATACGTTTCATTATTGTAAAGCGAATACCTCTTAGATTAAATAGCAAATGCCTTGTGGTTTAGGGAAGGATCTTACTAATTTTTTTTCCAATATAAATAGAGGTATCTTGAGAACCAAAAAGTGTATTTTTAACATTATATTTTTCTTTTTATTGTTTTAATCACATAATAAAATTGGGTCAAGAGACTCGAACACCGAATGAGATGGAATTGTGATACTTACTTAACCCATTATGCAATCACGTTTTATTATATTTTGATCCCTGAAATCACAATAATTTTTATCTTGACAATAAATTGGAAACATTTTAATAGATGAAATATCACAATAAAAAGTCAATTTTGTAAAAAAAAAAAAAAAAGAAAAAGAAAATCTCTTATAAAATTAAAAATGATATATCATTGGAATAGGTGTTTCATTCAATATGAACAAAAAAAACATAACATCAATTGTATGTAGATCACAGTAGATGTATCTTCAATGGTTTTATTTCTTTTGAAAATAATATTAATAAAAGATAAGTAATAAAAAAATATATTAATAAAAGATAAATATGGAAACTATCTATTTGTTGCTAAAAAAATCATAAATAACGGATATACAAAAATTAAATATTTATTTATATTTTACCATTGCTTAATCGTGGCACCTAAAGTTTGGATAACTTTCCTTAAAAGGTTGTCGCCAATAAATTAACTTCTCATTATTTTATCATTTTTCCTTGAAAAACATATGATGATTATGTCACACCATCAACTATTTTTATAATTTTATAATCAACCATTTTTTTCGATATCCATCCTTTATAAATATTCATGGACTATTGTACTAAAAAAAATATATAAGTTGCATTTGATAGTTAAACTTATATTTGAAATTTGAGTTTTTTAATAATTTGAAAATTTGAGTTTAAGTCTAATATTTTCAATATATATATATATATAATATCCCAAACAATATTAATATATAATTTTAAGAAGACTTCACTAGATAACATATTTTAATACAATATTTATAAATATATAATTGCTTAAAACTATTTGTAAAAATAGTAATTTTACTACTTTTATCAGGGATTAATGTGTGAATCATTTATTAACTTATTATAAAAATATGTAATCCAATATTGATCACTTATTAACCCACTCAAAATTCTTTATATTTACGAATATTTTTAAAAGTTTATTTTTATAAACATGACCTAAGATTGTACTAGATTTATAATCATCCCATAATTTTGTATTTAAAGTCTACCATAATTTTCAATTTTGTGTTTTAACTCTTAAAATTTTATTTCAATTCCTCAAACTTAACAAGTTAAAAATATAGTCATTATTATTTAGATTAGAGTGACGACTGACGAGTTAACAAAAAAATATATTATATTTGATTGCAAATCAACATCTTTTATTTTTAAGTATATCTATATAGTATAATAATAAAAAAAAAAAAAAGATATTTTATGAATTGATATCTTAAAAATTAATAAAATCATTTTTTCCTCTTCATCTACATTAAGAAAATTTCATTTATGAAATTTTTCAAAAGGATAAATTGTAAACAAAATCCCTATAGTTTTGGCTAAATGCATGAATAATTTTGTAGCTAAAAAAATGGTAAATTTCATTCACATAATTCCAAACTATGTCAATGAGACTTCTTCCTTCCATGATCGTTAACTTTATTTTAATCATAATTTTTTTCAAAATTTTAAAATTATTAATAAATAAAATAATTTATGGTTTCGATTATACTAAATGATTTGATAATAATAAACCATTTTATTTATTTTTGTGTGAAATTTCGAATAAAAAGAGAGAAAAAAAATTGATGGGAACCGGTTTAGTGAATTATTGTGAATAATCCATGTACACGTGGCGGACAATGGAAGCTTTAAAAATCTCTCTCTACGAAATCTACACTGTAATCTATCTATTATAGTAAAAAAAAAAAAAGAAATCTAACTAAAACGCTCGTATGCAGCCATGAGCTCATGCCACGTCATAAAATAAATAAGATATAGCCGTAAAAGTCCCGAACGTAGCGTAAGAGCGATAGAATTATGGGAATCTACTCTGTAAGATTCCTTAATTTTTTTTAGTATTTAAAGCTTTTTCCAAATTATAATCTCTCATCAGTCACTCCATTTTCAATTTCAAATTCGAACAAAACACTTCCTCGTTGATAATTTCCTGCAAATTGTTGCTTCTTGTTCAAAAAAATGTAACAACAACTTATGATTCTATCAAGCTTTTTGACTTAAAATTCTTATCTTTTTTAGTGGGCAGTGATTATTTTGCAGTGTTTATTGGTTTTTTTTTCTTTTCCATACAATGATTGTCTTGTTTAGCTGTTTCCCACTTTGTATTTTTGATCTGGGTGTATTTAAAATGTCATTTTGTGAGATGGGTTTGCAAGAATTTCTTGAAAGGGATCTGATTTTTTTGTTTATTTTGATTCAGTTTTGAGTTCCTCAGATTTTAGGTTGGGATGAGATTCTTGCTATTGTTCTTCTTGGCTTCATTATGGGTTCTAGCTGAGTCTCATGGAGATCAGCCTCTCTCTAAAATTGCCATTCATAAAACCATATTGGCTCTTCATGAAAATTCTTATGTTAAAGCCTTCCCCACTGTTCTTGGATTGAAGGTAAGCTTCCTAGTGCTGATTATCCTTTTACTTGATCAAATTTTCTGTCTAGATTGTTGTTTCTACTTGAGAATTGATGATTATGTCATGGAAATCTTTTTTCTGTTACTTTTGATTGAGAAAGTTTCTTGGCTGTTTGCAGGGGGAGAATACTGAATGGCTGACATTGGAGTATAGTACTCCGAACCCGTCGGTCGATGATTGGATTGGAGTATTTTCTCCAGCCAATTTCAGGTTTGTGTTCTTTTAAGTTCTAGCTTATCTGCATTTGGTTTCAATTTACTTATGGGATTCCTTGAGCACTTATGGAAAATTTTGTTAATATATTCTAGTGCTTCTGCCTGTCCTGGTGAGAATCCGCGGACGTATCCACCGTTATTGTGTTCTGCGCCTGTTAAGGTTGATTTCCCTTGAATTTATGCTGTTGAGTCTATTATTAACTTTTCCCTTTCAGTGTAAGCAGAGTTCAACAATTGACAAATTTTTCTGAATTTTATGGCAGTTTATATATGCAAACTACTCAAGCCCTAAGTACAAAACTACGGGACGGGGGGTTTTGAAACTCCAGCTGATAAACCAGAGAGCAGACTTCTCGTTTGCACTGTTTTCTGGTGGTTTAATGAAAGTATGCCGTTTTTATTTACATATCTTTGCATCAATTCAAATATCTAAAGCTGCACTTACTTGATTCGAATGGACTGATTTGTTTATAATTTGCTGGCTTTTGTTTGTCAATTCTCTCCCTGCTTGTTTTGGATTTTGACACTGTCAGTATGTAAATTAATAATAATAATAAAGGAAAAACTGCTTATCTTAATTTTGGCTATTTTAGGATATTACTCAAACCCTATCATAGAACTTGATGAACGGATGTTTGGTTGGTTGATGCAAGACAGGCACAGCCTGCAAACGAGATGTTTAATTCTCTGATGAACTATTGTTTCACAGTTTTGTATTAGTATGTTTGATTATTTCACTCTTCAGCGTGTATGTATCCAGAAAATTTTGTTACGTGCACTCAACTCTCTGACCATATAATCATTAGTGTCATTCAATATTCGTCTCCTTTTTTTCTTGAGGAATGTTTATATTTGCATTGAACCTCATTTAACCATTTTAGGAATTTGTTTGCTAAGTGTATCTTATTCTTTCCCTTTTTGTATTTAGCCAAAGGTGGTGGCAATATCAAACCGAGTAACTTTTGCAAATCCGAACGCACCACTTTACCCACGCTTGGCACAAGGAAAACTTTGGAATGAAGTAAGTATGCTAGCCCTTCTGTTCTCAGAACTGGTAATCCATTATGCCTTTTTCAACATAACCAAGCAATCGTTCCCATAGTTCACCAGCATTATTGCATACTTTCAAATTCATATATACATAATGAGGTTCATGATCATTACTCATGCTTTTCACTTGTTAATCTACATAAAGATGATATGATTTAAACATTGATACTCAGATGACTGTAACATGGACCAGTGGATATGGAATTGATGAGGCCGAACCTTTTGTCGAGTGGAGCCGAAAAGGAAGAGACCCCATGCGATCTCCAGCAGGGACTCTGACTTTTGATAGTAACAGCATGTGTGGTATGCAACTTTCTTGGAGCTAATTTTACTACATTTATTTATGCGAAACATTCCTTACTCTGCCAAACCATGTAGTAGATCACATCAAATTATGCAGTGTTAAAAATGGAAATGAACCTTTTCTTATATATGTCCTCTAATATTATCTTGCCCAAGGCTTCTCAAATTTTCATGGGATATGTCCTATTGTACTATTATTTTGTGATCTCATGTATTTTCAGTTCCCCGAACTTGTGCTTTTTTCATTTCTTTTTTGTTTTCATTTGAAGAATTTCATCTTAAAGAATTATGTGCTTAGGTGCACCTGCAAGGACAGTGGGATGGCGAGACCCCGGATTTATTCACACCAGTTTTCTTAAGGAGCTGTGGCCCAATCAAGAGTATGTTTCCGACTTGCTATTCCTAATTAAATTAGCTTTGAATAATCCTCTTAAATAGGTTTAGATGTAATCAAGACTGCATGTACTGTTGAGATGCATGCACAATGTACATCTTCTTATAGAAGATTTAAGGCTTAGTGTTTCTTAATGGCTATATTGAGTTTTTCTACTTGATGGATATAATACCAATTACCTCATTAGGTGGTTAAATAAATATCATAAACAAAGTGAAACACTTTGAATATGGTCTTCAGTTATTCTTTAGATGGCCAAAAATATGCAAGTTTCTCTTAGTTTTGAGCTCCATCATCAGGTGAGATTGACAAGGGCTCACAATTGATTCATTATATAAAACCATTAACTACTGGATTTGACATTCTGAACAGTATCAATGTTTTTATACACTTACCATGCAGGTATATATACAAGTTGGGGCACAGATTGATCAATGGCACATTTATTTGGAGCTCTACATATCAATTTAAAGCTTCTCCCTATCCTGGTCAAAATTCTTTACAAAGAGTTGTTATTTTTGGTGACATGGGGAAGGTTTGAATCTCTTGTTAAATTTTTGTTGCATACATTTTGATATTTTAATTATATCCTAGATTTTTGTCTGTAATATATTCCCTGTACTGCTTGTAGTCTTTAATATTTCCTTTTATATATACGACAGGATGAAGCTGATGGCTCTAATGAGTACAACAATTTCCAGCGCGGCTCTCTTAATACTACTAAACAGCTTATACGAGACTTGAAAAATATTGATATTGTTTTCCACATTGGAGATATATGTTATGCGAACGGGTATCTTTCACAGTGGGACCAATTTACTGCACAAGTTGAACCCATTGCATCAACAGTGCCTTACATGACTGCTAGGTACTTCCCCCCTAAATAGCTTACACATAGTCTAACAGGTTGTGTCTTCATGTTTGTTTCATTTAGTAACTGATGATATGTCATTCCAGTGGTAATCATGAGCGTGACTGGCCCGGAACAGGATCCTTCTATGGCACCATGGATTCAGGGGGAGAATGTGGTGTTGTGGCTCAAAGTATGTTTTATGTCCCTGCCGAGAATCGAGCTAAGTTTTGGTAATGAAGCTTGTTATGATAACAACTTTTTTCTAGAACGTGATTAGCTTCAACTGCTGTCTTTTGAAGTGTCACTTGTGGAGCTGATCTTTTAACATTTGAATATGTAGAGTAAATAATCACTGAATTTTTCATGCCAATTCATATCATAGGAGATCATTCTCCATACTTTTTCAGTTTTTCTCTTTACATTTGAATATGTAGAGTAAATAATCATTGACTTAGTCATTATCCACGAGTTTTGTACTCATATCACCTAAATTGCACATATTTATCCTATTACATCAGGTATTCCACAGACTATGGCATGTTTCGCTTCTGCGTTGCCAACACAGAGCTTGACTGGAGAGAGGGAACAGAACAATATAAGTTCATCGAGCACTGTCTAGCATCTGTTGATAGACAAAAGCAGCCATGGCTGGTTTTTCTGGCACATCGCGTATTGGGTTACTCTTCTTGCACCTTTTATGCTGAACAAGGATCATCATCCGAACCAATGGGGCGAGATAGCCTTCAAAAACTATGGCAGAAATATAAGGTCGACCTTGCTGTATATGGTCATGTGCATAGTTATGAGAGAACATGTCCCATATATCAGGTATTCTTTAATTTTCTGCAATCAAGTATTTAACTCTAATAATAACCCAATTCAGTTTTTAAGAAAGAAATTCATTCACAAAATATTTTCAGTTGAACGAGGCCGCCTTTGCGTCTGTTAATACTTTTTTCCCTGTTTTTTTAGCCATCAACTGAAGATCTTCATCTGTACTGTTTCTTATATGCATCATATGAATGTTTGCTTTTAGTCCTTTTAGTATCATGAATAATTTATAAACATATATTTCTAAGATTTGGGTCCTGTATTTGTATTAACACAGCTAACATGTGCACCGTCTTCTGTTTCTTCGCACAGAATACTTGTACCAATGAGGAGAAAAACCACTACAAGGGCACATTGAACGGAACAATTCATGTCGTTGCCGGTGGTGGAGGAGCGAGTCTTTCACCATTCATCACACTCAAAACAAAATGGAGTATCTACAGAGACTATGATTATGGATTTGTAAAGCTTACTGCATTTGACCATTCAAACCTATTGTTTGAGTATAAGAAGAGTAGTGATGGAAAGGTTTATGATTCTTTCAGAATATCAAGGGATTATAAGGACATTTTAGCCTGTACAGTTGATAGTTGTCCTAGTATGACACTAGCTACTTAAAGAACTCTCTGTTATGTCTGCCATGATAACAATGTATTAGAACTCTATCTACAGTTCAGTATGAAGCTTCATCTTCATCTGTCTGTTTTACCAATGATAAGCTTTATTTATTTATCAGGTTTTCCTGCCATATCCAAGCAATTGTTTAATATCTTAAAAGAGAGAGAATTGTCCAGTATTTATATTTAACACTCTCTCGTAGTCACTTGTGGGATTAGATATTAACGAAAACCCAACTTGTGAAGTATTAATATGAAATGAGAGTAAATAACATATCTAGGGTTTGAACTCGGGACTTGGGCGTTGGGTTAAGACTAAATTAATCTTTGACACTTGCTTATGTGAAATAAAAGTATTTTTCTAATGATATTTCAGATTTATTCTTTAGAGTCAATCATTTAAATTAATATCATTTTGCTTATTTTATTTAATTATTTTCTCCTTTTACTGATGATATCTGACCTCCATTTACGCTTCAATTTTGATAGAAGCATGTTTGAAGATGCCGACAGCAAATAAAATAGAAGTGCAAGAATCGATTCCTGCAAATTTGTAAGCCAAATGGGATTTTCCATTTACCAAGTGAGATAGAGGAAGTCTGAGTCGTAAACCTTTTGTTGCATTTCAAGGTTTTTTTTCCCCTTTTACTTTTAGTATAAACCAAACTTTTCATTGATGAATGACAAGGCTTAAGAAGAAAGATCCGCTGTAATTGAAGGAGCGTAATTACAAAAAAAGCTTTACAATTGGCACTGCGGAGACGTGAAGGACACAAAGATCCCATACATCATTACACCGTGTCACTGACTATGGCTAACAACAAAGATTTCTCCTATTACGCTGAAGCCAAGTATTCCAGCAAATAGCCCTAATCGCAAAGGTTTTTTTTTCAAGTCCCTGTTTGTCATCATGATTTGTTCACTTGCATGAGCACAACACTTTTTTCACCTTCACTCTTTTCATGCATGTTCTCCAAGAACAACTTATGCACAGGTATCATTTTATGAATCTATATTTTCATTTGCTGAGAAGCAATCTGCAGATCATTACAGAGGGAAAATTTTCTTGTACCTAAAATAGATCAGAAAAGAGAAATACAGGATCCCACAAGCAATTATGGTTGAGTAAATCACCCAATGGAAAGTACTAGGATGTTTGAAGACATCATCAGCAAAATTCATGCCAAAGACTGCTGTTAAAGCCGCAAATGCAGCAGCCAAGAAAGTAGCTGCGGTAAGAAGCAGTTGAAATTGAATCAGCTGGTTCTGAACATTGCCCTGTTCATCCACAAAGAAAGAAGCTTTCCACTGCATTAATTCTTGCATTACCATTTCAATAATAAACCTGAAAATAGAAAACTGAACTTTGCAATGGACATTACCAGTTTAATGTTGATTAAATCTTCGGTATCGTCTATGGATTCTTTGAGCTGCATCATTCGAGAAAAAATTTCAGCAAGTGTAATCAATATCACTTTCTAAGAGCTCTCGTGCATACAGAGCAATGCAAGAACACTAGTAACTCATTTTAGTGAATTAGTCGACAATATATCGCTGGATATGTGCCCAGTGCATCAAAAAGTGACTTGAAAAGCATATTCATTACCAAAAAAAAAGTAACCAATTTTACAAACTGGAAGGATTGGATAAATTCTGAAGACGTGAAAATGTTTCTTACTGATAACAATTTACTGAGTGTGCCATCAATAACCACAAAGTATGCTTCAAGAAGCATTTCCAACTGTTCAATGTTTTCTCCATTATTTGATGAACTCATGAAGCTTCCTTGTCTGCTTGAATTCACAATACTGCTAAAAGCTCTTTGTAATTTCTGAGTTCCACTGACTGAGCCCACCGGCGAAACAGGAGCAGATTTTGGATGCGGTTTTCCTGAAAAATTAGATTCGACATACAAGTTTCTTATGATGTTTGCCTCTAATCTTTGTTTCTTCTCTGTTAAATACATCTCAGCCATATCCCCGTCATCATCCATCAGATGTTCAATTTCATCATGCACCTGGTATTTGACATAAAATATGACACAGAGAGAAAAAAACATAAAACCAAGAGACTACTAAATTGTGGTATACATACCTTTTGTACTTGTTGCGTCAAGGCCAGGAGGTTGCCTTTAAATCTCCGAACTCTTTCAAGATTAAGTGTGTTGATTGAAGATGCTAAATCATCCAGAAGAGGGTATATCTCCATTTCCATTTCCTTCACCTGTTGATCTCGAGAATCTCGAGGCATAAGTGTTTCTACCAGAACTATTTCATAGCGCAACTTCAGCATACTTGTACAGTTATACTACCATCAACATGTAAAATTTATAGAGTAAAAGGCATATTTATCACAATCAGAGCTCAAATTAGATGTGAGAAAAAGTTGGAGATTAAAAAATAGCTCTAATTGGAGATTAAAGAGACAGAAATTATTAAGTTTAAGACCTTAATTAATTGCTTCACCAGAAAACAAATCCTGCTCAGGTATTAAAAGAGACATAAATTATTAAGTTCTTAAAACTTTTAACCTGAGCTACTTGATGACTAAGCAGAAAAAAATGACCACGGGAACATAGACACATGCTGGCACAGAAGAGGTTTAGGGAAATTGAAGGAATGAAGTAATAAAGATTTCCATTCCCAATCAATTGTCATTTTCAAAATGCACTCTTTGAACATATGGTAGCAAATCTACTAATTCAGAAGGGCAGGGACATAGAGGTTGGGAGAAGTTTTGATATTAGTTATATGACCTGAGACAAAGAGAGTGTTCACTCTCATGTTTAAAACCTGAAACTTGATTATTCCTTTCCAATCAGTTTTTTGTAAGCAGTGGCAAAAATAAGTCAGTTTGACCAATAAACTGATACCAAAGTACATGGACATGTTGTGAAGAATCACGCCTCCTGATAATTAATTGTGTATTTATCAAATGAAGTACCTGAGTGTCAAGAAAGAAGCAGGTAAGTTCCAAAGCCAGCTCCAGTGCCCTTAATTCAAAAGGCAAATCATCTGTACCAAATGGGAAGTTATAATTATAAGCAGCAACAACGGTATTTTCATGAATATCTAAGAGTTCAAAACAAATTCTAGTTTAATTAAGAAGTTAAATTCATTTACTTTTCTTTGAACAAAGAGCACTAGTAGTGGTTCTGAAAATTGAAGAAAGTTGAGTTTCATTTAAAAGATCATTTGATAACACAATAAATTACATCCACCAGAAGTGATAATTACAATCAAACACTTAATTTCGATTATAGATTCAAACACAAATTTATTGCAAGTGAGCACATATTAATGGACTTATTGGAACAAGACATAGCCACATCTTTACAAGTAATAACCGCGTGCAAATACATTAATTATGTTCTAGAAGGCGAGAGAGAGAGATCAAAACAAGCTAAGTTTACTAAGCAGTGAAACATGCCTATGACAAATTATCACCCAAAAAACATAAATTTTTTTATTTAATCTTGGTTGTGGTGTTTAGATGCTATTCTAGTTTCTACATAAATAATAGAATTGTTCGGCCAATACACACATTAGTTTGTTCTTCACTAGGAAACTACTGGAGATGAAACATTACAATAATATTATCCTACCACCAATAATATGCTTGATGGCTGATTCAGAACATAAGGCAGTAAAAAAACAGATCTACATGGAATTTCAATCTTCACCTGATTGATCTTTATTAGACTGAAGACGCTTACATAGTTCTGACTTGTACTGGACAGCACATCCATCTAAAGAATTCATTAGAATAACCTCATCAGATGTGATTATACACCTAATCTGCTCTAAACTGACAACAATTGCCTTCTCCCTTCCTAGTATTGTGGATGGACAAATGAACAGAGGATCTAGAAGTCGCATATCTCTTGAAGGTAAAGAACAACGCCGCATAATTGTAGCCTTATCAAGTTCCAAAACCTCTGAGTTCCCACCCTCATCAATCTTTATCCAAGAACGGCTTCCATGGCCCCTCTTCTTCAGCCCTAATATCAGTCATATCCTTCTGGATTCAGTATCAGTTTTTAATTAAAAAATATGGATTCAAATCAGTAAATAACAAACCTCGTGAAGCTTCCATAGATTTTATAACCCTTCTTTTGACATCAAAGGGTCGAAAATTGAAGTTGACAGTGCCTGGATTACTATGTGGTAGGAGCTAACGTGATAATTTCCTCAGCATCATGGACTACTGAATCTTGCAAAAGGAAAAAAAAAATATCACTGAGGTGATTTGATATCTTTCTAACATGAATATTTCTAAATTGCAACGTATCGTAAAAACAGATACATAACATACTGAGATAAAGGGATGGTCTACAAGCATAATTCACAGTTGTAGACAATAAAAGTTAAGGGGAGAGAGATTTAACTCGAACAACCGAGACAAGGATTATAACTTATCAGTAACAAATTTAGAAACCTAATAGACATAATAGATTGGAGGGTAGAGTAGTTCTCACAAAATCTCAGCTTTAATTTAAACCAAAAACGGGCATAAAGAACATGATACTCTGAGTTAGAGAAATTTCCAACTTAACACGGAACAAGAACCTAGTATCAGCACTTCACTGGTCAGACAAATGAAATACTTTTGATAGAAATTTAACACCAACCCAGAAGGAGAAATAAACTCAACTTTAACAAATAAATTAATAACAATCATAGCTCTTGCTATTCCAAAATCAATTATGATTATTACCCGCAACAAAAATCAAACCCCATAACCAGAAGAAAAGGCAATAATTCAAAGCTCCATTAAAATCTAAATTCAGCAAGAAAGTAAAACTTGTGAGAGTTTAATAAAACATGAAATTTTAGAACGAGCCCTGGTACAAGCATAATTTCTTGTTCAATCAAGGAATTAAACTAAACCCATTTACAAACACATCACATAGGGTAGGATACTAACGAATTTTCGATGTAATTATGCAATGAAAACACCATATCCAAAACAAAAAAACCAGATACAGAAACTAGAGAATGATAGATAAGAACACCTACTAGAGAATGATAGCTAACAATGGCTGCTGGCGGTCAGTTGAATTATTGGTTTAATTTCAATATTTTAATTTTGATTTTTTCCATTGTTTTCGGATATTTACAGAGTGAGAATCAGAGATGGTAATGAATTATGAAGTACGTATTTTTATTTTATTTTTTATAAATTAGCATTTTAATCTTAGACATTATAATTTTTAAATTCCGATGCAAAATTTAAATTTCGGGAAAAAAAATTCAAATTCCGGAAGGCAAATTTCAAATTACGAGGCATCCCATAGTTTTTTTTTAATAAGAATTAAAAGCTTGAAAAATTACTTGGCTATGTGAAGTGAGTGAAGAGGGTGTTGAGGTTTTAAGAGAGATAAATAATACAAATGAAAAATTCCTAAAATCATACATACCCAAATAGAGAGAAGAGATGCTTTACAAACGTTTTTCACCACCAACCACAGCTCTCCGCCGTCGCCACCGTGAGTGAGGAAGATAGAAGAGATATTATTAAGAAGATAAGAAAATAGTTTCATGGATGAATATAAGAAAAAAGGTTTAATGGAAGAAGATAAGAAAAATCGTTTTTTAGACATTTCATAGTCAAATTACATCATCAGGACAGGAGATCAAAAATGGTTAAAATGAGAATGAAGTTCAATAACCTTGAGTGCCTATTTTGAAGGTCAAAATTCCTAAATTTCCTTTAAACTTGTTCGATCTCTAAATTTTGACGTGTTTTTTTTTTATCTTTTAATTTTCAAAAGTTAATATTAATGTATAAATTTTAAATGTTTCACTATAATTTATAATTTCGAATAAAACAAAAAGAGAAATTTTATTGGGTAGCAGATTTTAATACAATATTTATAAAAATAACAACTCTAAAAATTATTTACAAATATAGTAATTTTTACTTGTTAATCAATGATTGATAATGTGTGTACCAGTGATAAACTTAATGTACAAATATATAATTTAATGTTTATCACTGATTCACTTAATTAAAATTTACTATATTTACAAATATTTTTTACAATTGCTATTTTCACAAATATTACTAAAAAAAATTACTAGATTTACAGATGCCTCATAAAAACCACTATAGTCTTAAAAAAAATATTGAACATAAACCTATTATCATGCATCTTTTTTCCTTTTACTTGATGGTTTTAAATATGGTAAGTGTTTGAAGTCACACATAATTCTTTTTTTAGATATTACATCAAATTGGAAAAGGAAATACTCAAATATTCTACCTTAATAAAAGAGAGTAAAATTGAGTTATGCTTGGGTTAATCACATGAATTAGTTGAAAGCATATGAAATTCTGTTTTAAATAAATTGATAAAAATTGAAAGCATATAAATTGATGATATCTCCAAGTTGAAAGCATATAAATTGATAGTATCTCAAAGTTCAAGATTTTTTTTGTTCAATAAAATAAACATATAATTTTGTTTTAAATATTATATCAAATTGAAAGTAGAAACTTACATTTTTACGAGAAAGAGCAGTTTTGCTTAACCAAATCAAACCATTATGATGTATTTGGTTTGTTGGTTGGGGTAAGAAGTCAGGGTTACACAAACCTAACTAACGTTTGTCTCCCAATTTAAAAACCCGGAATGAGAGATTTCTTCAATATTAACAAACACAAATTTGACAAACTCATTATTTCATTTTCACAATTTCAATATATTTTATACTAATTCAAACTTAACAAACTTCTTAACACGGTGTTAACAACCCCTGCTTAACGTAACTAACCGACGAACCAAACACACCATAATTTATACATAAAAATAGTTTTTATTTTTTATTTTTTTAGTTTTATATGGAAGAAATAAAAGAAGAATATGAATAAATAAATATTTTTCACGAGTATCTTCCAGCCCAGCGTGTTAGGGACGTATCACATATACGCCCACTCTTTTCCTTACTCATTTCTTTCTTCTCTTTTCCTCTTCCTTCCCTCTGAAGTTTTATTCAGATCCAATCTTCAGTTGAAGAAGGTTTGTTCTAAATTCAAACCCTAGACTTAGATCTTTCTTTTTTATTCCAGATCCGTGCCTCTCTTTCTGTTATTCTATGACCATTTCCATGCCTTAATTTACGTTTTAAACAATGGATTTGAATGCCTGATTTTTTTAACGTGATTTACGATTTCTTATTGATTAGAATTAGTGTTCTACACCTAGATCTATATTTGTACTGTGTTTTTCTTGTTTACTGTAGGAAATGTAGGGTTATGACTATTCTTTTGCTTTAATTTGAGAATTAGATTTTGTAATTTCTTAAAGGTTGTGATACGATCTATTATATATGCCTACATTTGGTTGATTTGCATTTGTTTTCTTGTGAAGCGATTAATTTAAAAGTATGGGATTTTTAGGATATAAGTCGGTTGGGAATGGGATGTGTTTTGTGAATTGTGCATTGCAAGGCTCTATCAGTTATTGTTTTATGTTTCCTATCAAGAAAAAGGTCTATATTTCTGAAGTAGAATGATGGAAATGGTAGTTGTTTTTTGAAATGTATGCTAAAGGCTTCAGATCTTACGTTTTGTGTTTTCATATCTCAATTGTGTGACGTGTCTGTACCTTTTTTCACTGAGTATTACATAATTTGTTGGGAATGTGTTACTTTGAAATATTTACTTGGAAGATGGTATCGTTACTAGAAGTACGGATACAGATGCGATACGACATGGATACAGCGATAAGCCATTTTCTAAAAAAATTAGGATAATGATACGGCAAGGAAACATTGATTACAATATACAATCTTTAGGTTAATTAGATTACTTTTATACATTACAATGATTTTCACATTAAGTTTGTTTGTTTTAGTTTATGTTATTTATATTAGAAAGACTATAAGAAAGAAATGATCAAACTAAATAAAGATTTTAATGTTTTTCAATCTCAACTCTTATTAATTTTCTCCAAGACATCCAAGAAGTATCGGAGTATCCAATACGGATACGTCACCCAAGTTGAAGTATCCGTGCTTTAGGGCATTACAGACTTCTTGAGTAATTGCACTACATAGGTCTTGTTATTGTATTCTCGAGTACATTGGGTTGGATTTTTCTTTAGCCTGTGTATTTAGATTTTTTTTTAATACCGTGAGTGTCAGGCCAACTTACGCACACTTCGAGTCGACTAATCTCACGGGACAATAACACGACCCTACAACACTTGGCGTCGGTAAACTCGTAGGATAATATCGTAGGTAGGTGACCAACATGGTTTGAACCCATGACCTCAAGGCTGGAAAGCAACCCCTTGACCACTAGGCTAACCCATGTGGGTTTGTGTAGATTATGAATAGTTATGAATGGACACAACCTTACTTGAACAGGATCTGCTATAGGTTGTACATTTGTATCCTTGAGTTCTAAGTGTTTATGGATGGACTAAGGTTAGATAAATCTCTGAATGATCATAAGATAACTAAGCTATAGTTGATCATTTGCTGCTGGAGAGACTTGTTTTCTTATGTTTTTACTTAAGATTCAGTTATTCTCCTGAAACTCTTCAAGTGTACTTGATGCGGTAGATTTTAAGGAAATTATCTCCTTAGTTTGTTGGCATCCTTTTGAGACACTTCAGATAAATTTTCAGCAATTATGTTTTAATAGTACTTCCTATTTCTTCATCCTATTAAAAAAAATAGTACTTCCTATTTCTTCTGGTTGATAGGCAGGGTTTTAAATTCTCACATTTGAAAACAAATAAAAAATCCAGGAGGCATGGGCCGTGGAGTTAGCAGCGGTGGGGGACAGAGCTCCCTGGGGTATCTGTTTGGTGATGGTGGTGGAGAACCTCCAAAAACAGGTGCCCCTAAAGGCCAAGCTCCTTCTAATGAAGGGAAGACTGTACCCAAACCTGTTGCCCAAGCTTCTTCAAATGTAGGAAAGACTGTACCCAAACCCGTTACCCAAGCTCCCTCTAATGAAGGGAAGACTGTATCCAAGCCTGTTGCTGCTTCTCCACCTGCAGAAGGTAGTAAGCAGATTCCTGCTGGTATTCATAGTAGCTCTTCAAACAACTATCTGAGGGCAGATGGTCAGAACACGGGCAACTTCATTACGGTATGGATGCGTTATGATTATTCTGTAATTAACCTTGTCTAACTATCATATAAACAATGTCAGAGAAGTTATTTCATAATCCTCTTAAACCTATTTAGTTTTACTCATTACAAAAGCACTCCTATGATTTCATAATGATTATCTACACTTTCCCACATTATTCATACTCGGCCTACTAATCTTCTTGTACATTCCTGATCTCTCTTTTTTGACAAGTCATTTAACATAATGTCCAAATGGGTGATCTGCCACTTTGTCCTTTTTAAAATACACTCCCACATCCAAATGCATCCGGTAGGGATGTATTTCAAAATGAGAGTATGACATAGTATCCTCTGACGCGACACTAAATGTTAACGAGTGATAGAGAATGAGGATGGATGTGTGTTTTGCCTATTATTAAATTACATGTATATAATAATTGTTTTTAGACTATGGAACTTGGATTTGTAATAGTGTTAAATTACCAAAGTGTATTTTTCAATTAATCTAAGACCATTTCCCTTTTGCTTTCAACTAGATGTCTCTCTCTAGCGTATTGTGATGACATTTAGTTAATCATATTTAATTTAACCCTATATCCTCCCTCTTTGTCTGCCCTCATCTCTGGATTCATGGAGATGTTGAATTACTTTTGTCATAGCAATGATGGTTTGTTCTGATTGTTTTCTTGACTTACATTAAAATGATTTTCGCATCTCTTCAACCCGTTCGACATTAAGGTAAGATATTCGAACTCCACAGATGAATAATTTTCCAAAGCGTCCAATGCGACGGATTCAAATGACGACTGTAACTGGAATTTGAATGTATACTTGGGGATAGTTTGTGGTATACCGAGAAAATCTTTCATTTCACATCTTAGAGCTGCAAAGGCACTTTAGCTCATCTTGAGTAGGAGTTAAGTTTGGCCTTGTTTCTTTGGGTTACTGCTTTATTCTTCAATTTTGAAGAATCATTGAACTGTTTTGTTGATTAAAGTATGTCAATTTCATTGGAAGCATACTAACAATAAATTAAGATGGACTGATGAGAATACTATTACTGAGTTTTGTTTTCTGGGTGCAGGATCGGCCCTCGACTAAGGTCCACGCAGCCCCAGGTGGTGGATCATCTCTGGATTACCTCTTTGGTGGTGCTGGTCGAAAATGAAATATGAAAATCATCACCAAATAAGAGTTGTTTGAATATCATCCATTTATGTGAATTTTATATTTTGTACAAGGGTACTTGCGGGACATGTTGTATAACGTTGATGCTTTGGCTGCTGCCTTTGTTGGGTTTTATTTTGGATTCTTGAACACCCGTTGGGGAGCTGTCTGTCAAGAATTTTACCTATAATGCATTCTTGCTTTTTTTTTTTAGACTTGATATAATTGGCATCCACAACTTGATCGTGCTTCCCTTATAATCAACATAGCAATATAAATTAATAAGGTATAGAGAATATTTAAAATAAAAAAGTTATGTAAGTATACTATATTCATGTTTTTATGAGATTAAAATCAACACTTGGAATGCTATAAAAAAAATTAAACACTTGAAACTTGCCTCTCTTTAAATAAGTTTTTGAATTTTAGAAGTTGTGCAACGTTCAAATAAAATTATGGGAAAAAGTCATGGAATAATCTAGTTTTAAAAAATGAATTGTTATAATTGAAATAGGAAATAAAAGAATCCAGAAATATGAGATGAAAAAAAATAACTCAATTAAATACCACTCAACTGAGGGTAGATATATGCTAGGAAAGCAACAAAAGTTAATACTACATATATTTATGAATTGTAGAATTAACAAAACAGTCGTTGTAGTATAGTGGTAAGTATTCCTGCCTGTCACGCAGGTGACCCGGGTTCGATCCCCGGCAACGGCGTCTTTCTTTTTTCCTCGTTATTTTTAAATTTTCCATTCCTCTCTATATCCGACAGCTTGAAACCATTTTAGTTGGTTTCTTTATTATTTCTTGTAACTTAAAATATGGTTGTTGTTTGTCCCTAACATTTATTTTCGTTCCTATTTTGGTCCTATAACTCTTAAAGTTTTAGTTTTAATTTTAATTTTTTTGATATATAATCTTTACTCTTACATTTAATGGGGAAAAAAAGACATGG
The DNA here is from genome assembly GCA_028015215.1 of Gynostemma pentaphyllum. Classification (NCBI taxonomy): domain Eukaryota; kingdom Viridiplantae; phylum Streptophyta; class Magnoliopsida; order Cucurbitales; family Cucurbitaceae; genus Gynostemma; species Gynostemma pentaphyllum. The sequence goes on along the minus strand of CM051350.1, from coordinate 46,457,686 downwards.
CTTTTTGAATAATAATTATGAATTTCATATTTTAATTAAGGGTAAAATGTAAATAAGACCCATGTGGTTTTTGTCAAATGTATGAACATTCACTGTGGTTTGAAAAGAGCAAATCATACTTGATTTGGATGACTTTTTCGTTTGAACTCCCGATCCCCTATTATAAAATTAAACGAATTGATCCTACACAATAATTTTCCTTCAGTAGTAAAATTGAAAATTTCAAAGTCTCTCTTAATACCAAACTCAGAACAAAATCAAATTTCATATATTTCATCACAGAACCCATGCTCTCTTCTCTATGTCCCATTCTCCTTTTCAAGAGTTATGAATTACAAAAATTTGGTAAAGAAGATGAACAATTAGTAATTCATAATACTCATATTATTAATCTCAATGTTTGGCAAATACGGCAGAAAAGGATACACCATCGCGGACAGAAAACAATTCAAGTTTTAAAATAAATCGACGGTAGGGGAAAATGTGACGATAGTAATAATGATAATAATAAGAAAACTAGCACAGACTTGAATCTATTGGATCGAAGTGACTTCAAAAGCCTACTTGGCGGGGCCCTTGGTTGAATCTGTGGAGTTTTCTCCAGAAGGGGGGTTGAGCTCATCCCAAGCTTCAATCCAAGTAACCATAGCCTCAGAGAGCTTGGTGAAGTAAGGATCAATGGTGCCAAGTTTCTCCTTGACAAGCTTGGAGAGTTCTATGTAGCATTTTTGAACAGTTGTGCATTCTTTTGGAAGGACAACATTCTGGAAGAATGGGATCAAGTCTTCTTGCCAGAAGATTCCTTTGTACTCCTTTTTGAGGTTGACAAATGGGTTGCTGGCCTTGCTGTGCCATAGGTAGGGCAAGCCTGTCTTCACTCCGAACCCGAGATGGTCACAAATAACCTACAATAAAAGTTCATCAATCCATATTTTATGCTCTGTTAAAAAGCTCAAGCTAATGGATCCATATACTATTTGCATTCAAATAATGGCTTGAATAGCCGTCGTGTGAATTTCACAAGGCTAATCATTCCTCAGATTAAACGTATCTAAAATGTTCAGAAGATGGAATTTATGTTAAACTACATACTGAATCCGATCGTTCAGACTTAAAATTTTGAAAACATTTGATGCAGTGAACAAAAGTTAAGATGAGAAAGGATCAACATCAATACCTTCACGCACCAACCAGCCCACATATCATCGTAGCGTCCAATCGGCTGGCCATCACCCATGAGCCCGAAGTACATAGCAGGTCCAATTAATTCACGATTAAATCCCAGATTCATTCCACACATGGGAAATAGGGTTCCCTTAGGTATCGTTAAGACCGCATCCACATACCTAATGGATTTTTCATTGAAAAAAAGAAGATAAATGATGCATACATAGAGAAAAGGCTAAAGATTTTGAAACTCTCACTGTCAAATTATGCTTTAACTAAACAAATTAAACTCATTTCATGATCACACACCTAGTGTTCCTTTCTCGTGGCTTAACAAGCTGCGTGGGAGCATCATAATCAGGAATGTTGAGCCAAAGTCCATGAGAAACAGCAGTCGGGACACCCTCACGGAGACTGAAAGGGTATCCACGGACAAAGTCTGCACCTTCTCTGTATGGATCATACAAAGTGTTGAAGAAATGTGGAGTTGATGGAGACAAAAGGTTCTTTATGTGCTGCTCAAGCGCATTGATATCCTTATTAGAAGGGTCCTTAGCAACCTGCATATAATAGATTTGCAAGTAAATATCAACATTTTACACATCTGTAACTTTTAAGTGATGCAGATCAATATAAGTCAAGGTGTAGATAATTATATAAGATAACTTTCCAAGTTTATTATTTAGATAACAAAGACAGCCTAACCACATTGTACAAGTTATATTAGATGTAAGCAAGACCATTCTAGAAAGCAAAATCATGGACCAGAAGATAAAGAAGCTTGTTTGTTCTGAATTCATTGATACAAAAGAATGGTTCCACCCAGAAAGACATTTCCATAAGTTCTATTTCTTTAGCACATTTTTTTTTTGTGTCCGGGCAAAGTTGCACGCATATCAAATAATCTCACAGGACAATCACACGACCCTATAACACTTAGCACAAAAAAGCTAGCATATATAAAAGTAATGCCTGTTTAAAATTTGAAAAAATAAGGATGAAATTTACCACCAAAAACTTAGAACAGCTGATAACTTTTGCATTAAAAAAAGTCATCAAAAGGGGGTTGAGAAAATAAGAAATTCCAGAACTTGCCCAATTAAAACAGCAACATGATCCAGAAACAGAACACCGAACAGAATTATCACAGAAACAAGACAATTTTCCAAATCACAATGAACGAAAAATTCAGCAAAACCCAATACAAAAAAACTAGATCTATAATCAATCAGCAAAAGAAAACTGGAAAAAAAAAAGTCAACTTGAAAATAAAAAGTAGATCTTACAAAACAATCGTCGTCAATTGTAAAGATATACTTCTTCTTCGAAACCATATAACCAAAGCAACGACAAGCAGAATCCTTAAAGGAAATGCAAGAAGCCTTAGGACCCAGAATTCGATTGATATCATTTCGATTATAGAGTTCATAATCGAATCCTTCCGGAACTTTAATGGTTTTTGAAGGGTCGCCATCTTGAACAATAATCAAATGGTAAGGCTGGAAAAAGGGTCTCCACATCTCTAAGAAATCAAGGTTTCTGATTGTGGGAATAACAATATCAAGTTCATCTTTCAAAAGGGGTGTGGGTTTGACTGAACCTTCTGCCATTGTTGATCAATTAACTGAGTTTCAGAAGCTTCAATCAGAGGAAGAAGGAGAAAGAGAAAATGGGGTAATGAAGCGAATGTGTAAGTAGATCATATATATATAGAGAGAAAATATATATTTCCATAAAATATAAAATATAATTACAAATTACACCTTATAGATTATAATTTATCTAATTTATAAATTACATCTCCTCTAGATTAAAAATTATTTAAACATTTTTAATTTGAATCGGACACATTCTTTAACGTTGTCTACCCATATTATGGTTCCATCAAAAAAAAATTAATGGATGCCTGTGAATTTGTAGAATATATCATAATTAAAATAATATAAAATTTAAATTTCATATTAAAATTTTCTGATTATTTTTTGCTTCAAAAAAAATTCTGATTATTTTACTGAAAATTATAATATATGCGATTGATTTAGAATGAATATGTGTCCAAATTCGATAAAATTAATCGATAGAGATGTCATTTATAAGTTTACAAACCACTTAAATATTTAATATTATTTTTAGATTTTTTTGTTTTGTTTTGAGATATTACATCAAATTGAGACAGAGGATACTCAAACTTTGGAGCTCATGGAAAGTAAATAGGTGCATGCTCGGTTGGCATATAATTTTTAGATTATATGAATCAGATAAATTATAAGGGTGTAATTTATCATTATTTTAAATGTAAATATCAGATTCTTCCATGGGTTGTTTGGACAAAATACAAATTGGTTTTTTCTGGATCTGGATCTGTCATGGTTTTGAATCGATTGATTATCTCTGTAAGAAAATAATTAAAATACTATTACTGTTTCTTTGACTTTTATTTTAATGGGGAAATGATGACTGGGTTTGGGGTTCATTCCTTCCCTTTAAAATTGAATTGTTCAATGGGATTGGGATTTTATGTAATGCATTAATTAAATGTTCATATCTCTTGAAATTTGTATTTCACTGTTGAATAAGGCAAGTTATTCACTTTTTTTTAAGTATATCCAGATATGGAATTTTGAATCATAAATATAAAATTTTAATTTATTATAGTTTATCAATTAATTTTTAAGAATTTTTACAATAATTTAATCTATGATATATTAAAATTTTACGTTTAAGTTACGGTGCCTAATATTTCAATAGAGATATATATACTTTTTGATATTACATTAAATTGAAAAGGGAGAAACTCAAATTTTCAAACTCAGAAGAATGTAGCAAGTATATATCTTACCATTTTATAATTATACTCGAGTTGACTCTTTAAAGATATAATTTAAATCGTAAAAGTTGGGGTAATTCACTCTCATAGAAGATTTGTTAAAGTTGAGAGGTTTCTTTCCTAGCCATTTTAGTATTTGCTATAATTAATTTTTAGGTTAATTAGCTATCTATTCAACTTAAATGAATCTTCAGCTAACAAGGTTTATAGTTAATTTTTCAACTTTTCTTATGATCGTCCTTCCCTTATATTTTTGTCAAGTTCTTTGATTTGACGAATAATGCTTAATTTAGAACAAATCATTATATCTACTATCTCAAATAAATTTTTGATTACTTATATATATTTCTAAAGGTCAATCTCTGACTGTTTGACATTTGAAAGTTATACTACTGTATATTTTATTTGATAATGGTCTTCTCCAACTTTTTATAATTCTCTTGTTCTTGATATTTTTTAAGTAAATTTTTTTAATATTATATTAATCTGTTTTAATTTTTCTTTTATAGTAAATTAGATGATGAGGGTGTTAATATCTTTAACTTAGATTGGCCTAGACAAAGTCATAAAATATATTTGCACTAGATGTATTAACATATCATATATTATATGAATAAATAATGTATTTAAGCAAACATATTACCCTAATTAAAATGTTTTTTTTTTCAATTTATTAATCATGTCTTATAACATAATATTCCTCCCTCAATAACAAAAAGTTGGGGGTTATGTCCCCCTCTAATCTAAAAGTTGGTTCAAACCCATACTAGTTTTCTTTTATAAAAGTCCACCAATACTAGTTAAGACGTTTTAATGTATTTATTAGTTTTTTTTATCACCATTAAGACCCATTCAAACAAATCCATACTCTTAAAAAAAATAAAATATAAAATGTGACATCGAAGTCAATACGTGACATTATCCTTATGGCAGAGGCTGTTCCCATTTTTTAAAAACCAAGATAGCTAACATAAGTTAGAGGACTTATATGGAACTATAAAAAAACAATTTTCTATTTTTATCTTTAAAATATTTTTAAGAATAATTTTCAAGTGATTTTTAAGTATTAAAACTATTATAGACTTTTCTTTAAAGATTATATATTAAATTGGGGTAGGGAGAACTCGAACATTCGACTTTATAGGAAGGGAACAGAAAGCTAACCACTCGAGTTATGCTTGTGTTGGTAAATATTATAGGCCTAAAACCATCCTTCTAACACTTATGATTTTAAAAGAACAATTTCGTTTATTTTAAAAACTACACCATCTTAAGTATAATTCTAAGTAGTAAAATATTTATATTCCCTTTCATAAGGTTAAAAATTCGAGTCTCACATCTTCTAATTTAATGTCTAAATAAAATAGATTATCCATAAAATTATATTAAAAAAAATCGTCAACCCATTACCGAGACGTATTTTCCCTATTATATTTAACGTTTTTTTTACAAAAATAGCATTTTAAAAATTGATATTTTAAAAAATAACATTTTTCAATAATAAAAAAAGGCTATCTATTAGAATTTGCCTTATGTTTATTATGTAGTTACGAAAAATTAATGCGTGGGAATAAATTCATAAATTTAGATGCGTCTTTCTTTCTTAAATAGTACTTTATGAATGGAAGAAGAACAATTTCGATTTAGAAAGTAAAATTAAATAGAACAAATATTAACGTATGATCACTTAAATTATATTTAGATCTGGATAAAATTTGAGTAGTTAAATACTTATAAATATAATGTACTATATTGTAAGTTGAAACCGGCAAAAGAAAGCTCAATCAATGAGTTAGTAGGAGGGATAGGCGTTAAGGAAAGAACGTGTTTGACACCCAAAATGGACTACTATTGCGTTGTCTAATACTAAATTACTAATATCTTGGCGACTTCTATCCCATCTTTTACGTTCTTTATTTATTTGATTTTTTAATGAAAAAAAAAACGTATTTCCCATCATTGCCATGTGCCCTTTTATTCTTCTATTCCTTTCACAATTCCCTTAACTTTATTTCTTTATTTTTATTTTTATTTTTCATTTTTTAATTTGTCCCACATGTCTTCTTTTTCTCCTACCATGATTAATAAAAAAGTTTGCAATCATAATTGCTTATAATACAGCTAATAGAGACTAATTTAAAAAACATATTACTCAATTAAATATAATATGTGGTCGTGGCGGTTGTGGTATTCTAAACTTTATTAGATATTGATTAATATTTTTAATTTCATTTTTAGTAGGGAAAAAGTTGAAATCGATTAAATTGATCCGTTTACATTTTTAATTAGGGATGGCTATGTAACTTAAAGACAAGAATTAGGTTCACAAATGAATCTTCCCTTGAAACTCTTTAGTCAATAAGCAAATACCAAACACAATGATAGAGGTGACGTGGTGTACTATTTCCATAGCAACCATAAATAAAATAAATAAATAGAGAGTGTAAAAAGTTGTAATATTTATTAGAGAAAAATATAAATAACACCCCTGATTTTAGTTAAATACAAACACCCATTAAAATTAAAAGATGAATATTTATACCCTCATAGTTTTAAAATTATGCAATCTGACCCCTTATCTCCACTAGCGTAAACTTCTTCTAGTCATAATTTTTCGTTTGAAATATGATTTAGATGATTAAAGATGTTTTGAAATTTTCATTTTGAGATCTACGTAATTGTCACTTTAAAACTTATACACCATTGATAAATAAAAGGGGTTTATGACTTCAATCATACCTGATATTTTGATGATGATAACTCTTTCATTTATTAATTATTTAGAATTTTTGAAGTGACCATAATGTAAAGATTGAAACGATAGTTAAGAACATTTTGAATTATCCAAATCGGAGTTCAAACGGATAAGTTATGACTAAACGACGTTAAGTGCGTTAGGGAGGAGGGGTTAAATTGAATAATTTTAGAACTATAAGAGTAAAAATATTTATTTTCTAACTATAAAATGTGTGTTTGCATTTGACCAAAACCACAAGGGTGTTATTTACATTTTATCTTATTTATTTTTCCATATTATACTAACATTAATACCTTTTGATTAAAATAGATAACCATTTATTAAAGAGAAATTCCATCCTATGGTACTTTTAAAATAATATTTTTAAACATGGCAAAAGTTTTGAAATTTTTTTTAAAATATTTTTTTTTCCTTTAATTAATTTAATGAATTGTTTCATTAAATTAATGTCATTTACTTTTTTTTCTTGTATCATTATTTAATGATGAATATTATGTATTTGATGTTATAAATTAAGAATCAATAATTTTTCAATTTTAGTTAATTTTTATAGTTTTAAAATTTTATTAAAATAATGACAGTTCTCATTATTTTAATAAAAGTATTATTTCTGAAATTTCTAAAAACTTTTATTACTTTTGAAATTTATAATTCAACAATTTTTAATTTTTGAAAATACACCTTATTATAAAAGCATTGACACCTTAACCTAGAATTTAGTTTTTTTTTTCTTTTCTTTTTTGAGAACACCTATAATTTAGTTAGAATCATTCACATAATTTTCTGATAATTTTGCACAAAAATTCTGGTAAGGCAACATTTGGTTGGGCCCGTATCCAGACTCCGCTCATACACGCAATGACCTGGACAACCACCCAAACCTTTGGGCTTGATTACGGGCCTTATGGCCATGGCCTAAGCCCAACAAAAACCTCGTTCGAAATTTTTTCATTTCTCAACGTGATCGAACAAAAGTTACAAAACAATTAGATAAAATAGAAAAAACTTAATTTTTACACAAAGAAAAGTTTTGGGCCGTTAGGTAACCTTCCCAATTTCTGTTTATTGTTTATATTTTTCAATTTTTAAGAAATTGAGTTGTTTGATAACTCTTTTCGTTTCTTATTTCTATTTTTTTAGAAACACTTCACAAAATTGTGTAGAAATTCTAGAAACAACAAATTCTAGTTTCTTATTTCTCTTTCTTGTTTCTAAAATTTTCAACACATTAATAAATCATTTCGTTGTCCTATTTTGACTTATAAAATATATTAAAAATATCCAAAAATTATATTGATATGATATTTTTAAATATGTCATTTCAAATTATAATATTTTCAAAATATTTTTATTTTTTAAAAATGAGAAAAAAAACAAGAAATAATTACCAAACACATTTCTGTTTCTTTTTTCTTCCAAAAACAAGAAATAAGAAACAGTTACCAAATATGTTTTTGTTTCTCTTTTTAAAAAAATATGAACAAGAAACAAAAAATAGAAATAAAAAACAAGAAATGGAAACGAGGAAGGTTACCAAACGAGCCCTTTGGGCCCACTTTAATTTTTATGTCCCTCTAAGCAAAAATATTAATTTACCCTCTTACAAATTTCGTATTTAACTGATATTAACATGGATATATTGAGGATAGTTCAAATTAAAAGACTACTTTGTATGCTCGATATAAAATGATTTAATCTTGTTAAGTTAAAACATATTTTTAGACTCACTAATTAAGTGCACCTATTAAGGTTTCCAAAGTTACTATTTATACCTTCTTTATGTCATCGACCTGCGTATAACTTAAGTGGTTAGACACATACTCTCTTCCTCTAAATTTGAAGGTTCAAGATTACTCTTCTAATTTAATACAATATCTAGAGGAAAAAAAACCTTTTTTACAGCTCTTAAATTTCCTTCCCCCATCATTCATTTAGTCAAAAAAGAGAGAGCCTTTACTCAATACTTCATATTTTGTTAAGATTTAATCTATGTACTATGAAAAATGTAATAATTAAGTTATTTCTATAAGAAACACAAATTAAGTTATTTCTATAAGAAACACAACGGTTTTTACATTTGATCATGTTAAGATTTGAGAGTGTAGGAGGAAGATTACCAATTTTATTTAAAAGAAACTAAACTATATTTTCGAGTAAAGTATCTTTTTTGGTCTCTGAATTTTGGACGTCGAGTCTATCTGATCCCCACGTTTTCAATTTATGTCTAAGTGGTCCCTGAGTTTTGAACATTGTGTCTATTTAGTCCCTGAATTTTCAAAAATTACTAGAAATAAGTTTAAATGGTCATTAATTTATCATATTCGTTAACTCTTTAAGAATGTTGACTTAACACTGACATAACATGTCTAAGTGGCCAAAATACTGCATGAGATTAAATATTATTTTAAATCTTTCATCAATCCAGACCTAGGAATTGGAATAATAATTAATTTGATGTCAGTATTTTGGCTAATTAAATATTTTAAGTCAACATTCTGTCATGGAGATAACTAATTAAAGCTATTTCTAATAATTCAGAGACTATTTAGATACAAATTGAAAATTCAAAGATCAAATAAACACAATGTCTAAAACTTATGAACCATTTAAACACAATTTGAAAACGCGAGGACCAAATAGACACAACGTCTAAAATTGAAGAAATACTTGGACACAAATTGAAAACGCGGGATCAAATAGACATGACGTCCAAAATTTAAGGATTAAAGGGGGTACTTTACACAAGGATAGCCATTTTGATATTTCCCCTCATTGTTAGGTTACTCACAGGAATATCCCCAACATATATTGGTGTAAGGGATTTTAGGGGAGTAAAAAGGGGAAAGGGGATGCCGAGCATTTCGACCCTTTATTCGATTCAAGAAGTCTCCCTTCACTGTTCCAAGGATGACTGTTGGATCCTCGTCGATGGCAAGGTCAGCCTTTTTTTTTTTTTCAATGTTCTGTTCTTCGTTTTTATGCTCACCCTTTTCTTCATATAGATTTATATGAAATTTCCCCTCTGGGTTTTTTTTTTGTTTGTTCATTTTATTGTTTTTTCTGCTTCTACAAGATTCATATTGATTATAGATTGCCTAAGTAAGGTGTTCTTGCGATTCTAAAAATTGTGTCTTGTGAATTTTTAATTATTTCAGGCTTGTGTATTACAAATGCTTTCAAAACTTCAATCTCTTAGCTACATCTCTCTCTGCTTTTTTAAATACCCGTGAGCCAGCTTACGCGCGTTTCCACACGAACTTACAACATTTGGTGTTGTAAAACTCGTAGGATAATATCCTATATAGGTGGCCGGCCAGCCATGGTTTGAACCTATGACCTCAAGACGTTAGGGAAAACCTCTTGACCGACTTAGCTGCATCTTCGTTTTAATATTTGGATCATTGTCTTACGTCTAAAGGGTCAGTTGAGCTAATGTAAGTGCAGAAATCATTATAAAAATAAATTGTTGATAAATTTCTTTGGGTTTGGAGATGAGGGAATGGGGCTTGGAGTTTTACTAGTGTTGGTATATTTAGCTAATGCTGAAATTATGCTAGGCTTGTCATTAGACAATTTTGTTATATTTAGAATCTGTGATTTAAGTATTTATCTTGATAATTTGCAGGTTATTGGAATTTAGATAACTATATTATTTGCTTATAAGGATTAAGACTTTAGTCTAATTTAAGATTTGAGAATTGAGTTAGTCTATTTGCTGGGTTCTCTTCTTCTAAAACATTGTCTACTGTTACTCTTTTTAGTTGAGAATTGAGTGTTTTTGTTTGCGGTTCTTCAATTGAGTTGGCCGGTTTCTTGTAATATTCAAAACTATTTTGTTAAGAAGTAGAATTTGAAGATGAATTCTGTCACTCTTATATTGTTGCAGCTCACTGACAGCCAAAATAGTGATGCTATTGTTTTGACATTCTAATGATGTTTCTTCTTTATTTTGTGTGAGAGGATGCATTTTGAAATTGCTTTAAAATGATGTTTTATCATTCTTAGGTATACGATGTGACGTCATATTTGGATGATCATCCCGGTGGAGATGATGTCCTTCTTGCTGCAACTGGTATGCCTGTGCTTAAGTGCTTTGTAATGTATTATTCTCTTCGCTTTTAATCCCAAATAGTGATTGATTTATTTCCCCCCATTTCGAAGGCAAAGATGCGACAGAGGATTTTGAAGATGCCGGTCATAGCAAAGATGCGAGAGAGCTGATGGAAAAGTACTATATTGGTGAGCTTGATGACACATCTTCCCCAGCCAGCCCAGAACTTGAATCTTCCTCCGAAAATAAGCTCGTTGATTTCGCAACTCAGTTTTCGAGCTTGACGAAGCAATACTTGGCCGTTCCTGTTGCGGTAGTTGGTATTTCTGTGGCAATTGGCTTGTTATACTTACGTAAAAGATAATAGCAATTCATCTTGTTTAGTTGAGAGGGGGATTATCACATTGTTTGTTCTCAGAAATTACCTTTTTGTTTTTGGAAAATTTTTCAGACATTTCTTTGTAAAACTTTTCTTCCCTTATAATGTAGAAGAGAGATTCCAGAATCTGTTGGGCATTTGTTCTTCTTGAGAAGATATAAGCCAAATTGTTGAATAGTTGGCAGGTAGGTTATCAACTTATCATGCCAAACCGGGCTAGTTGGTTGCAACTTTTGAAGTAATATATTATTAGCTAGATCTTTTAAAAATCATTTATTTTTTAATCTATGAATTTTATGTTGTTATGTTTTTATTTTGTTTTTTAATGAAATTAAACCATTGAAATATTATGAATTTTGTTATATTTATCTCACATGTGTGGTTTGGGGTCTGATAATCTTCAAGTTTTTATAAATGAGACATTTTTTACGATCTCTCATTTCTCTACCTCCTTCAACGTTATGGGTAATGAAAATGGAATTTTGGATTTTGTTTTCTATTATTATTATATATATTTTTATAGATATTATATCAAATCGGGAGAGGGGAGACTCAAACCTTCGACCTTATGGGAATAGAGTAAATGTCTAACCACTTGAACTATGTTTGTGTTGACTTTCTATCATTATAATCAATAATTATCTAAACCTAAATTACATGTCTACTCATACGTGCTTGTGATGAGTTGAGGATACATAATTCATAACAATGCTATTGAAATTATCCATTTTCTTCACTTCACTTAAGAATGGTTTGTGTAGTTTTCCTATAAATTTTGTTGGATTGATTACAAAACGGATTTTTAATATTTAAAGTTGTAAAAGTGACTAAATATATATATATAAAAACTTTTGATTAACATTTACACAATTTTCTCTCTAAAAGGTTAATTTTTTTATAAATGATGAATCTTTTAAACTAGTGACTCTGTCATCAGACTATTCACGTCAACAAAATAATTTGCTTAAAAAATTAGACATCATATAAAAAATTTATGTTTTTATAGTCAATAAATAAATAAATAAATAAAACTACAATTTGTTTTAATATATATTATTCTCTTAATATAAAACCTCCCAAAAAAAAAAAAAAAAATTAAACCCTACCAATTTTTAATTTTTTGGGCTTTCTTGCCATTCTTGAAAGCATTTTATAGATTCATCATTTTATCGAGTAGTTCCCCCCCAGAAAAAAAAAAAAAGCAAAAGGCCCAAATTCGAAAGGAAAACGAAAATTACAGAAAGAGAGAAGAAGAGTTTCAGAAGAAGAAGAAGAAAGGTGTAATGGCGCAAGCTGTTCAAAAGAACACATTATATGTAGGTGGTTTAGCTGAAGAAGTTAACGAATCTATTCTTCATTCAGCTTTCATTCCCTTTGGTGATATCAAAGATGTTAAAACTCCTTTGGATCAAGCTACTCAGAAACATCGTTCTTTTGGATTCGTCACTTTCTTAGAAAAGGAAGATGCTTCTTCCGCCATGGATAATATGGACGGTGCTGAACTTTATGGTCGTGTTCTTACTGTTAATTATGCTCTTCCTGAACGTATTAAGGGTGGTGAACAAGGATGGGCCGCCCAGCCTAGTAAGTTCCTCTCAATTCATGAACCCTAATATGAGATTTACTTTATTTTTCTTGTCTTCTTTCTTAGATATCTTTTATGTTCTGTTTTGATTGTGTGCTGTGGTTTTATGCTTCCTATTGATAGAATTCTTAAACTGAAATTTGGTTGAAAGCTTAGGACTTTGATGTGAATTTAAAAATGTATCTTTGAATCTTGAGGTCATAGGTTTCAGGTCCCGTGAGATTAGTCAAGGTGTGTGTAAACTGGCCTATAAAAAATGGGTTCTTTTCGAAAATGGAGAATTTCTTTGTATATATATATATATACGTCCAAACTCTGTACAGTTTATAGTGCAGCTTTTATAGAACCCAGGTCTGAATTAAGAATGGCCAAGAGATTAAAGTGGAAACGGGAGGTGATGAATAAGTCATTTAAGTTGGATTTGTATATTTTCTATGTAAGTTGCATTATATTGTAAACCATTGTAATTTAGGAATCTGTCTAAACCCTCATTAGAATACACTTGATTTTGTTTGTAAATGCAATATGGTTTAAGTTCAAGCCATATTTAGTTTAGAAATCTCCTTTTGATACAGGTTTTATGTAATGTATAAAATGTAAGTATATACTGAAAGAAAGATATGTCGAAGATAGGAACATTTATAGAACTTTTAAAATTGTTCTGCATCATGACGCTCCTTTCACTTGTAGTTGTTATCTTTTATCAAATTTTTCCCCTCTGAAGTGAGTTATTGAAATCTTTGTAATAATTTTTTAAAGGATATATGTTTGTTATCGATTTTTTTTTTATATGATTAATGTCTTTAGCATTATTTACATCTAACTTAGAAGAAAGGTTCCAAATGTTGATGATATTGTTGTTATTTATCTTTGTGCTGAATCATAAACTGGTTTGAGATGAATTACAAGTATGAATAATTATTGAACTAGACTGCTCTGTTTCTTCCTCAGTGCCCCTCCCCCCACCTTTTTTTTTTCTTTTTCTCTGATCATTATTCTCCCTAAAAGTTTTTGGTAGTTTTTATTCGTAGTTCATTAGGAGATTAATCTTCTTGAGACAAGGTTTGAAAATTGAAATAGGATTTCATGTCTTAGTCTTTTTAGGAGTTATTATGTTCTGTGGTTAAAAATGCAAGTTTGGGTTCTTGATTTTATTCGGTTTTGGTATGAGAATGAATTGAGTATTAAATTTTCTTGAAGTGGCACGTTCATTATTTCTTCTGTTTTATCGTTCTTTTATCTTTTCTTTTCCACATTTTCACCATGAACTTACGGCATCTTTTATGTGAGAAAAACTGAGGGAATTAAGTTTTACTGCATTACTGAATGGTTTGCTGAGATACATATAATCTCAACACCTAGGAATTTGGAATGTATATTGTGGATGAATTACTGACTGGTGTGCAATATAAGCTAATTAGAATTTCTAAGCCTTGTTCACTTCTCAAATATGATTATATACTGCATCTCTCAAATTCTTTGCTATTTAATGGGACAAACTTGTTTCAGTTTATGTGACCAAGGTGCAACTTTAAGGGGGTGTATACCGTTTCCTCTATCTTCTTTCCTAACTGAATAAATGGTATCTTTCCATCCTGTAGTTTGGGCGGATGCGGATACATGGTTTGAAAGACAACAACAAGAGGAGGAAATGCAGCGAATTCAGTCCGAGAATCAAGCGGCTATGCAGGCTGCTGAAGAGCTGCATAGGAAGAAACTAGCTCAGGAGCGGGAAGGGGAAAAAGAAGATGAGATAGAAACCAAGGAGGATTCCATGGCTAAGGCTGAAGCTGAGGTTTTAAGACAGAACAGTTAAAAAGAGTTTGTCCGGCCAAAATAGGTAGTGGGAGTTCTTCATCATTTTGCAGCTAAAAGGCAGGCACTTTCAGTTCTGATTGAGCTTTGCTTCAAATCAAACAATTGAAAAAGAAGAAGATTTGAACTTGCTTCACAAAGCATATATATTTTTTGTTTCTTGACATAAATTTTTATGATTTTGTGTTGTTGATAAAACAAATATATAAAAAAAAATCTGTCCCTAAATGGTTTTAAAATGAAAGAGCAATATAAAGTAATTTTCATAAATGATTTTAAAAACTCATTTCAAAAAATATATTAAAAGATGATTGAAATACTTAACCCACTTTATACTAATGAAAATTTTCTACAACTTCCCCTCAAATAGGGGTGAGCAAATACCTTGTTACCCCGCGCACGCCCCACTCCGCCACGTTTAAGTGTTTAATCGGGGTCGGGGTGAGGTCGGGGTGGGATAATATACCCGATTAACATCATTTCTTTTAAAAAAAATTTCTTAATTCCCCAGTAATCCAATCCCATGCACTCACCCTACCTATCTTTTTTTTTAATTTAATTTAATTTTGTTTTATTTTTTCCTTTTCCTTTCTTTCTTTTTCTTCCCTCACGATTTCTTCCATCTCTTTTCGTTGTCTCTTTTTATTTTCTTAAGCTACAGCCATTGCTCCCACAGACCCCAAACCTTGAACTTTTCTCACAAAACCTCACAAACACCCCAAACCTTGAACTTTTCTCACAAAACCTCACAAACACCACACCACCACCATCGCTGCCTTCCATCGAACGCCTCTACCTCCCCTGCCGTCAAACACCATTGCTGCCCTTATTTTATTTGATTTTTTTTTAAATGGGAAGTTAAATGGGATGGGGTCGGAATAAATTTTATATGGGGCGGAGTTCGGGTGTCTTTTTTTGGCTTAAACGGGGTACCCCGATCCCACCCCATGTTCACCCCTACCCTCAAAGCATCACCAAGACGCCTCATTCCCTTGGTTTGATTTTTTTTCCCTTTGATTAACGCAAATTAATATCTTATCAATGATTATTATAAAATGTATAAAACAAATTATTTATCACTTATTATTATTTTTTTAAGAAAATGTTCTCTTTAAATATATATATATATATAAATAAAGAGAGAAAGAATGCTTATGTAATACAATCCCGTACCAAATAATAATAATAATAATAATCATTTTTTGGTTCTATTCCTTAACTTTTTATAGTGAGAAAGAGAGGAATTTCATCAATAATTAAAACTTTTCATTCTCTTAAAATCTAGGATAAAAAAAAGATAATGTTGTCATTTTCATGTTTGTTACATGTCTAATTAATGCCCACATTCCATATTCTCTTCTCTTTCAAAAGAGGAATTTTAAGATTTTGAATAGGTTAAAGGCTTGATCTAAAAAGCTATATCATATATGCCATTTATGCCCATTATAACGTGAACAAATCTTTGAATGAGGTATTATATAAAAGAAAATATATTCTTGATATGTAGTTAGAGTCTTTATTATCATAGAAGCTTTGTTATATTTTTTACTAATTTATTTAAGTTTTTTTTTATATTACATCAAATTAGGGGAGAGAAGACCCCAACCTTCGATTTTATGGCGGTGGCTAATCAGTTGAGTTATACTAAAAAATTACTATATGTAATAATTGACAGTTTGACTTAGATGATTTATTCATATATTACAAGTCTTATAACAAAAATAATTGCTCACTATTAATAAAAAATAATTTTATGATAATGTTCATAGCACAAATTGAAGTTAAAAAAAAACCTATATAGTATAAGTAACAAATGAGATGAATATCATTCAAAGTTAAAAAGTGAAAATTATTCAAACGTCTCTATTCATAGAGCATCAAATCAGATAATGGTTCCAACAAATTATATGCATAAAAGTTGAGAATTCTTTCTTTTTAGCTTCAAATCTTTCATTACCGAATTAAGATAGAATCATCAAAAGCTACATTCACGTGAAACTAAACTATGAGTCTATGGCCAACCAATTAAATTTCATTTTAATACATTTATTTTTTTAAAAGAGAGAAATTAAATATAATTATTTCTATTTATTCGATGCCCAAAAAAGAGATGAGCAACCTTTTTTCCCACTTTAATATATGTTTGTCTGAATAAAATAATGAGCCGCCGGCAGCAATGAAGCATGGTTTGAATGGTGTATTCATTTTTTTCCATTCACCTATTTTTTTCAAGATATGATTCTTTCTTCATTAATATCTATACTAAATTAACATGGAAACTCTTTTCTATAAAGGGGCATTTGCAAATCTAGCAATTTTTCTAATAATATTTGTAAAAATAAAAGCTCAAAAAAATATTTGTAAAAATAAAAGCTCAAAAAAATATTTGTAAATATAGTAAATTTTGATCAGGTTTATCAATGATAAACATTGAATTACGTATTTTTACACTAAGTTTATCACTGATAAACACATAAATCAGTGTTTATCATTGATAAACATGATAAAAATTGCTATATTTACAAATACTTTTTTAAGTTGATATTTTTACAAATATTGCATAAAAATTTGCCACCCAATGAAATTTCCCTTCTATAAATTAGTGTTATATATATTTTTCAGATATAGAATTCATATTTTCAATAAGTGATTTTATTCTTATCATTTTCAATATTTTACAAACTAATTCAAATTTTTTAACACTACTAAATTATTTATATATTTTACAACATTGTAAGAAGTTGATTTTTTTTCTATAGATATTATATCAAATTAGGGGAAGAGAAACTCGAACCTTCGATTATATAGGAAGGGAGTAGGTGTCTAATCAATCACACTAATCTAATTTATGAAACAACTGATTATTTTTACGTGATAACTTGACAATAATTATTTTAACAATTACAATAATACCAAAACTGACCCTAAGACTAATAGATGATGAATTGAGTTTGGTATTCAATGTTTGGTCAACTATTATTCAAAGATTTGATTTTGCTCAATATGGTAAAGTCATTAAATTCTCCCAAGCATAGTACCATGCTTATTTATAAATCTTCAAACTTTTTAAGGTCAAAAGTAGTTTACAATACTTCTGTTTTGGTCATAATCTATAAGATGCCTTAAAAAAGAAAAATTGACTCCTATTAATTCCATATTGCATGTAAAAATAAATTCCTCTAACAAAGTGGAACCTATTGCATTAAAAGAAATACACTTAAAAAAAAACCTACCATTTGTATTTTTTATTTTAGAGGATTGAGTTTTTAAAAAGAATTTACGATATGGGTTTAGATTCTCTCGAATGAATCTATCATCTACTTTTTAATTTTGTTTGGATATATAGATTAACATATATAGAAAATGACTAGCAATGGGAGGAAACAAAATGACCGTCAAATTAAAAATCTCAAGAGGAATACTAGGAGAATCAAACAAGAAATATGGGCTAGATATGAATAATTTTATGGAGATGAGAATCCATGGATGATATAAAAAAATAAAATGTGGAAACAAAATGGCCTTCCACTTGTTTCTTGGACAAAAAGTGAAGGTTTGGATATCCAAATCTCATTTGCATCCAACTTTTACCAAGATAGTAAAAAGTTGGATACCTTTTGCCATCTCTTATTCTTTTTCAAATTTTGACTAAAAAAAATTATAATTCTTTTGACTTTCAAAATTTTCATTTTAGTCTATATAATTTAGTTTAATCCAAATATTAAGAAGTTTTTTTTTACCATTAATAGATTATTGTTAATGTTGAAGTGAATTAATATTATCGATAAGCTAGTAACTACGTGTCAATCTTATAAATAGTAAAAAGTAGATGATTTCAAGTTGATTTTGTATTAATTTAATCTTTATTAAAATTTATATAAATAATTGATAATACTTAATTAAATAGTAAGGATTAAAACGAACTTCTTGTAAATATGATAACAATAAAGTGACACGAATATAGTATAAAATATGTGATTTACTCATACTTCACTTACTTCTTTAATATTTATAATTTTTTTCACAAATACGGTAGCAAATATATAAAAGAAAAAATGATCTTACTATTGGAGATCAAGAAAGAATTCCTAGCTAAATAGAAAAAAACAATCTAAAGGAAGTTAATGGTTTATTATTAACAATTTTACGTGTGGGATTAGCTTTTAGCATTATTTTCTTAGTTAGAAAGTCAATTATTTGAGAGTATATAATGAATATATGTAATAAATGGAAATTTTAGATATTTCTTGAATTCTAGTAATGATAGTGAATATAAATCTATGGATTGGAGAGCATATACATTAATTTGATATGGAGAGTGGATTCTTATTCTTATATGATTGTAGGTAGGGGGCTAGGGGGTGAATCATTTATAATAATAAATAAATAAATAAATAAAAATATTATATTCTTTGAAAGTACCACGATTGAAAGATGCAGAAATTTATGCCCAACACGAATTACAACCATCACTCACGAATCCAATTCCACTTTTTTAATAATAATGTTTTGGGAATCCCTTTGTGCTGATATTGATCGCTCCAATTTCTCATTCTCTCCCATCCAATTCCTTTTTCCCCATATATTATGTTAAATTAAAGGGATGAAGACTCGAATCTTTTATCTTATATGTATCGTGTTATGTTCGGGTTTGACATTTCATTCTTTATTAACTCTCCATTTTACCTTCAATTTTTATTATTTTCTCAATATTTTCAACTCACGATATAATTAATCTAGTTGTGTTGAATTATTTGAATAAATTCTTTTAATAGAACTTGACCACCCATTTATTAGAATACAATCTTATTACTTGATTTGAACAGTAATTTTTTTGTTACCATGTGTTTTGTCTCCTAATTCAAACCTAAATTAAAAGACTTGAGTTTTGTATAATATATGTGGATAGTGAAAAAATAATAGCTTTATTAATTATGAATTCTTGTAATATGTGAATGATAAGAATGAGGTTTATTAAACATAATGAATTCAGAAAACCCTTTATCTAGCGTTCTCGGTGAAATCGGTAGCCAAAAACTTTATTTCAGAGCGTTGGATTGAAATCGGAAACCAAACTAATTTTGATTAAGGGTTTGTATAAATTTGTAATTGAATTTGATATATGATTTTATACACAATACAAACCCATGTAAAAGAAAAGTGTAAAATTATCTTATTATATTAAACTAAAAAACTTGAAAAAGTATATTATTATTACAATAATCAAGATTTGTTGTTATCTAGACAGTTAAAATCAAGATTTTTCATTAATACATGATTGTTTAGCTTCACCAAGAATCCAAGATTTGAAAAGCTTAATGAAAGTTGTTGGATGGTTACTTTTTTTTATATTGTCATTTAAAACAAGAATCTAAATCCCATTTACGTTACATAAACATTATATTAAGTATGATTTAATTATCCACTTTCTCAACTTTATGATAATTGAGACCAACAAAGAAACTTAGCAGCCAATCCTTCCATGCATGAAGAGGACATTAATTCACCATTAACACCACGTCGGTTTTTCTTCTCATTCCATTCAAATCCAGTGTCACATTACTTCATTAAATAAAAATATCAAGAATCAATTTACCTTCTAAATGAAAAATTAAAATCCGTCTTAACAACTCTATAGTGATGAAAATAATGTCATCAATATTTAAGACACTAAAAGCGTGTTTATGTTGGACAATTCGTGGTCACCTTATGTTAACGAATTTTTGTCTCTAAAACATTAGTCGTTAGGTGATAAAATCTATTTGTTATCATTTAAAATAGATTTTTTAGTAGTCTAACTTCTAGCTAATTTCATACAAAAAAGTCTCAAACTTCTTTTTGCACTTGATTTTATATATAATGTATTAGTGAATGGAAAAATGCTTGAATATGGGATAAATTTCATGCCAAAACAACATACTATAGGATAGAGTAATAAATAAATAAAAAACTTCTTAAAATAACACTAGAATATAATTGAACATTCCATAAGATTAGATGCACTTAAAACATTACCTTGAAACTGTGACTCAAAACCCTAGAAACTAGAGAAACAAAAGCATTAGTGAAAAAAACTTCCTTCCAAGAAAAGAAGTTCCTGTGCTATTCTTTGGAAATGAAAAAAGGGAAGAAAAAAAAACACAAAACAAAAAGAGATATATCAATTTTAAGAGCAAAAACAACAGCAACAACAAAACTTCTTTTAAACCCCCCACAACAAAAAAGAACTAAACTGTGATATTAGTAGAATGAAAAAGTTGTTTGCTTGATTCTTTCTTCATCCTTTTCCATCATCAATCAATCAACCAACCCTTGGGATAGCTTTGCAAAGCAATGGGGTTTTCATCTCCAGAGAGAGTTTCAAAATTTCCGACAAATCGACGCCATTTACGACATCGTTATCAGAAGGAATCCATTTGAAAGTCTGAAGCAACTGAGCCAACCAAAGATTTACAGTGGCCATTCCCATAGCTTTACCAGGACAAACTCTCCTTCCTGACCCGAATGGAGCCAACCTCAAATCAGAACCTAAAACACTAACTTCTTCTTCCATAAACCTTTCGGGTTTAAACTTTTCGGGTTCAGACCAAATCTTGTCATCATGCGTAATTGCCCACATATTCACCATTGCTGTAGTTCCTGCAGGAATCAAGCTTTGACCAATTTGAACATCATGAATAGCTAAACGAGCCCATGACAGAAGTGGTCCTGGAGGATGCATTCTTAAACATTCTTTCACTACTGATTGTAAAAATGGAAGCTTTGGAATATCAGAATCTGAAACAGTTCTTAAATTTCCAACCACAGAATCAATTTCAGATTGTACTTTGCTTTGGATTTCTGGGTGCATGATCATTCTTGCTAAAATCCATTCCAAAAGTATTGCCACTGTGTCTGTCCCTCTAAAGATCATTTCCTGGGGAAAAAAAAGACATTTTTCTTAACACTTAATGCTATTAAAGAAAGCATCTAATCATAAAATGCTAATTTTGAACCCTTTTTCACTATCAGTTACTTATAAAGAATGCCAAAAAAAAAATGATATTTAAAGAGAGAACATACCCAAAGAACAGCAATCATATCAGAATCTTGAAGCTTATCATCTTTCTCCAAATCAAGCAAAACATCAACAAAATCTCTACTTTGTTCATTTCTCTTGATTCTATGTTCATCAATGATTTTGCCAACAAATAGATTAACTTTTGAAGCTAAAAATCTACACCTTTTCCTGACTCCTTGAAAATCAAACCAACCCAGAAGAGGGAAATGATCACTCCAGTTAAAAATCCCAAGCAACTCATACCCTTCATTCACCATCTTCTCAAGCTCCATCCCTTTCCCTCCATGAAAATCATAAGACTCTCCAAACACCATCATCATAACATTATTCAAAGAAGCAAAATGAAGCATTTTCTTAACCTCAACTTCATTTTTCAAAAGCATGGAAGTTTTGATCTCATCCATCATTTTGAAACCCAAATCAGTTCTAAAAGATTCAGAAGCAGAAATAGTTTTAGGAGAAAACATGTAAGTAGCTGAAATCCTTCTTAAATTCCTCCAATACTCACCATAAGGAGCAAAACCCATTGCTCTATGAAACAAAAGCTCATAAGCAGACTCTTTGACAGGCCTATCAGCAAAAGAAACACTACCCAGAATCTCTTTAGCAGTATCAGGATGGCTAGAGATGACAAAACGTGTGAAGCCCACTGAAAAAGCCATTAAAGGTTTGGCCTTGAAGATATGGGCAAGCTTAGAAAGAGCTCTATGAGGAGAAGAGAGATTGAAAACATGAAGAATCCCAATAAACGGGAATCCATAAGGACCAGGAATGGCAGCTTTGGAAGCTTTCTTGGATTTAGAAACAGCCCAAGCTAAGCCGCCAGGGTGAAGGAAGAATGAGAAAATGGTGATGAGAAGGAGAGTAAAAAACAAAGCTTTGAAGCTTAAAATGGTGGGAATGAGAAAAAGGAAATGATCTGATGACATTTTCTTTTGAAGTAAAAAAGAGAGAGACAGGGAATGAGAAGAAAGGAGAGTGGAACCAGTGTTTAAATAGAAAGAAAGGGTGTGTTTTTTAACTATGGTTAAATATTTTTTAACTGTGGTTAAAAGTAATTAAGAGTGTTTAAACTGGTTGTTAGTGGGGTAATAAATGAGAGGAAAGGCGGTCAACAAAACTAAAAAGAAATGGTATTTGGAATCGGAGTTTGTCGTTTCATTTCATTCGGATTCGGATTCGGATTCTGGGTGGAACCCACCCGCTACTTCTCTACTTCTTAACCTCATGTTGGGTTCATTATTTGATTTTACAATTTAATTTGAAACTTCCTAAAAAGAAATAGTAACACTAATATATACTCATATTTTATTTAATTTAGGAGGATAATTAATGGAGGGAGCGGATTCAAGTTTCTACTATTTATATTTGTTGAACATTACTAAATTATCATGTATATTGTAAACTGTCATGAATGATTTTAATACATATTTACTTTTGTTAAACATGAATAAATATTTAACTATATTTTTCTGTGCACACAATGAATATTTACTAATTATAGTAATTTGAAGAAGAAAAAAATAGCGACGGAGAAGAATCCAGAAGGAAAAAAAAAGGATAAGCGATGTCCGAACCATATATTTATTTTTAATAAACATTTAAATCCAACTAATAAATGAAAATCTTGTTGAATTTATAAAAGGTAAATATTTAATATCATTTATTTTTAATAAACATGTAGATAATTAAATTTTGTTCACAAGTTTAAAATTCATAGGTATTGACTCTAAAAAGAATCACCAACTGAGTAACAAAAAAAAAAGATGCGTCATCGTATAAAATGTTAAAAAGAAAAAAGAAAAATTGATGAACAAGAGATGAAATGAAGGAGAAAAAAAAGGAGAAGCACAAAATGTTAGAAAACACAAAAGAAAAATGAAAACGAGAGGGAAAAAATCACTAATATTCTTAAAATTTTAAATTCAATATTCTTAATATATACCCATGTTTTATTTAATTTAGGAGGATATTGGAGGGAGTGGATTCAAATTTCTACTATTTTATTTCTTATAAATAAATGATTTTACCCCTTTTATTAGTATGTTTTTTTAAGTTATCTTTATTAGTAAATTACGAGCATACTTCTTACCCAAAAAATAATAATAATACGATCATACTTTTGTCAATTTGATTTTATATTTTTAAAATTTGCTTTGATTCTAATGATTTAATTGAATCTTGTGAGTAGTTAGTAATTACGTGAAAATGATTAACCTTTCCATATGAAATTAATTACAATGCCTATTTTTAATTAAAATTAATGTAACATGTTAGAAATGAGTATAATTGATAAATTCTAACTATATACTTGAATTGCAATAAAATTTAATTAATTTAGAAAATGAATAATAGTGTGATTTACCATTATATTTTTATTTTACAACAATACAAATGTACAATTAATTTAGAAAATGAATCAAACACATGGAAATTTATGTATAATTTAAAAATGTAAGGGACATATGAGTGGGGCGTTCACGGGCCGGTTCCATCTATTTTTTGGACCAAACCGATTTTTCAGGTTGTTGAAATGCCTAACCAGAACAACCCGAAATCAAGAGGCAACCCAACCCGACATATGAGGGTTGTGTCGGGTCTTCGGGTTGGCCCTATGAACAAGAAAATCTGTAAAAACATAATAAAAAAAGGGCAAAACTTGTAAAAGCAGTCCTAAAATGGCTAAAACAGGCAAACATATCACAATAAATGAAAGAAAAAAAAAGATGTATGGCAAAAACAGACCAAAATGGCAATAAAACCTGTAATAACTATCTCAATATGGTAAAAACAGCACAAAAAAGGCAATTAAAACATGTAAAACAATCATAAATGGTAAAAACAACCCAAGTATTGAAAGATACCCGTAAAAACTCTCAATATGGATACAAACAACAAAATAAATGCTATTGGGGTACTATTGTAAATACACAAGTTAGTTAGTTAAGTTAGTAAATGATCCTATAATTGTTATAAATAGAAGCTTAGTTCTTCTAATCATTGAAATAATGAGAATTGGTTTCTCTCTCTAAGTTTCATCTTCTCTCTCGTATTATGGTATCAGTGACCTAACCTCTCATCGAGTTCTTCCTCGATTCTTCCGCCTTCTTCTTTCTCTTCCTTTTTTTGTTCATCCACCCCCCCCCAGGGTCCTTCTTCCCTTTCTTCTTCCTTCCGGATTTTTTTGTTCATCCTATTGGCTCCTGATAGTGGTTCAACGCCTGACTTCAGTTTCCCCCTTCTCAATGGTGACACTCATTCGATGATTCAACTGATAATCAGCAATTGAATCCCTATTATCTCCATCATTCTGATGGATCTTCGTCTGTTTTAGTTTCACCTCCTCTCAATGGTGACAACTATCATTCCTGGTGTAGATCAATGCGGCTAGCCTTATTAGTTAAGAACAAATTAGGATTTAATCATTGAAATAATGAGAATTGGTTTCTCTCTCTAAGTTTCATCTTCTCTCTCGTATTAAATGCAAAGAAAAATTGTAAAACAATCCCTAAATGGTAAAAACAGCCTAAATTGGCAAAAACCTGTAAAAACTCTCAATATGTATAAAAAAAGCAGCACAATAAATGCAAAGAAAAACTGTAATACATACCCTGAATAGTAAAAATAGCTCAAATTTGGCAAGCAATCTAAAAAAACTTTCAAGTAAAAACAGCTCAAATATTGCAAGAAATGTAAAAACTTTCTCAATATATCTTAATATATTAAAAGTGAGAATGATGGGAGATTCTATCCCTTCCCATCTTACCATCAATTCTATTATTTGTACTCTATTAAAACATAGAGCATAAAAAGGAGAAACTTTTGATTTTCTATTTTATTTTATTTTCAATTTCAATTAATATTTAATAAATAGTACTATCTGTATTAAAATTTTCATTTTTTCAAATGCAACATGAAAAATGGGGATCTCGGTGGCATATTTTTTTTTTATTATTTCAATAAAATTTTTAGTTCTTTTTAAAATACATTTATTTTATGCCATTTTATATATGCATAATTATTTGCATTATTTAAAAATTATAAGGATTTTTTTTAATTTTACTTTTGATTTCCCTTTGATTTAATTACGTATTTAATTAGGTTTATTATTTATTATACTGAAAATCCCATGCATTGAGTTAAATTCAATGAAACCGATGGGTAGTTCTATTAAAATGAGAAGAGGTTTAACTTTTCTAGACAAAATTAATATTTTCTAGATATTCCAAATTTCTCACACTTCCCAAAAACAAACTGGTATGGGATTGATGAGATTTATAAAAGTTGCAGTCCAATTCCATCCGAAAAGCACACTGCATTTCAAATCAAAAGAGAGAGATTTTAACTCATAACTAACTTAATCTTTTATATTTGTTATTACATCTATTAAAAATGGTGGCTTAGTCATCAAATCTACCACTTATTTTATTATTCTTATAAATTTTCCTGAATTTTGTAGATTCGTTGAGAAGTTATGATGAATGGTCCAAAACCGAAAACCGATATGGACAAAACCGAAACCGATTGGTTTTGTAAAATATAAAAACCGAGTGGTTCATGATAATCATAAACCGAACTGTTCGGTTTGGTTGATGGTTTTATCCAAAACCGAACCCCTTATTAAAATCTAATCAAAAGATTTATTCTGCATATCTTTTTTTTCTCCTTTAGGGAATTTTATTTCCTTTTCTTATCAAACTATTTTTTTTTCTTTTTCCAGAATATAATGTTGGTCTATGCTTATATTATGGATTTAACAGAATCTCATTTATACCCTACAGATATTGAATGAATAGTTTGTCTTTATATCATCTTTTGTGCCTGCTCCACATATTCTTTCATTTTTCTTGGATAGATTTTAAATCGTTTTGTTTTTATGGAAAAAAAAAAGAGGTAAATTTAATAAACATAAACCATTATGTCCCAATCTAAGTCTTTGTTAATATTTGATTTTAGGGTAAAGTAATCAGAGACTTAATAGATACAATATCTAAAACTCAGAAACCACTTGTATACAAATTAAAACCGTGGGAACTAAATGGACATAACGCAGAAAACTGAGGAACCAGTTAAACACAAATTGAAAACGCAGGGATCAAATAGACACGGTGTCCAAAACTCAGGGACCAAAATGATACTTTAATTTTGTTTTCCAACTCTAAAGAAGAAGAGGAAAGGAATGATATATATATATATATATATATATATATATATATATTTTAATTTTAGTTAACTTACTAATTATTTTAAATAAATCAATTCGGTGTGGTATGATAATTTTTTATATTTATTTTAAAGAAAAACACTGAAAACCATATATATGTGCATATTTTTAATATCATAAGAAAAGGATTAATTAATTTTTGAGGATTAAGGCAAAGAATGTATTATTATTATTATCCCTAAAATTAAAATATGGTAATTTACCACTTTGAAGCTAGGATTCCTCACTCCATTGGAGATGGGTGGGTCCCTACAATGTCTCCTAAATATAGTTCTTCATGAAAAAAAAAAAAAAAAAAAAAAAAAAAAACTCCCATAGCTTGGGAGAGGCCTTTGCAGACGGCCCTGTGGCTGTTATTGATAAGTGTAATTTACATATTGAATCACCATTAACGGATTCATAAACAGCTCTATTTTAATTTTGAGGTGGAAATATCTATGCAAGTTATTAGTTACTATTTATTTATTATCAGTTATGTATAATTCATTTAGTATGTAGAAAAGAAATTATTGAACGAGGCTGTCACAATAATATAACATCCACCTCTATTGTATTTACGTTTGATTCTCTAACGTTAAAACCACATATCCAAATTTTGTGACAACCTCATTCAACAGATTCTGGCAAGCAAGGGGTGGAAAATAACGCGTGGGGAAGTTCAAATATGATTTTAGTTTGGGTTTCAATAGGCCGAGGCTCTGTGCTAAAGAGGCAGAGGAAGAGACAAAGTACAAAGTACGGTACGATCACCATTGACAGCTAAGCCCCCTAGAGGGGAGTAATTCTTTTCTTCATTTAATGATTTTACAAAATTACAACGGTAAACTTGAACAATATTAAAAAAAAAAAAAAAGCAACGCAAAGAATGTTAGTTTTTTAAAACACATATGTATATAAGAATGTTCCTCATGGAAGAGATTACAAATACATAATCAATTGATCTATGCTTAGATTTAAATTAACGAAGTAGGTCTTACCACATAAGAAATAAATAACATGAGTTAAATAATTAAAGAATAAATGGATGACCCATAATAAATTAAAATATAAAGTCTCACTGAGAATAACTTTAAACTATTATTTAAGAACATTCAAATGATTGGAAAAAGGTTAAATTATTGTGCAATTTGAGTAGCTATTTACAATTTTTTTAGTATGTTTTCACAAAATTATTATTCTAAGAAGTAAAAAAAAAAAAAATCAATACAAACCTCAATGAACACTCAAGAAGATTGAATAGTACACCTAGATGAGTGCCCATCAAATATTATTTTTTATACTCCAATGGCATGAACATATATTTAATATTTTTCTTTCATACTATTTTCTAATCGACATTTTAAAGAAAATAACAAGTAATTAATACACATGACAAAATTCATAAGAGCTAACATGATACTAAAAATGTCTATATTTTGCATTGAAAAGCAGTGCTCAATTTTATGGTTAATTTAATACACAAGCCAAGGAAATTAGTTTTCTCAGTGAAATATATGTAATAGTAGTTAACATAATCACAAGAATATTGTGACGTCATCCATAAATGAAGCATACACATCAAGATGGATGGAGTAATGGATTTGTGCTGCGTCTTCTGGGGGCTTTAATGACCATCCCTTGCTATGGGTTATCAATCCTGTTCCGAGCTAAGATTTAAAAGGTTCAGATGTGCGAGTGGTTGAAACATTAGCAGCAGAAAATTATTGTAAGGTTGCAAGGAATCTCAAAGCGGTTTCTCGACACCTTAATTTTTTTGGTCACACAGCGTTCTCTTTGGGCGATGGAGGTGCAGGAATTATCGCCAATTTCCTCCGCACATCATCCAAATCTTCATGGAAGTATCGCTCATAATATATGCACATGAGATCCGTGCACTGCATGCCAGCACGGATAGCCCAAGGGAAATAGTGCTGGTAGAACAATTTCCTCTGTCTGTCATTGAATCTTGCTGTGCCTCCCAAAACAGACAAAAGGCACATTGGCAGATGCATTTGCTCAAATTCAATAACCTTCAATGCTGACTCGCCAATCAAGTTTGTGGGAAGACCAAAAAGGGTGTGCCAGAAGTCATGAACCTCACGAGCCCGCATTGCAACATACCCCAATTCATCAGTATCCATGAACCGAACAGGAGGACGATCATCTGGAGAAAAGTTCCTGGAACCCATAAATTTAGCATATGCAGCGCCAAATGTATTGGATGGAAGGTCCCATGCATGCCCAACTTTTGATGATAAGACGCGTGGGCGATCCAGCAACACTGCCTAAAGAAGAAAAAAGATTAAGTGCATAGTTAAAAAAGAATTTTCAAAAGATACAAGTCGGTCAGCGGATAAGAAACTAATTAAGCAAGCTGGTCAACAGAAAATGTTTTTTTAAAACATCATCACAAAATTCAATATGTACAGGTTATGTAACTAAAAAGACATTAGACAATGATGTCTAAGCAATAAATTTATCACAGTTTTCCGAAAAAGGGAGAATATGAAAAATCCAGCTGGGGCAGAGAGGGGGCTAATAGAAACTTCATTCATTCTTGATAGTAAATTGAAGGTTCCAAACTATTCGGCAAGTCTTTCAGTCTACATAGAGAATTCAAATCCTTAGAATATATAACAACTACTACTACTCATAATTAGTGTTCTCAAATTCGTGTGAATAAGAAAATCATAAAGGCAGAAACTAAAGTACCATTCAATAATATTCCCTATCCCCATCGTTGTTTCCTATTTCTTATTGTTGTTTGTTCTAAAAAAAATATGCATTCTATGACTATTTCATATAAATTAATAGGCTTTCAAAGAAAAATGTATTGTCAATCCTTGTGAATATGTACTTTTTAACATCTTGATTTTTAATTTATAAGGGATAATTGTTCCCAATACCAGTTTCTTGATATATACTTTATTTAATGGTATGAAAGGAAGGAATGTGAAGCATGCAATTGTTGGAACAAGAATTTACCATGCCTTCTGGGCTTCTTTTCATCCTTCCAAGAACCCTTTCAAAAGCAGGCTTTCCAGTTGTCTCCCCTAGAGCTGCTATTAAATCAGCTCGCCGTGGATCTAGCAGGGCCCCCACTGCTGAACCAAGTGCAACTGCTGCTTGCTGCCATCTGCTGAGCTGGATATGCACACCACCAACCATAGCCAACAAGGACCAATGTCCAACCCTAATAAATTTTTTTTGGTGATTATAGAAAAAGCTATGCAATCAGCTATGTTAAATATACAAAGAAATTGAAAGTTCTCTATGATTGAAGAACACCACAAAATGCATTTCACTCTGAATACTTTTCAACTAACAAAATCTATCATAAAAACTTACTCTGTCTCCTTCCAAATTGATGACCAAAATTTAACAATACCTCATACCAAATTTAAACTAATGTTGAAACTAAAAGAAGCATATACAGAAAGAAATTACAATCCTAGCCAACAGAGAATGAATATAAAGTTGAAAGAAAACAAAAGGTTTCTAACAGTATTCTGCTCTTTAGTATGCAATTTTCCCAACACTTTCAATGCAAGAATTTCAAACTAAATAAAAAGTCAAAAGGAATTTGATTGAGACCAATAAGGGAGAAAAAACATGTCAATAGTTTTGTTGGGAGCAGGATTTTATAGACATGTCAAGGGACACATCAACATCACATCAACGATGCTTGAATAAAACTTTATAAAATTACAAAACTAATATATTGGTATAACATCTAATATTTATTTCAATCCTACAGTATCTACCTTCTCTCTAAATATCGTTCTACACATTATTTAAAATATTTTTTGCGTCCCATAGCAATTGTCCAGACTTTAATTTCCTCCCTATTTTTGGCCACCACCCACACATTTTTTTTCTTGCAAAGACATTTGACCATCAAGGACTTGGTGAAAGCGTATCATTATGTATGAGGCATAAAAAGGCGGTGAAAGCCTACGCATGAAGTGAAACCAGTCTGAAAATTGGATAGACTTCAAGCAAATTCAGCATCCACATGGAGTCTTGAACTAAATCTTAAGATACAGCTAAAAGAAGACTGAAATAGACTTAAATACTGGCTGGTCTTAATATGTTCCTGAGCTAAACAAAACTAGCTGCTACATCATGGTTATCTTTGTTACAAATTACCAACAGGAATAGGATCAAACCATTAACCTTTTGGAAATAAATTCATAATGTATGTTTTGAAACCGATATGCTTTTAATGTAAACATTTATACGAGTGAATCCGTCATTATTACGTGATTATTATCAGCTTCCACAACACAAATATAGATAAATATGTCCTTACCACATGATATTTTCACCTTAATCTGATATGAAAATAAAAAAATCAATTGAGAAAACTAATGACATCAGAGTCAGAAACTCATCCAACAACCATTACCAAACCAGTTCGCAACATAATCAATGAAACCGAAATCAAATTGAAAACCTAAACAAAATAGATGATCAGGTAATTTTTCATGCTAGATCAACGCGAACAGAACGAAGAGGTAAATGAAGTTCCGAACAATAAAATCAAGTTGAAAATAATAAACGAAACGTGATTACCTTTTCAGCAAACAATTCTTTAGATAAGATTGAATTAGAACCGGCGCGATTGCTTGAAATTGAGAGATTCAGAGAATCAAGAAGACGATAACGAGAGAAATGGAAACGATTTCTGAGGGAGATTGAGAGAGCAATTTCCAGAATACAAGAAGTTTTCATATGAGAGATGCTGGAAACGAGGAGATGACTATGAGCCGACGAGAGTGAGGGCTGACTGAGCTTGAGCCGAGCGGCGCGAGAGAAGGAAGGAAGCGAGAGCCGAGGGTCCAGATTTCATCCAATGCTTTTTAAAATTAACGACATCTGGTGGGCAATTATATATAATTTTGATTTTTACCCCCCTTAATTAAAAAAACCAAAACCCCCCCCCCCCCCCCCCCCCCCCCCCTTGATCCCGGTGAAATCTTACAACCAACTATGTAATAACTACCAATTAAGGGAAAAAGCTAATTTTTTTTGGGTGTTTTGAAAACCACCCTTAAAAAGGGCATTTTGTAAATTCTTTATTTTTGAGATATCACATCAAATTTGCTCTTGCCAGTGAGGTGTGACCAATATATTGAATTTTATATTTATAGAGGGAAAAAATATAATAAAATAAAAATAAAAGCAATATATTTAAGATAATTTACTTTTGTTTTCAAATATTCACTAAATGTCCTTTTTTCTTAATAACACACTATTGTTGTTGCTGTTTTTTTTTTTTTTTTTTTTTAAATAAAGATTAATTATTTAAGGTAAAGAAAAGTTGTAAAGGGGGGAAATAATTAATATATTTGTACGGAATCCCATCTTTTTATGCATGCTTATTCTTTTTCTTGCCTTCATGGCAATTTTCAATTGTAATGAGTCTCTTAAGAAAGATGTCTTTGATGATCATTCTGAATAAATCAATGGGCTAGTTTTCAAATTAAACTTTTTTTTTCTTTCTAATTTTTCATTTCCTTATTAATTACTTAATTTCATATGAAGGGAGGTTCGATAATGTAAGACTCATATCTTTCAATAGTATAAAATGGAAGATTGATGTCTAAACTAGTTACTTTATACTCAAATATAATACAATTCTAATGATTATCTTTGAAAAAAAGGGACAACGGAGAAATACTAAAATAAATTGACATAAGTAAACAATCTGCAAGTTGTATACATACAATTTAACCATAAATTAATTTACAAAATCATTAAACACGAATCTAATCGAAATCACTCACTTCTCTAGATCAAGTGATTTCTGTTAGAACACTCATCTTGATTTGGTCCAAAACACACCCCAAAAAAAGAAAAAAAGAGAAATGAAATTTCCAAAACTGCACATAAACAAAGAAAAAGAATCAAGGAGCCATAAACCAAAAACAAAAAACAAAAATCAATGGAGGATATTGGAAATGGAGTTTCGTCTCTTAATACTATCAATATCAGTAGATTCATAAACAGGAAGCCCATTTGAGTAATAATCCAAATCATAAATCTGTAACTCAAACAAATCCGAGCTTGAATCTGTCTCATTTCCATCATCATCATCATCATCATCAGTTTCATTAAATTTCTCAAAATCATCAAGATTCTTCTTCTTCTTCTTCTTCTTCTGTTTTTCCAAAACCCCATCTCTCAATTTACATTTCTCATCCATCTCAACCTTGTTTCTTCTTTCATCCATGGCTGCTGATGAAGATTTTGGTAAAGCCACAGCAGATCTTAAATGACGATTAAATTTAGAAAAAGACAAGAATTCCTTGTAGCTTTTTGTTGGGGTTTGAAGATGGCTTATACTGATTCTTCTCTTTGAATTTTCTTGATCATGATCATGTTTTTCTTCAATGTTATCTAATTCCATGGATTGAATTGGAGATTTGGTTTTGATGATCATTTTCTTCAAAAAACTTGCTATTTTTCCACCAGGAGAGCTTGGTTTTGGCTGCTTCGTCAATTTGATCATCTTCTCTTTTGATGGTTTTTGATGATCAATAAAAGAATTACTATAATTGGCTGATGAGAAATTTTGAGGAGGGAGATTTAGAATGTTTTTCATTGGCAAGTTCATGTCTAGGCTGATTCTTCCTTTTATCCATCCTTTGTCTTTCTTCTTCTTCACTTTTTGAGTGAATTTGGTAGAGCTGCTCAAATTGGCTGATTCTGCTGCCGAAGAAGGTTCGTTGTATTCGGAGAAGTATCGAGCGGCTTCGAATACTTCGAGCTCTTTCGAAGCTTTTCTATGGTGGAATTGAAATGACTTGTTATGAATCATGTCTGAGTTTGAGATGTTTGGGACAGACATGGGGGGTTGGGTTTGTGAAAAAATAATGTAAAGGCTTTTACCTACTAGGCTAGACTACCTAGCTTGTGGAAATATATACTTTCATGGATTTATTTATAACCTAAAGTTGAGAAATTAAGAAAAATATATTAGGGGTGGAATAATTGATATATTTGTTTTGAAAAAGACAGATTCAAGGATTGAAAAGATGGTATAACTAAATAATGGGAATCAAGGTATACATAAATTTGAGATCCATGTGATAACGTCTCTCTCAAGATGGTGACTTTTTTTTTCTCATCATTCTTAAATCAGTGAATGAATGTTCTTTTGAATTTATTGAACCCTTATATCATTTTAGTAATCACACGTTACCATTATAAAAATCATTGACAATGAGAGAAATAACTCAGTCATAGAAGTATTTGTTAGTTTCCTTCATTTTTCCGACATAGAATCTTTAAAACTCGTTTTAGCTTCCTTCATTTTTCCGATATAGGATCTTTAAAACTCTTTTTAAAAGTCGTTACGTGGGTTTTTTGATTTATATCAAAAATAATTATGATCACTCAACTTAATAATATAGGTGGTATATTAACATATTGGTTTTAAAATTAATTTAAAAGAAAATACTTGCCCATGACTACAATCCAACCACTATATTTTAGTTATATTGGGCAAAAATGATACCATCTTAATAAAAAAAAAATTAGTATGAAAAATATATATCCACCAAAAATAAATGATACACCATCTCGAAAATACTTGCCTTGGATAGTTGCTTTTTAAGTTTTTTTTTTTCACTTTTTTGAAGAGAAAAAAAATCACCATTTGATGTGCATAACTTTATAAATGAGAGTGAGTGGAAATGGGAGAGGATAGCTTTGTAATAATTAATAAACACATATCGATTGTGTTGATGATTTTGAATGATGGAGGTGATTTTCGAGGTCTCTATTGAAGACCCACATTTCCAATAGAATTATGCTTTTAGGGATAAAAGAAAAGTGGGGAAAGGGGAACACACCCACCCCCCCTTCCCCTCCTCTCTTGCATGAAAAAACAATTCATAGGGCTTTGGTTATTGAGGATGATGTTTGTTTTCTTCCTCGGATTCTATTAGTGGGACAATTTGTTCTTAAGTGGGTCTTTGGCTATGTGGTTATAAATGTTTATATAAAATGATTTCTTTTAATTGGTTTAATAATCACTAAATTTATTATTTTAAATAGGATAAAGTACATTCGCAGAGTGAGAAATCTCACTCTCGTAACCATGATGTGTATGTTAATTAATGTGAGTGAGAGAGGTTTTCAAACATCTAAATATAACTTAAACTAGTTAGACATTGGTATTTACTCGTCTAAAGTTTGAAAGTTTGAATCTCCCTTCTCTCAAATTTGAAGTATTATTTAAAAATAAAATAAAAATAATATCCCTCTTTTAACCACTTCCTTCAAGAGGGGAGAGATAAAAGGTTATTCTAAATTTATATTACTTAATTTAATGATTTTAATAAACGTATAAAACGGTAAAAAAAAAATCATTCAATTAAGGCTATGATCTTCTTTCTCCTAGAATGATTCTGAATCGGAAATCATGTTTTTCTACCTCTTTAAACTTGATTAATAATTTCATAACCTAACTTTTTATTGTTGTTACTATTCACCCAATCTGAACATAACTTAATTAGTTAAGTATATATACTCTCTTCCGTAAAATTGAAGGTTTGAGTCTTCCTTTCCTCAATTCAGTATAATACCTAAAAATAATCGAACTCTCATCACTTTTCTAACATGATATAATATATACACAAAGTTAGTGTAAAGATCTGTGTATAAAGAGGGAAACAATGGTAGAACCCATATGTATATTCTTTTGAGAGCTTTGAGTTTCATTCTTTAAATAAAAAAGGAAAGTTGTCTTTGTTGAATTAGTAAATCTTTGACGCATAAAATCAAGATGGCCCATTCATATTTTGCTGTTCCTCTTTAACCAAGTATTTGATCATATTGAATTCTTTTTAAGTTTCATCTCTCTCTTTTTTTCCCCATTGTCCCAAAATCAATAGTAAATTATTTTTAATGTTGGATTTCATATGTGAACGATAATTAATCAATTGTACAAATTTACTATGTCTGTCTCTCTTTAAGGAGAAGCATTTCATTTTCAACCTTGTAAAAGTAAAAATTATATTAAAAGTAGAGATAACCCATATGAAATAGATTTCAAGAGAAATTCTAATTTATAAAATATTCATAAAAGTATTTGTTTATAAAAAGTAATTTTAATCATACACAGTAGAAAAAAAAAGGGGGGAAAACACACTAAATCATAAATTATTACATTAATTAACTTTGATAATAGTATAGTTAGTTTAATTTTTACTTTTTACGATAATGGTATATATTTACATAATCGATTATTTAATATTGATTGACCAACAACCGTCATGTCTATTTTTTCAACCGGTATATTTACAGTATTTTTACTACTATACCTATTTTATATAAAAAAGAGACTAATTATCCATTTCATTAAAAAGAAAATATGAATATTTTATTTTAAAATATTGATAAATTGAAATCATAGTTTTAATGAGTGAATAAACTAAAATTATATAAAAAGGGAATAATAACGTTTAGTAAATCTATACAATATTATTTAATAAAAATAGTATATTTATTCACCTTAAATTTATTATAATTCATAAAATGGGGGAGATAAACTATTGGCAATACGTATATTAATTTTCAAGCCTTTCAAAAGTTAATATCTTAACATTTTGAAAAAAATTTTTTTTAAAGATTTTTCATCATTTATATTATCCTTAAATTACAAAACATGTCACTCAATGCCTTAAATGTATAAAATCGATTAAGAAGAATACTAGAAATAAATATTATAAATTGATTATTCCTTGTACTTCTCCATTTTAAGACTTTTTGTCTTTTTTGTTTTCTCTAAATTACAAAAGATATCATTTCATACTTTTAATGCTTATGAAAAAAAATGCTTCCATAATAGTTATTGATTGTCTATGGTAATATTTCAAACAGAAAACCTCAATGACAAAAATACTTATAAACTATTAATTCGAAAAATATAATTTCTTGAATTATTAAGACTATAAAATAAATAATCTAGAAATAAATAAATTGTCTAAAAAAATAAGAAATATAGATATTTGGAATATAATGTTTATTAACTTGATTTGGTAGTATAAAATTAAAAATAAATAAAGATAAAAAATAAACAATCAATCACATATAAATCATTGAAGTAGTAGAGTATACGATAAATTAAATTTTAATTAGAACTTGATATAAATTTTAAAATTAAAAAATAAACATTTTTCAATTCAAAATTAGGTATGAAATTATTCAAACATAAATAATTTCTAAAAATATTTATAAAATATAGAAAAAAAAAACATTAAAATATATTAAACTTTCAAATACTAGAAAGAATATCACGTCACAGTCTAAACCTATATAAACCCAGACCGGATTACATCTCTCACCAAAAACTGGGCTAGGACATGTGGATAAAATTTCCTAAAAGGCCCATATACATGAAGGCCTTAAGCACATAAGAAAGAAATATATTATATATAAATGGATCTCATTAGGAGCCCACGAGTGCTTTTTCGGAATATAATTATGATTATTTACTCAAATTATTATTTTTATATAATTATTCTAAATATTTTATTTTTAAAACTATTTAGAAAAAAT
Source organism: Gynostemma pentaphyllum (assembly GCA_028015215.1). Taxonomy (NCBI): domain Eukaryota; kingdom Viridiplantae; phylum Streptophyta; class Magnoliopsida; order Cucurbitales; family Cucurbitaceae; genus Gynostemma; species Gynostemma pentaphyllum. The sequence goes on along the minus strand of CM051350.1, from coordinate 46,420,272 downwards.
AATTTTATGTTTGATTAAATATTATTTATGACCCTTGATGTATATAACTGTTTTCACTCTCGTTCATAATGTTTTAAGAGTTTTAATTTAGTTCATGAGTGGTTTTAAAATATTTCAATTTCATCCCTAATATTCCAAAAAATTAATTTAGACCTTAACGTTTTATTATATTTCAATTTTTGTCATTGGCCATTAAGACGGACTTCAGTATTAACGGGAAATATTTCATAAATGTTTTACTAAATCAGGCCAATATATTAAAAATTGTTATGAATAATTATATTCAATAGATGTCCATAACTCCTATTCAACATATAACTCCCATAAGTTACTATTGGTAATTGATTTAGGATTTAATATTTTATAACTCTTGTCCAATGTTATGTAAGCCTATAAATAGAGCTTGTAACAAAGGTTGTATCCATCCCCAAGTAAATATCATAAGATTTCCTTTTGATTTCGTTTATAATAAAAATATAATTTTAAAAAAAAATCATTTTCTTATTAAAGGCTAAATATTTTATTAAGAGATATCCTACATAGGGGGTTCAGGGAACAGCCAAATATTTTCCTAAAAAAATAAAATATGCATTATAAGCTCAATGATTTTTTTTCATTTAATTGTTTTATTATGATCGAGTTATAAACAGAAATCGAAATATATTTGGTGGGCAGGAGGAGTGTCTGAATTGATATTGCGATGACAGCTGGAGTGGTGGGGCCTACTCAGGACAGACAAGAGGCCTTTTTGATATGAACTGTCATCCAATCAAATCTCGACACGTTCTCTACTCTCTATCCTCCGTCAGTCAGCCACGAAACGACCAAACTTCTTTCTTTTATCCTTTCACTATTTGGTCCTTACACTCTTGCCAAATTAACTAAAAAACCATGCTCTCTTTATTTTTATTTTTTCTGGCACATTATAAGTTATTAGTTATTACGTGAAAATCATTATAAGAACGCATTGATAAGATGAACGGGTTGGATCAGTTTGGTTTAAGGATCTCCATTGTTTCTAAGATCAATGTGTAGAGAATCTAAAATTAAGGGATTTTATGATTTTTTTTAACTTATTATTTTCAAGGATAAATTGGATTACTGACCTTGAGATTTAGAAAAGTGTTAGAAAAATTATAAAATTTCTAGTATTCATGTTTACTCTACGTAATGTGACTTACAATATTTATAAGATACATAACTACTATTCTCATTATTAATTGATTTTGAGATGAAACCTCATGATATCAACACATAGTGTTTTGGAAAATTTCATATATGTCGCACTTTCATGTTTATATCAGATTTACCAATTTTTATGTATTCTATTAATTTAATGATATATCATTGATGTAATTTTACAACAATAATTTATCAGTAATATAAATTCTAGTATTAAATTTATATCAATAATATAAATTTACAAAAATAATATATCAATTATAATCAAATTTTCACCAAAAAATTATGGGTTAATTATGTGTTGGGTAATTTTGATATTTTTCAATGTTTGTGGTTTTTTTGAATTGAGACTCGATATTGGGTATATGTGATAATAGCCCTAGTGTTTTTCATGTTCCATTATTTTAACTGTATGGTTATATGAAGGCATTGTTGTTATTTAACTAGAGTTATTTTGATTATTTCCCCATTTTTTCATATTTATAAATTAGAAAATAATTTATTTCAACTATATTCTCAAACAGAACCTAACGAACTTGTTTGGGATTTTCACTTAAAAATTATTTTCTATTTTTTAGAATAGGAAATTACTTTTTTCTTTGTTTACATTTATATGGAACTAGTTAACAAAACTAGTAGAAACTGTGTTCATGTGCAAAAGTAGTCTTAGTTTTTTAAGCCCACAATAGTTTAATGGGGGCATCTACAAATTTAGCAATTTTTTAATAATCTTTATAAAAATAGAAGCTCTTAAAAATATTTATAAATATAACAAATTTTGATCGGGTGAATCAGTGATAAACATTAAATTACATATTTTTACACTAAATTTTCACTCATATACACATTAATTTTTATTAATCACTGATTAACATAGTGAAAATTGTTATATTTACAAATAATTTTAAGTGACGTTATATTTATAAATATTGTATCAAAATCTACTCTCTAATTTAATAGAAAAATGATGGTGGAAGCAAAAAAAAAAGGATAACATGAAAGAACTAAAAACAGTTGGTTAAAATATAAACAAAATTTAGACCGAAATAGAGGTTTGAATAATGAACCATTTGTCAATCGCCTTATTAGTAGTACTAATGAACAAAATTTAACAATAATAAAAAAAAATTAACAATTAAAATTTGAAGATTGGCCTCTTTTTTTTCCTTTCAATTCTCATGATTTATTTTATTTATAAATAAATAGTTCTTGTTTACGACGACATTTAAGTTTGTTATTTAAAAAAGATAAGGTGATCAATATCAAAATGATTTAAATATCATGCATGAAAAGAGAGAATTAGGGCTTTGGGAGATTGAATAATATACATATAAAGATTCTTTCTTTGACCATGTTCCTTTCTTTGCTCTAAAAACAATAATAATACAATATATCTGTACGACGAGTGTCCCTTAATAATTAGGACACTATTTTTTAGGGCTTTTTTTAGGATTGGTGTCGGTAGGGGGGTAAAGTAAAAGCCAAAATGAATGAGGCATCTTTTATAATAAAGGGTATGTGTACTCTCAGCCTAGGTCTATCCAGTGTGTTTACAATTTACGAAACACCAAGAGAAATGAAGTCTCAGTCTTTGTCCCAAATATTGTGTCAAGATATTGCTCTTCCAAAAGGTCTTTTTTCCTTACTCCTTGTTTTTTGCAATGTGTGGGCAAAGAAGGAAGAAGACAAGAAAATGGAAAAAGGAAAACATCTTACATATTTTTCAATTAATGTATGGTGATAAGACGTGTTCAATTAGAACCCGTTTGGTAACTCTCTAAATTTCTGTTTATTTTTCATTTTTAGAGAAACATAGTTGTTAACTTTCTCTAATTATTTGTTTCTCATATTTTAGAAACACTCATAAAATTTGTGTACAAAATTTAGAAACAACAAATTTTTGTTTCTTGTATCCAATTTTTTTCAATAGATTGATATATTTTACCTTGTCACGTTTTGTCTGTAAAATATAATACAAAAATATCTAAAAATGAAATTGATATAATATTTTTGAATAATGTATTTAAATGAAAAAACTAAAACAAGAAAAAGTTATCAAACATGCTTCTTCTTCTTTTTCCTTCCCAAAAACAGGAAACGAGAAAGAGTTGCCAAACATGTTACTCTTTCTATTAAAAAAAACATAAACAATATATAATAAATAGAAATGAGAAATAAGTAATAGAAACTAGAAAAGATTATCAAACGGGGCCTAGTTGTGCTTAACTTTCTTACATTTTTTTTCATTTATTATAATTTTTTTAATATTGTACTTAATATATTAGTTAAGTTCTATTATCACACTAATATATATGTTGTTAAATCACCAACAAGATTCAAAATTTTAAAATTTTAAATTAAGGTAAATTAGTAATTTATATTTAACACTATCCCTCAAGTATGGGCTTGGGTATTTACACAAGACTTAATCACATAAAAAATTAATAAATAAAAACAAAGTGAGGATAAAGCGATGGTTTGAACTCAGGACTTCATGTTCTCATATCATGTTAATCACTTTTTTGGGTTATTTTAATTTAATCTTTTATATATTTTCAGCACATTTTAATCTGATAAAGTTAAACCATGTGATAAAGTAAATAAATTCCATACTTTTATAATCCAAATAAAAATAAAACATATATGAAAGTATGGAGAAACTCTTTCAAATTAGTTCGGAGGTAAATATTTTTCAAGAGAATATGTGTATATGCAACTCAATACAATGTTAAAAGTATCTACCAAGATCATTAACCATGTTGTTGCATTAAAATGGAGAACGTTCATGTAAACAACGAACTTATAAGATATGATGAGTTGGAGGTAGTGCGCTACACTAGAGGTGTTGCGTAGGTGTAGTTGATGAGCAATGTATGTACCGTCACAAGATAGGAAAAGATCGAGCACCGATGTGCTACCAGCTTAACACCCTCCGATATTTAAGTTAGAGTTAATTTGTTAGAAAGAATTACAGTATAATTTGTTAATGGTTGAGTTTCTTCTCTTAATTCGAGTGCTCCACTCTCAAGTTTTTGACCTAGCTTGGCTAGTTTTCTGTTTTAACGTCTATTCACCAAAAAGGTCGAATTTGGAGAGGAGTAAGTAGTAAGGATGTAATAGGAATTTACAAGCCTACCCACTCAGGCTCCCTTCTTTAGGTGTAACCGAGACCTTGTACTTGAGAGATTCAAAGAGGGGTAAAATTGTCAAAATGAAAAGTGAACTGAGACAAAAAATGGTGGCAGAAGAGGTTTCCCCATTGGAATATCGACACGTCGAAACCTTAAAAGCAAGCAAAACGGTTCCTAAAGGTTCTTTTCTTCATCATCTTAGAGCAAGACTCTCGTAGACTTGGCTGGCCCCCACATCCATAGGGAACTTAATAGCTTATTGATAATGTTCAAAGATATATATTTTTTTGTAATAAATAAAAATATTTTCAAAAATAAAATTAAAAGATTATGCTATTAATGAGTTTTATGTGACAAGCAACACCAAATGGGTTTCAATTCTATTGTTCCTTTTTTAAAGTAATGACAAATAAAGTAAAAATGAGAAGAAAAAAAATTACAAAACATGATAAGAGACGTAAACAATTAGTGGGTTTTTTAAAAAAAAAAAAAACTTTATTTATAATTATTATATTTTTTTTTACTAGATTTATAATCACCCCAAAAAATACAAAGTTTCTCACAAATTCATGGAAACGGCCAAAACACTCCCTTAAACACCTTCTCTTAATCTTTACAAATAGAAAGTGATGGAAGCAGACATAATGGATCTCAATTTATCATTGGTATGTAAGAAGATAACAACATCTCTATCGATATAAGATTTTTTAGGTGTATTAAATACGTTAAATCACGCGATTGACCTAAAAGTTTAAGCTCTAACAAAGTAAAGACAGATTTAATCATACGTGAAACCAAAAGCAAAGATGTACTCAAGAAATGTTTACTTTTTTGCCATTCTCTCTTAATCTTTAGGAATAAAAAGCTTAATTGGGAAATCAGATGAAAGGAGGATATATATGGTGACCAAACTTATACTTGCTGAAAAGTAAAAGCTTCAGTGATTCTCTTAGTCTGGTTCTCTTTCTCTCACTCTTAGGGCAATATAAAAGAAAGGGGTGATATAAATAAATATTAGGAGAGAATTGAAAGAGAGAGTAGGTTTAGGTAGGGAAGAGGGGCGGGGGGTGTAGAAGTAGAAATGGGAAGAGGGAAGGTGGAAATGAAGAAAATAGAGAACAAGATAAATAGACAAGTTACATTTACTAAGAGAAGAAATGGTTTACTTAAAAAAGCTTATGAACTCTCTCTTCTCTGTGATGCTGAGGTGGCTCTCATCATCTTCTCTACTCGAGGCAAACTCTTTGAATTCTCTTCTTCCTCTAGGTATCAAAAAAATTCATCCGTTTCGTTTTTTCGGTTTCTAACACGGTGTATAAACACATACATCAAATTTATACCGGCTTCTAAATCGCCTTTTTTATATGTGTAATTTGTGAGTTTTTATATTCAACAAAGAAAATATATTAAATAATTCTATATTCAGATTTTAATTTTGGTACTTTGTATATTTTATTTGTACTTTTAAATTTTTTTCCAGTTTGGGGAAGACACTGGATAGGTACCAAAGGCACAGTTATGGAGCATTGGCAGCTAGCCAACAGTATTCCAAGGACACTGATGATCAGGTTATTTAACTCTTATCAATTTTTCTATTACACTTCCTCTTTTGTCTTTTATCTTTCATACATACTTCCAGGGGCGGAGCCACTCTTTGGCTTAGGGGGGCAGGTCCCCCCCCCCTAATTTTTAAAAAACAAAAATTTATATGTTAAAATTGAATTCAGTTAAGTAAAAAATTGAAAATTTAATATAATTTATCCAATTTGCCCTCCCTAATATCCTAATATTAGCTTTATATAATTTTTGCCCCCTCAATATTTTAAAAATGAAAAAATAAAGGTAAATTTGAAATTTCTCACTTATATATTTTCCTATTTTTCCTTAAAAAATTCTTCCTCTTGCCACATGCATACTTCCCATGAATTTTTTTTAAACGTTCCCTAATCTATGACTAGTTTGCAATTTAGTCCTCAAATTTTGGGTTTGATTAATTTTAATTTTATTTTTTTTCTTAGTAGAGATTTCAGCAAGAGTATTTGAAGCTCAAAGAAGAAGTAGAACTCCTACAACACTCTCAAAGGTGAGGAATTAATCCCCTACTTCTTCACTTTCACATCAAAATATAACCTTCCTTTTACAAAAGATAATTAAATTTGCATTACTTAAAATGGTTTTAAGCTTTTTGAGTCTAATCAGTGATTTAAAAGGGTAATTTTCATAACTACCCTTTTCATAATTTAAATCATTGAAGATTTCAAAACTACCCCAAAATTAACCAGTAGCTTTGATTAATTGGTAAAAATCTACAACCAACTATATAAAAACTGCTAATTTAAGGTAGAAAATCAACTAATATTTTTATTAGGGTAGTTTTGAAAACCACACTTAATTCAGGAGTATTCATGATAATCTTTCGATTTAAAACAGGAGATTTAAGTTCAAACTTCTACATTGTGATTTTCTCTCGAGTATTCAAACCCATAATAAATATTATATAAACCAACTGAATTTTATCGATCGTGTGTAGACGATTTATTGGGGAAGATTTGGAAAATTTGGGGACAGAGGAACTTGACCAACTTGAGATTCAATTAGAGAAATCACTGAAGCAAATCAGGTCCACAAAGGTACACTATTTATATACACACACTTTATAAAAAAAACATACATTAAATTTATATAAATGTAAACTTTGTGTTGAATAAATCAAATCAATTATTTGCAGAGCCAATCAATGTTTGATCAATTATCTGATCTTCAAAGAAAGGTAAGAAATATATATATATATATATATTAATTTTAATTAATTTCATGAGGGATTACTCAATTCTCGAATGATGCAGGAAGAAATGCTAATCCAAACAAATCAAGCTTTGAGGAGGAAGGTATAAAAAAACAATACAGGAATTAGCCTCTTACCTCTTTTTTTTTTTCTTTTTTTCCCTCTGGATTTTGGGTTAAACATATGTATTATATATAGTGGGAGAGACAGAGTCTTCCAAAAAAAATCAACCGTTTTTTAAAAGAATATTTAAAAATATATATTAAGTTGAAGTAATTGTTATCAATTACTTTGAATTACTGATTGACGTGTTAATATGTTATATTATAATAACAATTTTTTTAAATATGGTCTATTGAAATTTCTTAACAAACGACGGTGTAGAAATGAGAAGATTCGAAACTAGCCCAATCTCTACACTCATCACATACTTTAAGTTTTTATCATTTTGGATAAAATTAAGTTCTTATAGTACATAATATATATGTAGTTCAAATTATCTCCCTAAGAAATAGGATTCTTTCCAAGACTAGTATTTCTAATATTTCCCTACTAATTGGATAGGAAATTATGAATATAATCTAACATAGTAAATGTTTCAAAATGCATTAATGAAGTGGCCAAATAATTAAAAAAAAACATATAATAATAATGAATGCTTTGCTTATATTAAATGTGCAGTTGGAGGAAAGTAATGCAGCTGTAGCAATTCAATCATCATGGGAAGGTAATGACCAAAATCTTCAATATTGCCGACATGGGTCAGAGGGCTTTCTTGAGCCCTTACAATGCCACAATAATACACTACATAACAGGTAAACTAATTAATTCTTTCCTTTTTTTTTTCCCCCTTTTCCTTCTCTTCAACTATCTTTACTTGACGAAATTTCTGGCTATTGTAATTGGGAATATGACTCTTATGAACGGGTCATTTGGTAACGTTCTCGTTTTTTGTTTCTGTATCTGATTTTTAAATTTTGAGAAATAGATGTTGTTTGGGTTATTGTCCCAGTTTCTTATTATATCTTCGTTTAAAGAAACATTTTCAAAATTATCTAGAATTTTAGTAACATTTATTTTTCTGTTTCCCTTTTTAGTCTTTTAATACATTAATAAAAATAAAAAATAATTATTAAATACGTTTTTGTTTCTTATTTCAATGAAAAATTATGGAACGAGAAATAAGAAATGATTATCAAACACATTTCTAGAAAAAACGAAAAATAAGAACATCTTGGGAAGGAGCTCCTTTGATACCCTTAGTTTCATTGGGATATTTATTAGTTACGAATAGTGTTGAACTATAATAGTGACGATCATATTAAATAATTTGTATCTGTTTATATTATGTTATTTTTTATTCATAATTTGTATCTGTTTATATTACGTTATTTCTTATATTGAATAAAAGCTTTCTCAGTCTAAATTCCAATGACATCTAATTTTTCTTCTCTTTTTCCCCGCGTAGTTACAACAATCATGGAGAAGTTCCAAATCAGGAAAATGCAGTAAATTCGGTGTTGCCTTCACAGTGGATGATGCTTTGATTTTCTATAAGAAAACGATATATATATATATATATATATATATATAAAGTGTCAATCATAAGAAAAGGAACTTATTTTATATAATAATTTGTCTTTCAATTGAAAATTTGTGTTTGTTGAGCCTCATTGAGGAAGAGAGATTTGAAAATAAAAACCAGCCAAACCCACCATTAAATAAGAACAGTATGTATATATATAGTATCCTTATTTCGATTATGATGAAAATGTTAACCTTTTACTACTGATTAATGTGATTGAATGAATTGAAATGCTTGATTAAATTACAGTCCTAAGGTAGCAAAATTTTTTTGTACGTCAAGTTCTGACCTGCACGGAAGATGTATGTTAAAACAAAGGGCCGTTTTTAGGAAAATAAGGTCCGGTGTAAAAAATATTTTAGGTCCTCTAACACATAATTTTAATAAGAAAAAATTACAGAAATTCAAAACCAAAAAATTGTAAACTTATATTGATTCAGGGCCGAATCCTAGGGAACATAATCGGAGAATCGATCACTTTAATTATTATATATATATTTTTTAAATTTTGTAACATGAGGAACCAATCAAGAAGAAGTGATACTTAACATGAATGAAAGACAATAAAAAAAATTGCTTCCAATTATATACTAAATTAACTAAGCAGGAAGTAAATAAATTACATAAAAAAAAACTGTAAGGTACATACCTGTCAATACCACCACAAAAAAAAAAATCAATCTGCACAACTTTGCTTTGTCTCTAACACGCTGACGCTATTTTATGTATTGTCAGCTAGTAGTTGTTTTTTTAGTTTGTTTAATAAATTTAATCGGTTACATCAATTCTTTTTAACTAATAACTCTAATGGCCAAACGAGAGCATAGCTCAATCAGTTAAGACCTACTCCCTTCCCTTAAGGTCGAATGTTCGAGTTCCCCCTCCCCCAATTTGATGTAATATCTCAAAAAAAAAATAACTCTAATGGGCTTTAAATTGGACCCTTGATATAATCTAAATGTTTTTTTTTAATTGAACATTTTTTTTCAAACATGATAGAATTTGCTTATATATATACACTACCATAGACATTTGGGGTCCCCATAATTCAGTTGAGCCACGTCAGAGATGACCCTGAAGACAATATACTCTCTATAATATCTACATTAATATGATACCGATGTGGAATTTTTATTATATTATAGCCCTTTTATTTTTATGGAATGGATCCTCAATTGCCCGGATGAATTTTTCCTATGTAAATTGCATCTATATGTCTATGGTAATTTTGTTCTTCTTTAATTATTTTTGTTCATAAGTTTTTTTGTAAAATTTATTTAGGGTTAATCAAAAGGATATATCCATTTATAGAAGGTTACATTTAAAATCTAATGACATGTTATATAAATTTAGTTATTAGGGTTTTCAAATTTTATTACGTATTAATGACATATTATCTCTAGATTTTTCCATTAATGTTAATTATTATTTTTTCCTATGATTTTAGGAATGAATTTATTTGCTTTGCTTTGGCAACTTCTCTATGTGTGAAAGAACTCAACAATGACAAAAGTCTCAATTCCGGTTTCCTTCTTCATATTCCCTCACTCTCAATATAATTTCGAGTTTTTTCGTGGCTTTCTCATCTATAACTCTAAAATTTATTATTGTATATATATTTTTAGATATTACACTAAATTAAAGGAGGAAAAATTTGAACATTCGACCTCATAAAAGAGAGCAAGTCTCTAACCAGTTGAGATATGCTCATATTAACTATTATATATCTTGTTTTTAGAATACATTTATTGTGAAAAATTTATTTTTTTGCATTTTTTTAAAAGAGGAAAAAGGGAAATGAAAAGAAAGGTGCATATATTTCCTAGCATTGATTCATAGATGAAAATAGAACATGTTCTTCCACGTGAAGTTTTCAGTTCATTGGTTAATTGAATTGCTTTCATTAGAATATGTAGTACATTATCCCACCCAAAAAAAGCACTTTAAATCATATAGAAAATTAAAATATAAGCATCCAAAAAAATAAAATTAAGTTCATGCTTCAAAAATAATATAACTCAATTCACCATCTCTTTGTGAGTGTTACTTAGAGTCTAGATATAGGTTTTTTTTTTCCGCATTATGTAAGAGTGTGGATGAAACCACTCATTCGGGAGTGCGATAAAGATATCTTATCATCGGACCAAGTTTTAATTGACATATTTAGTTCTTTTAAGATATTTAATTGATTTTTTTTCCCTTGTAAATATATATATGTGTGTGAAAAGTGTTTAATACAACAACTCCTTTGATAATTATTTTGTTTTTTAGATGATTTAGTAAAATTTTATGTAATATGTATAAAAATATCATAGTTTAAAAATATTCATAAATATAACTAATTTTGAGTGGATCAATCAATGATTAACATTGAATTACATATTTTTACAATAAAATGAATAATTGATTCACATATTAATCATTATTAATCACTAATTGACACAATAAAAATTGCTATGTTTTCCAAATAGTTTTAAGCGGATTAAGGGTAAAGTACTCATTTGGTCCCTGAGTTTTTGGAGGTCGTCTATTTGGTCCTGCATTTTTAATTTGTGTCTAAGTGGTACATGAGTTTTGGATGTTGTGTCTATTTGGTCCTGCATTTTCAATTTGTGTCTAAGTGGTCCATGAGTTTTGGATATTGTGTCTATTTGGTTCCTAGGTTAAAAGAACTATTAGAGATAAGTTTAATTGGTCCTTAATTTAACATATTCATTAACTTCTTAACAAAATGTTGACTTAATGCTAACATAACATGTTAAATTGACCAAAATACGAACATATGGTTAAATATTATGTCAAATCTTTCATCAATTCAGGCCTAAGGTTTGAAATAATAATTAATCTCATGTCAGTATTTTGGTTAGTTAAACATTTTATGTCAGCGTTAAGTATGTTAATGAGTTAACAAATTAAGGAACAATTAAACTTATTTATAATAATCTAGGAACCATTTAGACACAAATTGAAAAACATGGATCAAATAGACACAATATCTAAAACTCAGGGATTACTTAGACACAAATTGAAAACGCATGAACCAAATAGACACAACTTTCAAACCTGAGGGACCACTTAGACACAAATTAAAAACACAGAGACCAAATAGACACGATCTCCAAAATTCAAAAACCAAATGATTAATTTACCTTATTTATAAATATTACATCAAAATCTGCTACTAAAGAAATTCCCCCCTTTTTTCTTATTTTTAAGTTATTTTCAATTTTTAAAACTAAAAAAGAAGTAGTCAAATTTTCATTTTAATTTTTGAAATTTGACCAGTATTTTAAAATCTTTTTTAAAGGTGAGAGAACAAGTTAAAAAATGGTTTATTGTTATCAAGAACTTTAATAATTTATAATTCAATTAATTATATTGTTCGGTGAGATTAAAAAAAATCATTTAAAATTTTTGGAACTAACACTCTGAACAAAAGTGAAATTACTGAAATAACATATTTTTACATACTAATTATTGAAATGTAATTTTTTTTTATATATAAAAAAAACTAAATAGCAGCTCAATAAATTATTGAATATAAATTCAATAATTTATTAAACCAAAAAATGCAAAAATTAATAAATTCATTGAAAAGTTAAAATTAAAATTAACAAAATATTTTGATAATTTAGGGAATTAAAAAAGGTAAAAAAAATTATTAAAAATAATAATGAAAAAAATTGTTCAATAAATTATTGATGCTATTTGGGTAATTATTAAAAAAAATTAACATTTCAGTAGAATATTTGAGACAATTTATGTTGAATTGTGTACGCTCGATATAATATATTTGCATCATTGACTTTTATTTAAATGAAAATGACCATGTCACAGTTTAGGAGAAAATATTTTGATACAAATAATATGAATATATTAGAAACAACAAGTCAAAATAAGGGCATTTATATTTTTGTAATAAAACAGAAAAAGAAAATGGGGAATTTGACCATAATAAATACTTCATACCAAGGCGTGTGTGAAAGAAACACATCAATTTAATTCAATGCATTTCGGGCCAATACAAAAATCAAAGAAATTTGACCGTTGCATTTAATAGAGGCATAAATTTATATCAAATGGAAGTGCGTGATAATACAATTTCATATACTATGAAATAAAATTAATTTTCAATTTCATACAAATTAAACCATGTACAAAATTTTGAACTTAGTTATCCGAACTCCATCACCACATATAATAAATTGCATTTAACATTTATAAAAATCCAATTGGAAAAAAAAATATTTCCAAAAATTCTGAAACTGAATTCCATATTATTTAGGGTTCAAAATTTAAAGTGTATAATCCCTACATTAATTTGAAATTACCTCTCATTTAAATTATATTAATTTTCTCACTTTAAAAAAAATTAATTTAGTGATAATTATTATAAAGTTTTTATAAGGTTGGGTCAAGGGCCTCCATCCCAAACTTGTTCTTTAACCCTGACATCAAAACTCTCATAAGGATAAGGATAAGGATTCAGGAACACTTCTATGATCTCTCATATTTACGGTGATTTTTTATCTTATAATTAAATTATTTAAGGAAATAATTTATCAAATTAAATTTTCAAAAATCTAATTTAATATTTAATAAAATTTATGAGGTCGATTGAGCAAATTAAAAGTTTAAGGGTTTAAATATTATAATTCTTATAGTTTAAAGGATGTTTTTTATATTTTTCATTTAATCATTCAATTAAAAAATAATTTGATGATTTTAATTTATATCTCTTGATCTTATTTATATATCCAAATTGGAGTTTATTGCTTCTAACTAAATGAACTGGCCAATATAGTATAAACTCAAGTGGTTTGACATCAATACTTGGAGATGGAAAATTTCACGTCATGCTCCTCAATTAATTGATGTAAAATCTACATTATTATAATAGTTTTTATAAATAAAATAATGGTATAAAATTAGATTAATTTTATCAACAATATATTGTTTAAAAAATCAATTCATAATAAATTATAAAATAGATATTTTCTAAGTAAAAAATAAATAATTAAAATTAAGAGAAATTTAATTTAATATTTGTGTATTGGACGTTGTTTAGGAGTTCAATCTAAATATAATACCGTAAGTTTAGAATTATAATAATTGCAATCCCACATATCAAACAATCGTTAACATTGCTCTCTCTTTTTTTACCCAAAAGAGACCTAATAATAACCTAATAATATATCAAAAAAAAAATAACCCTAGTAATAAAAGGAACCGACACAATAAATTCAGATATCTTTGAAATGTTCAAGATATTTTATATCTTCTATGTTGTTTGGGAATTTATCCAAATGTGTTTAAGCTAATTTTGATTTTTTGAAATATATTATTTTATCATAGATCAAACACGATAAAATATTAAAAAATAGCACAAAGAAATAATCATAAATATCATAAAAGGCAGAACATATGTCCATGAATTATATGATTATCAATAAATATTGCTAATCATCAATATATGAATCAACTATCATCATAAAAAAGATAAAAAAAATTGTTATAATTGTTATCAAAATCATTTAATGGTTAATAAATTTATATTTACATTATAAAATATTAATTTCTTTTTTACAATCGATAAAAGGAGAGTGTGGTTTGAACCAGGGGCAAAGCTACACTAGGACTAGGGGCACAAAAATAATAATAAATATATATGATATTTAAATCATAATTATTTTGAGCCCTTAAATTCTATATATATTATTAAATGAGTTGGTACTTCCATCCTTTTTAATATAATTTTATATTATGAATAACTTTTTCAATAATTTTTTTCATTCTTCCTTAATTATCTATCTATTTAATTAGTATTTAAAAAAAAGGTTCTATTAATTTAATTATTATTTAACATTAAAAAAAAACCTCATTAAATTTGTTTGAAACAAGAAACATTTCATTAATAAGAGAAAGGAAAACAATATTTACCTGACTTAAAAAAAATTAAATCCACTAAGTATTACATAGATTTTATTTTCATAAAAAACCCTAAATTTTTTATTTAAAAAAATTCTATCAATTTAATTAGTATTATGTATAGAATACTTTTTTAACATTAAAAAAAAACTCATTAGAGTATTTACTAATACCACATTCTTGAGTGTATGAGATGGTGAAGATAACGATCCCCCCCCCCCCCCCCCCGTATAAAAATTTAAAAAAAAAATTAACTTTTTTCCCCCCCAAAAAAAATTTTTAAAAAAACCCCTTATTTCATTTTTTATTATTTTTTAATTTAAATCAATTCATATTGAAATTTAAAAATAAAAATAAAAAAAAAAACCCCCCCCCCCCCCCCCCCCCCCCCCCCCCCCCCCCCCCCCCCCCCCCCCCCCCCCCCCCCCCCCCCCCCCCCCCCCTATTTATGGTTGTACTTCCATCTTTAATTTAATATTTTTTTTAATTTCCTTATCTATTTATTTAATTAAAAGTCTAATAAAAACCCCCCCCCCCCCCCCCCCCCCCCCCCCCCCCCCTATCGACTTAAACCACTAAGTACCCTCATTTTTTTTTTCATGAACTTTCCATTTAGCAATTACTTAACCCTCCAATAGTTTGTATGCCTTTCGATTATTTTATTAACATAGTTAATGATATTGTAATTAACAATTATATGATTGCATGTTAGTACTCTTTTTAGTTTGGTTTATGTCAGTTTTGATTAAAATTGGCATTAGACTAATTAAAAAAATTGTAAACTAAAAATGAATCGAATCAAATTGACAAGTGTCAAATTCGTTTTGACACATAAACGACTTAAATTATTGAATTTCAATAGTTTTAGTCGGTTTCGATTCAGCTTTTATCGGTCTTGGAGTTTTAAGTTGCGACTTAATTTCGTGTCATCCTCAAAATAATTTTTGTCTTCGCCACTGGTTTGAACCTTCCACTAGTGACTTCAAGGTACTCTACCATATACACATTATACCCTTAAATTATAATTTAACAAAATGAATAACATGTTTTATCGTCAAGCTAAACCTCGATTATTATTATTATTTTTGTGACATCCAAATTAAATTATAAATAATGATTTAATTATGGTTAGGTCAAGGTCATATATACGGGAGGCGCCGTCAACGCAAATCATAAAAAACCGACACTCTCTCTAATAGAAAATTTGACCGTACAAAGTGACCCCCACCTATCTTTCATCTGACACACTGTTCTTTACCACAATAACGACTCACCAGAGATTTCAACCAATCATCTCTCGACAGCACTACCTCAAAACCATTCTGGTTTTCCCAAAACCACCTTTACCCTTTTTATAAAACCACTTTTCCCCTTTATCTCTTGTCCATTTCCTATTCTATATAATAGGAAGAGCTGAAAGAAGAAAAGGAAAAAAAACAAAAAAAAACATGATTTAATTACTAAAAAAAAAAGAATAAAAAGGAAAAGTTTCTCTACTTGTGTAAGAAATAAAAAATATTTATTTCTTCTTTTGTTGGGTTAGGGTAAGGAAAAAATGGGAAGAGGTAGGGTTCAAATGAAGAGAATTGAAAATAAAATCAATAGGCAAGTTACTTTCTCAAAAAGGAAAGCTGGGTTGTTGAAGAAAGCTCATGAAATCTCTGTTCTTTGCGATGCTGATGTTGCTTTGATTGTTTTCTCTCACAAAGGAAAACTCTTTGAATATGCTTCTGATTCAAGGTAATTTTATCTCTCTTTTTCAATCGTGAATCGGAACGTGTCTCGTTTTTTTTTTAAATTATGTATTGTGTGTATCTAAATCTTGACCTAAAATTGATCTATGATCCATTTTAGGGTTTTGGTGTTTCTTTTTAAACTCTGGATATAACAATGAGTTTTGGCCTTTTTTTTTTTTGTCTTTTTTCACTGTAAAATCTTCCATTTTGTATTTAAAATCTCCATTTCTGACATCTTCACTAGCACTTAACAGGCAGTTTTCTTTCTCTCTAACAAATCCCATATTTTTTTTTAATTCTTTTTTCCTTTCAAATTTTTTCATACAATTAAGAGAGTGAGAAAATCAATTTTCTTCTAAAATCAGCTACTCGATAATCCAAATTAAAAAACAACAATGATTTTTTCTTTCCAAATCCATAGATCCTCCAATTTCAGTGAAAAAAAGGTTGGATTTTTATGAAACAGTAAAAGTAAAAATAAAAAAAAAATCATATTCCATAATTGGTTCTTAAACAGTAAAATTTGATAGATATGTTGCCCTCATTCCCCATAACTTGTACTTTTAAAGCATGGATTTCTTCAACTAAATATGTCCTTTACATCTAAAATCCATGATCAGAAATGACAGAAGATTTAAAATAATTTGCTTAAAATAAATGAGTTTTTCTTTTGATCTTTCACAAAATGCCAATGTTTTTGTTTACTGTTTTTCCTTTTGTTTGCATGTCTTCTGTTCATATAAACCTAATATGGATTTCTAGAGAGAGAAGAAGGAAAAAAATGATAAAAAAATTTAAATTAAAATGGTCAGAAGTTCATTTATATATAAGGCCTGCAGGAGTTATATGGAACAGTTGAAACCTAAATAAAAAAAATAATTGATGCTATAAAATCTTTGCCATTAATGAATTTATATTTCAATTTTTTGTATTAAATTAGGTGTGCCTTTTATATTGATGATAATTTTATATTTGGTTTTCTATTTTCCCCCTTTTTAAAACGTTTTTATGTTTTTGTTTGTTGAAATTTAGAAACAAAAAATTATTTTTGAAAATCAGTTCTCTTAGGAATATTTGATAATGATCTGTTTTTAGTTTTTAAAAATTAAATTTGTTCATCGTAAATTTCTATATTTTAATTCATATTTTATAAAATTTTAGCTTATTTTCATTAACAAAAAACCATTTTTTTATATAGTTTTTATATATTAACTAAAATAATATTAACAACCAATTTAGTATTAACAGATATAAACAATGTTAATAAAATTTGGATAACATTTAAAAAAAGTAGATTACAACATGAAAAAATTATCTGGAAATAATTTTGTTTTTAATTAAAAAAAAAAAAACTAGAACAAAATGTTGCTAATTAATAAATTGGTCCATAGTGATTATTGTAACAATATAACTCATATATGAATATTAAGGCATCATAGCTAGCCATTATAGCACAGTATACACCTGCAGTCCCTTATCTTTTTATTATTATTAAATTGAATTCAAAATTATATCTACTAATGATAAATATGAAACCCTAAATAATGCATTAATTATTGATTTCTTAAGAAAGCTTTTTATTTTCCCTAGAAAATTACAAGGGATGTGGAGATGATAAATAAAGAAAGACAAAATAAGATGGCAATCCAATGAGAAATTAATAAATTTCTTAGGCCCTAACCCTTCAATTTTTTTTTTTTTAATAATTTAAAACTGACTTAGTTTATACCTTATTTATTAAATATATATATATATAATTTCATATAGTCACTGCAGCAACTAGTATAAGTGTACTGTTGAAAATTAAGGGCTACAATATCTATCTCTGTCTGTCTCTGTCATTTCATCTTAAATTATAAATAACTTTAAAAGTAGACAGTTGTTGAACTTCTATAATGGTTGCTTGTCTTGTAAGAGATACTCAGAGATATTGGAGAAAATATATTATGACAAAAAAAGGAAATAATACTGTTTATTCAATAGAGAAATACTTTCTAAAACTCATTCTCAATGGCCATCCTTTCCATCATAAAACACATGATTTTTTTTTTATAGAGCACCCAAATCTCTAAATTTAATAATAATTGCAACTAGAGTTTTGTAATTTCTTAATGATTTTTTTATATTAATGTAATAAATATTGATTGATAAAAAAAATAAACTTCTCTCTTGTTATTCTTTTTTAATCTTTTTATATTGTTATTGTGATTTTCATTATCTGGAGGCATTTGGTTACGTTGTGTTGTATTGAGATATATGATTAAATTTATCTTTACTTATTAGCTTTAAATTTTTGAATCTAGTAGTGATTTAACGTATTTAATATGGTAGGATAGTAGGAGGTTATGAGTTCAAACCGTCGCGATGACATTTCCTCTTATTTTAAAAGTTTCAAATGTGATTGTGAGAGGGTATGTTGAAATACATTAATAAATTAAAGTTTTATAGTCTAATGGTGATTTAATACGTGGTTATTTATTTGTTTTGTACGTAGTTGTATTATACTACTTACTTACAATGATATGTATATAAATTATTTAAAGCTGAATGGTATGTTCTCATATTAAGGGAAACTGATACATATTTATTAAGAAGTCTAATATAAAAGTTAGAAGGTAACATATATCTCTATATTTTACATTATTGTTAAATCGTACCTCTCTATGTTTAAAATTGATTTTAAACATCCCAACACTTTTGTAAAAGTATAAATCATACTCTTATATCAGCTAATTTTAATAAAAATGAGATATTTGCATATTCTACACATGTCACGTGCTCTTAGACTATTAAAATTTACACAAAATTTGAACATATGAATGTGGTTTATTGATTTTACGTCTTACTAACATAACAAATTATCTGCCAACACACGAGCATAGTTCAAGTTGTTAGGCACATACCTCCCTTCCCACGAGGTCCAAGGTTCGAGTCTCCCCTCCCCCAATTTAATGTAATATCTAAAATAAAAATAAAAATTACATAACAAATTATTTTACAAGTGTAAGGGTGTATATGTTGCAATTAGATTTTAAATATCACTAATCTCTATATTTTATTGAAGATCCTATTTCCCTTCCTTTTTTAATTTTGCATTTTTCTTTAAACATCATTTACTTTGTTGAGAAGTATTGTTTTAGGGTTTTCAACTGAGAAGTTTAAAGTACTTGATAATTTTTCCTCTGCAATTCTGTGCTGTATATATACTAACTTTCTCATGTTTGTTATAATAAGTTTCAAATATGGAAAATGATTATATAATAAAACCATATTTATTGGATCAAAAAACTCTTTTTCTTATGAACATTGTGAAACAGCATGGAGAAAATACTTGAACGATACGAGAGATATTCTTATGTGGGAAGACAGCAAATGATGATTTCTGAAACTGAATCTTCTCAGGTAAATCTCGGTTTCGCATTCGATATTAGTCCGTAAAAAAAATTTACAACTCGAACATTTAGATTTGATCTAAAACAAACAACATTGAATCTGTTCTGAGCCAACAGCAGTGAAGAAAACTGGTTTTTGCTTTTATGTATTTTTGCAGGGAAATTGGAACTTGGAATACTATAGGCTGAAGTCCAAAGTGGAGCTCTTACAAAGAAACAATCGGTAATTCATTTAAGACTCCGTACATTGTTTCCTGTTTTTAGTTTTCGGTTTTTAATTTTTTATTAAAAAAAAAACCAAAAACTAAAACCTAAAAACTAGAATAAAAAAAAAAAATAATAAATAAGTTTGTTTTTCTTGAAAATGCAGGCAATATTTGGGAGAAGATTTGGACTCATTGAACGTGAAGGATCTACAAAATCTGGAGCAACAAATAGATACTTCTCTTAAACATATTCGCTCAAGAAAAGTACTATTTATAAATATATTTTATATTTGTAAAACTATTTTTAATCTCTTTCATTTAAAATTTTGATTATTATTTTTTTCTTTCATTGCAGAACCAACTGATGTATGAATCCATCTCTTCCCTTCAGAGAAAGGTAAATGGCTTTCTTTAATTTATTCATTTTCCATTCCTTTTTTCAAAAAATATATTTTTGTGTTGTGGTTTTGGGTTTCAGGAAAGGGCAATACAGGAGCAAAATTCCTTACTGGCAAAGCAGGTAAGAAAGAAAGCTTTCTCATATATATTTTATTCACTATATCATCAACAAAGCTATTAACTTTCAATTTTTTTTTACTCATAAGATTAAGGAGAAGGAGAAGGAGAAGGAGAAGAATGTGGCAGAGCAGCAGGCCCATTGGGGGCATCAGCATCAGCAGCAACAACACCATGGTTTTCATGCTTTATCTTTCTTACAACCACACCTGGCTCCTCATCCTTCTCTTAATATTAGGTATTTCTCTTTAATTCTCTTATTATGGTTTATTAAAAACGTCCTTGTTCATCAAAAAATCTCACGTTTCACGCGTTAGTTGTCTTAATCAAATGGTTATCACATTCATAAAAAACGGACACATAAGATTAAAAATATTAATTTTTTTTAATTGTGATAGAGACATTTCATGATTTTTTATCAAACCATAAGAACCAAATAGCAACTGTAAAAAATTATAGAGACTAAATTGACACATACTTAAAACTATAAAGATTAAATTGAAACTTTTAAAAACATAGGGACCAGATCGAAACAGATTCTCAAACCATAAGGACTAGATTTTGTAATTAAACCTATATTAAATAATCAATAAACCTAAAAGCTCAAGTTATTAAGTTGAGGTAAATTTAAACTTTTTTATATTCTCAATGAACATTTCAGTTAATTATAAGTGTTATTTTTTAATTTTTTTTATACTTGATCAAACACAGGCTTGCAAATTTTGAGGGTCATCAATGATTATGTTGCTTTGGGACTCAAAGACTTTCCTTCCTGCAAGGAGCAATGGAAAAAAAGAGAAGGGATTAGAGTTCAATCTCTTTACTCTTCAGTCTATAAATCCATATAAACCAGGCAGCTACTTGAAGTCTCAAATTTCCTGAATTTAGTATCTATGGAAGTTTTTTTTTTTTTTTATAAATAATCCCAAATGTATTTTTATGGGAGGAACTTGTTCTTGTCTTCTCCCATGAAATATGGTAGTATTTCTTCTCTGCTAATTTTGTGAACATGATGATGACGTGTCAACTTGTATTATGTCTTTATGAACTAAAACTTGAGACCAATGACATTAATTTGTTGCCTAATACTATATTGGAAGGAATGTGTCAAAATTATATGTTCAAGTAACTATTCTTGAAATATACAATGAGAAGAACTTTCGAGTCTGTGATATGATTGAAAAACGACAACATCTCTATCAGTATGAAGCTTTTACAGATTTAATCAAAAGTAGATTACCGAATGATTTAAGTCCATAATAGATTATATCATTTTCAATGGGGGTATTTTAGAAATATATGGAAGAATATAAAAATCTTGTGTAGATGGTAAATTTAGTTCACGGGTTTCTAGTGCATACAGATTACTTAAGTGTCTAAACTCATAAATTATACAAACTCAGAGAGTTCATATTCTCAAACTACATAAACCTAGACTTTTAAACACACAATCAAAAACACCCTTCCTCTCCTCTTATTTGCTCATTTCTTTTACAGATTTGATTTAATCTACCGTTAATTCTTTAGATTCTGAGTTACTAACGGAAAATGACGTGTTTATCCCAATGGAGCTACCCCTCAAAGCTCTTCAAGCAGTAATGTAAAATAAACTTCCTTAAACAATGCAGCATTTTTACAATCTTCAGAACATCGTTTCTTATCCTCAGTAATTTAAATATATTAAATGAAAATTTGTTATTATTTAAATATCTGATATTACTCATTATGTGACAGTTATGGTTTATAATACGTGCTCGCTTTCCTATGGTGTTCATAATTATTAGGGGTGAAACCGGTTCGGTTCGGTTTTTTCCGTTTTTCTAGAATATGTCATTTGCATTTAGTTTTAAAAAAATCCTCCAACATTGAAGGATGAAAAAAAAAAAAATCAAACATAAACAAAAACTTAGTTGAAAAGATTAGATTAATAAATATATAAAATATAAATTAAAATAAAGTGATAAATAAATATATAAAATAAAACAAATAAATAAAAATTAGGGGGAAATAAGGAAGGGGTATGAGATTTTTACTAGTTTTTTAGAAGCCGGTTCGGTTCCGGTTCTAACCGGTTCGGTTTTTGAATAATGGAAACCGGGACGGTTCGGTTTTTTACGGTTTCGGCCCAGTTTATTTTTCCGGTTTTCGGTTTTTTCTTTCACCCCTAATAATTATAAGTGATTAGTCATTTTTATTAACTAGTCTTTTAACACATGGGTCACAAATTATATTAATTTTAATATTTGAAAGTTAGCATATTTTGTGGTTTTAATTGTATATACTTCAGTAAAAACTTTTTAACTCATTAACCATAAAATATTTATTAATCTAAGTAAAAGAATAAACAAATATTAATAATAAGGGTAAATTGCAAATAATGGAAGTTCAAATTCGTGAACAAAACCCATATAGTTTAAAATTGACAAATCACACTTCTGTAATTTTAAATTATGCCAATAAGACCCCCTCTAATTTTGTAAACTTTCTTTAGCCATAAATTATTCATTTGAATTCCGATTTAGATGATTCAAAATGTTTTAGAATCCTCATTTCGAATTAGATATTATGGTCTCTTGAAAAATTATAAATCACTAGTAAACGAAGGGGTTAATCGCTTCAATCATATCTAATATTTTGATGATAATAAACTCTTTTATTTATTGACGTTTTAAAGTTTTGAAGTGACCATACGTAGAGTTTGAAATGAGAATTTCAAAACATCTTGAATCATTCAAATAAGAGTTTAAACAAATAAGTTATGACCAAAACAAAGTTTATGACGTTGGAGGGGTGGTCTTATTGACATAATTTGAAACTATAGGAGTGTAATTTGCCATTTTTAAACTACAAAAGTTGTTCATGAATTTATCCAAAACCACCGGGGTGTTATTTACAATTTACCCCAATAATAATAATATAGACATTTTTAACATGTTGAATGATTAACATAAAAAATTAAAATGTTCATAAATTTTTTTTTAGTAAATAACTATATGCAAATAGAGTTTTTAATATTTGTATAGTTTGAACATATTTTTAATTTTTCACCTTCAATACATATGATAATATAAATTAATATCAACAAATAATATGTTTTTTGAATTATAATAATTTATTGTTTTGATTTTAATGAATCATTGATAAATTGATCAAATAGTTGTAAATGACATATTAATAATTATTTTTTAGAGAGAATAAATTTGTAAATATTAAAAAAAGAAAACGACAACCATGAAAGTTTCCTTGATATTTAATTGGGCCGTCGAGAATCCTAAAAGCCCATAGGTCAAGCGGGTACTATTCGAACCTCTATCCGCCCCGACTCCGAACGCCCGACTCCATCTAAACGGCGAAAGGTTTAACTGTCATCTTCCTCGAGAACCAAAACCCTTTCACTTCCAACGAATCCATAAACCCTAGCTAGCTCCACAGAAAACTGCTTCCTCTTTGATCGGAGAATCCATGGCTAAGATTTCCAAGCTTAACAATGATAAGAAAACTAAGAACAAGAAGAAGAAGAAAACTTCCGGTCCAAAAGCATTAGCGATGAAGCTAAATGCCCCGAAGGCGAATCCCTTCGAGAGCATTTGGTCTCGTAGAAAATTCGATGTCCTTGGAAAGAAACGTAAAGGAGAAGAACGTCGTATTGGCCTTGCTCGCTCTCATGCCATTGAAAAGGTAAGGTTTGTGATTCGTTCTCTTCTTATCGTTTGATCGTTCAGATTTTTTTTTTTAATTTTTTTTATGTGTTTAACGAGGCAGAGAAAGAAGACGCTGTTGAAGGAGTATGAGCAAAGCGGTAAGGCTTCGGTTTTTGTTGATAAGCGAATCGGAGAACACGATGAAGAACTCGGGGAATTTGATAAGGCTATTTTGCGTTCTCAGCGTCAACGGAAGGTGAATTCGTTGGTTTGATTTGAGCATTCAATTCATTTTTCTTATTTCATTGAAATCTTATCCTCATCGGACTTTTTTTTTGGTAGATGAAACAGAGTAAGAGAAGCAAATTTAACTTATCTGATGGAGAAGAAGATGATGATTTTGGAAATCAAAGTCTTGGTGCATTGTCTGTAAACGATGATTTTCAAGATGAATTGTTACCGGATGATGACTATGATAGCGAGGACGGAGATGCTGAAACTAAGAGTATGTATAGAAAATTGTGTTAATGTGTTTTTCTAAGGTCTGATTTATTCATTTTTTAACGTTGAGTTCTATTTTCACCATCCAACGTCCTTTTTTGCCTTATTCGGTTCTTATGGCATTGAGTTAATATTTGCAACTTAACTGTAACGAAAATCTGAAGGTCGGTGTGATGGATTTCCTTGGTATCGTTCTGGTTCCTAGTTACAGTAGAACTCTTCTTTTGCTTGAGTTAACTTTGCCCTGATTCTGGATGCATATTTGGAAGCTGTGATGATTTTTTTTTCCCTAAACGATTTCTGGAGGAATGAGAATCCTTGGGAAAACTGTTCATAATATTAAAAGTGTCTTCTTTTTTTTCCTGGAATCTCTCGCCATAGTCCCATGTTATTAATATTGACAATTGGTCTTTTGTTGAACTCAGAAATTTGTCATATATTCTCAGCATTGATGAACACATGCTGAAACAGTAGTGCTTATTATCTTATTGTTATTGTTTTTTTCTTTTTTTTGGGAAAAAAAGAAAGTGGCTTAATGGAAGGAGAAGAAAATGTTTTTTTTTTTGGTTGAATTTAGAAATTGTTATCTTTATCTCTTTTAGATCACATTCCTACCACTGATTGTATTATGCAGAAGCGGCTGCCCTGCAGGGCGGTTTAACTTATTATGATACGCAGCATCAACCAAAAAGTGGTTTAATAGAAGGAGAAGAAAATGTGAGATTTCCTTTTATATTAATATATTTTTTTTCATTCTGTTTATCAAATCTTACACGTAGATAAGCTGCTGTTGAATGTTGTGTAACTTCGCCTCTATAAATCATAGCTGAAATTTTCTAAGTTTCTCATGTCTTAATTTTAATGTTCTGGAGAGAACAAAAATGAAAGCTTTTTTGTTTTTCGTTGAGTAACAGACATGCACACACCTGTTTCTACAACATGATTGCTTTTATCTTGAACTTAGGCTATGCAAAAGGCTTGTATGTAAGCATATATCGGGATGTCCACCAATTTCTTTTAAGTATGTTTAAGCACATATATGCATACATATTTTAAGGAATTGAACATTTATTAAATCAATGACCCTACTTCACAGAAGCGCAAAAGCAAGAAGGAAGTGATGGACGAGATTATTGCAAAGAGCAAATTTTTCAAGGTGGGGATTTTTTGCACTTTTTCAGCAATGTTATCAATTCGGATAATTTTTTTTTGTGAGTTTGTGTTTTTATGCCTCTATTTTGCAACCTTTTTTCCAGGCACAAAAATCAAAGGATAAGGAAGAAAACGAACAACTTGTTGAAGAATTGGACAAGAAGTTTGAATCTTTGGTTCAGTCTGAGTCATTGTTATCTATCACTGGTGCTGGTAATTCAAATGCATTGAAGGATAGTTTACCTGCTACTGGAAAAACTAAAAATTTTAGTCAGGTAGTATGCTGTAGGTTGGAATTTCATTAAGTTGAGTTGACTCTACATTTCTAATTTTAGTTCATCTTTCTTATTGATTTTTCCACTAGCAAAAATCAAAACAATTGCGTGTATTTTTCTTTCTTTCTTCTCCTTTTGTTATGATTATATTTCAATATCTCACTTTTAGTTATTTAGTTCACAAATTCTCAGTTCATATTTGTGTCTCTTTATTGTAAGATGGATTGGTTAGAATATCGTGACTAAGGAATCTGACTCTCTTTTTTGCACAATGCAGGATAAAGCTGATGCTTTTGACAAACTTGTTATAGAGATGGCAATGGAAATACGTGCACGCCCCTCTGACAGGACAAAGGCACCTGAAGAAATTGCCCAAGAGGAGCGAGAGCGTCTGGAGCTATTAGAAGTATATCAGACTTGATTTTTTATTTATTTTGCTTTGAAATCTTTGATTTTTTATGTACAGTTTATCCTTTCCAATTTCTGTTAAAAATCATGTTTTTTTTATTAATATGAACAAGTTTATTTGATGAATTTCCAGACATGTTTATTTACTCCAAAGATCTTACAGATTTACTACGACATAGGTAGAGAAGAGTTTCCTATAAAAAAAAAAACATAGGTAGAGAAGAGCACAGTATGTAACTGATACTAAGTGTGTTAAAATTAGAGATTACTTGTGAATAATAGAAAATGATAGCCTAAGCTTTTTGAATTTTCTGGTGCACTATTATCCCTACATTTTAATAGTGCTTACATTTAAAGTAATATGTATATCTGCCCATCTTCTTCAAGTATTTAAAGTAATATGTATATCTGCGTGAACATTCTGTAGCTTTTTAAAGGATTATAATGTAAAATATAAAACTAGCAATCAACATACACCTAAATGTATAACTGTTCATTCTGGGTTATATGTGCGATAATCTGAGCATTGAATAGTGGATTTTTGAATTTTTACTTGCCTAGTTGTTAACTTAAAGTCTTCAATGGCATCCCACTTGTCAGGAGGAGAGACAAAAAAGAATGCTTGCAACAGATAACTCTAGTGATGAAGAATATGAAGATGCTGATAGTACATCAGTACGGAAGCTAAAGCATATCTCTGGGGATGATCTTGGTGATTCATTCTCAGTTGATAATGAGGCTCGACCTAAAAAGGGTTGGGTTGATGAGATTCTTGAAAGAAAGAATGCTGATGACAATGAAAGTGAAGATGATGATTCTGCTGAAGATTTAGAGAGTGACGACGATGAGGATGTCGAATCTGAGGAAGATAGTAGTGTTCGTGAAGTGAACCTTTCTATGAAGGATTGGGAACAGAGTGATGATGATATTCTTGACACGAACTTAGAAGAGGATGATGAAGCAAGTGAAGGAGAAAAAGAACAGGATGAAAACCATGCTGAAGAGAAAGAGATTGTTCATGTAAACCTTCATAAGGAACGGAACAGTGCTGCTATTAGAAGTGGTAAAAGTGACGGAAGCTTTGAAGATACTAAGAGATTAGAAAAGGATACAAAACGTCAAACCAAGCAAGAACTTCCCTATATAATTGAAGCTCCAGAGAGCTTTGAACAATTTTCATCATTGTTGAATGATTGTTCAAATAGTGATATAATCTTGATTATTGGTCGAATTCGAACAAGTAATGCTATCAAGTTAGCAGAAACAAATCTGGAAAAAATGCAAGTATGTTCTTGTTTACATTTTTTGTTCTCACAGAGTACATCAACTTCTTTGTTATGAATCAATTGGTACATTAAAGTTTTTGGTAGAACCAAGTTATATCGGCTGAGGGTTTTCTAGTCATTTAACTTTCTTCTATATTAATTAGAAACAAACAAAAAAATATTAATGTATAAATATGACATACAAAAGTTTACTGATGTGAATTTAAAATAGTCATAATATTGTGATGAACCTTACATGACAATCATGATTATTGTCGTATAAAAAAAATTCATTTTCATTGTTATGATATATAATTTTTAATGTTATTATGTTATTGCTTTAGCGTTACTATCCTTTTTTTTGTAGTTTTTAGATTAATTATTGTATTTTTATTTTGCCTAGGTATTGGAAAGAAAAATTATATTTAATTTGGTAAACTTATATATGGTGTAATTTTTAGTTTACTTTCATTTCTTCTATTCTCTTTCTAAATTATCCTTCAGGAGTTGCTCCAAATGGAGGTTCTTTGTACCCCGGGTGTTATCTAGGAATTGAATTTATTTAGACTGACTTTGGTGCTAATTTATTCTTCACCCCCTTAATTTGTAGGTTGATCTTGCATGCAAATTAAGTTTTGTAGCAATTTGGGGTTACTTCTATGAGTTGTGATAATGGTCCTGGATGCGTATTAGTATCTGTTACTTGTGTTGGTCTGACTTGGTGAAAATCTAGTTGGTTTGTACATTAAAATCTTCATCAATTTTGTCTCAGTTTTTAATGTGCTAGTATTTAATCTAAACTGGCTTGCTCAGTCTTCAATTATAATATGACGACTATCCAACAACTCAATAATGGAATTTGTTTCTCCTCCTTAATTAGTTAAGACCATAGTCCTTATAATTGCTTCCTGATCATTTGTATAACTGCCCCTTCCAGAGATTCTATGGTATACTGTTGCAGTATTTTGCTGTGTTAGCAAATAAGAAGCCGTTAAATGTGGAGCTACTGAATTTACTTGTCAAGCCATTGATGGAAATGAGCATGGAGATTCCTTTCTATGCTGCAACATGTGCTCGGATCAGGATATCCCACACTCATAAACAATTCTGTCTTCAGAATAAGAATCCAGGTTATTTTTATATAATCCATTATTTGCTTTGGCCTTTTGATATATGCATACCTCAACACCCTTATACATTGCTGGATTCAAAATGTTCTTGCAGAAAATAGCTTATGGCCTTCTTCAAAATCTTTGATTCTCTTGAGGCTGTGGTCAATGATATATCCTTGCTCAGACTACCGTCACGTGGTCATTACACCGGCAATGCTGTTGATGTGTGAATATCTGATTCGTTGCACCATTGTGACTGGTCGGGATATTGCAATTGGATCTTTCTTATGTTCTCTGCTGCTTTCAGTATGTTAACTTTGAACTAGCTTAATATTTCCTTTGCATAAATGTTTTTTTTTATCATCCTTGTGAAATCTTGAATGTTAAGATAGTCATAAACTGGGTAGCTGGTATGCCTTTAAAAAAAATATTAGATGTGAATGATCCAGTGCTAGCTCTTTTCTAGTCTTGCTGGTGTACTTCTCTGCAAAAGCCGAATAGCCCTTTTTTCGCTTTCTTTGCATCACAGTCAGTGTGGCGATCAGTTGGTTTCTTGTGACTGACTACTTCTGATATATTTGTAATGTTGATGAAATTTTCCATTGTTTTACTACCTATTTTTCTTAACGAATACCTTATTTTCCCCTTTAATGAAAGCTTTGTTGTGTAGGTTGCCAAGCAATCTTTGAAGTTCTGTCCTGAGGCAATAAACTTTCTTCATACTGTGTTAAGTGCAGCTGTAGATAGAAGGTCATTATCCTCCCAAAATCCTCAGGTATGGCATAAAATTTGCACTGTTATTTTTTGTTAAATTCTTTCTCTATACAAGCGTTTCCATTTTCTTCATCTCTATGAGGAGATTTTAGTTAGTGTAGACTATGAAGAATGAATATCATGCGCGCTATTTTGCAGCAGATATGTCATCTAGTGGAGTTAAAAGCACTTGGACCGTTATTACATATACAGAATCCTAAGAATGAGATTAGTCCCCTAAACTTCTTCATGATGATGGACTTGAGTGAAGATTCCTCTTTTTTTAGCTCCGACAATTTCAGGTATCGTTCTTTGTTTACATCCTGAGAGTCCTGATTATGTGCTTTGGTATTGATACATCAGTTATGTTTATTTTTTATTATTATATTTTGACCGGAGGTGGCGGTAGCACTTCTAGATAAGTTCTAAAATGAGAATCATTGGTAATTCTTTGGTATTTAAGGCCCAAAGAATTCAATAAGACTCGTCTTCCACACCTCATATAAATTACTCGTACTTAAAAAATGAGCCTATTTCTAACTTCTCAGATCTCTCGAGTTTCTGCGTGCACCTAATTATCCTAGGCTTTGTATCAGAAGAAGGAACAAAAGCCAAAAGAGTGCATAACTATTCCACTGAAAGAGAGAATCTTACACAAATCAAAAGCTCTGGAACTTCTCCAACAACTTTGAAAGGAACAATAAATAAACGGAGGGATGATGATATCTTCTCTGCTTGTTAACATTAGATTAGACACATCTTTGTGGGAAAAGATATAAGGTCGAGGAGATGCCCTCTCTGAACTCGATTATTAGTGTGGATTTTTTTTGAGCTGCTGTCTACCCTGAAAACCAAACTTTTAGAAGGTTTTTCAACCTCCAAATCAGTTTAGCCAATTGGGGTGGCATAGAACTGTGATCTTAATTGCAGAAAAATATGGAAGAAGCTGCTAGGAAAAATCTCAAAAGGCTCCAGCGTTTAAAATCTGGTACCACATTTGACCCCATTGTTCTTTCATTATCTTAATGAAATGGGCTTTTGAGCTGTTTCTTCACAAAAAAAAAAAGTTTAGGGAGGGATGAAAAAGGACTAACTCTCAATCCTCCCCTTCTATTTTTCAAGGATGAACCAACCATGGGGGATTAGTGCTCAAGGACTCTCTTTAAGCCTTGTGGTCATGGGTTCAAATCCATGTCTTACTAGTTACCACCAACCTAGGATATTTTCCTAGAGTTCCCTAGTGTAGGGTTGTGTGGTTGTCACTTAAGATTAGTTGAGGTGCACACAAATTTGCCAGGACACTCACTGATATTTAAAAAAGATGGAGGACAGTTTCCAAAGGAGACTCTGATGGGCTAAAGAAATACCCGGAAAACCTAGAGAAACATCAGAGCAATATATCTCATTACCTGCCTTCAAAAATTTGATTCAACTACCATTCTTAATTTTCTCGTAGTAGAAATTCACGAGCTGGTTCTGCTTTGAAATGATTATCCATTGCCCTCCGGAAACTGATTCAAACCATTTTTGCTGACAATTATATATTTTAAATGATGCACCAAATAACGTAACATCTCTCTAAATAGTACCTTGTAGGCCAATACCAAATTTCATGCATTCAACTCAGAAATGAGAATTTATCTGTTGGGATAATTTATACACAAGGGCTGTTAGTCACAAGGCTATTAACTTCATTTGTTTAGAAGGTTGAGTGGTTTGTAACTGTTCCATGAATATATTTGACTAACAGAATAATAAGCCCGCTAAGGCAAAAATGGTAACTAGCTCTAGCTCTACATAAATAATGGTATGGGAAATAATGTCTAATTTAAAATATAGTTATAAAAGCACTCTCGAGTTTTTTATTATCTGTCTTGATAAAAAAAGTTATTGCATAAAAGTCCATTTTGATTTTTGTTATTAAATCAATCTCACGTAGTAGTGTATAGAATTCTGTTTTAAGTCACGTGTATTAAACACAATTTGAAAATATAACAGTGAGGACCTCGAAATTTATGGAACTTCTAGCATTAAAAAACAGTATGTATCAAAGTTCATATTAAAATTGGATTTAAATGTCTGTTGTTACCCTAATTTTCTTGCATCCAATAGGTATGTCTATTTCAAATCTTTCTTCAATTTTATAAAGGATTCATCTTTCTATATGCAGGGCTGGGCTGCTGTTGACCGTAGTTGAAGCGATCGACGGATTTGTTAACGTATATGGTCGATTGAATTCCTTCCCCGAAATCTTCTTGCCTATTTCAACAATCCTACTTGAACTGGCACAACAGGACAATATGCCAGATTTATTGCAGGCTAAATTTAGAAATGTAGCTAAAGTCATTGAAGCCAAAACAGAGGAGCATTATATGGGACGACTACCTCTTAAGATGAGGAAGCAAAAAGCAGTGCCAATCAAATTACTTAATCCGAAATTTGAAGAGAAGTACTTTCTTCTGTTCTGTTTAGTCTTGATATTTATAGTCATACGATGGTGTACTTGGCACAGGATTCTGAAACAGAGCACTTATTGCCATTTTTATTCCTATTTCCTCTACAGCTTTGTTAAAGGGAGAGACTACGATCCAGATCGTGAACGGGTTGAAAG
This sequence comes from Gynostemma pentaphyllum, assembly GCA_028015215.1. Classification (NCBI taxonomy): domain Eukaryota; kingdom Viridiplantae; phylum Streptophyta; class Magnoliopsida; order Cucurbitales; family Cucurbitaceae; genus Gynostemma; species Gynostemma pentaphyllum. The sequence goes on along the minus strand of CM051350.1, from coordinate 46,388,093 downwards.
AAGAAAGCTGCAGAAACTTGTAAAACGTGAAGTTAAAGGAGCAGCCCGTGAATTACGAAAGGATAACAATTTCTTGTTTGAGGTGAAGGCAAAAGAGAAGAGACTGGAGGAAGAAGAGAGAGCAGAGAAATACGGGAAGGCAAGAGCTTTCCTTCAAGAACAAGAGCAGGCCTTCAAATCTGGGTTACTAGGAAAGGGGGGAAAGAAGAGGAGGAGATGAAACTTGGGAATACACTTCCAGTTTTGCACTTCGTGGTCTTCCGCAGGTTAAAGAAAGCACATCTTATGCAATGGTGACCATTGCAAAGAAACATACATGGAACACAGACCATTGAGAAAGACACCGGTTCCGTACGATGGCATGTATATGTTAGCTTCCATGGGCATATCGCATATGGTTTTATATGGAGCCAGTTGAAATTTTGCTGCGAAATAATATTTTTATCCATCCTACTCATTGATCATTACTGTATTGTTGTCACCATTTATGTGTGCATACTCTGTGATATAGTTTCCTCTTTCCTTTCGTACCGGTACCACAGCTTGAGGCATATGGTGTGTGCTCTGTCCAAAAGGAAAAGAAAACGGATCAGTTACTTATAATATATTGAATTAACGAGTTTGGTCCGTCCATCTAAATTGACCTCTTCATATATTTGGTTTAAATCAAAATTTTAGTATTGTTTATTTTTGCACGACTTATAACTTTTCCAATCCAATTTTTAATTTCAATGCATCGGCAGGGAAGATTTCTCTACACCAGAGACAATCGAGAGATTTAGGGCCTGTTTGGTATGCAATCCAGATTCAGTTTTATGAATCTGGATTGAATGAATAAAAGGAATCTGCTTTGTTTTGTGTTTGGTTTACAATCCAGAGAAAAAAGAATTTGGATTCAATTTCTTTTTTAAACTAAAAAATGAATTCAACTAAAACAAGAATCCAAAATATCCAACTCAAAACCGAAAACACGATTGACCCCCACACAATTTAATCCACGGGTTTGAACACATGAGATAAAAATATGAGTGGCCCATTTTCCGGGTTTGGGTCGGGTCGGGCCCGTTTTCGAGATTGGCCCGATCCGTTCTAGCTTTTATTTATTTAATTAAAATTTTAATTGCATGTTTTTAAGCTGATTTTTAACTTTTTTAAACTTAAACTTAATTCTAAAATGATGGAAAAAAGTTAATTTATTTTTTTACTATATCATTTTTTTTATTTATACTTTGTTTTTATAATTATATATAAGATTAATTTAAATATAAAAAAATTATATATATATATATATTTATATATGTTTTGGAGGTTATTCCCCAGCTCCTTTCCCCCCCCTTGCCCACTAACGTATGTAGTATTATTTGAATAACGCTATTGGAGGTTTAATCAAGCCCGTCCGCCAAAATATTTTTTCCGTATTCTCTTTTATCGAGAAATCCCTCCCCCTTGCCATTTAGGTTCTCATGAATTTTTTAGAATGGATCTCATTGTGTTCTTGTATAGCTTATCATTTTAAAAAAGCTGAGTTGTTTTAATCTAAAAAGTTTTATTTGATAGATTTGCAACGCTTCTATTATCTTTTATTATAATTTTTTTAAAAGAAAAATTTATCCTAAGAATGAGAATAGTTATAGTTGATGCGGATAAAGATGTTTCCAATTTATAAGTTTATGAATTATTAGTTTTTTCAAACTTAAAAATGAATGATTTAAAGTTGGAGTATTATTTTCACCCGCGATTTTAAATTTTTGAAGAACCAACCAAACACTATTTTAAATTTACGAATCTCAATTATAAATTCGAATCATTCCAAACACGTTTAGAAATTCAATACAACTCTAAATTCATTAATCCACTAAATTCAAATCTGCCTTTGAAACTGGCCTTACGCTCTTCGATTTTCGTACGCATACTTTCTAAATAATGTTTATATTAAAAATAAAGTTCCTTTTTTTTTTTTATTAATATAAATAACAATTGAATAACAATGGATGATACGTTCTCCCATATTCAATAAATACAGAACCAAAAGTAACTCCCCATTATTCCCCGTCGAAAGCATAACAGAAAACTTGAATAAGAACGAACTTTGCCATTGAAGAGTCTTCTCTTGTGATTAAAATAACTTGTTAAGTAAATATTCATAACAATCCCAATGCAATGACGAATCACAAAAAATCTATAAAAATATGATAAGCCAACCTACATACAACCAAAAAATATATAACTTTGCCTGAAATATTTCAAAATAAATAAAATAGCCAACGAGAAAGATTGGTAAATAAATTACGACAATGTTAAAACACAAATTTTTTCTTCATGTGAGAAATAAGTTTGAATTTCTCCTCGGCTTCCACCAGCAGGCGTGTGTCTGTTCTGGATACTCGATCAGGATGGAATCTGAGTACTGCCTTTTTATAGGCTGCTTGTACCTGAAAGGGATGACAAAAAGGAAACAATAAAAATAAAGCAATGTGGTCATCAAAAGACACATAGCTAACCGTCGGTGACAGATTATAATCATCATCATCACGCAGTTCATCCATACATATACTACATATAAATATACTTTACCTCACTTGATGACGGACGAGTGTCACTTCCAACCTGAATTCCCAAACAACGTAACAAGGTTGCCATATCTTTGCATGTCATTTCCAACTTACTAAGCTCTTTCCTTACATCAACACGGAGTTTTTCCTTCAAGTTTATGTTTTCCTCGTCCTGAACCGGAAAAATTCAAGATAAGAGAACGAAAGCATTTATTAATAAAATATCACGAAACCTGATGGGGAGTAATCAGATTGACTCAGATTATTTTTAAGAGAAAAATAAACAACCGAATAGCCTTCTTCAATGGATTTAGGAAACAAAACTGACGAAAAAACAATCTTGCCAGTTATCAATTTGGTTTCTCCATTTCATAGAAGTGAGTTCTGACCAATCGAACTCGATTTCATATATTTTTCCAGTTTTATCAATTTGAAATTACACCTCAAAAACCTAAGGTAAATTATGAAAAACCATAGAACATTCCAACCAAATTACTGCCTTATGGTAGAAGTCTAGCTAGACACCTAAAAGCTAAAGCACAGTAAATGAAACAAGATAAAATGTGACATGCATACGAAGTACACACAAATACCTTCTTTTGTGTCTCTCTCACTTCTTCCAAACGTTCCATTTGCCTCCTTTGCATTTCTAATAGCCGCATTCTATCAGCTTTTCTTTTTCTACGCAATCTCTGTGCTTCTGCAGCCTGGAAAATAGGGACTAAAATTTATGGTAGAAGACACTCATGTACAAAATGATTGAAATAATGAGTTCAAAGTCTAAAGTAAGTAAGTAGACAGTGAAAGATGTTAAGGGAAGCCTTTACAAAAACGTCCTTAACCAGTGAAATAAGATCTTTTAGTTAAAAAAATAAATTCTGCAGTGCACTTCTACTGAAACTGCTGATACCAATTTGTCTCCAAGTCATAAATTTTTTTTTAAAAAAAAAAATTTTTTTTTTAAAAAAAAAAAAAAAAAAAAAAAAAATGTCTCCAAGTCATAAATGAAATGTTCTAAATTAACCAAAACCACATAATTAAGTACAGACTTAAGACTATACCAAGCAGAGATTAATAGAAGATCTCACTGTGAAAACTAAAATATTAGTTTTATCATCTCGTTAACTTATAAATCAAAATACCATATCTTTCAAAATTCAAAGGTCTCATACAAATTCCTTGACTGTTAGATTTACTAACTTTAGTTTATAAGATAATAATGTGATTTCACCTTCATATAAGAGGATCGATGCATGCCCATACCTGAGATTGCAACTCTTGTTGCCTAGTTGTCCATTCTTCTTCCATAGCTTGCCTGTATTCATCAGTCTCTTTCAACCTCTCTCGTTCACAAATTATATCTTTCACAACAGGTGGCGTAAGAGGCCTGTTTTCAGATAAAGTGCTCTTCAGTTCGGTCTGTGAACCACAACTATTTCCAGTATTGCCTGAAGCAGAACAAGCTTGTCCTTCAGAATGCTGTTTCATTTGATTTTCTACATCAAACTTTGAATCAGAATCACCATGAGAAGCAGAGTCCTTTGGTTGATTATCTGCAGTAAAGTAATCACGGACATCATGTTTTTTCCTCACAGAAGCTTCTTCCCACTGTTTTTTAAGCTTTCCAAAAGATCCTTCCATAAGTTCACAATCCGAACCATCACTTTCGGATGAATTGCTGTCAGAATCAACATAAAAACCAAAACGATATCTAGCTGGTGCTTTCCCATAGTTTCTTCGCCTGCGCTTCTCCATCGGATGGAATTCCCCGATATCTTCCCCATCTAAATCCACGAAATGCAGTTGAGAGGATGAAGGGAAGGTTCCCGAAGTTGAGCATTCATCACTATCCACATCACAATCATCAACATAAATGTAAAATGGACTTTTTTTGCTTCGCATCGATACATTGGACCCTTGAAATTTCTTGGTTGTAGATTCAATATCTTCGATGATGATAACATCATCAAACCTATAACTATCAACATCTATACAAACATCATTATTGTGACTGCCCTTTGCCATGCTTCTACCAAATAGATTCCTCTCCACAACAAACAAAAAAGTATTGTATTACAGACACTGCCCTTTTCTTTCACACAGAGAAAACTAACTTTGTAGATAAGAAACTACAACAAAATATTGGGTTAAAACATCAAAAGAGAGCACCGACTACACAAGCCTGTACCCCAGCTTTTTTTTCACTTCCATTCCTGCTATAAAAAAAAACTCAACATCATAAGTCTAGTAGAATCGAATAATATAAAAAACACTGAAGAATTAAAAAAAGACAAACAAGCTATATGCACTATCTTTTTTTCCTTTTTTTTTTTTTTTTTTTTTTTTGGGGGGGGGGGGGGTAAATAGAGTAAAAAGAAGCGTCATACACATAATTTCTTTTATCGCATAATTTTACATGGTGTTCTATAAAAGTACTTAACTCTAATTTGCTTTAATAGAACACATAAAGAACTTCAAGAGACACTTACAATACAACAGAACAGAAACCACGATTTTCAACATTACAAATGATTATGCATAAGAGAAATCTAATCTTGGGAGGAAAAATATTCACAGGGCAGCTTTCATAACTACCATTGAGAAATTCAAGTTATAAAAAATACCCCATGTTATATAAAAATTTCATAACTACCCTGAAATTAGTAACCGACTTTACTACAATGCAAGATAAAACTATCAATTAAGGGTAAAAAAGAAACTAAAATTATAATTAAGGGTAGTTTTGAAAACCATAATTAATTTAAGGGTAAATTTGATAATTTTTCTATATCATATAACATGCCAGTAACAAAAGAATAAATACAATTAAACTTCACAGTAACATGTTCCAAGAATACAATAATAATAGACAACACCCATCAAAATCTATCATAATCACTAATAACTCCCTTCATCATCAATACCTTCACTTATTTAATACCCACAAATTCAATACTCCCCCTAAACGAAACAGTGGGTAGTAATCAGAAAACCTACTGGAGAAGCCCGTGAGCACAATCATACCAAACCGTAAAAGTTCACTTCAACACTTCTTAAACGCTATACAACCTTCAATCATACATAATATCACAAGAATCGTTGAAATTACAATCACGAAAAATGTAACATGAAAACAATAAAGAGCTAACTCGGAAACAAAAAAGACACAAAATTTCAAGATTCTAACATGCATGTTATGAACCCATTAGAAACAGAAGCAGAATTGATCCAAAAAAAAAATTAAAATTAAAATTAGGTCATAATAAAAAACGGATAAACGTACGGAAAATAGAGAAAAAAAAATAAGGAGATTGCTCCGTCCGGTGCCGGAGATTGGATTGTTGGAAGATCCAAGGGATTAGCTTGGACGGAGAAGGGAGAATAGTCGCCGGCGGTGAGAAGAAATCGCGGTAGTCGTCGGTTGCCAACTGGAGAAATCAGTTTTTTCCTTTTTTTTTTTTTTTTTTTTCTTTTTTGAATTTTCAATTGGATTTATAATTTCCCTTTCTCAGCGGAGGGAAATGGCTCTTCCTTCCTTTCTAGTTTCTTCCTAGGCAATTTTCTATTAATCTAGTGTGTGCCTTTCCATGACTAGTATCATGTGGTCGTTCGATCGGACGGTTGCCAATCGCTCTTGTCGTTTACACCTCTGAGTTTTTCGCACGGATATTGACGACGACTTTCATTGTTCCTATTAAAATAAAGGGGGAAAATTTAAATGGGTTAAATAAAAGGGTACTTTGAAATATATTTATATAAGAATATAAAACAGTGTTAAAGACTTTTTGTTTATGTCAATTTTAGAGATTCCACGTAATTTCATTTTTGAAAATTTTCATTTTTTTTTTAAATATCAATTTCCATTTTTTTTAGATATTATATCACACTTAAAAAAAAGAAATATTATCAAGAATATCCACATTAATTCACATTTATTCACTAATACCGGTTGTGTTTTTTTAATATCAATTTTGCCCAAAAAACACCATAAATGGCGGTGATCCCATGTTTTTCGTTTTGAACAATTACCATCACGTCCTTTCCTTAAATGTTGTATACCATAATAATAAATAGAGAAAAACGTCTTTTCATTGTTCCCTTAAACGGCGCGTGGAGTTAAAGTGGGTAAGTTTGCTAATTTATAAAACATATAAGTATTAATACTATTATACCTATTTATTATGGTCTAATATGAAATTAACCCAAAAAAAAAGGGTAGACTTGAACTTTCGACTTAGTATTTCCTCCTATTTAAGTGTCTCCTTCTATTTAGGCACTAAAATCTGATATAATTAATGTAGATGTTTTTTGTTTTAAAATTTAACATTTCAAATTTTAAAATGATAAGAAAAAAATGTGTTCCTTTCATTTTGGAGCTATTCTTAGAACCGTTTTTTCGTTTATAATAAAAAATATATCAATAAGTATATTTAAAAATACGTTGTAAATTATTTGTATTTGTTTTAAAATAAAGTTATAATATACTTATAAATTAAATATCAAATAAATTTTAAAAAATATATATAAATTATAAATGTGCTGATTGATGTATATAAAATTTAAAAATATTTTAAATAAATCATTAATAACAATCGAAAAAAAAATACATACATGCTTCAGATCCCACTAATTAAAAAAAAATACATATGATTTATTTATTAATAAAAAAGTAACAAATATTGAGTACTCAGGGACAATAAGTATAACTTTAGATGAGCACTCCAATTATCCTAATTATATTAAAATTTATAAAATTAAAAATCATTTTCCAATTCATTAACTTATTTTAATCATGCGATTATATTCTATTCTATTTGTGTACAACTTGCTTTTACTTATTAACTTAGTTAATAGTTTTTTTCATTTTTAATGTATATTATATCAAATAGGAGGATACATAGTACTCACTAGTGAGTATGAGTTTATACTCAATGTCCTACATATCACTTTTCAATTAGATAAAATACTAATGAGACTCATATATTTATTAAAAGAAATTTATATATATTTATTACCATCAGTATATTTTATCCATTAATACAAACTCATACTCACTAGTGAGTACATAACTATTGTCCTATCAAATAGGAAAAGAGAATGTTTGAACCTGTAATTAAACAGATATATGTTATTTGAGACCATTCCTTTAATAATAAAAATAATGTCATAACATTGAAGTTAAACTACATGTGATTGATTATTTCTGTCAATTTACTTCCATCCAATAGAAAATGAAGTTTGAATTACATATATATATATATATAATTTTATATCAAAACTAGTATAATTTAGTATACAATAGGACAACAGTATGATCTAACTAAAATATATAAATGAAAATGAAATATTTTTAAAATATTAATAAAATAAGAATCGAAACCTTATTAAAAATAAAGAGATTAACTGGCAAAATAACAAAATACTTTGATAAATTTGTTATCAAAAAAAAAAAACTTTGATAAACCTGTAATTTAACAAAGTAATTTTATATCAAAACTAGTATAATTTAGTATACCATAGGACAACAGTATGATCTAACTAAAATATATAAATGAAAATGAAATATTTTTTAAAATAAGAATCGAAACCTTATTAAAAATAAAGAGATTAAATTGACAAAAATAACAAAATACTCTGATGAACCTGTAATTTAACACAAAGTAAATAAAAGGGAATTCCAGTATTTCCAAGGCCCAAACAAAACATGGCCCTTTAAAATAAATCTAAAGAAAGTGGATCCAAATTCCAAAAGGGCCATGAGAATGGAGTATTTATCCATATAGATCCATTTCTCACACCACTTGTTTTGTTTGAATCTTGTTATCTTCAAGAGCTGATATGCAAATTCTCTCTTCAAAAGATATTCATAAGCATTCCAAATAATATTTGTGCCATATCTATCTTACTTTATAATTAACATTATTTGTGGATTACTTGAATTATCATCATCACATCAAATAATTTCTTTTATCTTTTAGAGGCATGTCGAATAATTTTTCGAGTTAGCATGTAAATCTTTCTTAGTATAATTCAAATATTCGTTTATCAAAACTTAATGGGTTATAATTTTCTAATTACTAAAATGTCAGAATTTTTTAAAAACTACTCAATAGCAGTCAATAATTTATTGAACAATTTTATTATTTTTCATTGTTATTTCAATGCCTTTTTTTTTATCTTTTTTTATCAATAGTTTATTGAAATATTTTGTTATTTTTGAATAAATTTATTTGGTTTTTTTTTGTCCTTTTCAATTCATTTCATTATTGAACTATAATTTAAGAATTTATTGAATTGTTAATTTGAATAATTTTTAAAAAGTTATGACATTTCAGTAATTAATATATAAAAATACGCTATTTTAATAATTACCCCATATTATTAATTAATTTTCAAAACAAATTCTTAAATTTTCAAATATATTCTCTTATATACAATCAATCTTTTAGAATACAATCATTTTGTGTTTGTTTTAGTTAAAATGTATCCTTCTAAAGTCATACAATTAAAATAATAAAAATGCATTTCTGATCTTTAGGCAATTCATGAACCTTTCACCTTCAGTTTCTTGTCTATGCAATTGATTGTCTGTGTCGGGAAAACGGGCCTCCGGTGAAACCAAAAGTAAAGTCATGTGGGTCTTGACCTAAAGTGGACAATATCATACCAATATGGAGTTTTAGAGACCCATTGTCCCCCAACAATGTCAAATGATGATAAGAATTAAAATGAATAAAATCTAATACATATTAATCAAACATGTCAAAAATAAAAACTAAAAGAAAAACATGATAAAAACACCTTTTTTATTCAAAAATATTTTTAAACACTTACGAGCATTAAATCCCTAACAATTAAGTCAAACCCAATTCAAATATGCAACAACGATGGTACATAATACATGCCTCTTTCTCAAAAGGCATCTTACCAAATTTGGGTGTGGTTATCCCTATAGATATTATTTTATGAAGATTTCTCTCCCATGCTGTTGCTAGATCATTCTTCTCCATGTGGGTGAGGAATCAAAGCACGCAAATGCATGCTCATAAGTTTACTTTTACATTGTAAAGTAAACAAATCATATTTAGGAAAAAAAATATATCTTCGAAGTTAAAGTTTAGGATATGGTTCTGATACCACTTATTATTTCAATCATCCTCAAAATAATTACATTGATATATAATATTATTTTTAAGTCTATTTAAAAAAAAATATTTTATTCTTTAAAATGTTGTCTTAAGTTATAAATTTATGACATTCTTCAATTATAATCGATACAGGACTCTAGGTTCGATCCACGAAAATTACCTAAAAATCTAGCACATGGGTCAGGGACGGATCCCCCCCATGCCCCCCCCCCCTTCATTTGAGGGTTTTTTTTTCCATTATATATATAATAATTTAAAATAAAATATTATATTAATATAAATTACCCAATTTTAATTATTTTTAGCCAACTTTTTTAACGGTACTAGATTTTAATTTAATTTTCTTATCCATGTATTATAATTATTTTCAAATGATTTCTATAATCCTCACTACCTATTTTTCTTATAATGGACTATTTTTTAAAAAATAAAATTGAGTAATTGATATAACTAGAGATTGATTAATTTTTAAAAATGTGAACTTTTTTTTATCACAAAAAATCATTCATATTTTCAAAAAAAAAAAAGATTGCTCATAATAAACATAAATATGTTAATATTTGAATTGGTTAAATTTTATACACTCTCTTAAACTCGAGTTCTAAATCCGTCACTGCAGGAGTTTAGAGCCCCACATATGTATGCAATTGTTTTTGGTATTAAAATCTAAAAATGAGATGAAAATCAGGTAACATGACTCACAATCTCTAGCGGCACAGAGAGGCCCCAACCAAGCCTGGCTATTGTTTTATAGTTTATCTTGCATGTTTATCGTTATCCATAATTTTGAATCAGTTTTGTGCACGATTACCTATTTCTTTCTTTTTTAACCCATGAGATTTATGCATATTTGTTGTAGATATTAAATACAATGGTGGTCAGTGGATGGTTGATTCCAAATTTTTTTTTTAAAGTATTATTCTCTTTTAAGATATGATATAGACTCTGTTATAACAATAGACCTTTTATAAATTTTCTACATTTTATGATATCTATTTATGAACTAAACGAGTATGAGTTTATTTCTAATTTTATCTAAATAATCTCATTGATCAATCTCAATTCTAACTGATGTGAAACTCTTGTCACAACTCAATGAGGTAGGAAATGATGAAATTCTCTAATAAACATACATCAAATTGGATGGGAAATAGTACTTTTGAAAAGTCGGATGACAAAAAGTCTTTTTACATATAAATGAATTTCAATTTTATTATGTACAAAGTTATATCTTTGCCAAAAATAAATAAATAAATTAATTAATAAAGCTTCTTTATATCCCTGAGCCGCTTAACATTTCCCCAAAAGTTTCAAGTGTTTAATCTTTACGCTTCTTCCCATGACTCAATTGCCTTTCTCATTCTCTCCCTTTTTTAACATCTCTGACAGATTCAAAGAACTTTCAACCAAAGCATCCATTTGTATAATTCCTTCTAAGGCATCAATTAACACAATCACGTGACGTACCGTAAAATATAACACTCTTCTCATGTGTGAGTTCATATACTTATACGAGTTCCAATCACTAAAAACATTAATAAATAGAGGAAAAATACTATTTTTGAAATTGAAATTCATATCTCTTATTTTTATATCATGTTAAATGACCATTAGACTTAAAATCTTAAACGGTTTAGATACAAATTTAATCTTTTACATATTTTCAGCCACACTCATTTTATCATCATGGGTTAATTTCATAGAAAACCACATTAAATGGGCCTTATAGCATTTACACCTACATGATTTATAAAATAGCAAAAATATCCAATTCACATACATGCGCCGTCCAAGGGAAAAGGGAAATGACGCCAGCTGCCCCTGTCATGAAAACTAATGATCTATTTCCTGCTCTTCTTCTTAACACTCTTCTCTCTAGCCGTAACTGCTTTCTTCTTCCTCTCAGGGTTTTGAGGCCATACATTTTTCAATTCGACATTTGCAGATTTCTTCGAATCTTTGGACGGAAAAATGGGTCGAACTCTTAGATAAACTTTGAGATTTTCAGAGAGCGGAGTTTGAATGGAAGAAGATGAATTGTGTTTAGGGTTTTGAGGGATTTCGATGGCGAGAATTTCTTGAAGTGGAAATGAAGAAATGGCAGAAGAAGGGTTATTGAAATCGGTAGGTTTTAAAGCAGGAGTAGCTCTTCCCTTCCGGTGAGGGTTTCTTCGAACGGTCACCGTGTTCGGACATTGCGCTGGACTTTCATGGAGCAAATTAAATAACATTTATGGAATATGATACGTATTTAAAACAGAAACTAAAAAGGGAATTAAACTGACGGCATTCTGGTAAACCACAAAAACGGAAAATCAAGATTGACCACCGAAAAAGGTGTTTCTTGGGCAGATTTGATATAAAAAAATCCCAACCAATATTATTGAATAAACGCTATTTAATGTGGATATTGTTGCTAATGTTTCTATCATCATTGAGCTAAGGTTGATTCAATCGGCCATCTTTAGATTATATGATGGCTTTACAAATCCAGATTATGTTCCCCTCATAGAGGAATTCATGGGATCGTACTAGTTTCTATGAAATTTGAATCCAAATTGCATTTACTAATTATTACACTAAAAATAAAAATAACTAATAATAAAATTAATAAAAAAAAATACTTATTTTTAAATAACGGTGATGAAAGTGACCGTGAGGAATTTAAACCCATGATGTTACCCCCGAATGATTTTTTACTTTTTCTCTAATATTTAAAGTAATTTTCCATTAAAAATCGATGAGTTTTATAGAGATAAATAAAATGAACACGAAATATTTGGTTTGATTATCTTAGAAAAACAAATCTAGTAAAAATCACGTGATTTAAATAAAAAATAGTCATAATTCTCCACCAACTTGGAAAAAAAAAACATAGACTTGGTATATATCCCATGTTTTCTTTATTAATAAAGGAAAGAAAAAACATTGACCAAAACTACATTTCTTTAATACGTGTAGTCGTTTTCTTTTTCTTTTTAATTTGATAAAAATTGACAAGGAAAAATCTCAGAAGCTTCCTCACAAAATTGTTCATAGACCAAGACTCATATTTTAGGTGCCTTTCTTTGATGCTAAAAGTCATCATCAATTCTCCATACAACCTTTGAATATTAATACCAAATTTACATAGCAATCAACAAAATCTTACCAATTTGATTCTTCAGCAAGAAATACTGTGCCCTACTATTTATTCGTTATCGGTAAGAATACATGTCGCATACTAGCGGGCGTACTAAAAATTTTCCCGCCTTCAACTAATGTAAATTTATGAAATTTTGAATTAAAGTACAAAATAAAAGTCAAAAACCCATCCAAACCATGTTACCCAAGTAAATAAAGATGAACTTTTCTTTCCTAAAAAAGTTAAGATAGCTGCTTTGATCATGTGGTCAATGAAAAAGTTTTGATTTTTTTTCCCTTACATTTTTTGCTAACAGGAAAAAAGTAAAAGCTAAAGAAAGATCTAACTCTTGTGTTTAGGGGAATATACAAGTAGCTAATGATCATGTACATGGGGCTTTAAGTCAAATTAAAATATGTTTCTCATGAATAAGATCTTATCAATCCAAAATTCACAAAAGATTTGGACCTGAAAAGACCACCAAATAAGAATCTGGTTGGTGAATCCTGAGTAACAGGTTTTTGTTCCTTAGGATTCCCTTTCACTTTCAGTATCGTCTGACCAATAACTTCCCGAATAGAATCTATCGTCTTGGAATCGACCGGATACCCCGATGCATCCCGGACGTAGAATGTGTTAATTGCCTTACCAGCTTTAGTTGTTACTTCTGCTCTTGTGACGGTTAAACTATTCTCTCGAAAGATGCGAGTGACGTCGGAAAGAAGGCCTATTCTATCTGTTGTGCACAACTCAAGCTTCAAACCCTGAAAAAATGTGGAATAAATTAACAATTTGAACAAGAAACTGACTTTAAAAAGGTAGAAAGAATCATTGGTAAAGGAAGTTGATGACAGTTCATTCACCTCGGATACTCTTCTTTTGATAGCAGCTTCAAGACATTGAATTAGTCTTTGTCTCTCTGCATCAGATTTAACAGGAGATCCATCTATATGCCTGATGTAGTATTCCTACAATCAAAAATAGAAACGATAAGCCGAAACTTACCACAGCTAAATCGAAAACCAACTCGTTTCATTTATCATCACTCTTAACAAACATTTGCATTCTACCTGATAGGCTTCTGGCCCTTCAGCAACTACATTGGCATGAAACACCACATATTGCATATCTGTCAAAGTGCAAACTGTGTCGAATAGAAGTTTCGGCCGATCCTTACTCCGGATCGTAACGACAGAATAGTCTTTGTCCTGCCAATTATCAACATTCACGTTCGGTCTTTGCTTCTCATCCAAGACATCTTCGTCAGAAGATTCGTAATCCCGATCTGCAAACATAATCTGATGAAGCCTTCTCTCAGTGTGAGTAACTCCATGAGATACAACAGTCTTAGCTCCACTGGACTTGGTGTTGCTCCCCTTCAGTACATTACAAAGCAATCTCTTGATCGTCGACAGCCTCTCAAGGTCACCAATTGCCAGACCGGTTTCCTCATCTACAATGTGCATTACAGCAGCCGCCCGTGCGTTGTGAGTCCACACCTCGGCGCTCACCACACTGCATTTGAGGTGCGTTAGGATCGCACTGAGTTCAGAAAGTAGCCCTTGTCTATCATTGCCAATTAGCTCAATTGCAGTATAATCCACAGATGGTTTGACACCCACAGATCTCATTGAAGATGTAAAACAAGAATCTGGCCCAAGCGACTGAGAGAAACGAAAAAACGAAACCAAAATCAAACTAATTGAACCATACACATAAAAGAGAATATGTAAGAATACCAGATAAAATAAAAAGATAGCAGCACATACCCTTGTAATATAGTCTAGAATCCCTTCATCAGTAACTTTATTTCCATCTTGATCAGTGACATTAAAAACTGAGAGAGAAAGCCAAAATTACATGAGAATTTTAATGAGAAGGAATAAGTTATCCGTGAGTGTCCGGGCCAATTTGGGCACACCTTGACTGATCTCACGAGACAACCACACGATTGCGTTAGGAAAGAGGGAATAAGTAATTAAGAGATATATTACCATCCATGAACCAGAAACCATCAGAAGATATGTAAGCTTTATTGATTATCAGATTAAGATCAGTAAGAACTTGAACAACTTCAAGAAGAATCCCCTGTTTATTAGCACTATCTACCTGAAACAAGATTATTGAAATGATCATAAATAACCCAAATGGAAGATTTTATGAGGCAATAAACTGAAACTTGATGAAAAAGAAAAAAAAAACACACCCTTATAACTGTAGCATTCTTGCAAGCTTCATTGTCAATCACAACTCTGGAAAAGAATTAAGGAAAAAAAAACATGAACTTCAATTTTTTATATTTTTTTCCAACAGAGAAAAGTCATGGCTTTTTTTTTTCCCTTAAAGAGAAAGAAAAGAAATTGTTTACCTTGGAGGATTCATTCTTTTGATCAGCTTCACATATTCATCATCAATATCATGTGAAAAGTTCATGTTAATTGCTGTATTAAAGAGGCAAAAAAAAAATTAATGAAGCAAAATTTCAAAGAAGAAAGAGGAAAAAAGAAAACAAAATAAACTCTCCCTGACTCTGAAAAAAATGATAACAAAAAACACAAAACAGAGAAAAGATACACTTTTTCCACCAAAAAAACCAGAAAAAACGAAAACTCAAATCAGAATAACACAAATCAAAGGACAGGAAACAGAGGATGAAAAATAAACAGAAAAAAATCATACCCATTTGAGATCTTTAAGGAAGAGTAATCTTATATTTCTCAGAAAAGTTCAAATTTGCTCTCAAAAACCCAACAAACAAGGTTTTGTATTCAAACAATGAGAAAGCAGAAGGAAGTTGTCTGTGATATTATATAGAGAAACTCGGCCTTTCCTTTCTCACTTCCCAAATCTCACATCACTTAGAAAAGATTTAAAAAATAAAATCTTTTTTTATTATTAATATATAATAAATATCTTTTTGTTTCTTTTTTTTACCCATTATCTTACAACCCAAAAAAAAAAATATATATATATATATATTACTAAAAAATATCAGACCTCCCGACACGATACTCCAAAACATGTAACCTCAAAAAAAAAAAAAAAAAAAACACTTCTTCCCCACTTGCTCTCTCTCTCTCTCTATTTTCTTGTTTTATTTATTTATTTATTATTATTACTAATTATAAGAGAATTTCAATTCATATTTATCCATAATTTGGTTTTGGATCTTCCTCTTTAGGCTTCTTCCGATCTCAGTTATTGTGTGAATTTAATACATCTATACGAGAGAATTTTCCCCGAAGTAATGGTGAAAAAGTTGGGGTCAACAAACACTCCACTACCCCGCGATTCCGCCCCATCTCACCCTATTTAAGTTTGTAATCAAGATTGAGGTCGGGTGAGTAATTATAAATTGTTTATTAAACGGGGCGGGGTCGGAAACTGAGATTTGATCCCATTGGGGCCACGACCCTATCCACGATTAAGATTATTTATTTTTAATTTTTTTTTCCAGTCATAATCTCATGCATTTTTTCCTCAAAACTCATTTACAATTGCACCCCAATTAAAAAAAAAAAAAACCCCACATTTACACCTCAATATTGTCCCACCCCACCTGCAACTCAACAATTAATGGAGTGGGGTTGGGGTAAATTTTAAATGAGGCGGGTTGGGGTGCACTTTTTTCGTTTAAATGGGTTCGGGATATAAACATAGACAAATCCAAAATTTTAGTTTAGGAGGAGCATATAAATATATAAATTTTAGTCAGTTCAAATGTTGATTTTTTTTAAAAATACTTTTTATACAAACAGATTGTAGAATTAAGAAAAAAAACAATCAATAGGCTATTGTACAAAAAAAAATAGAACTTACCATTAAATATACAAAAATTAATTACCATAAAGTTCAAGTCACAATGAAGAAAAAATAACATTTAAATTTGTAAAAATAATCTCAAATCATTAAAAAAAGCAACATGATTAGAATAAATAAAAGAAAAAGAAAAATGAAAATAAAACCATAAAACTTTATTAAACTACATAAATTCTGTTAATAGTGAGGTTATTATGGTTTTTTATACAGATATATTTTTACTTTATAAATAAAAAACAGTGATGCAGATATTTTTTCTTCTCATTTTTATCAGAAATTCGATCCCTAAACGGAGATCTCATAAATTCGTTCCCAATTCTGGGATGAGGCAAGGGCGTGGACTAAAATTTTATTTGTCGACGGATAGATCCAATTAAGGAGTTTAATGTTTTTATTAACAAGTTATAGAAAATATTTATAAAAAGTACATAAAAATTCAAGGTTGGGGACAAAGATATATAGGCTCGAGTTGAGTTTGGATTAAATTCCTCATCCCCGTCCTCGTCCCAAAAATAAATTGGGGGATTTCCTCCTGACTTTGCTTAAAATGGGGATGGGTGAGGCCCCGTAGGGACACAACCCTACATAATTTTTTGTCAACACTAGTCTAAACGGGGTTGAAAAATCTATTTTTTGTAATTTTATTTAAGGTTGGAAAAGTTAGACAAGTTTTTATATTAATAAAAAAAAAGTTTAAAAAAAATTATTGCATTGTAGAGAATTATAGGTTATTATGATGAGAACTCATGTTTTGGAGAAATCATGAAACACAATATTAATTAAAAAAAATATACTAAGGGGTATTTGGTTCACGGGTTACTTAACAAACTCATTATTTTGAGCAATACAAACACAATTTTAACAACTTAATTCCACAAGCCAAACATGTCGTGAAAGATTAGGCTCTCTGAAAATTATTTTTATAAGTAATTTTATGCTTTTATTAGAAAAGCAATTAAACAAATTGTTTGAAACAACAATATTACTGAAATACTAAAATCATCAATAACAAACATATGGTTTTTTTTGGATGAGAAAATATTAATGAAATTTTTTAGTCTCTTTTCATTATTTCATTTTATTACTAATCATTAAACCATTTGAATTGTATATTTATTTCATGAGTTTCTACAGTACATCTCACTCAGTACGTAAACTCACACATAAAATATAGGCTTCCCAATCTCAAACTACATCAACTTATACTTATCCATAAAAGAGTGACTTTCTACCATTATATTAAGAGTCTTTTATACCTCTTTTCATTAAATTACTATACTGAAAAAACTGATTTTAAGAACATTTCGAAACTTTAGAAGAGAACCAAATCCGGCGCAATATAGTAATGAGAGGAGTAACGTGCGCCTCACAATTGGGAAGACAAAAGTGGGCTTGGCTTGGCACGGGCGCCGTAGCAACAGTAATTATCACACGTGTGAAGTGAACGTGATTGATGGGTTAAAAAAAGAAGGTGGGTTTGATCCACTCCAAGATCTGCGGAATTCAACGGACCACGCCGGCGGCGCTACGAATGTCCCAAACCCTAAACCTATATGCGTCTTATTAATTGTGTTTCTTATTTATTGATTTTTTATTAATTGTGATGAACCTAACACTTGATTAAAATTGATTCTACTTCTGAATTTTAGTAAACAAAATAAAACTGTTAGATAATTTTTTTAGCTAGATTACAAAATAATTTAAGAAAACACAATATTTGAATTTTTAAAGGATTCCATAATTTTTCATTTCAATTGATTTCCATTTCCCTTCATTTTATTTTGGTTAAGTAAAAGTGCCCTCTTATAGAATAGTAATTGACACAATTCTAAAAAAGAAGTTCAAACTATAAAGACAGACTAAACAAATTTGTGTTTCGTCAATCATTGCCATGTCACGATTTTTTTTAATGATCTATAACTAATTTTTAGGTAAAGTATCTTTGGTGTTTGAGTTTTGGTCATTGTGTCTATTTGGTTCTTACGTTTTCAATTTGTGTCTTAGTGGTCTCTTAGTTTTGGATTTTGCGTCTATTTGACCCCTGCGTTTTCAATTTGTATCTAAGTAGTTCCTCAGTTTTGGATTTTGCGTCTATTTGGTCTCTGCGTTTTCAATTTATGTCTAAGTGGTCCTTGAGTTTTCAATTTGTGTCTAAATGGTCTCTAGATTATTATAAATAACTTTAATTGATCTTTAATTTTTTAACAGAATATTGACTTAGCACAATGGCCAAAATACTGACATGAGATTAATTATTATTTCAAATCTTAAGTCTGGATTGATGAAAGATGTGAAATAAAACTTAATCTCATGTCAATATTTTGGTCAATTAGACTAGTTATGTTAGCATTAAGTCAACATTCAGTTAAATAGTTAACAAATATGTTAAAATAGAACCAATTAAACTTTCTTGAAAACGCGGGGACCAAGTAGACATAAGGTCTAAAACTCAAGAACCACTTAGACACAAATTAAAATCGCAGGCATCAAATACACCCGACGTCCAAAACTCAGGGACCAGAGGGGTACTTTACACATTTTTTCCAACAAATAATGAACATGTTTAATGGAAAGTTTTCTTGATGGTGGAGTATGTCTTATTATAGACTTCAAATGAAATCTTCAAACTACTCCATGGTAGATTTTAAACTAGCTCAACTTTCTCATTTCAAATTATTTCTTTCCATTATTAAGTGACTTTGACAGATAAATGAAAACTGTCACATGTCACACATGCAAGAGACAATCTGTCAATCTCAATGAAGCCAGCCTCCTCCAATAATTTTATCCCTGATTAGGAGAAAAAACTCTCATAAAATTAGATTTTGTGTTGTGTCATTTTGAGCTATCATAACCATGCACATATTTGTCTTTTAAAAGTTTTTATTTTGGCGAATTTTTAAAGGTAATATAAAAGACAAATATGATAAAATTTGTGCATCGCATGAAGAGTTATTAAATAATTATTTCATCATTGTGATGATTGACTTCATTATTGGGATGACCTTCCCTCGCATTGTGATTAATGTCTTTTAAAAAATATAAGAAAGAATTGAAGTTTATATTATATAAATAATTTATCTATTAATCCTCTTAATAGTCTGTCACACAAAACCAAAAAAAAAAAAAACCAAATCAATAGAACACACATTCAATCTCTCAGAGAGAGAGAGAGAGAGAGAGAGAGAGAGAGAGAGAGAGAGAGAGAGAGAGAGAGAGAGAGAGAGAGAGAGAGAGAGAGAGAGAGGTGCAAACAGCCAAATTACAGATTGGATTACAAAAAACTTAAAACAAAAACCAATGGGGAATCAGAATTGAAGTGTTTTTTCTTTTTAATGGGGAAAAGCAAAGCAAAGGAAACCAAACTCGTTTTGGCATTTAGTCAAACACATGGTGCGCCCGCACACACGCGTGTCTTCAGGCAACTGCCGGTCTGATGCTGCGGTCACATGGTTCCTGATTCTATGCTCATTTGCCCACTTCTATTTTTTCCTGATTACTATAATACATACATTAGGTAGTTTGCCCCCTTCAACTACTTCTTCTGCATTGTGCTCTCTTCACTAATCTCCTGATTTTTATACGTGTCTATTTTCTAATTAATATATAGATCATATTAATATGTTTGATCCGGGAGAAGCTCTTATTCATCAATAAATATACAAGTATTTTCCTTTATAATGAATATAAATAAATTTTTAATGCTTATCTATAAGTCAGGATGATTGTTTATCGTCTATTAATTTTGACCTAATCAAAAAGTTGAAGTGTTTTTTGTATTTAAAGTGTGCACCATTTCCCTACTTACTACTAAATAAGAAGGTTTTTCTTCTTCTTCTTCTTCTTTTTAAAATGATTGATCTTCTTCAACTTTTGTAATAAAGAATCATATTACTTGCACGAATGATCCAGCAAAAGTACTAGTGGGTTAGGAGGAATTTAAAGTGATACATAAACCTTTAAATAGACTAAGTGCCCATTTGTGATAGTTTTAAAAAGTGTTTTTGAATAAATAAAGTATTTTTTTATAACCATTAAAAATTACTTTTAAACATTTTTAAAAATTATCCCAAACGGTCAGTTTTTGCATGATCTCCTTCAATTTTTGTAATAAAGAATCATATTAATTGCATGAATGTAGATTGTTGTATATAATGGTTTTGACAATATTACAAAGGAATATCTCACTTAATGTTCATTTTTTTTACAAAGCTACAAATAGGGTAAGCGGAATTGAAACTCAAATGAAAATCCATTGAACTTAAGTCATCACTTAATCTTCTTCAATGATTGTAATAAAGAATCATATTACTTGCACGAATGTAAATCATTAAAAAGATGAAGAATTAAACAATATTACAACTTAAAATCCCACTTTTTTTCTTTCTTTTGACAAGGTTACAACAAAGGAAATTGATTAGTAAATAAAATCGTTTAAATCAACTCTGTTTTTTCAACACTAGTTAGGCCAGGTTATCCCTATTTTAGAAATGAAAAATCGTTTAAATCAATTAGATTCTTTCTCTAATGCCGTTAATTTTCTTTTAACCATGATTTTATTTGTTTGAACTATGATTTGGATGACTCAAGATTTTTTTTTTAAATTCTCGTTTTGAGCTCTACTTTATAATCACTTCAAAACTTAGAAATCGTCAATAAATAAAATGGTTTATTATTATCAAAATATTAGATATAATTGAAGTCATAAACTTCAAAATCCTCTTAATTCATGATTTAGTATTTATATAAATTTTTATCAGTTTTGTTTGCCTTGTAATAAATAATTAATAGAAGGTTGAGAAATAAGTTTAATTATCATTTGCTTCAATTGGAAGAGAGATAAAATAAACCGAAAATGGAAGAAATATTAGGCATGAAATTAGTTGGTCTGGTCCACAAAAAATATTTCATTTGAGTTTTTGCTGAATTTAGATATTGCCCATTAGTTTCAAATGCCTTGTTGATGGTGCTACCCCTATCCCTACATTATTGGAAGGAAACCTAAAGTTGAATTGTCCTTTTAATTAAAAGCAATCCAACAATTAATAAAGGAGATTTTTTTAAAAAAAACCTATCTTATCCTTTCAATTTTAGCATTTTTTTTTCTACATCAAGTTAATCCAAATTAACACGTATGTTATTTGTTAACGTATAATCAGCTGTCAATATTAGCTGAAATTAAGGTTATCAATTAACCTGAAATTAGATTATAACATTCTTGTACTATGAATATATGTAACTATTTAAATACAAATAACACATTCAGAATACAATCTTACCTCTGTTTACGATATTAGACTTGGCTCAAGTTCTACAAATCTTAAATCTTTTATTCCAAAAAAAATTAGTGGTCCTACATTGATAGTTGATCAACCAGATAAAGATCAATTACTTGATACATAAATAACTCACCTTGAGTCCAATTTCTTTACCTCCAACCATTCTTATAAAAAAAACGGTTTAATTAATTAATGCATAAGATTCTTATTAAGTACGTGAAATGTTCATAAGTTACCACATATTTACCCATAGTAATTGAGGTTTCATTTAAAAGAGTACTAGTGATTATATATATTTGGTACTTTATTTAAATATTATGATCTTTCTTGAAAGAAATATAAATATTTTTAAAATAATAAACTTCAATATAGAAAGAGCACTATTCTTGTGATAAATGTTAGGGATCTTATAATTTTCTCATGTGTAATATATTAGTCTGTGAAAAATCAATAGATAGTGAGATGAATTTAGAACAAAAGGTACGAGAAAGTAATTTATGTGATGCTCTCTTACTATAACAAATAACTTTTAAATTGTTACTCTTTTAAGTCTCAACATGAAGGACGACAATAGGGTAGGAATTTCAAGTTATTCCTTTTTTGGTATGTAAATCAACCATTTCACTTGGTCAACTTTATGCTTAGATGGTCTATTAAAGCAAAAATCATAATATAATTGTTAGGAGGATCAACACAAAATAGCAAAATGAAGTAATGAGTCACAAGATTTTTATGATTTGTGTGGAAAAAAAATCAAAAAAGAACTAGGAGCGAAACTTAAAAAAAGTACTACTATTGAAAATCAGTATAAAGTCAAAATGAACGCTATCAATTCTATCATTTTAAAATGAGGAGAATTCACTATGATATGATTTAAACTCGAACTTCATCTTAATCCCTTCACACGGTTATTATAAAAACTCAATTCTACCCACTTTAAAGGTCTCATCGTAAACTTTTAGATGGTATCATTAAGAATTTAGACGATCCATCCATAATAATCTTTGTATACATTTAAATGAGAGTTAGAGAGAATAAATTAACAAAAAGGAACAAAAGTTAGATCTTATATTACACACAAAAGAAACGTTAAAAAATAGCCTAATTAAACTTTCCCCCTCCATATAGTGAAGCAAAGAATAACGTAAAATTTTAACTTGCTTTTGAAAAGCTCTACAACCCAAAGCCAATATTCTCCATAATCAGATATAAATCATTAAAAAAAAAAAAAAAATTAAGAACTAATTGAGGCTATTTTAATTTCCATTGGGTCAACAGTCAAAGGGATTTGACAGAAAAGTAAAGCACGTGACATTTCATGGGCTGACAAGAACGTCGACGTCATCCATTGCTTACTTTTCTTTATTTGATGTTAATATTAATTTAATTATTATTAGGGAATAGAGAGCCTTTTGGAAGAGCGAAGGGTTATTGCCAGCTCATCAGTCCACGTCAGAAAGTCTAATCAATCTACTTTTTTTTTCTCAATTTAATCATTTAAAAAATATTTTTATCCATTTTTTTTCACTGAGTTTTGATTGTTTCGAGTTCCCATAAGCACGTTCTTAGCCCACGTTTCAAGGGAAACAATGTCAAGCGTGTTCAATTCTCATTGGATGTTTGGCTTTATTTTTTATTTTCACATTTTTTTTATAAAAAAATTAATCGACTAAATCTATTTTTGTTTTTTTGGGTTAAATTGTACCTTTGAAAATTCTCATTTCTAAAGTTTTATCCTATTTTCAATTTCATCGTTTAACTTCTAAAAGTTATTTTAGTTGCTTGAGATTTAAAAAATTCTACATATGTTTCCTATTGATAAAATCTAATTTAAATTTGAAAAACACTTGGGTTCGTCCCAAACATGGATCCAATCCAAGCATCTTTGGAGGAAAAGAAAATTGAAAAAAAAAAAAAAAGAGGAGCTCTATGTGACCATGTCCCATTAGTGGGGAAAAAAAATTATGTCCATGTCCGTGGGAAAATTCAAATATTTTTGTTATATTTACTCTCTCAAGTAATAATAAAATATATATAAGTATTTAAAAAACTTCGACATGAGTACTGAAAATTATCTCATGCTTAGGATGGACTCGAGTCTTTTATTTTAAATTTAATGAGAAAATGATATGATAGTACTTTTATTACATATATGAATTTCAAGTTTTTAGTTTATCAAATAAAAGATAAAAAATTATTTAATTTAATTTGAATTTGGATATAAAGAATAATGACTGTAAAAAAAGTTACTATATTTAAAATTTCGGTAACTAAATTAAAAATAGAGACAAATTAAAGGTTCCTAAATTACATTTTAACCTTACCTTTCACTTCCGTAATAAATTAAAATTTAAAACGTGGAAGTACTTCTTAATCTTATTAAAAAAAGGCAAGCTTTTACAATAATAAAAAATTCACTAAATTCTCCTAATGCAATCGATTTTGTCCTGTCCCATATTTAAAATGCCTTTTAAATCCTTTCGATTTCACGATTTATTTAACTATCATTTTTTCATGTTGTAGTTACTTACATACAAATTTATTTTTGATATGTGGATGGTTATTTTAAGAATTACTACAAGATTATCTGATTATGAAAACGCCTCCTTTTTTTTTTTTGAAAAAGAGAGAATTGAAATTATAATTATAAATTACGTATAAGATGGAAAAGATAATAATTTATTGTTTTGAGTAATTATGAAAATTTCTCTAGCATTTGAAATAGAAAATGAAGGGACAAGGGGAACGTGTTTCCTGCAACGTTCCCACTTCGCTTCCTCGAAAAATGGTCTCCCCTCATTGCATATACTTCCATAAATCCCACTCCTTCTTGGTCCCCTTTTTCAAAACTTGGTGATGGGGAAAACTTGATCTAGAATTTGTTTTCTCTGACCAAATTATAAACACGTCTATTTTCCACCCTACAACTTAGAATTAAGAAAAAAAAAAAACTGCTTAATATATTAGGGGGGAAATTAGAACTTGCCTAAAATAATGTGGGGAAAAAAAATTAAATAAATAAAACATACGATAAACCAACCAAAACAGGCTAATTTCTAATATGAGCAAAGCTAAACTAGTAAGAAATCGATACTTCCTCTACTAAGTTTGCGCTTTGCATTCTTCTATTTGATATAATATTTCAAAAAAAAAATGGACCAGCAAAGTGCCTGCAATTGGATCACAAACAGGAAGGCTTTTGCACATTTCAAGCTGTGGATTTATGTCAATTTTTCCATTTAAACAAAATTTGCCGAGCCTGAAGCTTTCTCCATTAAAAAGTTCGAAACCCCTTTAAGCAAATCATGACAAGAGGAGTGGTCACTCCCCTTCTAAATGTTGGATGTCTAAAATTTTGCATGAAGTAAATCTAGGTTCCTCTGTCTATTTCCTACCTTTCTTTTAAAAAATAAAACATCCCTTTCTCATCTTAGTACATGACTCTGCAAAATGTTAATACTGCTGCTAACACGACTACTTCACAAAGCATAAAGTGATGCGGCAAGGAACAGGAAAGCTAATAACATCAGAGTTCGATATCGCGCACCCCCAACAAGAAAGAACCTGGATTATCTGATCCAAGTAGTGGCATGTATTCTGATCCTCTAACATGAACACCAAAGCAAGCTGCAAAAAATAATACAAGTTAAATAAAAGGATGTAGGAGAACTAGAGGATGAAATTCATCTGACAATATCTCTGCATTGCACTGCATCGAGAAATTATTTTAATTTCACCATCGTCCAAAAATTATAATCTGGGAAACCACATGCATAATTTTAAATAGTTCCACTTAGAAACGTGAAATTATCGAAGTGCCAAAAATATAAATCACTCGATATTAAATCTTCTTTCTACAAATCCTCCTCCCTATGCAAGTGAATGAACTAACCTAATTGCATAAATATGTATAATATGAATGGTTGGATTTCAAGTCAACGGTTTCCTTATGGTCAGAACTAGAAGGGTTGGGTATTTCCAACCTTAGGTTTACAACAACCCAAATTTACCATTACCTTCAGAGAATTTATTGATTTTTTCAGTGTCAAAAAAATATGGAACGCGTATATTGCCTACAGTCACCCGGATGATAAAATTTTCATTAGATGAGTGGCAGTGTTAAGACTCTCTTTTTCTAAAGTATCAATAGTCTCTATCCAATATCCTATCACTACCGATGAGATCCCCAATAAATGTGTTTTAGTTATTAAAAAAATAAAAGTACCAGGTCAATCTTAGAATGTCAGAAAAAATACTTATTCGTGAGTACCATTTTCTATCTTCATCACACTTTGAAGCATTGTATCCATCTTTGTTTTCATATCTGAACTATCATCCATATGCGGGACTAAAAGAGTGAGGTCACGGTAAATATCACGAACAAATCTGCAAATCTTCTCAGCAAACTCAAGTTCACCATCTGATATTCGACCAATTGCCAACCGCATCAGTTCTCCAGTCAAGTCTGCAAGCTGTACAGAGCATTAAGCACTACGAAGAAAACCATTTGCAAAACTAATCTTCTGTATATCTGCTTTCACTAGCAGTAATGAATCAATTGGATTATAGAGATTTTAAATTTACTCACTCCCTGTTCCTGTGACACTTGATCCTTTTAACACTCACACATGACAACCACTGATCTCTCAGCATAAAATGCAATTTTTGAAACTTATTCATTCTAAGAAAAATGATGCTATGATAAGAAACAAAACTTGGATACCAACCCCCAAAAGGTAGTCAAGAGTGTTAATCTGTAAAGGCTCAAGTGATGGATCACTTAGGGGTAATAATGTAGCATTAATCTCATCAAGACTCAAAAGGGTTCCTGTTCTACAGAATTTACAGAATGTAGCAGCTTCAACGTATTCTTGCACCTGCAGAAGCCAAAGCTCAACAAATTAATTTATCAGTTAATTTCTGGTCCTATAAAGTTAAAAGATAGAATGGTCACCCCCGGTGAGTATGCTCGCCTTAGCTTCCAGAAATCAGTTCCTTGTAATTCTTTTACAAGTTTGGACAAATACCGACTTGTCACATCTTCCAAGTCCTTTTCTGCCTTTTCCAGAACTTCATCTTTGTTGTGCTTACTAACTCTGTTTGAATAATCATATTCATATTACTAAATCACATTCTGCAAGATTGTAAGGAAAGGGGAAGACCTATTACCTTGACCCCCATAAATACATACACGTCGAGTAGAATTTATTATCATGAGTTTATAACGACTAGTTCATGAAAATCCAAAATGGATAAAGTTAAGTTGAAGAAAAAAAATTTATATGGGCTGACGTGTTCAACAGTTCAAGGCCAAGGAAGGTCGAAAACACAATCAAATAATAGAAATTTAGAAGGAGAAGAAAGAGTAAAAAACGAGTTCCACAAAGAGGACAAATATATAACAACAGAGCGGAGAAATCCTACCTGTGCACTTGGAAAATTACTTTTTTGCTATTCATGGTGATATCACGACTCGCTTTTACCACTCTTTCCCGCTTATCATTCTGCACATTTGGTCAGTTGAGTAAATAACCAAAAATGTAGAAAACAAAAAACTTTCAATAAATTTGGTGCAAAACCATGCACTGATGCCAACAGTTCTATCAACCAACATCCAAAATTCAATTTTTCAAAAAAATGCTATTCATGCAACATGGTCAGTAAATACATAATTACTCCAACCAATGCATGGCAAAGAAGTGCAACTCAATCACGAAAGCTTAATCGACGGCATTGAACCTCCGAAACTTCTGACGATTAAACCACCACTAGACCTAAATCGTAATGCCCTAGGCTAAAACAAATTTAAATGGTGAGAAAATAACAGAGCAAAAGTTTAAAGTTATGACCTTTTACTCTATTCCGATACCATATTAAATCACCACTATAACCAAAAACTTAAACAACACGAATTATATCTTTTCAAACATATTCTCAAACACCAGCTAGTCATCTAACATACTCAACATTCTAAACTTCAACAACAAACAATAATAACAAATGCGAAATTCCAACAAATACATTCTTAGAACAAGCTTAAAAGATGCAATTCCAAAATTGAGTCGTGCTCCAGCAAAAAATTTCAATTAAACTTTTAGAGCATATCGCGGTCTAGAAGAAAGAGAAAAACTCACAAGGTCGTTGAGGAAGGAAGCATATTTAGCAAAAGCGTCTTTCATTGAAGATTGAGTAGATAATGTCCTAGCCCTTTTCGGTGAGCTCTGCAACGAATTGCCTGCAACTAGAAAATTGAATTTTTATTTAATAAACTAGAAAAATATCAAAACTAAATTGATTTGGAAATGGAATTTACTGCCTTTTTTAAAAATTGGGTAAAGTAAAACCCTAATTTACAGAGAGAGGGAATACTTTGATGGAGGAGATGGGGTTTGGGTTTGGAAGCCATGAGAGAGACCTTATGAAATACGTGAGCGTAGTGCATCTGTCTGAAGTGAAGAACGGATACAAAGTTTAATAATTTTTACTTTTTTAAATTTATGTATCGATTGTGAAAGGGATTTTTTTTTTGTTAGGGTTTTAAATTTCTATTTGTTGTTACCTGAAAATGGAGAGTTTTCACGTGAGCAACGAACTTAAATTATGGGACGAGTCGGAAGTTGTGCGCTGCATTGGAAGTACTGTGTAGGTGATGTGCTAAGTAGTTGACGAGCACTATATGTACCTGCACAAGAAACAAAGAGAGCATCAGTGTGGTGTCGGTCTAACACCCTCCGATGCTAAAATCAGAGCAAGTAGAGCTAGTGTACCAGAGAGAATAGTAGTAGAAATTAGTTACCTACTGAATGAATTTTTTCTCCTATTTATATGAGAGGAGGTTAATGACATCATCGTGCCACGTGTCGCGTCGGGATTGGGCCACGTGTTGCTTCCCAATGATGTGTCGCTTGTTGGTCATGTCACGTGTCATCTTTTGATTGGATATCAATATATTGTAGTTTCTTGGTCTTAGATACGTAGCCTTATTAGATGACGTAGAGGTAGGCTTCCAGACGACGTAGACGTAGCCTCGTAGGTGACGTAGTTTTATCTTTTCAAGTGACGTAGACATGTTGATTGTGTATTCTTTAAACAAGTTGAGAAATTCCACGTGTTATCAAATTTCACCCCACAACACTATTGTATCACTTTAAACTATAATTTAGTATTATTGTGTAAAATAAGTAAGTTATTGAAATGACATATAATATTTTATAAATTATTTAAGTAGCAACCTTTCAATAATTTATTAAACTCAAAAAGACTAAAAACCAATAGATTCACTTAAAAATAACATTGAAAAATAATAAAATATATCAATAAATTCTTGAACTATAGTTGAATCATAATTGAACTATTATTTGGGTAATTTTAAAAATATTATGATATTTCAGTATTTTTAGTATTAAAAAATATGTTATTTGAGATAATTTCTTAAAAAAAAACTCACAAGTGTTTGAGATATATATTTTTACTGAAAGAAGTCCACAGTAAGATGTGGAGATAATTGTAATTAAGGATTTATTGTTTTATATATATCATTTACAAGATTCAAATGAATAAAATTTAAAGTTTAAATTGATAATATATCATATGTGTGTTTAACTCATGGGTTATTGTAAAATTTGTGTTTGAATTGTGTAGAAGAATGAAATTATGAAGTCTAGCTTAGTGATGGGTGTTATCAGTCGGTTTTAGTCCATTATGACCAGAATCGAAACCAATTTTATTTCTTGAAAGTAGAAAAACCAAAATCCTATCGATTTATAGTTGAAAACGAATCGAAATCGTGTCGGTTTTGGTTTGGTTTTAGTTTTGACATATAACCGATTCAAGGGTTCAATCTATATGAGTTTTGGTGTGTTTAATTCAGTTTTAAGCCCTTTTTGTCAGATTTTGTTTTATGATTTTTTAAATAAAAAAAAATTATCTATACAAAATTGGTTTGGTTCGGTTTTAAATTAAAAAACCGAAACGACTAAACTAATAAACTCGGTTCGATTTCGATTGATTTGGTCGGTTTAACGATTTCAAGTCTCAGCTCCCCTGTGGCTGTGGATGTGGTGCTCAAACCTTTAGTCCAAAATAGCTAAACGACGTCGATGTAACCGTTAGAAAGTGCCAGTAGACAAAAGTGACACGGAACCCGGCAAAAATCCCCTCACTGCCGGGAAAAAATTGGCGGCGGCGCCAACAGATTCTCCACCCCCAAAAAAACCTCGAACCAACCGTAAGAAATCAACACCCGTTTCAGATCGTGTATTGATTCACAGGGGAAAAAAATGGTAACTTTAGTGGTGGCAACGACGTTGGATCCAGCTTCCATCAACCCTTCAAATGAACTCCTCTCCATGCCCGGCTGGCATCCAGGCCCTTCCCTTCAGGTTTTTCCTTTTCCCTTTCTCCATTTTCAATCTCCATCATTTTACTCTCCTTTTGCCCACTTCTCCATTTTTTTTTGTATAATCAGGAAATTAGAAGCTTTGTTAATGGAGAAATTAGACTTCTTAATCACGACAAGAGTATAGTGGTTGAAGATGATCTTGATAATCGATGGGAAGAGCTTACTGGTGAAGTCGTCGATGAAGTCATTTTCTTTAGTAGACATACTGCCGTCTCTAATCGTCCTGCTCTTACTGTTCATCCAATTGGTAATAAATTTGTCACATTTGGAAATTCTGTGTGTTCTTTGATTTTATTTATGGAGGATTTTATTTTTTTTATGTTTGAATTTAAAAGGTGTCCCTCATTTGCGTGATGGAGAAGTTCCTCCTCAAGGAGGTAAGCCAGGATGGGCTGCACCGCCCAGCCCTCGTATCGGGCCATGGTTTAGGTTGTTGAAGAGTATTGCACATTCCCATAACCTAGTTCCTGAGTTTGAGGTTAATAACTTTTTACTCTTGTTTATTTTTTTGACTTAATTTTGTTGGTCTATACTTATCTCTTGACCAGTCGGAGGAGCTCCTTTTTATGTTGATATGTTTCTTATTTTTATTGGATCGTCGATATTATATTATAGTTATTAAATATATGAGCTACACTATTATCTTTGATTTAATAAAGAAAAGAGTCATAAGACAAACACGTATGAAAATAAGGATGAGTTACTTCTAACTAGTTTTGGATTGAGAAGGAAGTATTTTCCATTTGTTGATCTAATGATTGTGCAAGTTTCCCAAAATTACGACTCTGCAGTCTTAATACTTGAGTCATGTGAATTTTAATTTTCAACTTTTTTGAAAACTGCATGTAGATTACTTTGGAGGCTACTCACCATGGACCTGTGACAAATAAACCAACCATGTTTCTGGAGATTGGTGAGTGTTTCTTTGGAAGCTCGCATGATTATTGATCATTCAGGAAAGGAAATTTCAATGTGGCACACGTCTCTTAAGGTTTATTTTTGAACCATTAGAAAATCATTGAAGAACTTTTGATGAGCATTTTGAGCTGCATCTTTGTTTGAAACCATCCATTTATATTATTTATTACGGCAGATATCTTGAAGTGCTCATGGAATTGCATTGCTTATGATATTCATAGGAGTAATATGCTTCTGGTCATGATGAATGAATTGTCTTCTTTTTCTGGTATAGGCAGTACAGAAGAGTATTGGAAGAGGCAAGATGCTGCTCATGTCGTTGCTCTAGTTGAGTAATCACAGATGACCTATTTTAACTCCAAATTGATTGTTGATAGTCATCATATTATTGTTATTATCATCAATCATTGTAATCTCTTTAATGTTTTTTCTATGGACGAGGTAGGAAAAAAATGTCTTTGATATGACGTCTGAGATTTTTTTCATATTTCTAATTTTTTTTTGAGTTCGACATGAAACTCGAGGATTTGTTATCTGGAACACCTTTCTGATCTTGCTTCAATTACTAGCATAAAAAAAATTCTTATTGCAGTGTTTTCATTTACTTTGTACCTTATGTTAGTATTTTTCAATTTTGGTAAGATGAATCAATGATGCCATGACTGGATTTAATTGAGCCATCTCTTCTACTTTAAGATTGATGTGATTTTTGTATCTTACATTTTTTATTTCCAATTTGAAGGTATATTATTGAGTTAACGCCGCGCTAATATAACAGCCTGCAGTTAGAACTAGTCTCGTGATGTGACATAATACCTTATACATTACCCCTTTGAATGCTTGCAGCTAGTTTGGGAAGGGCTTGCTATTGGAGGAGGGAATGCTGTAGGAACCTGGAGCAGGTACCATTAATATAATCCCAATAGTTAGGATTAGGGATTTAGTTTTTTCTTTTTTGTCCAATATTTTGTAGAAAGACGACTTCTTATTCAATTGCTTCAAATAACCTAAGTTTTCTAACTGTTTTCTTCATCAAAGTCCAATGACTAGCCTCTAATTGGCTACTTAGCTCTATGATCTCTGTAGCTTTTCTTTTATTATCCCCTGATCAGTCTATGAGTCTCTGTTAAGATTTTATATAAATGATCAATCATCCTTAACCTAATAATTTAATTTTTAGGATTGGTAAGTTAACGGGTCATCAAAAGTTTTCTTTTCTTTCCTTTTCCCCCCTCTTTTCTTTCTGATTGTTGTTGTCTGTATTGTCATTTCCTCACCAACGTATTTGTCCGCATCCATATTTTTCAAAATAAATTCCATGCCCTCTTATGGAAGAGGTAACTGAAGTACGTATGTATAACCCTAAGTTAATAGTTTAAGTTTTCAGCATTGATGGTATCAAGTATCATGTGAATTTAATACATAGCATTACATCAACTGACGTTTTTTGCATCCCTCTATATATTTTCACTTCAAGATATTTTGCCCGTTTAAAAGATACGGAGATATTGTTATTCTTCCAGATATTTCTTTTGTTAATTTTTTTTAAAAAGAATCATCATGAAGCAGGGAACATGACAAGAACAACAAAGTCCTTCTTGGGATTGGTGGTGGACATTATGCACCTCGGCACATGGATATCATTCTGTAAGTATCGGTTAGTTAGGCTATCCTTGGCACACGGGATGGATTATGTTTTCTGCAATGAAATAGTTTTCTCTTAATGCTTTCAGAAAAGATGGGGTTTGGGTGAGCCACTTACTCTCTGGATATTCCTTGCCGATGGAAGATCCAAACCAGTCGAATGGAGATACAAATGACAAACGAATCGGCGGGACCTGGAGAGAATCGATTAGAGCAGCATTTGAGGCTACTAGATTGGCTTTCCCTGGTGGAGAGATCATAGCACACCTTGATCACAAGTAAGTTCAGTTTGTACCATAAAAACTTCAAGAAATGATAGCTGTAGTAAGATTGAATTTGCAGCTTTTCATGCATTAGAATTCTGTTATCTTTGATTCTATACAATTTTCACAAACTAATTATTTGCTTCAACGATCGGCTTTTGATGTCAAATTGCAGGAGTTTCAAGGGCTGGCAGAAGAATGCCATAACGGCGTTTTTGGGTGAAGAAGGCATAAGAATTGGCAAACCAAATGACTTTTATTGATTCTTTCACGAAGAGCATTGTAAAGAGTTGAATTGTTGAACTCAAGGTTAGCCTCAATTCATGAAGCCTATCAGTTCATAATTTAGTTGTAAAGGAAATATTTATAGCCTTATAATAATATTGAGTATTCTAATTTATATCTTATTGAAGGAAATTTTATTACTTATTTACTAATAGTTGAACTTTTGCTTGCTTAAATATTAAAATTTGAAAGAAAAGTATTGATAGATCATTAAAAATGGTTATCATTGTGCAAGAACCCACCACCCCTTAATTATAAAGAGTGACTTTTGGTCGAGCAAGTAATTAAATAATACAAGTGTAAATAATTATTTAAAATAAAATTTTAAAATTTCCAAGAATACCAATGAGCCAAAGGAATGGATGAATTCTCATAATCTCAATGATGTTGATGGTCCGTGGGATAAACATTTTTTGTAGCAAAATTGTTTACAATATTTAAGAATATGAAAAGTTTAAAAAATAATTATAAACGACAAGTTATTAAGAATATAAATAAAAATTGCTGTGATTATTATCATATCTAACTCAATCAATTTTTTTTAAATATAAATTCATATTTATTATATGAAATGCCTTGTTATTTAAAGTGTGATATTCATATTTATAATAGTAGCAATTACGTTTGATATAACTTTTAAATGTGTTTTTTAATGGTTATCAAAAACAGTTTTTTTATTCAAAAAATATTTTTAAATACTTCTAAAATTTATCTCAAACCGGCATTAAGTTTACTACGTGTGAAAAAATCTTTAAATATTTCGCGGATGAAAAGAGAACAATATTCTGGGCCAGTTATCCATTTCTGTTTCCCTTGTTAAAACTCTTGCTAAGAATTCTTGACAATTTAACGATTAAAACCTTTTAATTTAATTTTGAAATTTGTCATTCATATATTTTTTTATTTGTATATTAAAAAATAATTTTAATAAATATAAAAATAAATAGTTTAGGAATGACAATGACGTGTAAGGATACACTTTCCGTCCTCACCATGAGATAATTTTCCCCCCTCATTCAAAAATCAGGGCGGGGAAAATCTATTCAAATAGTATATTTTTATACCAAAATATAGATCATATCAATATTCTAATTATTTATTAGTTTAAATAATTTATTAAGAAATTAATATTTTTATTAATAAATGAAAGATAATTATTAATAAAAATATAAAAAGTAATTAAAAAATTTGGGGTCAGTATTGGAGAATTGAGAAATTATTTCCACGTCTCTTTCTCAATTTTAATATATTTATAGAGAGAACTAAAATGATGTGAAATATAATATATATTTTTTCTGGTTGAAGTACCTAATTTGAAAAAGTTGCTCCTTTATGTTCTTTCTGATTCTAATTTTATCTGTTTTTCTTTGACATTGAATTTGTTGATACAATGAATCTTTTTCTTTTAAATGTGTTGATTTGATACAATGAATATTACCTCTCGATTATGTTTCCAATTTGTTGACGATGTGATCAAACATAAATTATTTAGATTTTTGTATATTTTTTTTAATTTATTATTCTACTTCATATTCGTAAGTGTTTGAATCAATTTATCTCGACTAATCTCAAAGTACAACTATACAACTCAATAATACCTATGTTTGCAAGCTCGTAAAATCATCTCTATGAGATGAAATATTTATTGGGTGAACTAAGGGGAAAATGTCTAAACTTAAATATATTATTCCTAATTAAGTAAATGATCATTTTTATGTGTCATTTCATTATTTAGCCACTAGATCATGAATTTCATAATATAGCCATTTTTTAGATTTTGTAATTATTTATTTATGAGTCATACTAGTTTATTTTAATTTTTTTTTCATTTTTTAGATTGTGTCATTTCATTATTGTATTATTTTTTTCCTTAACAATTAAGGGTATTTTAGGATTTTTACTATAAATTTCTCTCTCTTAGTGAACATTTAATTAAAAAAATATTTAACTGGCTAAAAATTGAAAATAAGCCAATTTAATAGCTATATACTTAAATCACAAAAGTTTGTCTCTTCATAATTTAAAACTAATTATTAATCTTATTTGTTTCTAGCATGCCGAATTTAATAAATCTTAATATGCAACTCAACTATATAATTGTGTGTTCATTGTGTTTTTTTTTTCGTTTTTTTTATATCATTAATAATAATAAAAATATATTACTAGGATTTTTATAATAATAAGAAGAAATTTATAAGATTTTTAATTAGTACATTCTTTTCTTGGACAGCGGTAATCACACTATAGAAAGTTAATGAGAAATTGACATATAGATATTATAAATTTTTAGATTGATGAATAAAATTGGATAAAAAAATATGTTTTTTAAAGTTAAGCAACAAAAGGATAATAATTTATATAGGTACTAATTAAGTTGCTTTCTATAGAATAGAGGTAGGGAGAACCGATTTCTAAAAAAACCATTTTCAATAACTTAAAAAATTATGCATTCTATATATTTATAGACAACTTTTTAGGTAGATGAGTGCACATACCTATGGAACAAATAGGAATTTTCAAAAACAATATAGATGAAAAGAGAAAAATGAAATAATGTGTAATAATTTTTTTTTTTTTAAAATATTATATTAAATTGGAAAAGAGAGGACTCGAACATTCAATCTTATAAAAAGGAATACTGATTTATAATTAGTCGAGGTGTGCTCGTATTCA
Source organism: Gynostemma pentaphyllum (assembly GCA_028015215.1). Taxonomy (NCBI): domain Eukaryota; kingdom Viridiplantae; phylum Streptophyta; class Magnoliopsida; order Cucurbitales; family Cucurbitaceae; genus Gynostemma; species Gynostemma pentaphyllum. The sequence goes on along the minus strand of CM051350.1, from coordinate 46,351,987 downwards.
CCCTTCAACTTAAATTTGAATCCAACAACAAATGGACACAACATTGAATGATGCTCAAACTTGGCTTTAATATTGAAGCTATCATCCAGTTTGCATTTGGAGGCTATTAAGGGAATGATATTAGGGCAGGTGATACATCCCTTTCTATTGCATAAATCCCAAAACCATAGGGCATGCCATGGCCTGCCAAATGAAAAAAGGTATTCTGTAGTATCAACATTTCGGGCAGCTGACCAGACCCTTTCAATTTTGGGCCAAACAGATACTGCCCATTTTGACCCCACTTGCCCATTGGCAATTCAAGCATGAAAAAGGCAAATCCTTAAACAAAGCTCTCTTTGTCTTTTGAGGTTGTCTTTGTCATTTAGGTCAGCTACCACAACAATATTAACACACATATATATAATACATTGGAGGGATAGGAATTCAAATTTAAAAGAATTATATTTGCCTCCTCAACGATAAAAAAGAAACTCGGTTTCACCTGCATATGTGTCTAATTTTTATTAGATCATTTATATATTCAATTTAAATGAGTCTCACTAAAAATAATATTATACATATGAAAATAAAAGAGTTCTTCTATACTGATGAGAAGATAAATACTATTCAATTTAAAAAGGTAAAGCTGTTTATATATATATATATATATATATTTGAAAAAAAATTGTTTAAAAAAGATTTTAAGTACTAAATTTGTTTAAATTATTTTTTAATTTTAAAATATCATTTATTCTCCTGTGTTTTCTTTCTTTATTCTATATCTTAATCTACAAATATAACATATTGAACTTAAACTATATCTAAAAATAAATTAAAATTATATGTGAGTAGTTAATATAGAAAGACATTAAATAATTGTACGTCTTTTTTTTGTCTTCTCTTATTTTATTTATGGAAGATACTTTCCTTCTGATGAGAAACTCCTCCTGACTTTCCTTTGTGTTCTTTTTTTATTGGATAAAATATAGAGAAATTTCATTGGGTATCATATCTTGATGTAATTTTTTTAAAATAGCAACTCTAAAAAATATTTACAAATATAACAATGTTTACTATGTTAATCAGTGATTAATGTGTGTATCAATGATAAACTAAGTGTAAAGATATATAATTCAATGTTTATCACTTATTCACCCGATCAAGATTTACTATATTTATAAATATTTTTAAAAGCTGCTATTTTTATAAATATTACAAAAAAATATTAGATTTGTAAAATACCTTAAAATATAATAAATGATAATAAATATAATATTTTTTATTAATTATATGGAACTGATTGATTTGTTTTAACTAATAAAAATAAGGAACAATAGACAGGAGGAGCTCCTCATTGTTTTGAAAAGTAAAACATAATTAGTTTTTTTTTCTTGCCCTCAATGTAATTGGTGGTTACTTGTAGCATTGAAATTGGTATTAGGAGAATGACAGCTATTAAGCATTTATTAGTAAATAAAGAGATTCAGTATCTACCTACTCAACGTACGTGTGTAGAGTGGCAATAATTTCTCTTCTATTATTTTTTTTAAAAATGGATCTTTTTAATATCTTTATCTTTTTTCGTTCAATTATTTATATTTAGTTTTTTACTGAATAAATAATTAAATTCCATATTAAGCAAAACATTAATTCAAGATGATGAGATTGGATTCAATTGTTTCCATTTATTCAAAAAGCGTTTTATGAAGTGGCAGAACTACTTGTCTATAATTAAGACGGAAAGTGCATAACTATGTGAAGGTAAAATCACTTCTTAATAATTAAAAGTATAATAACAGTTGCAATTAAAAAAATATATATAAGGGAACTCGAGAAAAAAAATAATTATATATATATATATATATATATATAGTTTGAATCACATCTTCTCTATTTTCCGTTTCCTTATGTAAAAAATAATAATAAGTTCATAAAGCTAACTGGAATATAGCTGAAATGATTAGACATTTACTTTTCTCTCATAAAGTTAAAAGTCAGTCGAATTATAAATGACTTAAAAAAATAAGAATATTATTTGTGTACATAGCATCGTTTTTATTTATTACCCATTTAAAATTGAGATAAATCATTTCTCATTTCTTAAATTTTTATTTCATATATATTACATCAAATTGAGGGAGAGGGACGTGAACCTACAATCTTATAAAAGATAATACAACTAACTTACCAGTTGACTTACCTCTCTTAATCTTTTCATTTACATGGATATCGTATATAAAAATTGATATATTAGTAAGCCAATCAAGACATATTATAATGGTCAATGACATGTAGTTCTACTTCCAAGAGCGTGATTCAATCTCTCATCCCGTGTAAAAAAATATTACCATAAAATATTGATTAAATTTTTTCAAAATTAGTTATTGTGTATCATTAATTATATATATATATATTAATTATATATATATATATATTCTTTAAAAGGGGTGACAATTGCACCAACTAAATACTTATAAACCATATTAGATTAATGAGATACAGGAAGGCAAGTTGTTAAGGAAAGATTCTTCCATTAACATTGTTCCTCTTGACCTTTTCCAAACTCTAGATTTTGACACACTATTTTATATAAATACAATATGTTTTTTTAATAATAAAAATAAGGTTTAAATCTTGTTTAGGAGAGTTAAACTATTTTTTAATCCTTCTATTTTCATCTCCAAACTTTTAAAAAAGTATGTTTTCATCTTATTGTAAGAATTTTATATTCTATTTTATTAAAAATAAGAAGAAGAAAAATCCTATTCTATTTAGAAATACAAGTATTAAAATAGTTATTTTCAAAATTCTGACGATGAAAATAGTATTATCAAAATTAAAGTAACTTTAGTGGCCGAATAATTGTCTATCTTTTTTAAAGCTAGTATCAAAATAGTGTTCTCAAAAACCAAGTTGTAATGGAAATGTGGAATGGAAAGTTATTTGACCTTCAAAGTGTTATTAAAAATTATAAAATAGCCAAGATGTAAAATATTTATTAAAAAAAAAGCTTAATTGGATATATAAAAAATAATAGAATAATGATCTTGAAGCATTTTTTACTATTAACAAATGATAAGCAAAAAAAAAAAAATCAAAATCAATAATCAAATGTGGTAATTATTGAAAATATTTGTACATTAATTTAATTTAGTTATTTTCATTAAAATAATTCTCAGATAAATTATATTATTATCTCTCTATGATGATGATTATTTAGTTATTAGGATACTTAAAATTAGAATTCAGTTATTTTTTAAATTTATTACTTTAGTATCTTTTTTTCATTAAAGTTATAATATTAAAAATATACTTTTTAGAAAATTGTACAAACTTTTACTTTAGTTTTAATAGTGTTAATGTTTAAAATATCCTAACACACACACACACACACACACACACACACACATATATATATATATTGGTAATTGGGCCCGTTTGATAACCTTCATAATTTATATTTCTTGTTTATATTTCTCATTTTTCAAGAAATGAAGTTGTTTAGTAACTCATTTAGTTTCTTGTTTATCTTTTTTTAGAAACACTTCCCAAAATTTTGTAGAAATTTTAGGAAAAACAAATTCTAATTTCTTAGTTCTTAGTTCTCTTTTTTGTTTCCAAAATATTCCAACACATTGATAAATTATTACGTTATCCCGTTTTGACTTATAGAATATATTATAAATATTCAAAAATTATATTGATATAATATTTTTAAATATGTCATTTAAAATTGTAATATTTTCAAAACATTTTTATTAAGAAATAATTATCAAACACATATATGTTTATTTTTCCTTTCAGAAACAAGAAATAAGAAACAGTTATCAAACAAGTTTTTTTCATTTTTTTAAACAAAACGAAAGCAAAAATAGAAATAGAAATAAGAAATGGAAACGAGGACTAAACGACCCCTTAATTTGTTTCTAAAAATAAATTATGTTTGAAAACGTTCGTGGGTCTATCAAAATCATCTTACGTCATGCCTTATGGCTTATCATCAGTTGAAAAAAGTACTTTATCTCCTGCAGACACGTATGATCCCAATCCACCGCGGATCTATAATTCCCCAGTCCACCGCATTGCCACGTACCCCACCAAAGATCTTACTCTACAAATCGAAAAATCCAACGGCCATGATTCCAAGCTCAATGTTTAATCTATGAACACGACCGTTTCCAATCCAAATCCCTTTATTTTAATATTTTATAACGTAAGTCAAAGTTGAGATATCGATAAATATATATATATATATATATATATGTAAGCGGGTCCCACTTCCCTTAACGAATTACTTCAAACAAAAAAATGTTTAATTCATTTTGCAAACTAAAAAAGAAGAAACCGTTTCTTCTTCAATCGATTTTTCCGGCGAGAAAGCGCTGAGAAATTTTCCCGCCGATAAAAAAGCTGATCGGGAATTCAGAATTTTATTGGAATTTTCAACTGCGGCAGAGTTTCAATTCAGATACGTAATCCGACGTAAGTCCTTGAACTGAAAATTTGACAGTGACAGAGCTTTCTAGAACTACGATAAAAGCGTTGAAGAATCAATAGATCGGAGAAAGAAACAGAGAAGAACGAATTTCGATGATTTTTAGTTTCAGAGATCGATCGATCAATCGCTTTCTTTGACGGCGTTTTCGACAGTTGCAGGAGAATCCGGCGAGTAAGTAAGTAATTGAAAGTGAAGGTAACGGATTAGGTTTTAGAAATGATTTGTGAATGTAACAATTTTTTTTGAATGAATTGATATGATATGATTGATTGATGATAGTCGTGTTTGAAATGATTACTATTGATTAGTGTTAATGGAGGTTGAATTGAATAAGGTAGGGGAAATGAAATGAATGGAATTCAATTGATTACTAATGCTTTGGTAAAAAGCATTTGTTTCTCTCTTTCCTTTATTAATTGCTAGAGAGAGAAAGAGAGAGTAGTCTGGATAATCTGCCATGGCAGGTGACCTTTATAAGGCTGATAACAGAAATGCCTTTGCTGTCTGCTGCTCCACCATTTATTTGTTCCATTAATTCAATCACCAAACTAGACGCTCCTTTTCATTCCTTCTTCAATTTTAGCTTTCCTTTTTTATTTGTTTTGTTATCAGAAATGATTTTTTTTTAATTCAATTTTACTATTTTCTGATGTTTCGATTGCCTCGTGCTTTTGATAATGATACTGCATAGGAACTTATATTATCCGATCAATTTCTGTTTGGGACGTGTTTGTTTTTTCTCCTTGAGAATGAGGTTGAAGATGGATTTGGGGTTTGTTTCATCATTAGTTGAACTTGAAGGTAAAGGGAAAAAAAGGTGGGAATTTTGATAAACGATGATTTCATGGACTTTTTTTATTCATCATTTTAAGATATGATGTTTCTGTTGAAAGTTTTGTTTGCTTTTGAAAAGTTCTACCTTTTTACAGCTCGTCTTTTCCCCCCTTTTTATGAGTATTGGCAACAGGCTTTGGATTCTCAGCACGTATAGCCCAGATAATTTATCTGTCTTTTTTAAAGAAAGTTAATCATGTAATATATGACTTTTATACTCTTCACCGAATTTTTAATCTTGTTTATAGATTTCTGATTTTGTTGATTTGCTTATTTGTTTAGCTTTCTGTTTGGAAGTTAATTGTTTTTTCATTTAAACCCTTCAATATTGTAGAAGAAAATCAGAAAAGCGAAGAGGGAACCTGTAAAATCACTGCTTTTTTTGTTAATATTTTATCTTAATCAGCTAATAAAACATAGTCCTCTCTCCAAATTATTGATTCTGGTCTTTCTGTGGTCATCCACTATCATTTTGCTTTTTTTTTTTTTTTTTTCCGTCGCACGGGCAGGTGCCTGGCGCCTGTTCAATGAGCTCAGAGCTAACATGTTTCGTATTAATGAGCTTTTAAAATAGTTGGAGTTTTTTCTTTTATATAAATAAAATAGGTTTGCCTGTTTTGCAGTATCATTGGGATACTTCAGGTTTTTTACTTGAAGTTTTAATAGTTCACATATACTTAACAACTTCACTTCACTCTACTTATATCAAACTTGCGATGAGATAATTGTGCTTGGTTACAGATTGTATGGCGGACTGTAAATTTTATTTTCCCCCTTCATTTAAGCTCAGAACCATTCTTACTTGGTTCATTAATGTTTCTGAATAATGTTTCGATGATATTATGGCAGGTTTGCTTAGTAGGTAGCCCGTATGCGGGGATTGTCTTGCATGCCTGTGCTATTTTTCTCGAAGTCTCGAAGTTCCTTTTTCCTTTCGTAATCTCTGTAAATTATTGACCTTGGTAACAACACATTCTTTCTCTTGTATTTTATTTGAAAATTCTTTATCTTTATTATAATTTCCTATTTGTTTTGTGAAAGAATTGAGAGATTTTACTTGCCTCGATCTGTTTGGTTCGCTTTACACTTGCTGATTTGCAATGTTTAAGTTTAGTTCTTTTTATCTTTATTGATCAGTTGACATATTGTTTTAATTTGAGTTTAAAATACTGTTTAGAGTTTCTTCATTTCTTAAATAATTTAAATCTTTACAAAGGATCTTATTATTTGCACTGGTGAATGGAAATTGAAAAGCTGTGATAATCCACCACTTTTTGTCCAAATTTCATTCCTAACTTGCATTTGTAATTATGTACTTGCAGATAGTGACCCTTCAATTTAACATTCACCAACCAGCCCAGAGTGTGTTCTGAATCTTTTGAATGCAACTACAAAATTCTGGAGTGCAAAACCAGGTCATGAAGGAAAATCAAATTATACTCTCCTGTGAAGAAATAATGAACCAGACAGATGCCAATCAATCTCCATGTTCAACTGGGGATGAGAATGGTTGCATGATTGCTAAAATTCACTGCTCCCTTGTAGATGATTTTGATGATAATGCTGACATCATTAGAGAATGTGTGGCACCATCAAATAAAAAATCCACAGAATCATATGTGGACAAAGGTGTCATGGAATGTCAACTGTCAGAAACGGTAGTCTATTACAAAGATATTAATGTCAATAATGTGAAGGACATCTGCATTGATGAAGGGGTGTCTTCTCCAGAAAATATATTGTTTGCAAGTACAGATGAGAAGTCAATCTGCAAAATTTTGCCTCCTGGGGAAGACCAAAATGAAGGTTTTATAACAGAACAAGAGAATTCTTCTGAGGTGTGGAAGCTCATTGCAGATGATCTAAACTTTTCTGACTTGGGCAGGGATTGGACTACTACTTGCGACAATTCTACGGACTTGACACAGATAGTGGAAGCGAAGTTAAATGTGAGTGATCCAGAACTTCCAATGCACGAGTTAGTTAAGGAATGCATTTGCAATGAGGTTCAGATAATGGGTGTGCAGGCATTATTAACACCCATTTTTGTTTCTTTGTTTTTAAAGCAAATCTTAATGTTCTGAATTATAACTTAGATGATCATAATGAAATTCAAGTGTGTGCATCCAGAACAACATTGAAGAATCTGTGCAAGTAATGAACATAAATTGTTGCAACAATATCATAATTGACCGATTTTTTTTATCAACTAATTCAAAATGCTATAGTTTTGTGCTTTCCGGTGTTGAATGATGTAGATTGAATTTCTTTTGATGGCAGAAATCTGGTGAAAGTGCAAACTCGGAAAACCCCACACCAGTTTCCACAGCTGTAGAACCTCGCAATGGAAATTCTGCTCTGGATTCTGCAGTAGAATCACCAAATGAAGGCAACCAAACAAATGATTTGGCTTATAATAGTGAAGTTGAGAATGGAAGCATTACTTTTAATTTCAATTCTTCGCCTCATGTGGCCAATGGTGGAGAAGAATGTCACGAAAATGCTAACTTAAACTGTTCATCACCAATGGCAAGGCCTGCAGTGACTGAGGAGTGTTGTCAAAGTAAGGATTCTGCAGTTGAAACCCAAGTTTCAACCAATCTGGAGACTGGAACCTTTGATCCCCAACTAGTTTCAAGTCAGACTCAACAGGATTTTGGCGAGTCTAGTTTCTCGGTCGTAGATCCTCTAGCAAGTCTCGTGAATTACTCAGGGCCAATAGCTTATTCTGGGAGCATCTCTCTTCGATCAGAAAGTAGCGCGGCAAGCACTCGTTCTTTTGCCTTTCCCATGTAAACTACAATCTAACTCCATATTCCAAGCTTCCTAGTCACATATTCTTCCTGATTAGTAATTTAATGTAATTATTTTCTTTTCTGGGTTTACAGATTACACTCTGAATGGAATAGTAGTCCAGTTAAAATGGTAAAAGCTGAACGAAGGCATTACCGGAAATACAGAGGTTGGAGGGAGGGCCTTTTATGCTGCAAATTTTGACTATTTCACTATCTATAAAGTTAGATTCTGTTTTTGCATCATCAAAATTTATTTTAAACACATGTAACTAGATGTATTTTCTAGTGAAGGCTGAAAATTAAATTCAGTCATTCTTTACCGTTTGGCCTATTATATCAAATTTAAGGTAGTGGTCTCTAAATTGGATGGATTGACTTTTTGTTCTCTGCTAATTAAGATTGCATTTTTTTAATAAGAAACTGACTTTTTTTATGTATGAAAATTAGCTATTATGCATTAGAAAGATGGTTGCTTCTTTTGGTTGCTTCTATTATGCTATTATGATCCAAATAACTATTAACTTTCTATAAATTACAATTTAACATTTTTTTTAATACTCGGTTTTTCACACGTGTCATGTACGTGAGGCACGTGATTTGTCTTTCAAATTTTATAATAAAAATGTCAATATTATTATGAAGTTATTTTCTTAACTATTATTTTGAAAATTCAAATTTTATAATGAAATGGAAGAAATTAACGTAACTCATATTAAAAAATATCTTTAAGATGAAAAAAAACTTAAATTTCATGATTTTATATCATCTTGTTACTCATGGATGATGAGTACATGTAGACGATTAAAGATTAATAATGATTTTATATCATCTTGTTACTCATACCTAATATTCATTTCTTTTCCATAACTCTATCCTCAAACATCTAGTTTTTTGTTCTTTAAATTGGTGTGTTAGTTCATCTCTATTTACATGTATATATATATCGTAAATTAAAAGTGAAAATTTAGATAAATTTTTAATTCAATTAGTGAGTTACAAAACTTTTCTACTACTCATTTATTTGGGGTGTTACAAGATGGTATGCCATGTCTTTTGGTTTTGATCTTTTAAAAAAGGGTAAAATGCAAATAAAACCCCTGTGGTTTTTTATGAAATGTATGAACACCCCCTGTGGTTTAAAAATGGCAAATCACACCCATGTGGTTCCAATTTTTTTCAATCAGATCCTTTCCTTTCTCTGTCAATGATTTTCTTTTAGCCATAACTTCTTCGTTTGAACTCTGATTTGGACGATTCAAGATGTTTTGGAATCCTCATTTCAGGCTCTACATAATAGTCATTTCAAAACTTTTAAATAATTAATAAATAAAAGAGTTTATTAACATCAAAATAATAAGTATGATTGTGACTGTTAACTCTTTTGGTTATTGATGAATTAGAAGTTTTGAAGTGACAACAGCGTAGATCCTGAAATGAGGATTCCAAAACATCTTGAATATTCCAAATCGGAGTTCAAACGAAGAAGTTATGGCTAAAAGAAAATTATTGACATTGAAGGGAAGAGGTCTGATTGAAAAAAATTAGAACCACATGGGGTGTTCATGCATTTGAAAAAAACCACAGGGGTCTCATTTGTATCTTACCCTTTAAAAAATAATCACACTAACGTAATTATATATTTAAATTAGAGAGAGAATTGCTTTAGTGTGTGTTTTCCCCTGCTTGACCTAGTCTTAATATAATAATTAAAAAAAAGGAATTAGGAAGAGAAAAGTTTGTTAGAGAAAATAGTAGACGAAAGGTTATTAAAAATTAATTTGATTGTTGCGTTTGATTTTAAATTTAATAAGTCTATAAAATTATTTATTTTATAAATATGACCAATAAATTTATTACTAAATTTATTTTTGAAATAAGCTCATGATAAAATATGTTTGGAATATTTATTGAACGAAGACAATTTTAGTTTATTGTATTTAATTAATTTAATAAAGTATATTAGATAGTATAAAATTTGTTTATTGTATTTAATTAATTGGTAATAATATTCAATTATTAATAATAAGAAAATATATTAGAAAAATTTAGATAGTATAAAATTTATTTATTGTATTTAATTAATTGGTAATAAAATAATTATTAATTTTGAATGATGGCATTATAAAAATTTAAATGAATTATAAGCGTAAAAATGGAAATCAAAAGTTTTTCCTCTAAGCCACTTTTTAGATAGTATAGATAAAAAAATTATATTAGTTAAATCTATTTAATTAATATAAACTAATGTAATCATCTTATAACTTATATATAATTTTTTTTACCGATCTTCAAATATAAAACTATAATTCTTTTAAATAATATAACATTAAATAGATTTTTAAATTTGTTACTTAATAAAATAATAACATTTTTCGTCAAATCCTGTGTATTCTAATTTGTACATCCTCACATGCTCTACGACTTCATCATAGAGTTGTTAAAGAAACTTAAATAAAAGCAAAATATGGAATTATTTAGAAGTAAAAAGCAAAAATTATTAGAGTAGCTAATTATAATTGATTAAGAGTGAAAAAGGGTATCCGGGAAACTATCTATTATTTGTGTTTTTGAATCAATTGAAAATTGAAGCATGCAAAAGAGACAATTTAGAAGTGCTCTTCACTTTTTATGGTAGTTTTAATGGCTTCTTCAAGCATTACATAAAACTAAGTTACAGTTTCATTTACATCTTCATATGTATTATGTACCCTCTTTTCTTCGTAACAACAACCAAATCACGACAAACGACCCATTGAAAATAGCAATGGAAGACATCCCTCTCTCTCTCATCATACTGCTTAAAAAGAAAAGTTTTGGTTAAATGCATGTTCCTTCTCCTCCTCAAGAGTCTAGAGAGCTGAATTTTTGTGCAAGAGTGAGATTGAGTTATTGTTTTTTAAAACAAAATACTTAATTATTTAAAAATAGGAAAGAATATTTCAAAAGTATATGATGTAAATCTGATTAGAGTTATTTCCTAACTTAGACAATGACAAAACCAACCTAAATGGTGTGAATTGTGAAGTCCCAAAATGGTTGATATCATCAGAATAATTATTTCACTTTATATCTTGGGGACTCTCTATTATTCTTACTTTCTGTTTTTTTCTTTCTTTTTTACTATTTCAACTACTAATAATAAATATAATGATATTTTAAAGTAGCGGACTCAACTACTTATTTGTCATCGACAATAAATATCAAATGACATGTTATAATGAAAAATAACCTTGGTGTTCCTAGTTCTTATTAATGAGAGGAATATGAAATATTTTTAATATAACGAGAGTATCAGAAATTTAATCTTTCTCATTCCATTCTCTCTTTGGTTGGATTGATATAAATCCATACATAAAAGTCAGCTGTTATAAAAAAAAATGGTTCTTTTAATTAAAACTATGCTATGCCTCTTGTTGATCTCCATTTTGCATACTCCTTTTACTCACCAAATTCAGTCTCAAGATCATCTGCAATTGCAAGGTACTTTCCTTTTTAATTTTCCTTCTTCTAATTTTTTTTACTTTCTTAAAACTCTTCTTAATGTGTATATTTTTATCTGTGCCAAAAAAAAAAAACAGACACACAACTTCAGCATTTGCTTGGTTTAGAACAACTACCAAGAAAGCTCAGAATCTCTCAGGAATTAACTGTAAAATCAAATCCCAGAAAAACCCATTAACTTTTTTAAATTTTTCTTCCAAATTGTAATAAACTATTTTCTGATATAATTACAGGTTAAAGAACAAGTAGAAGAAGCTTATTCTTTTTCATCAGTTTCTGATAAGAAGCTGGAAAAACTTCCAGGTGAGCATTTGATCCAATTAATTAGTAATTGTCTAAGAAATACAATTTAACACATATATATTTTTAAAAAATATAATTAAAATTGCATTGTGCAGGTAAACAAAAGGAAAATAAAATGCAAGAAAATAGAGAAGGGAAAAGCAAGGGTAGTAATGAATGGAATGATCCGTTTGAGCATTTGACAATGGATTACACCAACATAAGACGACGCCGTCCCATACATAATAAATAATATGTCCATCCAATCCAACAATTATTTGTCATTTATCTTATAGGAGATATGTTATATATAAAAAAAAATTAAAAAATAATTTAATTTTTGGTTTATACTCAAGTCATATTTCTAAATTTTTCGTTCATTTGTTTATGTCTTCATTTTTATCTCTTTGTAATATAAATTTTTTTAAAAAGAAAATAACTATAGGAAAAAAAAATGATTGTTGGGTGGAGGACCCATCAGGTTTAATTGAGAACAAAGTCACTTACCCCTTTCACCGACGCTGAAACAAGAGTCAGGCGGTGTCCCTCCATCTTTAGGGGAGGGAACCCTTAGCTTAACTTTGGCTAAGGGCTAATGGCCCAATTCCTTTTTACATGGGCGGACCCTACTCATGAAACCCAAACCTGATGGGCCGAACCAGTCCCTCCCTACAACCACTTTAATACCCCATACTTTGGTTACAAGCCCTCGTTACTGAGCTCGGCGATACATGTTGTCCTCCTACACTTTATATAGGAATGGTTTGCTTTTACTTTCGTCCATGTGGGATTTGATTCCTATCTATCAACTTTAACTGACCTTAAAAATACTTGATTGTCTAAAACTATATTTTATGCATGCATTAACTTTTAAAAGGTGAATTTGGCCCATTTATTTTGGGAGCAAAATCGAAAATTAATTAACACCGGAATGATTTGTATAATTCTTGACCACACCCCCCCCCCCCCCCCCCCTAATTGTTTATTACCAACACATATTGACCCATATTTTACGACCATTTGATCTATAATTCATATATTTTTGTACAATTTATATTTTGATATAATTTAATACCCCTTAATATGAAAAAAAAGAGTTAAAGTATAAAATATATAAAAATGAAAAAAAAAAAAAAAAAAAAAAAAAAAAAAAAAAAAAAAAAAAAAAAAAAAAATAACTACCAAAACAAATTTTTTTTTTTTTTTTTTTTTTAAAAACCACCTATATATATTTTATTTTTTTTTTTTTTTTAAAACAAAAAAAAAAAAAAAAGAAGAAAAGGAAGAAGAACAATATTGTGGAGTTGATAGGATGAGGAAATTAAAGAATTAAGAATATCGTTTTTAAAGAAATCATTTAAGTTTGAGTAATCGATAACCTCATCAAACTATTTTCCACATTAATTTTATGAAATCTATCCATTGTTTTCCCCAAAAATACATTAAAAGATTAAACTCACGTAGTTTAAACGAAATATGCATTTCAATACACCACTAAATATATATATATATATTTGTGTTTCAAACAATCTTTTTAATTGACATATTAGTCCAACCATTTGCACTCTTCAAAAATTATTACCCAATTCAGGTTGTTCAATCTGAATGATGGATCCACCCAAAGACTTAACAATGTTAATATGATAAATAAGTGATAGCAAATGTAGAAAAGAAAAAGAAAAAAGGTAGAGACAATCTAATAATCAACTGGGAAAATCCTCTTATGAGAGGCCCATTATGTTATATGATACAATACAACCATAGAGTACAGGGCAATGGACTCTGCCTAGAAACTTGATATCCTAACACTTGACACACAGCATTATGAGTCTTAAAGAAAATTGTATAAAAACCAAATCTGTACAAAACCTAAGAAACCACATGATTTTCCAAAATTCACATAAAATCGGGAAAGTGCAATGGGTGAATTCGTACTCCAGATTCCACACCATCATGTCCTCAGCCTCTTTTTAGATTGATCTGAGTCGTCCTCTCCACTGCCCAAGTCCCCAACGTGCATCAGTGCCGGGTTCACAGACGGAGGATTCCCAGTTTCCTGGACAGAAATCGAAGAGTTTGATTTAATAAGTAAAATAAAAGTCAACAAAACAGCGACATTAAAAAAATTTCCATGAAATTGATCATACAATATCCAGTTCTAGCAATATAAATATATTTCTGTTGAAAAAAAAAAAGCTCAAGAGCCCATTTGATTAAGGTAATGAAAGATAAAAAGGAAAGAGGAAAATACATCCTACAATATAACATAGTGAACAACAACTAAATGGAGTAAGGTAACTTAACTTGGTCCTGTAAAAGGCAACGTTTTAGACGTTGTAGGAAATCGTTTTAATTTTAACATTTTTATCACATCAAGATTTCTCAAAGATAAATATCTAGTATCTTTTATCTTTATACCCCCTCCCCCATCAGGAAAATATCAGAAAAGACAATATCGAGCTGGATACCAGAAGATCAAGAGCTAAATTTTCAACCTAATACCTTATAAAAAGACGTTCCATACGTCATTGCTTTAGCTTTCTTCCCGAGATCAATCTGAACAGAGATGCTAGCCTGTGATAGATCCAGCCCAGTATTCTGCAGAGCTTGAGTCAAGCTATTCAATAACCTGCTCAGCACAAAGTTTTAGAGCTGTTACATAATCCTGGGAAGAGATCCTAAAAAAAAAAACTACATAATCCTAGGAAGAGATCATGCAATTAATTGCCTCCAAAAGCAAGTTTTAAAACAACAATTATTATATTAAAAAAAAACTAGGATTTGAACAAGCACAACAAAGGAAGGGCGATGAAGAGGAAGATACATCAAGTAATATCTGCATCCTAGGAATCTTTAACTAGAGAATTCCGAGTAAAACAAAAAAAAAAAGGAGGATATATGAGAGCAAAAACAATAATGCCATCATAAAAACGATCAAGAAAATAATAGAAGAAACCACCATACTATTGGTTTTTAAATGAGTGAACCATTTTTTTATTAAAGGAAGGCTCAAAAGCCCATTTCATTGAGATAATGAAAGAAAAGCCTTTTTAATGAGTGAACTGTCAACCAATGACTAAGGTTTCGACCCCAAATTGTGATGATCCAGACTATCAATGGACCAGATATTAGACCATGAAATCATAGCATGAAGCTCCCGACTTCATAACAGAATGAGGCTCCCGACTTCATAACAGAATGAGGCTCCCGAATTCAGATTCAAATGAACTCCAATTTCTTCAGACAATGAAATAAAGAAGCAATTACAGAAAAAATACTGACACTGCAAATAAATTCCAAAATTTTTCATCTTGTCATGAGAATCTTCAGGTACCCTCACCACAGAATGAGTCCCATAACATCACCGTTCCAACTTGATTTGTGGAAATCTTTTATCCACAAGGACCATATAAGTACAATTGTAAATATTCGCATTGTTTACTACCAAAAAAAAAAACACACAACGAAAAATCAGTAAAAATCTTACAACTGACCCTTCTGAATAAAGACTTGAAACGCTAATTGTCCCCCCTTCAATAGTCATCTCCTCCAGATGACTCAATGCATTGTCAGAGATGTGGCACTCTGTTGGCTGCGAATCAGAAATTGGGACATGAAGAGACTGATCAAGTACACTGTCACTTCGGATGGGTATATTTCCTTCCATAGGCATGGATAGTGGCAGTCCCTTATTTGTTATGTCAGCTTCCTGTACAATATCACTTCCCATGTTTGGTGAGCTTGTCAGCATGGCTGGTGAGATTGAAATGTTGTCTTCAAACTTCCCAGAATATGTGGATCCTGGAGCTGAACCATTCTTTACAGCTTGAGGATGACCAACAAAATTCTGCATGCGCCAATGACTATTTCTCTGCACAAGGCAACAAAATTTAGAATATAAATAAAAAGAACCTCAACAGAACAAAATTTCTGATCTCGAGAAATATACTATGAAACCTCTCAAAGGGAAAGAAACGGCCACTATAATCTTTTTGTTCTCGCCACAACAAGCAAATCAAGTTATAAAAAAATATTATTCTGAAAATCAATTAAATTTTATTAATTTATACATCAAATTTGGGCTCCAAATCATAGAATGAAAACAATTGTGAACACCTCTGTATGCTTTAAATGGGAGTCCCAAATCCCTCTTCCTTAAATATTATATCAATTCCCAAAAATCAACATAGTTTTTGTAAGGAAAAAAGATAGAAAAGTTGATAAGAATTACAAAGAACACAAGAGGAAGTGGGAACTATTAAAAACGCTACATTACTATCAGTATCGTTCCACAATTAAGAATCTAAGGGAAAAAATGCTCCACAATTGTCCCACCAAATGATGTTTCTTAAGCTTGCAACAGCATGACTAATTTACGTTAAAATTTATCACAAATCATGAATAAATCTAGGCCCGTTTGGTAACCTTCCCAATTTTTGTTTCTTGTGTCTATTTCTCATTTTTTAAGAAAGGAAGTTGTTTGGTAACTCTTCTTGTTTCTCTCTTTTTTTAGAAACACTTCCCAAAATTGTGTAGAAATTTTAGAAACAACAAATTCTAGTTTCTAGTTTCTTATTTCTTATTTATCTTTTGTTTCCAAAATTTTCAACACATTGATAAATTATTACGTTGTCCCGTTTTGACTTATAAAATATATGAAAAATTATATTGATATAATATTTTAAATATGTCATTTAAAATTGTAATATTTTCAAAATATTTTTATTTTTTTAAAATGAGAAACAGAAACAAGAAATAGTTACTAGACATATTTTCGTTTCTTTTTTTCTTCCCGAAATAAGAAACAGGTACCAAACATGTTTTTGTTTCTCTTTTTTTTTTTTAAAAAAAACGGGCCCTCTATGTTTAGACAAACTAAATAAAGAAGAGCATTAGGACTTCACCCATGGTATTAACTTAGTAGGTTCCCCATTCCAACTCGGATATGAACCCTCATACTTTTGCACCTTTTCCTGTAAATACTGAACATACTCAATAACCTGCACAGATCGACTAGGTTTTAGTGACTGAAAAACAAGAAAATACCAAAAAATATACAGCTTCATTAGATATCCTTAAATCAATAAGAAACTGTATACCTCCAATAAGAATGATGCTGTATCTCTCTTTTGATCACTGTGAGGTATAAGATCTCTCAAAATCTGAAATCTAAAGTAATACTAAACTTGGTCAAGGTCGGCAGATGTGCGTAATCGAAACGTAACTAAGAAATTGATCACAATTATAACTTCAGGCCTAAACTTCAATCTGATTCATCTAAAAGCCACAAATACAAAACTCAAATACATTAAGAAAAATCTCAGTTTGATCATATTGATAAACCGTCATACAGCACGATCCTTAAACAGCAGAACAAATAGATGCGTCAATTGCATATCACAATAATTTCCTTACAGTCTTAATAGAATCTCAAATACTGTTTTTCGAGATTACCTCTCGTTTATCTTGCTTCGTCTACGCTGCTCAGTGACGGAGTGTTTCGACCGTACCGCATTAGCCTTATCATTGTTCTTCAAATCTGATTCCAAGTTTCAATTACAGTAAAATCGATTACAAATACATCGTAAATTAGACAAACACAGACTAATCAGACGGAACAAAGAAACAGAAACTGACAAAACAATATAAAGCAAAGTGAAATCCATGTTTAAGAGCCAAAGGTTATGAAAACAGCATAATCTATATCGCACTATATCACAGATTGAAGAATTGGATCTTGAATGAAAAAGGAAGAAAACAAAATACCTTTACTACTGCTGCTGATGCTATTGTTAGCATTAGAAGTAGAAGAAGGTCCTTCTCGTTTAGCAATTAACTCATCCATCTCGTAATCTTCGTCTTCCTGATTATTCTTCCCCGTTCTCATACTTGAATTTCCTCTGAATGAATTGGTCTAAGATTGGAATCCTTCAGCACTGAGATTTAAATAAGAACAATTCTGGAATCGTAACATACAAAGTCTAGGTTAAGAAATTAATCTCTCCATAGCCAAAAAAAAAGCGCGGAGCCACCGTGAAGGGAAAGTTATCGGTGAAAACAGCGGCGGCGAAGAGGATTTAGTTCGCCGGATTTGGCTGCTGAAGAAAACGAAAACGAATGAGTTCTTGTTTTTTCAGTACGATTCATTCATCCGCCAAAAGAATCCCGTACGGCTGAGCTCATGCTTTGTCCGTGATTTTTCTCATGTTGGGCCGATCCATTTTGAGCTCTGATTTGGGCCGGTTGTTTTGTCTGCTGTATATTGGGCTCTTATTTGGGCCACATTTGGGCTCTTGTTTCATATTCATATTTTGGGCCACATGGGAAACAATTTTACAAAAATTGTCATCCGTAGACCTTTTCTTAAGAATATTTACATATATGTTTAATTGTTTGTTATGAACTAAAAATATTTACTATTTATCTATAGAAGGTTTCAGTTTAGATATGAATAATGTATTATTTTTTTTACTTGTTTTACTTTCATATTGACTGTGGTGGTGTATTTTTCTTTTCCTATGAGATATTATATCAAATTGAGGGAGTGGAGTAATATCTAACTTGTTGATTCGTGTTTAAGTTTGTCCTTTTTTATCATACACTAGCGGGTGGGGTTTTTTTATATAGATAATTTACTTATCACACTCACACATTATATCCATGTATTAATTCTATTGTATCAATACTCTGCATGTTGACCTACATATTCATATATAGATTTTATTTTTTTTAAATATATGTAAATTTAAAAGAATGGTATTGTATCAAATAATTTTTTTTTTTTAACTTTTCTCTATTTATTATTATAATTTTATTGAATCGATAGTTGAAATTCAAATTCATCTCAATTGATAAATATATTTTTAAAAATCACAATTTTATATTTTTGAGGTTTATAAAAAGATAAATTTATGTTTTAAAATATGTTTGATATACGTTAAAGTATTTCCTTATCATTTTGATATGGGCAAATAGTCAGACTCATGTTATCTTTAACATTTACAAATAAATGATAATTTATATAATTGAATTGCTATAGCTGAGTAATGTCCTGCCATTAAATAAGCCAATAACACATCATGCACGCACGACGACAGTCGACAAAGAATCATACGTTGGATATTTAGAAATCAAAGCGTGATGTTTTTATATGGTGAGCATGACCATTCATGTAGGTGCACCACACGTGATCAGACAGAAACCCGACAAATCTGCCCCTAAAAACCGGTGGCGGAGGAATCAGCGGAGAAAGGATGGGATTCCATCTGCCCCATCCACTGTAATTTAAATGAGACCACTTGAATTATGTTTATATTGATAATTTCAATAAAAAGTTTTTACATATCTAATATAATCTCATTTCATATTTATAAAAATAATAGTCTAAAAGTTTATTTATGAATAGATTAAAATTTAAATTTATATATAGTATTATAAAATTATCTATTAATTTCACATTTGTAATCGGTACTGGTTTACATGAGTGATTGTTTTAAAAAAAATATTATATTTATAAATATTAAAAAAAATTCAGGTACTGAATAAAATTTCCCACTTATTGATCTTTCTTCTATATCATCCTCACATGTCCGTACGCCCACAAGTTGCATAGTGTTTTTTCTCTCCACTATGCCCCCTACGGTACATACAATACAATGTATTTGGTCATCTTTTACTTTTTTAAATATTTTACCTTAATTAATTTATCTTTGTTCATGTATACATTTACAATTTTAAGTTGTATTTTAATGATAGTAATTTAACTGATATTAAATAAACTATTTGAGTTGGTTCAAGTTTTCTCATATTTTATTAATTTTCTAAAAATAGAACTAAATTTGGTGTGTTATATTTAGTAGATTATCTGATATAATTTAGTTTCTCATTGATTATATAATTTGAGTGGTTTAGTAGTGAATGATTTAGTCACTGTATTTTTATAATTGTATTGATTAAATATTTGACTTAAAAGTATATTTTAATAATTATATCATAGAATGAATTAATTAATTATTAGAACATATAAAATAATACAAGAAGAAAAAAAGGAAGGATAATAATTCAGGGATCCAGGTTGAGTTGTTAAGCAGTGGGTTGTTGAATAGGGAATTGTTAACACTGTATTTGGTTTGTACAAAACAATGAAGGTGTTAAGTGTAAAATATGTTGAAATTATGAAAATAGATAGATTTGTTAAGAGAGAGGTTAACAAACTCATCATATTGAGTTTCAAAACTGAAAGATAAACAATGGTTAGGATTGTGTAACCCCAACTAGTTTTCCAAACCTGACAACCAAACGACGATCATGATTGGTGATGAGTGAAGGAATGATTTACTAAATTAGCGGAATTTTGTTTAGTAAACTTATTAACATTTAATAACGGATCTATTAACATCATGCAATTTGTGATAAAAACATGTAGATTCATGCTGAAAATTAAAAACTTTTTACTTACATTGAGTAATTAATGGAAAATGGTGCAAGAAAGTTTGGAGGATCCTAGCCAAAACGCCAACACTCTATAGAAGAAAAATTTCTTCTAAATTTTTGCTTAGGAAAATGGCATGTCCCTAATTTTCACTTTTCTAATTAAATATTAGTTTTAAAACTATGATATTTATTAGGAAAATATTAGATAATAGCTTATCTCCAAATTATTAAAATAGAAAAATAAAAATAAAAATAAATATATATAAAACTCTAAATTTTTAATATCTCCACCATGGTCGCACGTAATGCGAGAACAGATGATGGGATTTGAAAATTTTATATTTTTTTATAATTTATTTACTTTTATTTATTTTAATAATTATGTATGTATTTAAAATTAGAAAAAAATTCAAATAATAATTTCTAATAAAACACATTTAGCCAAAAAAAATAATATATTAATTACCATTGAATCTTATTCAATTAATTAATTATTTTTAGTCAAAACCAATTTGTTTCTTTAACAAATTGAATTTAATTTCTCTCTAATATTTATTATTAAATTAAATAAACTCATTATTTAATTAATAATATCAATTATTAATTCCATTTAAATAAACTCATTATTTAAATAATTAATAATATTAACTTTAATTCCCGTTTAAATAATTTATTTATTTAAACAATTAATTTTGCCATAAAATATTATAATTGATAATGTTATATTAATTTCCATTTAAATAAACTCTTTATTTAAACAATTAATATTGTATCAATATTAATAATATTAATATTAATTTTCATTGAAATAATCTCATTATTCAAATAATTAATATTGCCTAATTTTAAGTAAAATCAATTACTTAAATTGTTTGTTCCTAAGTAATCCTAAGCTAAATTAATAACTTAGATAATACATACAACAAATAATAATTAGTCAATTAAGTCATTAACTCATAATCGATTAATTACTTTTATTTAACTATGAATAATTCCATTTAAATAAATTCTTGAACTCCCATTAGTAGTTGAGTTATGTCATTTAGTTTATCTTTTATTTATATCTCTGATATATCCGTACGTGTAACCCACATAATTATATATATAAGAATTTACCTATGAGACAAATATAAAGATTAAATATGTAATATTTAATTCAAAATCTTATTAAGAATATGTTAAAAGTGAAACATTTTATCGACCGACAGTTAATTTATAGGAAAGTTATGAATTCCATCTCGTAAATCTTATCTAGATATTCCCAAAAGTCTATTACGTTTTCTATAAGCTTCAACCATGTGAATCAAAGAACATAACAACATAAATTAGAAGTCGTGCATTTCACCCGTGTTGAGTTCTATCACGGTTGATAAACTTAGTTTGATATTCGATTATTTTCGTAAAAGCGGTACTAATGAGAAATTTGATCGAACATCGTGGTCCTCTGTCTTATACAATCAACATTGCATATGATACTTCCATTTCATGTCTCCCCATGAATGATCGGGGGATCATTTGTCTATAAACAAAATGCGAGCTATCAACATGTTACCAGGATAAGGTTCCCAAACGTTATCCATTTCTGTGGACACTTTTAAGGTACTCATCTCGACTTTAATCCTCCGTATGACTCACATACTTAAGTCCCGATAAAATAAGAAACTTAGGGTTTATAATTTGAATGTTTGATATTTATATATTTCCATATATTCCTAATATCTTTAATTGAATCAATCTAGATAATATAAGAACTTATGTTTATTTATTTAATTTATTCTTAATAAATTATTATTATTAAATAATATTTTTACATGTGTTTCGAAAAAACAAACAAAAAAAAGCAAGAAAGTGTGGAGGACCTTTTACACACTTTTAGAGATTGGTTGTTAAAACTTGTCTAACCAAACTATATATTAGTTTTAAACTATATATTTATTATTAGTAGTAGTGATATGATATGATATTTTTTTTTTTATCACGTCCACAATCGATCAAATTGGAGTCAATTTTTCTCAAACCAATGTCTAACCGATACTTTGAAAAAATTCAAAATATCAATACATCCAAAATTAAGAAGGAAGTTATTTTTAAATATCAATATTATTAGTTAACAGTGATTAAAGTTGATGTTTATAAGTGTAAGTTAACTTTATTAGTGATAAAAAATAAGTACTTATTGAAATACCATATTTTTACACAATAATTATTGAAAGTTCAGATTTTTTAAAAAGTTATCCAAATAGTAGTTCGATACATAATTTATTGAATTAATAAAGGGTAAAAAAACTAATAAATCATCGTTCAATAAGATTTATTGAATCTACTATTTGGGTAAATTTAGCAGTTTAATAAACTTATTGAACTAATAAATGAGAAAGAAAAAAAAACCAACAAATAATAATTCAATAAAATCATTGAACTGATTAATTGTAACTTGAATACTTTTTAAATTTTTTGACACATTAGTAGTTAATATGCAGATATATGTTATCTTAGATAATGTGTGTAAACATAATTATATATATAAGAAGTTACCTATGAGAAAATATAAAGATTAAATATGTAATATTTAATTCAAAATCTTATTAAGAATATGTTAAAAAAGAAACATTTATTGACACGAGTTATAAATAACTCAGTTCGTCAGATATTATCTGTATTACTTTTTCTATAAGGTTGAAAGTGAAAGATAAAAATAAAAGAAGACGTGGATGGATAACCTTGAGAGAGGTCAAGGAGTAACCTCACGTGCCGTCGCAGTTGCTGAAGCAGAAACAGAACAGTAAAATATATGAATAAATATCTTAAAGGAAAAAATAAAATAAAAGACGTGACTCAGCCAAACCAAACCTCCTTCAAAAAACCCAACACAAATTTTAAACCGACCAGACTGCTTTGTCTACCGTTTTGGTTTTACATTTTAATCCCTGCCTCACGTGGGACCTTTTTTTATATACTTTCTTCTTATTCACATAATCTTAATTAATAATATTCCCATATCTCTTTTTCTTAGAATAATATAATAATCCAAATCTACTTACATTTTTCTTTAATCATTAGAGTTTTCAAGAGTGGGGTTGCCTAGAATCTTTTTTTGATGTGTTAATCGCATTTAAAACCATTTTTAACTATTTAAAATTTCATTTTCGATTCGGTCTACTATCATTATAGTCTCTTCCCAAAAAAATCTTTTTATTTTAGTTTAATTATAAAATTAATCCACTAGATTTAAGCTCTCTATGTCAATTAAGTCTTAATAGATTGAGTTATGTGTCAATTAAATGTTTATAATTTTAAAAGTTTCAATTTAATTTATATGATTATAATTTATATTAATTTAATTAAAATTATTTTAAAAGTTTTATGTTTAATTCTTATGGTTTGATAATAACTCAAGTAATGTCACTGTCATCTTCAAAATGTTAATAAAAGTACTCATGTTTTCGTTTTTAGGGAACATCACAATCACATGGTAAAAATAATAAGCATGTGACATTAACTCGTAAGATGTTATGACATGTAAATACGATAATGCGTAAATCTTTTGTTGAACTTTTTCTCTTCAAATCATGAAAACTTAATTATTGAAGTTATAAAATTATAAAGACTAATATGATACATACTCTAAAGGTTGAAGAATAAATTTAAAAAAAAAAAAAATTGACTCCAAATTATTGAGACGAAATTGATAACTAAACCCCGGCCCCTGCATCACTAGGATCTGAATTCACTTGGATTTTAATAAATTTAGGGTAGTTTTTGGGGAAGTTTTTAGAAATGTTATAGATTCAAATTTAAAATTGAAATCTAGAAATTTGAAATCAGTGTTTGGTTGGAGAATTAAAAAAAAAAAATTGTGAATAAGAACAAGTGTTTGGTTAGTTCAAATCTCAAATGTTCAACTATATTTAAATTTTTTAAAGTAATTTCCATATATCATATTTCACATATACTATTAGATTTCACTTGTAAGAATATAATTCTATTTATTAAACAAGTTTGATAAACTATTTACATTTTAACTTAATTTAATGATAATAATTTGTAAAAACATAATTCTATTTCTTCATTCAATCCATTCATTGTATATCAAATTACAACTATCGAACCTATCACATAGATAAAGCACGTAAATTTGTCACCGCAAGTTCTCAAATTTCGCAAGTAAGTTAATGGTTAACGGGCTCTCTATAAATTTTTGCGGATTTGGTATGAATTATGTATTTGAATTCAACCTCAACCCCGAGGTTTTATCCAAAATAAAGCCCCTCTCGGCCGGCCCGACCCCTTGAACCGGTCCGTTCATTTAAATAAATGAATATATATATATATAATTTTATTTTTATATTTAAATTAATCTTATATATAATTATCAAAGTATAAATAAAAAAAATAGGATATAGTGAAAAAATAAATTAACTTTTTTTCCATCACTTTAGAATTAAGTTTAAGTTTAAAAAGTTAAAAATCGCTTTAAAAAATGCAATTAAAATTTAATTAAATAAATAAAAATTTAAAAAAAAAAAAAAAAATTGATTCCAAATTATTGAGACGAAATTGATAACTAAACCTTTAATTTTCTGTTGTTAAACCAAACACATAACTTTTTTACCCACAATCCCCACTCTATCCAATCTTGACCTTAATTTTCTATCACAAATCCTATCCTCTTGTCTCATACCTTACTTCTCCTTCTTTCACGGGCTCGCCCATGAAAGAAACATTTAAAAAAAATCATACTTTACACTAAAAATTTATTTAAAGGATAACATATAAGTACATAAACAAATCAAATAATAAATACTAACAATAAACCAAATTGTGACGAGTGCCAAAAATGTGTTCTTTCTTACAACGTTTTTTAGTACAACTTGACTTTTATTCAAGCAATTTTAAGAATTTATTTCATGAAATAAAGAAAATTACGATTTATTTTGAAGTGTCACACGATGAATAGGATTTTTATTAACATTATAAATTTAAAAATTAAAAGAATATGATAATTATAAAAATATTTTGAAATCTATAGTAGTCTTATTAAGGTGACAGATAAATTATCTATACTATAAATAATTTTATTATTTTCACTAAAATTTGAGATGACGAATTTTGACGCAACACAATATATACTTAAAATATTTTATAAAATATCACATTTTAAAATTATTTTTATAAAATATTAAATCTCCCTCCTAGACTTAGGGATATTGTGTTGTAATTTGCTTTCTCTTTTACGTTTTTACTGTTTTGAGTTTTGTTAATTAAAAAAAAATCTCCCCGAAACATTTAAATTATATTGAGAATAAATAAAATTTATTATATTGATAGTTGAAATATTTACAATTTCTATTGTCTTTGTCATGATGGTGTTGTACAGCTCATAATAATAATAAAAAATATATATATTAAAAAAAAACAAACGATTAAAAAAAAGCCAAGATAAATATTCCAAACCAAAATTAATTTTTTAAAAAAACAATAAAATAAAATAATATATGGCATAAATAAATGACAAAATATTAAAAAATTATCCAAAAAGAATACGACAACCTGTTACAATCGTTAAGCCATTTTGGATTTAAAAGACATATCTTCAGATTCTTCACACGTCGTATCTCTAAGTTAAATAGTTAATGAAATTAATTGTGGGGTTGGAATTTAATTTACAATAAATTTTGGTATAGAACGTTGGAAAGGCAGATTTCATGGGGTGGGTATGTGATTTTGAAACTTAATCATCATTTTCAATAGAAGTAATAAAAAAGATTTAAGCCATAATGAAGAAAAATCTGATCTCCTTTTAAGGCAAACTCCACTCTCTCTCCCATGATCAAAAGATTCTTTTGGTTTATTACTTATCATTATTCCTTGGACCAACCCTTTGGACTTTTTTTGGGATTTCTTTTATTAATATTATAAATAATAATATTTTCAAGATTATTCTATGATATTATTGTAAATTGTAAATTTTTCTATAATATTTATAAAAATAATTACGAATCTAACGAGCATTTTAAAATATTTATAAAATATAATAAATTTTGAGTGAGTAAATAAATAATTAGTATTGATTTACTTATTTTTAAAATAAGTTAATCATCGATTCATTGTGATATATAATAATCACTCAATATTATATTTATTTATTTATATATTGATTTAATGTGTGAATTGGTGATTAACAATAATCAATGTTAGTAACTGATTAATACTACAGTGGAAAAAAATTAAGTTTTAAATAATAATATATTTATATCAATTCTTAAAATGTCATTTTTGAAAGGGAAACCCAATTTTTTACCCGATTCTCTTGAAATGATTTCACTTGCTGGTAAAAGTACCATAGGTTTCAATTTTTTTAGAAGTATCCTGTTTATTAAAGTTCTTTAAAAGAAAAAAAAAACTTGAATAAAAATAACCAATAATGGCAAAAGAATTGATTTTTTTAAATGATATTTTTCACAATGAGATCCACTTGTCCCAAATATAGATTAGTGGAATTTTAGTTGAGAAAATATTTCAAAATATTTTTTATTTTTAAAATTATTCATAAAAAAATATCATATGTTTATTTTTTTTAATGAATTAAATAGGATGTTCAGAAATATAAAATAGGGCAGAGTTAAAATTTCACTAGCCCGATTCTTACTTATTAGGTGAGTTTAATAATGAAATATTATCAAGAATATCCACATTTATTCATTAATACCGGTTGTGTTTTTTTAATATCAATTTTGCCCAAAAAACACCATAAATGGCGGTGATCCCATGTTTTCCGTTTTGAACGTTTACCATCATGCCCTTGATTAATTAGCTGTTGCATTTCTGTAATACTTTCCTTAAATGTTGTAGACCATAATAAATAGAGGGCAGCCAACGTCTTTTCATTGTTCCCTTGGACGGCGCGTGGAGCTAAAGTAGGTAAATTTACTAATTTATAAAACATATTAGTATTAATATTATTATATCTATTTATTATGGTCTAATATGAAATTAACACTTTAATAATTCTATAATTTAAACCCCGCAATGAATTCATTAAATATTTTAAAAGAGAAAAAAAGGAAAGAAGATTATATTTATATTTTATTTTGTGGGGAGTAAATATGAGCTATGCAATTAAATGACTGTCATAAAGTAACCACTAACCCCACAAAAAGCGAGGCATGGGCTCCATTTACTTATTCTGTCTGATTTTTCTTGAAGTAGTAAGATTTTAAATACCATCTCCTTTTAGAACTACCCTTCATTAGATATTCTTCTTTTGACAAAATTTCAAACCTAGAAACTTTAAATCAATTAAATATGATTGTAAAATCACTATGACGGTGTTTAGTTTAAAAGTTTTGTTACTGGTGAAATTTCATAACAGCTATACGTTTACGTCGTCATGGAAAGATACGTTTGTGTTGTCTATTAAAACTACATTCCTAATACCAATAAGTTACATTATACAACTATCTAATTAAGAGACGACACATGACATAATCAACACATGATATATGATTGAGAGACAACATGTGGCCCAATCTTAACGCGATACGTCGCACGATGATGTCAACAATTTCTTCTCATATAAATAGGAGAGAAAACTCATCCATAAGCTAATTCATTATACTCTAATTCTCTCTGATACACTAATTTTGTTTGCTCTGACTTTAACATTAGAGAGTGTTAAACCGATAGCACATCAGTGCTCAATTTATTTCTTGTACGGGTACCTAACTATGTATTTTAAATTCGTTGCTTACGTAGAAGACAGAAAATTTTACGCAACAACAAGTTTAGACAATAGTTTTATATCCATTCCAAACAAAAATCATAAATTTATATAACATTCAATTTAGCATCTTAAATTATTAAATTAGACTCTAAAAAATAAATCTAAAAACTAATAATACATCTCTAATATCAATAAGGTAGAGAGAGATGATATTGAGAAGAAATCATTGTCTCCATTAGCATGAGGGTTTTAGAGTCGGGATCAAAGACAGGATTGAGTGTAGATGTATGTGTAGGTATCTATAATTGGTAATAAGAAGAGTGACTCTTAGATTTTATAAACGTTGTTAGGTTCGTTCATCTTTCCGATGTGGCTTAACAGAATGGGATAAGACCTCTCAAAGATCCGCTCATATAGAGATTTAATAAAAATAATATATCAAATTAAAATTTGTATGTTCTAATTTTAACACTTAAAAATATTAGAACTCATATAATCGGGAGTTGTTTTAGCTGTTGGGACGTTTACTTTGGTTGGGAGTGAGGTGAGTGAGACCCGAGGGAGGTCGACCGTCTAAAATAAATGAACCAGCAGGGTTAAAATCGTCAAATAAGAAAATATATAAAAAAAAAACATTCAACAGCAACACGTGTACTCATTTAATTGATCTGACAGTCAAACTCCCTTTCGATTCGCAAAGCAATTCGACAAAGGGCCCCACAAACCACCCTTCTGTCGAATCAAAAATCTCCACGTGTCAATCTTTCCTTTTTCTTCTTCCCTAAACCCATGACCGATTCATCAGACGGCCCATATTCCCTCTCTTTCCTTTTTTCAAGTTCTAGAAGAGTCTTCCAAAGAGAGAGAAACAAGAGAGTTTCAGATTCCAACCAGAGTTTGTTTGTTTTTTTTTTTTAACCTCGGATTTACTCATTTGGTCTGAGCTTCACTTCGACAAGATCAAGAAATCGTATGTCAATCCCAATTCTCTCTCTCTCTCTGTGTGTTTTGTTTTTTTGGTCTTCAAATTTTTGGATCTGATTTTGGTTTCTTTCATTTTAGGTATTTTGATGATTTTGCTGCATTGTGAATAATATGAAACTGACATTATCATAATTTCTTATAGTTTTTTAGACTGATTTTGCGTCTTCTTTACGGCGCCCCATTTGTATTTAATGTTTGTTTAATGGGTTGTTCTTAGTATGAATTGACTGCTCCAAAAACTGATTTTTTTTTTTTTCACATTTCTATTATTTGTACTCATTCATGGAGGCATTGATTGAATTTTTTATTATTTGAATTCTGAGAAAACCATGTTTCAAATTTATGTGGGTTATGGTTTTTCTTTCTGTTTCTGATATACATAGCTAGTGAGCTCCTGATTATAGTTCAAATTAAATGAATTTCTCTTTAATTGCACGGCTATTGTGAATTTGTTGGTTTGGGAATTGGTCGTCTCAAATTAAATGTCTTTTAATGAATTTGGTGTTTGTTTTTTTTAACAGATCTTGGGCTTTGAAGTTTGAATATCATGCTCAATGGCTCAGGGGGTTTAATATAAAAGGTTCAATCTGTCACTGTTTTCCTGGGGTTTCCTTTGCTGAAAAAACTTTTGTGGGATTTCATTGCTGTGTTGATTGATTCATGATTTTGGGGATACATTAATTTGGTTGTATTTCAATCCTAATCGGCTTTAGAGTTTGGTGCTTTTTTGGAAGAGAAGGAACTCTCTTCCATTGCCATCTCTTTTGCCTGCTGCAAACATTGTTCGTGCATCTTGTCGTTTAATGTCTCGTAAATTGGATAGTCCGGTACAGACCCAGATGGCTGTGGCAGTTTTTAAGAGCCCCCTCAGTGGAGAGTATCAGGGGAGTAAGAGAATGGAAGGCAAACAATCTACAAGGAGGAGAAGGATCTTTGTGCAAACAGATACTGGTTGTCTCCTGGGGATGGAATTAGATCGAAGTGATAACGCTCATACTGTGAAGAGGCGGTTACAGCTTGCCCTTAATTTTCCAACTGATGAGAGTTCTTTGACATTTGGGGATATGGAACTAAAAAATGACCTTACTGCGGTTCGTAACGATTCCCCTCTTCTTCTTACACGGAACATTTTGCATAGAAGCTCATCAACTCCTTGTCTCTCACCCACGGGAAAGGATATTCAGCAAAGAGATCAGAGTGGCCCTATTGAGATATTAGGACATTCCAATCGATTTGCAAGGTCAAAATATCTGGTTGACGAGATTGTAAAAGGAATTAAGATTGGTGTTGATCCTCTACCCGTTCATGGTGGACTTGGAGGTGCATACTATTTTAGGAACAACATAGGTGAGAGTGTTGCGATTGTGAAGCCAACGGATGAAGAACCTTTTGCACCAAACAATCCAAAAGGTTTTGTTGGTAAAGCTCTCGGGCAACCTGGGTTAAAACGTTCGGTGCGCATTGGGGAGACTGGATTTAGAGAGGTTGCTGCTTATCTCCTGGACTATGATCACTTTGCTAATGTGCCTCCCACTGCCTTGGTCAAGATCACCCACTCAATCTTCAACGTCAACGATGGAGTAAATGGTAACAAGTTCAGTAAGAAGAAGTTGGTTAGCAAAATAGCATCATTCCAAGAATTCATACCCCATGATTTCGATGCTAGTGATCACGGGACTTCCAGCTTTCCAGTAGCAGCTGTGCATCGTATAGGTATACTTGACATTAGAGTTTTTAATACGGATAGGCATGCTGGAAACCTTTTAGTTAGGAAACTTGATGGCGTTGGTAGGTTTGGTCAAGTTGACCTCATTCCAATTGATCATGGACTCTGCTTGCCTGAAACATTAGAGGATCCATACTTTGAGTGGATTCATTGGCCTCAGGCATCCATTCCATTTTCAGATGATGAGCTCAAGTACATCAAAGATCTCAATCCATTCAAAGATAGTGAGATGCTGAGAATGGAGCTTCCCATGATTCGCGAGGCTTGTCTCAGAGTTTTGGTTCTCTGCACTCTCTTCTTGAAGGAGGCTGCTGGGTTTGGTCTGTGTCTTGCTGAAATCGGAGAGATGATGACTCGGGAATTTCGTAGTGGTGAGGAGGATCCCAGTGAGCTTGAACTTCTATGCATGGAGGCCAGGCAGCTGATAGAAGAAAAGGAGGTCTTATCCCCTAAGGCTGATTTAGGCAATGAGGAATTTCAGTTTGATATAGACTGCGAAGAACTTGAGTCAGATTTTACTCCAGAGACAGAAGCCAATGGTTTTTACACCGGGACACCATTCCAATTCAGTGTTGGTGGTATGCACAGACGTTTTCCGCTATGTAAGTTGGAGGAAAGCATCGAGGAGGAAAGCATTGAGGAAGATGAGCAAGATGGCTTTGCTGATCTGTTATCTTCTGAAAGGATTCCATCTATTTCGAAACTTTCCATGTCACTGAAACACACGAGTCTGGGCGAGAAGAAGAAGAATCGGAAACATGTCAATTTCCCTGGAACAAGACCTGATAATGGATATATGATGATGAACACATCATCTGGGCATGGGAGTGCAAACGAACAGTTTCCAGCCAGTGTTAACTTTGTCAAACTGGCAGACATGAGTGAGGATGCTTGGCCATTGTTCTTAGAGAAGTTTCAAGAGCTACTTCGCCCAGCATTTGCCAAACGAAAATCCGTGACTTCAGGTCAGAGGCAGAGGCAGAGGCTCGGCACTTCTTGCCAATTTTGAGATTGAGATACCAACCTATTCCCATGAACAAGTATTAGGATTACTTTGATGCAAAAGGGCTTTTCTGATTTCTCTTCCAGAGATCACTTAGTATATAGGTTTTGCTGTAAATATCTTAGCATCAACCAAGTAGATTTGCTATGAGTGTTTTTTTTCCCAGAAAATTTTAATTTTGTTCTTCTGGCTTCTAAAACTTCTTGTATAAATAACTTGTAGAATAAATCTTGAAGGGAAATTATGTAAACAGGGAAATGTGTCAGTTTCAATTTCCTATTTCTTTTTCAGCACTGATTTCAGCTCTTCTATTTTAATCTCTTATAGTGCTCAAAGCTTTGGATTGATATTCTATTCTTCTTTTCTCTTCATGTTTATAGTATATCTGTTTAAGTTTTAGAATCTGTCTCCTTCCTCTTACTATAAATGGATTCCAAAATTAAGAAAGAAATGAAAAATAAGCAGCATGGTATTGATTAATAGCAGCCAAAATGGTGGTTGGAAATAATTGGAATAAAAATTCAATCATTACTTAAGAAGACATAAACCTTAATTCTTCCGCTATTTCTTTTCCTCTTTTTACTTAGTTACTCCTTAGAAGTAGCTATCCCTACATTTCATGGTAAGTAATGCACTGTGTGGTCAAGTATTTTCCCGGTTTTAAGAAGTTTTTGTTTTTTGAAGTTCCTATCTCAAACGACTCAATATAAATCTAATTTTTAGAATAAATTCTAAAAACATCACATGAAAGATATTTTTAGGGTTTTAATGAGAACTTTTATCTAAAAGTAAATGAGGAATTGGATAACTCTTATACCTAACCCTAATCTTAGGTGAGGTAATCAAATTAATCAATGACTTGACTTTGCAATAAAATTTAACTCATTCAAGATTCAGATTGATAAAGATGTGTAGAGTTAATAATTAAGAGTCAAGCTAGTGGAGAGACAGCTCCTAATATTGGGACATAAAATTAATGTTTTAATTAAGAGGTTTAATTTTGACCACTCTCATTTGTGTAAATTATTTGTTTTTTTTTTATATCACAATTTGTCTATATACCCCAAAATGGGGAACTTGCCTCTATAATGGGGATTCCTCCAAATAATAATATTAATTTATTATAATAATAATAATTATTCCTTTATTTCTTTTACAATTCAAGCCATGAAAAATTGCCGGATTTGGCATGGTTCATCCGGTGTGACGGACGTGGCCTTAATTATAGGATTAGGGAATCCACACAAAATCAATTAAAGTAAAGTTAAGACATAGAAAACAGAGAATTAAATAAAAGTCTAATTGGTTGATGTGGTGTGTTGGTTTCCCTGAAAGCTTCAAAAATTTTGCTTTTGAATTAGAATGTTCCCAGGTGTGACGGATGGGGGCCCTAATCTAGGCTTAGTTAGTGTTAAATATATAAACAGAGAATAATAGAATCTATATGTGGTGTGTTAGTTTCCTGAAAGCTTCAAAATTTTTGCTTTTGAATTAGAATGTCCCACCCAACTAAGGGTATGAATTTTTTTTTTTTTATTTTTTTTATTCTTATTGTTATTTTTTATTTTAAAAATAGATTGATTAAAGAACTTACCTCTCATTTTATCTATTCAAAACTTATCATATATAAATTTTATGAGTTAAATTTAGAGTATAAATCATATTTTTTTTCTACAATTTTTCATTTATTAGATTTGTATATTTTATAATTAATATGAATTGAATGATATTAAACTAAATCGATATTTTTTTTAATTTAATGTTTTACATATTAAATATTATTGATCAATAATTCAAATAATTTTTTTAGTTATTATTATGAAAAATTACGCCCAATACTAATATTTTTAACCTTATTTTATAATATAGTAAAAATTTATTTTTAAGAATTATATGATAAATGATCCAAAATTAAATATCGTATTGGGCTCTGATTTTTTAGAACCCACCTTGAACATTATTAGTTAATGGCATCATATAGGGATGCAAGCTTTTCTAGTTGGTCCAAGTTTAATGGATATTTTTTCTAATAACCTTTTTGAGAGATATTGAAGGAGAAAATTGTAATCAATAATCAAATTTCTTAAAATCAATATTTAATTGTAAAGTAAAAACCATAAGAATATTAATTAAAAAAAAATTGGAAGTGCTAGTTTGCATGATATAAATCGTATATTATAGTTATATTATATTTATCTGAAAAACGAATAGTCAATAAGAAACTTCTTAAAGCATCCTCTTCTTTTGAGCATTTGATTTCAGTGTCTGAGAGGGAGGAACTATAAGATATGAAACTGGGTATCAACTGGTGTTAACTATGGGGAAAAACATGAAATCTTTAAAAGATAAAACACTAAAAAATAATCAGACAAAAAACCTTTTTTTTTCCATTTGGTTAGAGACCCAGATAATTTAAAGTATTCCTTTCCCATCATACTAAATTTTTTTCATATACCTTCCTTTAATATCTTATCGAGTATATTTATTATCAATAATAAAGAAATTAATAAAATCCATCACTCCTATAGACTTAAATATTAAAGGGAGGAATAGCTACAACGAGAGTCGAGTACTGAAATTTTCCCATCAGATACTCAAAGGACACCAACCTTATATGAGAAAAAATTATCAACTAAAAATAGAATCTCCAACACAGATTTGTTCTCATCAACTAGGTAACACTCCAAGGAAAATTGGACACCTTTTTCATATTTAACATTAAAAAAAGCATTCCTAAAAAAAAGAACATAAAAAAAGTGAAAATTACTGGCGGAAAATTCCCCAATGATACAAATGATCAGTTATGTTTTGGTGGGTGATGCATATAAGTCATATAATCAGCATTATAAACCCCCTTCTTTTTTTCACTTGTTGAAATCTTCTCCTCTTTCTCACATAATTTTCTCACTATTTTTTGCTTTGGACTCTTCTTCTTCTTCTTCTTCTTCCTATCCACTAATCCCATGAAGTTATTTTTCACTACCAATTTTCTTCCTCCAATGTTAATTTTGTCCAATACAGCACTAAAAAATTCCTGCATTTAATCATTTAATTAATTAAGTTTTATTAGTAGAGAAAAAAGAGGAAGATATTATTTATTATTTAATTAAGTTCAAATACTTACCTTTTCAAGTGAAGAAGCATTATGATCTAATTCTTTGGCTGCATCTTTGTCTTCAAAAAGGAAATAAAGGCATTTGTTATAGTAATTCATACATATGAATTTAATGATTATCATTGCTTTATCAATTTGGATAAGTATGGTCATAAGTTGATTCATTGTTTCACAAAAATATTTAATTTCATAAATTTGATATAGACAGAATGTTATTGAAAATATTAGATAAAAAATTGAAATTGTAGTATATTTTATTTGCCCCTTTATTTCTTTAAAATAGCTTTATAAAATCACCAAAAAAAATTACAAGTGAAACAAAGTTATTTGTTTGAAAACAACAAACTAGTTATAAAAGGAATCTGAAAAAAAAAATAGTTATAAAAGAGATCCTTAAAAATTACTTCTACAAAACAAATACATAAAGAATATATCCTAATAATGATTAGACTATACATGCTCCCTGGCCATTAAGTCGAAGATTCGAGCTTTCCATTCAATTTAATACAACATATTAAAAAAAAAACAAACAGAATGCATATAAATAAATATTGTCACCTTGATGGAACTTCAATATTGAAAGGGATGTAATTGGCAGAGCAACTAGCAAAAAGCAAGCAATCCTAAGGAAGCCCATCTTGATTAATTTGTGACCTCCAAAATTCTCAAAACTATATATTATATAAATATAAAGCTTCTAGGAATGTCAAATTCAAAGAATTAGGGTTTTTCTTTTTTTGAGAGAGTTTCATCAATGAACTATGGTTTTAAACATCTAAAACACAATCATAATTTATAGACTTTTCTTGGGTTATTTAACAAAATCTATGAGACTGCTAAATTTCCAACATCCCTTTGTTTAATGGGTTTAATTTTGGAAAATGAAATTTTATATGAATTTCTATGCAGTTTGGAAAAACTAAAATTGATTTATAGTTTTAATATTAATGTCATGAACCTTTGTGCAAACCCCATGTGTCAGTTTGGATCAACGATAAAAGTGTATATGGAAATTCATTTTAATATTATTCCAATTACTTATCGTTATTAACTTAGGAATTCTAGTTTTGACCACTTTTTAATCTTTATCAAAAACATTCTCTTTATTCAAAAATATTTTTAAAAGCTATCCCAAACGAGCTTTTAAAAGTTTACGGGAACAAATATTTTAAGTGAGAAAAAGTAAAATCTTGATTGATGTGGAGTGTTAATAATCATGAGTTTCCATCTTAAAACCAATTGATAATAAAAACAATAATTCGTGTTTTTTTTTAACATGAGATTCTTAATATGAAGAGATTAGGTGAAAATATTTATACCATTTTGACATTCACTAGTTAAAATCAAGTCAATCAAGTTGATTAATTTTTCTCAATTTTCACAAGTTTCGATAGGTTGGATTCAATTTTTAAAAAATAGTATTAGTATTAGTATATCAATATCAACATTAATATTATTATCGATATTCAATAATAAAAAATATTGGTATCGATATTTGTCATCCCTAAATCTGATGCTAGTTTTCATTAAAAAAGGAAACAAACCCGATATGAATCAAAAAAAGAAAAAAGACCGATATGAACCAACCCATTTACACCATTAATATTGATAGTACCTAAATCTAATGTTGGTTTTCATTATAAAAAAAAAAACAACCCATTTACACCCTTAACATTGATAGTCACTAATTAAACCAAGTGATTAGTTTCTATCGATTATATCCTAAGTTTCAATCAGTTTCGTTCAATCAAATTAAAAAAAAAAAATCTCAAAATTATTATCGGTTTTTTATTTCCCAAAAATCTCCAAAAAGCTTATTCGATATCGGTTTTGATTTAAAAAAAAACACGATATGAACCAACCCAATTACACCACTAATACATGTTTTTTTTTCCTTCCTAAAGATGTTTTTAATTTATAACCTTTTGATTTAATTTATAATTTTTGTGAATTTTTTGAACACTCACATAAATATTAATAAAGCAAATCTTTGTACGTTGATGGAGAAGTGTGTGAGTGAGATTAATAACATTAACGTGGAATAGAAGGGAAGTGTGTTCTGCGCTTGTCTGCCGCCATGCGATGAACGAGGAGATCTAGAATGAGCCTTCTTGTTTCTGTGTATCGACATCAACAACGTGGGTGGATTTTCTAGCTAACTCTACTTTGGTTTTCAACACTTGCTCCCATTTTTCTTCAATTCCAATGCCTAACTATATAACTTTTTGGCAATTGGGCATTCAAAACATGGTGGATCTATATGATTATTAAAGTAATATCAGACTACAATAAAACTCAAACGAGTACCCAATTATAATAGGATTCTACTTAAAGATGGTGTTGAAAGAAAAAACTCACAATATATATTGAGGATCTCACGTCGAGAAGATAAAAAGACATAACAAAATTTATAAAACTATGTGTTATTTATCTTATTATCAATTAATTTTTTAAAAAAAAACATTAGAATATTAAGATGACATCAAAACTCAATTAAATAAAAAAAATTCACATTAGAGCTTTTATTACATATATTGAATTAACTCAATGAGAGTTTTAAAAATAGTGTTTTATGAATGGATATTTTTAAAAATAACAAAAGTTTTAAATTTTTTTAACAATGATATTTCTAGACTGAGATCCATCGATTTCAAACTGAGATTGGTGAAATCTCAATAACATAATACTATTTTAAAAATATTTCAAAACATTTGCTATTTCTAAAATTACTTAAAAAAAATATATTTTATAAATTTAATTATATTATTTAGTCATTAGAGATATTTTTCGTTCTTTATAAATTTATGATTTTTTTTTATCCATGTGGGACTTTAGGTCTTTCCTTTCAATATAATAATCTAAAATCCTAAAACCATTTAGAAAACTCCAAAACAAACACATGAGAGGGTGTTATCTTTAGGGTTTGATTTATGAAATTTTAAACTTTTATTTAATATAAAATAAATGAATTTATACATTAGATTGAATCCATATATAAAATAAAATACTTTTCACAATCTCAAACTACATAATTCAAATTTTTCAAATCTGCAAACCAAATGTCCCATCAGGATCGACATACCCACTACCTGAAAAATCTTCCTAAATGATCGACGTTTTTCCATTTGAAGTTTTCTTACAATATTGAAATAATAAAGAAGCTATAGTTGTGAAAAATTTGTATGTTTTCTTTACATAAAACCCAATTATACACCCAACTTATTCATTGTGCATCCCTAGTGCTGCATGAAAAATATACAAACATGATCTCAATTTCTCAAATTGCTGAACTTCTTAATCCCATAATGTTAAGAAACAAAACTAAACACACTCAGTGAAATTATGGATCCATTAGCATCCCAAATTTGACAATTTGATTTTCCAAACCTCAAGTTTCAAATTTAAAATTTCATGTTTTACAGATGTCAAAAGTCAAAACTAAACAGCTAGTGTGGAAAGTTTGATTTGGGAACTTAAGAAAGGGAAAATTAAGAGAGAATTATTAGAAAAAATGGTTAGACTTTCATTTTTTTTTTCCACTTGAAATACATCATAATAATTATATTAACCATAACTATAAATGAGAAAAGTTGGGGATCATGAGAATAATTGTGCTTTTGGTTTTAAATTTCTATTTTAAGGGATATTACAACCAATGATATTTTTTCTACTTTATCCTAAAAAAAAGTTAATTTTCAAAATAATGTCTTTTGCTTTCATTAACTCAATGAATTCATTTTCATTGATTTTTTTTCTTTTATATTATATTATCGAGATGGTTATTTTTTATGTTTCTAATTGAAATATTTTAAATTAAAATTGAGTAATTTTTCTAGTTTTGTTAGTTTTTACAATTGCTAAATTGGCAAAGTACATTTTGGTTCCCAAGTTTTGAGGTTTTGTGTCTGTTTGGCCTTTGCGTTTTTAATTTGTGTCTATTCCGTCCCCAAATTTAAAGAAAATATGTGTTATTGGTCCATGAGTTTTTAATTTGTATCTATTTCATCTCGGACTTTTGTGACTATATTTGGTCAATGAAATTAGTTTTCCAACCATAAACCAAACAAATTTCTTTATACTAATGAATGAAAAAATTAACAATAGGGACCAAATTAATCTATTTCTCAAAACTCGGAATAAACACAATTGAAAACTCAAGACTAAATAGATACAAGTCTCAAGACTCAGAGATTAGCATATATAAATATAACAAATTTTGAGCTGAGTAATCAGTGATTAACATTGAATTACATACTTTTACAATATAAATGAATCATTGATTCTCATATTAATCGATGCTAACCACTGATTAACCCAGTAAAAATTATTATATTAACCGGCAGTTTTAAGTGATGACATCATCATCATTAAATTACAAAAAATGCTATCTACAGTGATATTTCCCCTATTTTTAATTTCTTAATTACAATATTATTTAATGCATGACCATTAGGTGTAAGAAAGACTATGGTGCAAAATAAATTCAATTACATATTTTTTCATCATTAAATTATACATAAAAATTGAGTATTCAATTTGAGAGTAACAGGCATTCAATGTAAATTGGCTAATATATATCATTCTCCAACTAGTATATAATAAGGATCTATCACATGCTTCTTGATAGTGAATCAATTTACTCAACTACTTTTATGATGATGGCTTAGCTTTTTTTTTCCCCTCCCCTTAAAAGGTTTACAATTTTATCTCATTATATTTAATTTTAAAATCCTTATCAAAATTTTGAATTAATCAATCATTTCAAGTTGATCAAAAGGCCTTAAACAGGCACATGTGTGTGTAATAAAAGTTGTTAAGATTATATTAGCAATGTGAAATGATTTGCTAATGAAAAAAGATTAATATAAATAATATTAAAAAGAAAAACTATATGAATATTTTAGAAAAAGTTGAATGGTGGATTTAAATGTAATTAAGGGGGACCAAACACATCATTCGGGATTTACTTTTTATAATGAGAAGATGTTGGCAGCAAAGTAAGGGAAGGGCTTTTTCCCCCTTAAAATAACAAAACACAAGAATGTGGCACTAAACACAAAGACTTTATACAAGATATCTATCAATAAAGCTAGGGTTTAGTGGTTAGTGCCCTACACCTTAATTGTCACAGGAGCCGATCTCTCTAATTTAAATTTAAATTTTAATCATCATGATCATTCATTGATTAGAGAGAGTTTTTTTTTTTTTTTTAGAATAAAAGATATAATTGTTCAAACGAAAAAATAATGAAATGTTAAAATGGAGATAATTTTTTAAAAAATAAGACTTAGTTGATGCCTTGGATAGCAACTTTACATATTTATAGCCTATAGTTTTTGCTATATAGACTAAAAATGATATTATTATTTCTTTTTTTTATTTAATCTATTTGATATATTTTTTTTAATTAATGTGCAAGGAGAAGCATACTTAGCATACTTAACTGTTTCTTGAATAACAATTAAGTTTTTTCCGTTTTAAAATAACTAATGATTTAAAATAGAAAACAATGAGCATAAACTAAGCATGCCTTCCTCCTCACAATGATAAACAAAATATCAAATTAAAAAATAAAAAGAAATTATGAAATATTTTTGACCTATTGTGGTTAAAAGTATTGGTTAGAAAGCATTGTTTAACTGTTGCCATTCTTTAAAATATTCATTTTAAGATTCAAAACTATTCCTTCTCAACCATCACTATTCAAAAAAGAGAGACTATGTTACTAATAAGCAACCACAAAGGTAATATGTAACTATTTTTTCTGTTTTTATAATCAACCTTAAATTGAGATAGAAATTCTTGATGGAGGAAGTTCTTTCAATTTGAATGTATAGATTGAGTTTTTAGATTTTTATTTTATCTCTTTCACAATGTCATGTCTTGTCAATATATGAAAACATATATAAATATTGAACAAAAGAAAATAAAAATAAAAAATTGTGAAGGTCATTGTGACAAATCATTAAAAAGTGTAAATATCAAGATGAGAGATTAGGTATATGTATGGCTCCATGAAATAATGGGGGGATGTCCCTTTTGCTCTTATTGCTACTCATTTTCTTTTTAATTAGAGTTTGGTGCACCTTGGGTCAGTCCCCCCACACCATCATTCCATTTAATTACTTTTTGGAGGAATGGACTTTTCTCCATTGGCCCTCCAATCCCTTTGGATTTGGAATTAATAGAAAAATTGGTGATGAGAGATTATCTTATAAATTAACCATCATGATTTTATTCAAGATATCACGTCAATTAAGAAAGAGAAGATTTAGATCTTTATTTTTATAAAAGAAAGTACGATATCTAACTAATTAAATTATGTTTATATACTGACTATTCATGAGTTTGAAAGAGATATTTAACCAATTAAGTTACATTATCGATTTTAAATGAGTTGTCAATATTCTAATTGAACTCTTGAAAAATATTCGAGCTAGGAAGAACCATTAAAAATAGTTTCATAAGACTATTAAAAAAAAGACTTTATATATATAATTTTTGGGGAAAACTTAAAATATTTAAAGACGTAAATAACCTATACATCCCATGATTTTAACGGGATGAGTCACACCATATAATTTATTTTTAAAATGGGATATTAGTGGGTAAGATGAAAAAAATTTGAAGGCAATTAAGACTAACTTTTTTGTTTTAGATATTATAATAAATTTTAGAGGGGTGAGACTCAAATTTTCAATCTTATGAGAAGAGATCAATACAGATGCTAACCATTTAAATTATACTTAATTGATGGAGATATATAATACTACTAATATTTATTAATCATGTGGAAGTGATGATGTTCTTTATTTATCTACTATTTTTTTTAAATAAACTTCTTATTTATTTCTTATTAGTGATAAATTCACACGATATATTATAAAATACGGCAATATGGAAAAATTTTGATATTATGATTTTTTTGGGTTAAATGCACCAATGATCCCTATACTTTCGAGCTTTTTCAATTTACACATCTGAACTATCGATTTAGCTTTTTTCACCCTGCACTTTCATTTGTCCAACTTTGGTTAAAAAAATCATCCAAACTAACAGACCTTGTTTGTTTAATATATTTTATATCTAAAGTGTGTAAAAAGACATTTTACCCTTCAAAATCATCTTCTTCCTCCTCTTTTTCTCTCTCGGGGAATGAAACTCAAAGAGTGAAGATTTTCTAAAGTAAGCCAGGGCTTGAAACGAAAGAAGAAAAAGAAAAAATGTAGCACAAAATCAAATTCAATTAAGAAATAAACAGTAATGCAACTCGATGCTTATAATTCTAGTATCCATTTAGAACCAGTGAGCAAAACGGCCCATCATGTTCTACTTCCAACGGAGACGACATCGTTAGGATCAGAAGCTCCACCGCAAGAAGCAGCAATAGGGGAAGAAGAAGAAGAAGAGAGGAGGAAGAAGATGATTTTGAGGAGTAAAATGTCTTTTCACACCCCCTAGATATAAAATCAAAATGTATTAAAAAAAACAAATTCAGTTAGTTTGGATGGTTTTTTTTTAATAGAAGTGAGACAAATAAAAGTGCAGGGGTGAAAAAAACTAAATCGATAGTCCAAGAGTATAAATTGAAAAACCTCGAAAGTGCAAGGGTTGGTGCATTTAACA
Source organism: Gynostemma pentaphyllum (assembly GCA_028015215.1). NCBI lineage: Eukaryota > Viridiplantae > Streptophyta > Magnoliopsida > Cucurbitales > Cucurbitaceae > Gynostemma > Gynostemma pentaphyllum. The sequence continues at coordinate 46,309,485 of CM051350.1, read as the reverse complement.
TTTTTTTTTTACCTGGGGTGAGATCACATAACCCAATGTGTAATTCCTTAAACGACAAGACCAAATTGAATGATAACCCATGTTTCTTGTTAATTAATTTCTCCTTTAGGGGACCCGTTTCGCCAATTATTCTCAAATTCAAAAAAGCAAAATATATATAAATATATATATGAAAAAAAAAAAAACAGAACGTGTGTTTTGGCATAATATTTGCCAAAAAATCATAAAATTATTTCAAATCAAATTAACCATTCTTAATGTAAGGTTTCTATGTAATCAATTTAAACACCGATAATCACTCCTATTTTTGCTTTAAACATTCATCCGACATAAATTCCCTCCTCGTTTTTTTTCTTTCCCTTTTCTCCTCATTCTCTCCAAAACATTTTCTCGGGAAACAAGCAGAAAAAATCCACATTATGACCATGACCATGCAGTGATTCTAGCAATTTCACAACAAACTCAGAAAAATTATCATCTGGGTAATTACTGAAATGGGGTCAGCAACTTCATCAATGGCTTCAAAATTTGCATTTTATCCACCGGATCCGCCGTGTTATAAGATATTATCCGACGAGTCTACGGGGAAATTGAGGATGTCGGACGTGGAAGAGAGAGAAAATGTGGATGTAATGAAAATGAAAACGAAAAGAGGAAATGAAATAGTGGGAATATATGTGAAGAATGAAAAAGCTTCATTAACAGTTTTATATTCTCATGGAAATGCAGCTGATATTGGTCAGATTTATCACCTTTTTATTCAACTTAGTCTTCATTTGGGTGTTAATATCATGGGGTTAGTTTTTTTTTTTTTTTTTAATTTCTGTCTTTTATATTTTGTTTTTTCAGTCTTTGAATCATAATTAGAATGTTTTTCTTGATTATGAGTAATTTTAAATTTAGAGAAAGTGTATTTAAATTATTGATTTTTTTTTATTATAGTTATTTTTCCATCTCAAAATCATAATTTTCCATAACCTAACTTCATGAAGGAAATCCCAATCAAGTTTTGATTAGAAATGGCAGTTTATTTTCCTTGGAAGGTGGAATTTTGAAAAATGATTTTTAAGTGTTGATTTTATTTTTTTTTTTGCTGTGTAAAATCAATATCTGGATTTTTCTGACTACTTTCTTTGAAAAAAAAAAAACCTTACTACATTTTTGTGCCCTTTCAGATTTGAAAAATAATTACTTGAGAGTTTTGTTTGATAATTATTTAAAAAAAATATATGTCTCTGTTTGTTTACAATATTTTATAAATTTTCTATGCTTTCAAATCAGTAATAATTTTTAAAAAAAAAATGAAAACCCGGTAGTTTTAAAATCCCGTATATATTAATTTAGAAATTATGCATTTCAAAAGAAGAAAAAAAGTTGTTGAAAAATATATAATATATTATTTTTTAAAAATAAATAGTGGGTGTTAAATAGCTCATTTTCCACTTGAAATTTTGTAAGTTGATAGACTATATTTGTTTGAAAAGATGATTGATTATTTTTACTACTTTTCAAGAATATTGTCCAATAGAAAACTAGGAAATCACCCAAAAAATTTCAATTTAAATAACCAATAGCATTATCAATTGATCTAAGCAAAAGCTACACGAATTTTATTGAATATTCTACAGAAAATTTGGCATGTAAAGTCTAATAATATATTTTTTTTTTGTTGTAGGTATGATTATTCTGGCTATGGACAGTCTTCTGGAAAGGTACACAATACAAACTTTTGCAATTATAATATTACTTTTAAAATATTTATAAATATAACACATTTTTCCGATGATTGATGTAAATCATTTGTACTTTCTCCTATATCTTCAAATTTTCAACCTCTTAGAGGAGAAAAAAAATGTACAATAGTAAATTTATAAGTTTAAATTTTTGTTTATATTATTAAAAGTTACACATACCGTTGTTCAAAATATTCAGTAAAAGAATTAAGTCATCTAATTCTAAGTCCTCCTAAGTAATTAAACGTTAAAACAACTAAAGATCCGCTTTGTTTTTAGATTACAAAACATAGAAACGGACCATTAAAACAACTAAAGATCCGCTAATTTTTTTTTCCGATATTTGTACAAACTAGGCAAGTGAGCAAGAGACATATGCAGACATAGAAGCTGCATTCAGATGTCTAGAAGAAAGATATGGTGTAAAAGAAGAGGAAACCATATTATATGGACAATCAGTTGGAAGTGGACCAACTCTTGAATTGGCTACACATTTGCCTTCTTTGAAAGCTGTTATTCTTCACAGTCCTATTTTGTCTGGCCTTAGAGTCATGTATCCTGTCAAGAAAACCTTTTGGTTTGACATTTATAAGGTTTGTTTCTTTTTAATGTTATTATAGACATTAATTTCTGGTTTGTTTCAATTGGTTTTTCTTTGTTTTTGCTGCAGAATATTGACAAAATTCCACTTATTGATTGCCCTGTTTTGGTAATTCATGTGAGTGTTCTTTTTTTTTTTCCTTCCCTTTTATCTCTCTTCTTGATATCAGATTTTCTCTCTTTTCATCTCTTTAGGGGTTGGGGGAGAATTTATTAACTATGACTGTCATATTGTGGTTTATCCTCGCTCATATTACTGTTTTTATAAGATCATCAGCTACTCATCTCATTTTCAATTGGTTTTATGATAAGAACATTATAAGTATTAAGATAATATCAGAGTCGAACAAACTCAAATGAACATCTGGTTTAAGAATGATGAGTAAAAAAAAATCACCATCTTGAGGAGTTATGTTAAGGATCGCACATTAACACAATGAAACACCTGACCAAGTGCATAATAACCAATTGGTTTTATCAAGGGTGGGTGACTCACAATGTAAGGGCCACACCTAAATTCCTAATAATTTCTCAGGGAAAACAAGAACCCAAGCAACAATCACATTGGATTTGATTTTACAGTTTTTTTGTTTTGAAATTTTCAGGGAACTGAAGATGAAATTGTGGATTGTTCCCATGGAAAGCAATTGTGGGAGCTTTGTAAGGAGAAGTATGAACCTTTGTGGCTCAAAGGAGGGAACCACTGTGACTTGGAGGCTTATCCAGAATACTTGAAGCATCTCAGAAAGTTCATATCAGCCATCGAGAAATTGCGACCGAGAAACGCTAAAGAAGAAGACGATATCGAGCAAATTGAGCAGACTTGGAATGTTACATCTACAAACCATATGACTAATAATAAGCCAAGAAAACCAAGCACTGATAAAAGAGACAAATATAGACTTGGTAGTATTGGGCAGCTACCAAAATCCAGGCTGAGCATAGACACAGACAGTAAAGAGAAATCAAGAACAAGCACTGACAAGAGGGAGAAGTCGAGAAAGAGCACCGATCGCCTTGTGAAGGCGAGGAATAGCACCGATCAATTAACGGAGAGAGCTCGTAACAGCTTCGACCGGTCAGTTTCGAATTCTTCTAATGATGGCTTATAATTTACCTTTGCATTATTTTACATCACATATAAACGTTTGATATGGCAGCTTGGGAGATATGGTGAGATCAGTTGGGTTGTGCAACGTCGATTGTCTGAAGCAGGCGGCCGCCTCCGAGGCTTGAGCTGTGAAAGTGCAATGTTACCTTCTTGGATTGTATATTTCTTTCAAAGATTCTTGCTTTTGGCTGAATGCTGGGATGGATGAAGATCAAGGCAGCTGGTTAATTCTTTTGATGGGCCTTTATTCTAAATAATCAATAAAATTTATAAGGCATATGGTAAAGGACTTTGTTTTCTTTTAGCATTCTCCTAAATATATGCTTCATTCATGTCCCAATCTTTGTTTTCAGGGCCACTTTCCAAGTACAAAAGCTAAAATATTTTCTAAGTTTTCCAATTATCTAATCAAAATTCTTTCACTGCAAACTATATATTAAAGGATCTAAGGCACATTACACTTTAGCAAACATACCTTAATGATATGAGATCGCAAACTTCCAAGGCGAAAATTTCTTGCTGTGATGCTGTTAGTCGAGATTGTTTCAAGAGATTAGTCGAGTAAACTTTCTCAATTTTGTGAGTTTAGTTTAAGAAATCTAACTTTTCTGTAAATTGTTGAAGGGGAGACTCGAACTTTCGACATCGTAGATATAAAGTATTGATGTCTAACCACTTGAATTATGTTCTTATGGTTCTCCCCTCTAATATTCTCAATATTAACAAAAGAGTAAGTAAATAAATATAAAGTTGGAATAAAATATGAATTTCAAAGTACAAAATAGATCTCTTGCCTCTAGTAATAAGCATAGAAAATTTCAAGTAATTGGAAATATGATTGGGGTGTTTGTTTTCTCCATTACCTTGGCAGTTTGCAATGGCAACTTGCAAAAAGTCAAAAATGGCACATGGCCATTCCAAAAATGAGTTTTCCACCCACCTAAAAAAAACAAATAATCAAAGTTTGGTTTTTCTTCCCCCAACTCTTTAAAATCTAATGAAAGACTGAAGAAAAAAAAAAAACTTATTTATTAAAAAAAAAAACTCTGATTATATTCCTTAAAAAATTGGTTAATTAATTTTTTTTATTGATCCATTATATTAAATCATAATATACACAAAAAAAAAAAATCTAATAATTAGGATAAAACTTCTAGTACTCTCATTATATCTCCTCCCTTGAGTAATAATAAGACATACGAACGTTATTAAAAATTTTGAACCTTATTATTTATTTGTTATTGGTAATAAATACATGTGACATATAATTAATGAACGAGAGTACAAGAAATTATCTCTATATAATTTAACAAATTTTTCATATATTTTAAAATATTGGACTTCATGATCATATAATAACTCCATAAATTAATTCAAAATTGATATACCAACATTTTATTCCTTAAAAAATTGGTTAATTAATTTTGATTGATCCATTATATTGAATCATAATATATTACGAAATATATACAAAAAAAATATTCTAGTACTCTTATTGTATCTCCTCCCTTGAGTAATAACAGGACATGAAAGTTATTAAAAATTGTGAACCTCTTTATTTATTTGTTATTGGTAATAAATACATGTGACATATAATTAATGAACGGGAGTATTAGAAATTATCTCTATATAATTTAACAAATTTTTCATATATTAAAATATTGGACTTCATGATCATCTAATTTAACCCTCTCTCAAAACTAATATCATATTATCATATATGATATGCCAACATTTTAATTAAAATAGTCCGTAATTTTTACAAACTCTAAAATTTGAAAATAAAGCATGGGAAGAGGTCATAGACTCGAATAGGGGAAGGAAAACCTTATTTTATGTGTTTCATGGCCAGGTCAAACCCCTGACCCATAAAATGATATTTTAACTCTCTAACATTATCAAACATTTTTTTATAAGAATACATAGACTGTTGATGAATATTTTATGACAATTGGTTTTTATTAGTTGCTTTCTGAGATTATCAAACATTTAAAGAGTTAGAAAAAATAATAATTAAAATATCAATTTCAGAAACCAGAACAGTCTTTGACTTTAATCAATTAATAACCATAATAATTGTACCTAATTTTTTTAAAAATGACACATTGATGTTTAAAAATAAAATGCGTTTTAAAAAATTTAAAAAAAAAAATAAAAAATTATTAATGTATTTATGTGTTTATCATAAAAAAAAAAAATCATTAAGATGCATTTATATGTGCAATCAAAATTTTTTATATTTCAATATATTTTTTGAATTTTTAATCATTTTGATCATAACACTTAAAAAATTATTCGGGCACATTTTAATTTTATATTTTCTGAATTTTTAATCATTTTGATCATAACACAATTAATTAAGGGAGGGAAAAATCAATTTTCGTACATTTTCATTTCATTACTACTTCATTGGTTGTTTGTTTATAATAATATGACATTAATCATATTCTTTTATTTGACTTAAGGTAAAAAGAAAGAATATATATATATATATATATATATATATATATATATATATATTTTGTTTTTTCAACTCTCAATTGTTAAGATGAATGCTTTACGAAGTTTTCTAAAAAAAATATATATTAATATTCATCATAAGAAAAAAAAAGTTTAAATTATAAATATACTATAACTTACCTTATTATTTATATTAATTTAGACTTCGTGCTCTTAGAAGATTTACTTTAAACTTCATATGGTATCACTCGAGTCAATTTTATTATAATACTTTCAAAAAATTTATTCTGATTCTCATATTTTGAATTTAGTAAATAATCCCCAAAGTCATCAGTAATTATGTTAATTTTAACATAAAACTAATATTAACTAAAGAGTACAAATTAAAATGAAAATTTTAAAAATATAGATTCAAATTAACACAAGTTAAAAATATAGATACCTCCTTAATATCTATGCGTATTTCTTCAATATAATATTTATATATTTGTCTATATATATATTTGTAAGAGGTTTTTAAAAACAATATTTTATGAATTGTTATTTTTTAAAACAGTAATAAAGTTGAAAATTTCAAAGAAAAACTTTTTTCTTTCTCCATCTCCCAAGCATGTCTGTGAAACTCCACTAACACGTAAGAAAATATCATTTTTGAAATTTTAATTATTTATTATCGTTCTAACTTTTTAAAACCCAAAAAAAAAAATTATTTATTAAATTAATTACATAATTGGCTATTAATTGTTATTGAAGAAGAAGAATAAGCAGTAGAGACTTGATCACAAAATAACTCACTTTTCAGATCTCTCAGCTTGTCCTGTTCTTGTTCCTGTTCCTGATTCAATCAATTCGATTTCTTCTTCTTCGTCTTCCATTCTTGATTTTTCAAGGTTTATCTCACTCTCTATAATTCTTTCTCTTTTCTTTTTCCTATGCAAAAAATTCATTTGTGTTCTGATTATTACCGTTTATGCTTCGAATTTCGATCAATGGCACTACTTTCTACCTTTTTTTTGTTGCTCAATTTTCGTTTTTTTATCTCTGATTTCATGTTCTAGTTGTTTATGAAGCTCTACCATCGTTGACTTTCTCTGGGTTTTTTGTATTTCATGATAATTTTGAAATTTTGGGGAAACCCATTTTACTCCTTTGCAAGACTCTGAGGTAATTGATCAAAAGCTTTGATTTTTTTTTAATCACAATTGGTTTTCTCATTAGTGTTCAACTAGTTTTTTGGATTTTTCTGTCATTGATGTAATTTTTCTGAAGAATGGAAAAATGGTTGTCTAACTATGAGATCTCTCTTTCTTATGCCTAACCTTTTACTGATTATGTTTTGTTACTTTACAATTGTTTCTGTATTTTGACTTTGATTGTTAAGGTTGTTTATGAGATCTCTCTTTCTTATGTCTAAACGAGTTTGGATTATAATTCCCTGCTTTTAATTGTAAAATTGTCTCGGATTTTTCCCTCTTGTTCTAGGTTGGATGCTTGTTCCCATGTTTGTATATATTTTAATACATTACAACTGTGTTTCACCTTTTAGTCTCGGGCCCACCTCTTAATGTATCTGTTTATGATATTTCTACGTCAATATCATTGCATATGTTCACTTCTTTTACCATCCTGTTTGAAGATTGAATCGTCCAAAATTATTAGCTTACTTGGGAAATGCAGTGATATTTGTAGAGAAAGCTACATCTATAGTCACACAATTAAGTTTTATATCAAGATTTTACTAGACCACTGAACTTTTCTCGCATCAACCCTTTTCTTCATTCTTTTTGTTGGCAGTGGAATTAAGTTAACTTCTGTGAGAATTTTGAACTCTTGCTCTCAAGCTATACGCTGTAAAAGTTGGGCATCACTCTGCTGGCATGTGTTCTGAAAGCTGAACGGAAAAGTTTCACTGATAAGTTGGTGTTTTCCCTGCTAGAAAAACTGTCTATTATGAATATAAAAAATCCTTGATTTGGATCTCACAAACAGCTACTATGATTGGGAGGAAGAACCCTGGACAGACTTCCCCACTATTTCTGGTTCTCTTGGCTCTTGCTTTCTTCTTTGTAACTTATAATTTGGTGACAACCATTATTCAGTATAGTTCTGTGGGAAATAATGTTGGAGTTAATTCGCACAGTCGGTTATCGACTGACCCCATTATTCAAATGCCAGATGATGTGAAAAAACGAAAGTCAAAATCACCTTTCCATGTTGCTTTGACAGCCACTGATGCCCCTTACAGCAAATGGCAATGTCGAATTATGTATTACTGGTACAAGAAGATGAAAGATATGCCTGAATCTGAGATGGGAGGATTCACCCGAATTTTACACTCCGGAAAACCTGATAACCTAATGGATGAGATTCCTACTATGGTGGTTGATCCTCTCCCTGCTGGTTTGGACCGGGTGAGGTTTTTCTTCTATCTGATTTTGCTTTCCTTCTTTTCTTGTGGTTTTCTTCTATTTTGATGCCAGTAAATTTGAAAGGTCTGGTTGTTCCTTTCGTATGAAATGGAACTTCTTATTTCTGAATTTTGATTGTATATTTGGACATTAGTCTATTTTTATCTCCCAATTATACTGTTTAGAAGCATGATCACTTGCACATTCGTTCTCATTTAAAGATTGAATCCCGTAGGCCAATAATTAACTTTGTATCTTCATTAGGCAAACTCCATTCCGTCTTTACTGTTGGTTGAAGTTTCGACTGTTAATTATTGATCATAATCTTATTTAAAGATTATGATCTTCTACTACTGTCTTTTTTTTTCCGCCCGAATCATTTACTTCTCCATAACTGTCCATTTTTTATTAGTTTTTTTTTCTTTCCATTTTTTCATGAAATTGTTAACTCTGTTCTCAGGGTTACATTGTCTTGAACCGACCATGGGCCTTCGTGCAGTGGCTGGAAAAGGCTAAAATAGAGGAAGAGTGAGATTTTTATGTAAAATTATTCATAGAGATAGAACTTAGAAAAATTACACTGGCAAATGTCTCATTTTGAATGACCAATTCTTTTGAATTTTTTTGTTGCAGATATGTTTTAATGGCAGAGCCCGATCATATATTTGTCAATCCCCTTCCTAATTTATCAGATGGAGATTATCCGGCTGGCTTTCCATTTTTCTATATCAGACCTGATCAAAATGAAAAAAATCTGAGGAAGTTTTTCCCTGTAGAACTTGGTCCGGTGACTAATATTGATCCAATTGGCAATTCCCCTGTAATTATCAAGAAGGTGAATTCTCTTGTGAAGTTTTCACAAATTAAGACCTGGATTAACAATAATTTTTTGCCGGGAATAAATTTCCTGCATAACTCTGATTAAATGTTCCAATTTACTCCATTTTCTCTTATATTTAGAAATTTTAATATTAGGTCCCATTATGACTTCTTTTGCCATGCCTTTTCTCATTCCTGGTCATTTTTGCAAAATATTTTCTGTTGTCATTCTTGACAGCTGTAATTCATTGATAAAAAGCTTTTACCTTTTACTCGAACGAATTTTTTTTATTCAATGAGTTGTGTTATCAGGAAATGCTGGAAAAGATTGCTCCTACCTGGATGAATATTTCATTGAAGATGAAAGAGGATCCAGAGACGGATAAAGCTTTTGGATGGGTGTTAGAAATGTAAGCTTAGGAAAATAAGAAATATTTTTTCTTCTATATTAGGCAACTCTAGTAGATCAGTAGTGACATGTCATCTGAAGCTCTGCTTTTTCTTCTGTCGAAATAAGGTATGCTTATGCAGTTGCGTCCGCTTTGCACGGTGTGCAGCATGTTCTCCGGAAAGATTTTATGTTGCAGGTATGGCATCCATTATTAGTCTTCATACTTTTACTTTGACTTTAATTTAATGAATTGAATCAATGAAACTTAATTTATATTATTGAAACCAATCTTGAGATTTTCTTTCCTCTTCTTTTCTTACTGGTCAGCCACCATGGGATTTGGACATTGGTAAAAAGTTCATTATACATTATACTTATGGATGTGATTACAACTTAAAGGTAAATTTCCTTCACCTTCTTATGTCAAATGAATATATCTATTCAATCTATGATTTTTACTTATATTTTATAAAAGGTTAATAAGAACTTTTCTTCTTTTCAATTTTCACATTTAAATTATTCAGCATCATTAAAATTCATATTTGGTAACTGATTTCTAGCAGCGACTGCAGATCTAGTAAAATTGAGATAAAATATTATAAAAATAGCACCTAAAAAATAATCCAAAAAGTCAAAAAACTATATTTACAATTACTTTTATAAACATCATATTTTCAAATATTTTAGAAAATAGACCTACCCACTCAAATTTATCCTAATAATTGCTTTACTTGATACTTCATCGATAATCTCATCAACTCTCTTGCCTAAAAAAATTACAGGGGGAATTGACATACGGTAAAATTGGCGAATGGCGATTTGACAAGAGATCACATTTACGTGGACCTCCACCAAAAAACCTACCCTTACCCCCTCCAGGGGTTCCTGAAAGTGTGGTATGTTTTTGTGGTTTTAGCCAATTATTGTGTTGTTCATATGGAAAAAAATGTTAGGACGGGAATAAAGGACATATTAGTAAATAGTATGGGAGTTTGTTAGGGAATGTGATTATAAATAGAGTTAATAGGATTGGGGTTAGGGTATCCATTGTTATGAGAATTGTAGTCTTTAGCCTATTGTAAGGGAGAGTGCTAAGCCTCTCGAACGCTTAGTACTTCTGTAATTGTCTATTATCGTATTAATGCGTGGATCCTATCAGATAAGTCCCATATTGTCTTATTATCATGAGTGTATATATGTTTGGAGTACCATTTCATTCCATTTCCATCACAAGTCATATGATTCAATAACCTCATAAATGTATCTGTTAGATATATGTAGGATTGTAGGAAGGACGTTTTAGTAAATAATTAAGAGAATTTTTTAGAGGAGTGATTATAAATAGTGTGTTGATGGGAGTGAATGAGATATGAATATTTTGAAATTAGTAGTCTTGGAGTTAGTTATAACTATAAGGAGAGAAGTAAGTCTCTCGAATGATTAGTAACCCTGTATTTTTCTATATCCTTATTAATACCAGTTCAGCCCCTATTGATATAATAAGGCAAAAGAAACTAGTATATAAATTTAGAAGGCTTGTGGAGGAGATTTAGTCCATGGTTTGGCTATTTTCCTGTCTGTTATGCAGATTTTTTTTTAAAATATCTGTGAGTGTCCGAGTCATCTTGTGCGCAACTCGATCGATGGAGAATTTGCTGTGCTTGATTTTGAGATAGTGAATACTGTTGTCATGTGAAAGACGACTTATAACTTCTTTGTTCTTCAATTTCTTCAAATTCATAATCTTCTCATTCTCTAACCTTTGTTTCCTTTACTATTTGGCAGGCAACCTTGGTAAAGATGGTGAATGAAGCTACTGCAAACATTCCCAATTGGGAGACAACATAGTTATGTTTCATATTTGGCTGTGTCTTGGAATTCATGTGATCTGAAAATTTGCCTTTTTTTTTTCTTTTAATTGTTTTATCATAATATAATATAACATCTTATAAAGTTTCTGTGTAGACAAATCTCAGCTTAGTTTTGAAGTTTTGTTGGGGATTTTTGGGCGTGGAGAGATACAGTAAAAAGGGAGGTGCCAAAATAGCTTTGGGGGGTATAGTAATGGGTTCAGGCAATTACTCTAAAGGTTCCCTATAAAAAGTTATTCTATTTCTATTGCAAGAGATAGCTTCAAATCAGATTTTTCTGGACATGGAGCTTTGTCATGTGTTTTTATTTATGCCTTTATCACATTTAGGAGGTGTTTGTTTTGCGGGAATTACATTCTTTAGTTTTCGTTCTGATATCTAAGAGTTTTTTATCATCTTAATTCGGTTTTTAATATTCTATCCTGATATGACCTTTTTATTTTTTTCATTATTTATTTTATTTTATTTTATTTGTTATATTTTTATTTTTTTGTATTTAAAAACAACTCAAGAGATTAATTTATATTCATAGAATATATTTTATTTAGCTTATATAAATTATTTCAATTTATGTTTTTAATAACATATGAATTAAAGAAGAATTAGAATAAAATTAATTTTTTAATATGAATATATTATTTATTAAACGAAAATAAATTTTTTTGGTTAACGGGACCACTAAATATTTACTTAGTTTTTAATATGCCTTTACCGTTCCCATCTAGAATGGTTGGAATCTGTAACCTATATGTCCTACATTAAATATAAGAGCAGCCTAACAATTGGTATATTTAATAAATTGTTCTAAAATTTTATTGTAATTAAATAGCTTTAATACAATGATAAAAAAATTAAGTCGATCAAACTTATGAAATTTCATTTTCTAACCATCTAGAGTAATTTAAATAGCTAACTGTTTCTTAACACGAGTTTCTGTATTTAAAGAAAAAAATGTCAGATTCTCCATTTTCCAAATTATACCACCCAAAAAAATCTATATGAAGTAATGCTTGTCAAAAAAGCAGCATATTCACTTATTAGCGTTTGAACTATTTTTTGGAACAAAACAAAAACCATAAACATATTTCACTAAACCTCCATCTTCATCAGCAAATCAGAAATTTATCGATTCAAAAGGCATCAAAACAATGATCTCAAAATCTGAGATCACAAATTCATCAATTCTATGGAGCTATCCTTTGAGGGTCGCGCGGGAACAGTGACGTTTTGCGAATGTTATTCAAACCACAGAAGAGCATCACCACGCGCTCCAATCCTACTCCAAAGCCACCGTGAGGTGGAGCACCATACCTGCAACAAACAACAATGTACACAGTTTTATAGACAGTAACAATTAAGAAAGGAACCAATTTCACTCTGCATTCATACGAATAAGAATGGCCACTGAACCCTAAAAGCAGTATTACAAAATAACAAGGGTTAGGTTAATATGAATTTCATATTTGACAAAAGAGAAGATCAATAGCTCCTCCAAGAAGTAACTAACTAACAATAGCAGTTCAAAAAAAAATTAAGGTGTGATAAGAGTAATGTACCTGAAGGAATCAATGTATGTTTCTATGGTCTTCACATCGATTCCACATTCTTGAGCACGTTTTTCCAAAAATTCTGGTACGTGAACACGCTGTGCTCCTGAAATAATTTCCTCCCCTGTGTAACAAAGCAGCATTATTTATTGTACACCCATCGAGTTTATTATTATAATTATATGAATGTACTTCTAAATTTCTAGCAAATACTGAGCAAAAGAAAAACAATTACAGTCAACAGAAAAAATATATACATACCTCTAATAAAGACATCAAATGAGTTGCTATAATCTTTATCATCATGGCAAGGGCATTGTATAGAATGGCCTAACAGCCAAAGGATAACGGTGAAGAATGTAGAACTCCGTGCCATATCTAGAATAATTAGAATGTCAGAGATCTAATATATTAAATAGCTTAAAAATTAATTAAACTAAGTGGGGCATCTGATTACTTCTCTAAGACGAGTTGTCCCAATTTCCTCTCAGACTCTGTATTGAGATCCCCAAGAGGATTAATTTCAACGCCAGCATCCTGGATGGATAATCATACATTACCGAGAAGATAAATGAAGTAACATAAGGATTGACGGGATTAGTATGTTTAACTTCATCATACTGAAATGACATTTAACTTTATAGGTACTGCAATTATTTCATAGCCACACAAAATTGTTTCAAGCCAATTTTCATTCAATAGGATCCCCAGTTCAAAGATTTATATGGAACTAGAATTATAAAAAAACCTCGATCTCTTTCTCACCTTCAACATATCAATTCCTTCCTCAAATGTAAGCCGCAAAGTCTTCCTCAAATACTGCATTTCATTAATTCAGATGAAAATAAGAAACCAATTCAACAATTACGCACAAAGCAACCAAGTGTCATATTGGAGCTAAGCATATTCTCGCTTGGGAAATCAATAATGAACTTCACCTTTAAGGGTTCAAAGGGGTATTGTTTGTTAACGGCTTCAAGCTCCTTCTTACAGTTCTGATTCAAACTGTCAAACATTGAGACAAATAATTGTTCCACAATATCCATCACCTGCACAAAAACAAGAGAATTAAAAACAGAACTAAATTCTAAATAGCCCTAAAAAAATAAAATGACAACTCAGAGCTCTACCTCAAAGTAATGAGATTTAATCTCCATTTCAACATCAAGACCTGTAAATTCACACAAATGCCTATGCGTGAATGAATCCTCAGCTCTGAAAACAGGACCAATCTCAAACACACGCCCAAAATCACCACAAATTGCCATTTGCTTGTGCAACTGAGGTGACTGAGCAAGGCAAGCAGGTGTCCCCTTGTAGTCTAACCTAAAAACAGAAGCACCACCTTCACTGGAGCCCGCAATTAATTTTGGCGTGTGAATTTCAACAAAGCCTTCAGATAGTAAAAACTGTCTAAAAATCTGCAATACATAATGATAAATCTATTCAAGGACCAAGTTTCTTTAAACAGAAGAAGTGAACGGACAGGGAAAAGAGGAATAATTGATAGGAACAAATCCCTCAAATAATTACACTAAAAATGACTTAGACACCTGCTATATCCAACATTTTTTATTTATTGATTTTTTATACCGTGAGTGTTCGGGCCAGTTTACGCCCACCTCGACTAATCTCACGGGACAACCACACAACCCTACAACATTTGGCGTCGGTAAACTCATAAAATAATATCCTAGGTAGGTGGCCAACATGGTTTGAACCCAACCTTAAGGTTGAAAAGTAACCCCTTGACCACTACGCCAACCCATGTTGGTTACCTGCTTAGCAGTTCTCTTAATGCGTCTACAATTCAGAAGATAGTACATTGGAAAAAAATGAATAATGAATAAGACAACCGTGCTGATAATGTTTACTAAACATAGATGTATATCAAAAGCTTTCAACAATAATAGATGAAGCTGCAACAAGCATTATGCTACAGGTCAAGTAGGCAGACTACAATAGCTACATTACCCTGACCAATTTTAAATCAAGAATCTTGAACACTTAATTTAAATCTGTACGTTATAATAACCAATGAGGTAAATTAACAATTAGAAGAACACAAAAATTAAGAAAAGAAACTCACATTTCCAACTTGACATTGAATGCGAAAAATTCCTTGATTAGCCGGTGTTCTCATGTCAAGGACTCTAAAATTTAACCGTGTATCCTGATTAACACGTACTAGTTGTTCACCAGCCTGCCGGCAACATTCGAGTTTAACATCAATTAAACAATAGTTCTAAAAAAACAAATCATTTCTTATCAATTTCACTATAACAAACTCACAGTAAAACATTTCAGATTCATCAAATCAAAAGAGGAAAATTAAAATTATACCTGCAATGCTTTCTCAATTTCAGCTTCACTTCGTGAAGCATCCTCGATGCTAATAGGAAGAGATGGAATGGCCTTGTTTACACAACGTAGTTTCCTAACTTGAATTTCTACCTGCTGCGTAGCACCTTTAATGGCCACATTAGGCACCGAAACGACTCCTTCGACGTCGACAATCGATTCACGGCTTAATCCAACAATATACTTCACCATCTGACGGCTAACCAGCTCAGGCTGCTCCGACGCTACACATTGAACAGTAAAACCCCGTTCTCTAACAACAAAAAACGCCATTTTCTTCGCAACTGCTCGAATCGTCTGAATCCGTCCACGAATAAGTACATACTTATCTTTAAGTTCCGCCATTAAAGATCCTACTTCAGTCCAGTTTCCTTTATCCTTAACCACACTCGATTTAAGGTCGGAAAGAGGAACATCGCCATAATTAGCAGAGAGAGGATCTTCCGCGTTAGGGGCAGACGAATCAGGAGAAGCAGATTCAGCCGATTCTTGACGACGGCGGAGCTTTTCTAGCTTGGCAGCTTCTTTTTTGGCGGCTTTTTTGCTGATGGATTTGGAAGATTGATCTTCTACAGAAAGAGATTCGATGGGAATTTCAGCTGAAGAAGACATTGACGATGATGAGAATTGAGGAAGGAGATTGAAGATTAGGGTTTTGGAAATGGAGAGAGAAGGTTTGGGGATTGAGGAAGATGAAATTCGAAGTCTAAACAGCGGCGTAAGCATTACATTTACCGTGATTCAATTTCTTGTCGGGAAAGTTAGGGTAGGATTGCCGCCGTTCAGCCGGTGAGATGGGCTGGACCTGGATCTGAAGGTTTGACCCGAGAAATTTAATGGGCTTCGGCCCCTTTGGAAAAATAACCAATATATCTCAATAAAATCTGTTGGTGGGCTGTGAAAAACTTGATTTTATTACTTTTTCGTGAAAAAAATACCAATTGAAGTGGTACTTCAAACAACAAGAGCTTAGTCAACTATTCAATTAAATGATATTGAACATGTTTTCTATCTATTCTCGAGAAACACGTGAGTTATTTCTTTATAAAATTGTGCTCAATTTTAAATGTGACAATTTCACTAAAATCTCTTCTTTCGAGTTAGGGGATGTGAAAACCTAGAAATAAAAAACTAAACTTTGAATAGGAAAAATAGTGGATTTACATAATCTAAATAAATCAACTTATTAAAAATAAGTTATGTTCTTTAAAAAATCTATCTAGTGATCAAAATTTTGAGACGGGGATCCCACCTTCAAATAGGAATAGAGATGGAGACAGAGACAAAGATTTTTTTTTTTTTTTCCGTTTCAATTTATATCTATAACCCACACGAGTGAATTTTTTAATGTGTAATCCATAATTCTTTTGTAATTAGATTATAATTTAGTATTATATGATATATAGTTTAATATGGAAATGGTCATATATAAAACTTATACAATTCACTACACATTTTTAAAGTGGTTTTTTCTAAAGGGGTCATTGTAATTAAAGACTATCTGATTGGTCAAACTCGAGGCTTTCCAATAACGTGTCGTATCATCTGCCTCGTGTTTCTTGCCATTGCCACCATCCAATTGAATGTTTAATGTTTTTATTTTTTAAGGAGCGTGACATCTTATGTTGATATCATTCAAACGTCATAATTACGTTAGTATTAAAAAAAATAAGGAAAGAAAAGATAGTGAGTAACGTAATTGGTCAATCTCGACGTCGACGCTCGCGTTGACTTGCCTGCTACAAACGTAAAAAGACATCAAGAGTTTGACAGGTCTTTGAGAAAGTTATGTAAATATTATCATCATATTCTCTTTTTTAATTTTAATCTTAATATCCACTCTTATTTGGATTATTGTTTTATTTTAATCTTGATTTTCCTTAATAACTTATTATAAAGTAATGTTTCAAAATCTTTTTGTGCGTTGAATTTGGTAAGGATTGAAAAAATATTGTTCTTTTAATTTTTTATTATTTTAAAATACCCATTCATAAAATATTTTTTTTTTTTAAAACTCCATAGAACAATCCTATTTTTAATAATATGATTCATGATCACTAAAATATTTTGGATAATCTTTTGCATGAAAAAAATTTATTACACTGTGAGATTTTGATCTATCATGTTAGACCGTGTATTTAATTTAAAATGATTTCTTACCTTTATAACTATTTAATTGAAGATTGCTTATCTTCTTATACATATTTTATTTTATATTAATAATATTATCGTTAATTCCCTTTTAAAAAAATAATCTTATGAATAACAGTCTTATGGAATCATTTTCAGTTTTACTTAAAAAGGTAACTTTCAAATTGTTTAATTATTACAATGTTAAAAATAATTAAAAATTATGAAATAATCGGATTTTTCCTAGTTTAGTTGGCTACCAAGAAGAATGACTTAAAAATTTAAAAACAAGGCACCTAAGTAGTTAGGCTATATATTCCATTCACATTTTGAATTATTTCTATAGGTTTGGTTCATGATGTGTGAAAACTAAAGCTTAAAGCATTTAATATTCAACACTTTCCATGCTAATTATATGGAGTTTCATTGTTCTCTTTTAGTGACCATTTCTAATTGTCAAAATGTATAAAGCCTTGTGAAACCACATTAAAACCGAATCTAGAGAAAATTATTCCTTACCTTACTTTTCATTTCATCTAAATGATTCATAAACTTTATTGTATTTTTATTGTTTTTAGTACATATAAAATTTATTTATTTATTTATTGAGATATTACATTAAATTAGAGAAGAGGAACTCCAACTTTCGATGACATATTATTCACACAAAAATTCTATGGAAAGAAATTAAATGCGGAATAAATATAAATTTGTATTTGATAAACTGAATGTTATAATCTCTAATGAAAATAATCTCCTGATTATTTCACAAATATCACACTTTGATGCGAGAAAGAATCAGAGAATTATTTATATTAGAGATTATAACATTTAATTTATCAAATACAAATTTATATTTATTTTGTATTTTATTTCTTTGTATATAAATTTCTATGTGAAACACACATAAACTTTATTTTATTACAAGCTTGTTTCCAATTTTTATGTATCACTATCTAAGTGCATTACATCATTTTTTTATTTTTTTAAGAAGAATACATCATATTGTTATTGAAATCATTTGAACCAAATCTGAAATTTTAATCGTTTTTTAAGCCTATAGAAGTTTTTGGTCAAGACTTTTTTTTAACATGTACCCTCGGTAATAATCTAATTATTTATTTGTCAAAAGTACTTTGGTGACAAGTGTTTAATAATAAATCAATTTATGATTTGATTTCACGAGTTTAAAAGTGTTCTTGAAAAAATTTTAAAAAAATTATAATTATTTGACTGTTTGGTTCTTTAATTTTATAAACACTTTTTGTAATAATTAAAATATTAAAAATGATACATTTAAAAGTAAATTCTTTTTGTATGAATATTTTTAATTGTCATTTATTTTTTCAAAAACTCTTTAATTATTTTATCACATCATTTGATTTTCAAATTGAATTGTGTAAGCTTTCAATTTTGTGTTTATGGAATGTTTTATTTTAATTGACAACTATGATGTTAGTAATTGATAAATTGGTTGGCAAATTGATTTGCCTTTATTTTGATTGACAAACGTCTTTTGTTTTGAAGCCTTTTTCTCCTATAAAAAGAGGTGGGAGCAACCCTTTCAAAACACCTCTTCTATTGCACTCGAGCCTTCAAACATATTATTATAATGTTTTATTTTTTTCTCTCGTTTTATTTATTCTCTTATGAGATTAATTGTAGAGAGTTATTTGTGAGCATAATTACATAATCATACTTGTAAGTTAGTGGTTTTTGAGGAAGAGCTATACTTAAAATATATCAGAGGGAGTCCGGTTGATACTTTACCAAAGAAAGGGTGTTTTTTAAATCGAGACCTACAAGGGGAGCTTGTAGGTAATCCGACTTGAAGATCATCATCAACAACGAGCAAACTCAACTCAAGAAAAATGGAGTTTTTCTTGTTCATATTTGATTTTGCTTTAAATTGGTTGTAAATTTGACATTAATCTTTCTAGTAGATTTTTCTCTAGGCGTGGCCTCGTGGGTTTTCACCTATTGGTTTCCCACGTTAATCATTCATTGTGTTATTTCCTTCCTTTGATCTTTTATGTGCTATTAAACTTATGTTTTTCAATCTGTCTTGAGTTACAACTTTCACGATCACTGTTGCAACTGAGTCTATATCGATGAACTTATAATCGAACATATTAATTATGATTTTTGCAAGTAAAAAGTGAAAAATGAATTTCATTTTTAATTATACGAGAATAGGGGTGTAAACGGGGCGGGGTCCCCCGTTTATCCCCTGCCCCGTTAAGGGAAAAATCCCCTCCCCTACCCCTGCCCCTATTAACATTTCCCCCCGCCCCGTTTATGGAACAGGGGCTTGGCGGGGCGGGGAAACAGGGGTAGGGCAGGGGCAATATTTAAAAAAAAAATGCATGACTTTGTTTTAAATTTTGTTATAAACTTTAATATTTTCAAATATAAATCTTATATAATATTTACATTTTTATTTCTTTCCATTCCATATACAATGTATTTAACAATAAACTAAAAGTCTCAAATATAATATATATTTTCATTATAAAGTCTTAAGTAAGAATTCAAAGACAATTCGTAAACATACAATACATAATCAATTTTTATTTTATTCTAATATTATCAAATCAATCCAAATTCAAATTTGGTATTTCAAAGTCACAATAAACATAATTAATTCAAGTTCAAACATATTGTATGTAAATTTTTTTTTTAAAAAAAAGTGCTAAACGGGGCCCCGCCCTGCCGGGGCCATTCCCATTACCCCGCCCCGCCCGGTTAGTAAACGGGGGAATCTTTTTCCCCCTGCCCCTACCCCATTTACGAAGCGGGTTTAGCGGGGGGTGAAGCAGAGTGGGGGGTTTTACTTTCACCCCTATACGAGAATTAGGTCACTTTCACTTTTGAAGTGCATTCCATACAATATAAGTATTCAAGTTTAAAAATTTTGTTTATGCTTTTATACAAACTAGTAAAAACTACGTGCGTTGCACGTGGCTTTTAATTTCACTACCTATATTCGTAAACACCAAAATACCTTTATATCTCCCTTCCTCTATTTATAACCATCAAAGTAGTCCTACATCGCCGCGTTTATAGTTCATACAACTTTTTTATATTGTGTTCCGCTTGCTAATTTATGTCTTACGTAAAGTATTAAAATTAGTCTCTTAATCAAGCATTAAAAGGCTCGAACATGCGCCAAATTTCGATCGGACAACATGACAACTTCAACAATTAGAAAACAATTGGAAACTTTTTGTAGCTACACATCCGATCCTACAATTGGAATGACCTATTCATTGGGAATACATAATTAAGTTAATGTACTTGCTGATCCAAAAAACCAACTCATACAATGAATTAATTTCATTGTCTTTGGACTAATTAAAAAAGTACCTCCTCAATCATCCGACTTGAGACTTTTCAAATTCAACAAATTCATCCATTTCTCACTTTCTCAATGCTTATTCACTACAAAAACATGTAACTTTGATTGAATGCTTCTTCCATTTTTGACCGAATGCATAATTTGTTGATTCTTTCCATTGCATACATGATGTTGCTCTTGTGAGTTTATGGTGTTTTTTCAAATGTTTTTTTTATCACATCTTCGGCATCGAAAAGACTAATTTTGTCCTTTTATAAGTGTTATGATTAGGATGTAAACTTAACGCCTTGAGATTCCTAAGTTCATCCCACCGATTAACTCCATTCAAGAATGGATTTTCATTGCTTACAAAATTAAACATTAAAATAAATTAAAAAGGATGGTCCTTGAAAAGTGTGTGGATTTAAAATATTGTTGTATTATGAGAATACCAATGGTTTGTGTGGGTTGGAAATGAGTTTTTGACTTTGAAAAACATGTAGTATATAGACTGTGAGATAAGGTTAATTAAAAGATCAAGTTAAATAGAGAAATAAATAAAAAAAATAGGGTAGAATTGGAAAGATGAAGATTCTTCCCCTAATTCTGAATTTTAATATAAAATTAAAATTATCCACTAATATTTTATTCATAATTAAAAGATGAATGGTAGAATTAGAATTGTGTTCCACGTGTTTTGTGACCAGCCCCCTCCCGATTTTTTATTTGAACTTTTATATTTCTTTGTTACTTAACCAAATTGATTAGAATTAAATATTTTCTTTTGATGTTTCTTATATGCTCTACTATCAGTGAGAAGCCTAATATATATATTTTGATGTTTAATAGGTTTGGAAATTTAGAATTTGAGCACTATAAACCTTTTTCAATAAATAAAAACCTAAGTGGAGTCACATAATCGTATTATTGTAGTTAAAAGTAAAATAATCAATACCTAAATCGTGGAGGAAAATTCAACCAAATAAAAAAGAGTGCTAAATCCCAAATTCCTGATAATTAAAGCTAACTCATGAAGACAATTTGAAATATAACAAACCAGATGAAATGACACCTCCCCACATAAACATTAGATTATATATCTCTATTTTTTTTTAAATATATATTGAGTTAAGACTATTGTAAAAATACAAACCGAAGAAAAAAATGAGGTATTTGCAAATTTAACAATTTTTATTATAATATTTATAAAAATATCAATTCTAAAAAAATATTTATAAATATAACAAATTTTTATCAGGTGAATAAGTGATAAATATTAAATTACATATATATAGAAATTCCAAGATGTGATCAAATGTTATTAAGAGGAAACAACTCAAATAAATGTAAAAAGGATTTAAAATATAAAAATGTAAATATATTACAAAACTAAAATTGAATTGATGGAAAATCCCATCAAATCTTTTTGTAAAAAAAAACCCATCAAATCAAATATGGATCCGATTGTCTCCTTCCTCCAACTCATTTGTGAAGACATTTCTCATCAACCTTAACGTTGTTGAACCGCCTATATAATATATAGGTTATAATGACAGTGTTCAAAATTGTCATTTGAAACGAAATTTCGTTGGTCTCGTTCGGTTTGCAGACACAAGAGGGGAAGAAGAGGATTTTATACATAAAATCTATGAACTTTAAGAAAAAGTGAATGAATTTCTTGCCCAATATACATGCACCTCGTAATTCCTCTGCTTTTAATTTATCAGATTATTATGATTTTGGGGAATTGTCTTTTTCATTCCCAATGTACATGCACATTGTGCCTCTCACTTTAATGAAACCGTTCAAATAATACAAATGAAAGGATAAAAATGATATATATATAAAAGGGTAAAATGGGAAGTGAAAGATTCTCCTATTATTCCCACTTTTAAGATATTAAGATTAGATGTCTAACACGCACTATACATGTAATATAATTCCCATATATCTATAATTTAATTATTGTTTTGTAGGAAAATTTTATACTTTTTTTAATTATTTTTATACTTATCTTAAAAAGTACTTTCAAATTTAATGTGAGGATCGTTTTCTACCCTGACAAAAAAAAATTAACCCTTACATTGTAACAATCCCAAACATGCTATTAACTTATTGTTTTTAGGCAAACCTATGTATTAAATCTCGAATTTTATGGACATTAATTTCTTAAAAACATTGTTTGGAACCAACTACCTAATTTAAAAGTATGAAATATTAGAATAAAGGTAAACAAACGAGCATAAACAAAAACAAAAACAAAAACCAAAAGGCAATAGTCTCGTTAAATGAAGAATCAAAATCAACAAAAGGGAATTTATTATAATACTTTGGCTAACTCTTAAACTTTGAAAAACTATAAATATATAAAATATTTTAATGCTAGATTAAATCCCCATGTTGTGTGTGTGACCGTACAATATAAGATAAGTTTCAATGTGTGACCGTACAATATAAGATAAGTTTCAATGTTCAAATAAAATATTTAAATGTATTGACTATTTTAAAATCAAATATTAATTTATCTACAATATTTTATAGATATAATCTTTTTAAAAAGTATTTATAAATATAATGTTTTTTTTAAACTCTCACTCATGAATTAGTAAAACCATAATCAATGACTAAAAGCGCGAAATACAAATTAATATTATGAATCAGTTAAAATCAGTTATTATGTATAAACTGGATGAATAGTTACATGAGCGAAATTAGTGATTATATGTACGAAACTAATGATAAATGTGTAATATTACATGTGCGAATTTGGGGATTTATACTATATTTTCACAAGTTTTTAGGTTACTATGTTTGTAAATACTTATTTTGATTATGTTGTATGTGCAAGAACCCTGAAAATATATTTAAATATTCAAAGAGATAATGTGATGCACGGTAGAAACTCATAAAACAAATTTGCTCAACAAATTTTTATAAATAGTTTTTTTTTTTTTTTAAATAAACAATTATGGAAGAAGATTTTTGGTGGGAAATACTTTGAATAAATGAGAAAGGTGTTTTTTTTTTTAATGAAGATACTTCAATAGGTAAGGAATATTTGACCGTTCATGTGTTCACACATATATGGAGGGAGAATTATGGAGCCTTCGTGATATTTTAAATTTTCATTAGCTTTGCTACACTTTGCCTCACATTGAGTGATGTTGACATTATATGATGTTATCAAACGATTTTTATTTTCTCACAAATCTAATTTACCAAATTTATAATTATGAAAATTAGGGTTAGATTTTAAAAATATGTCACACGTTTTATTTTTAAAATATAATTAGTATTTTTTTAGGATAATTATAAATCACGCCCTTATAGATATGATTTTGAGCACTCATATAGTTAAATCACACTTTTCTATCAGTTAATTTTAATGAAATTTAGACACATAATAGTCTACATTTGTCTCGTATTCCAATTTAATTAAAAATAACATTTTTTTCAACCCATGGGTGTAATTTGTAGAATAAGACATATTGTTAAGAAAGTATAAAATCTACAAATCACATTAACATTAACATGTTAAATATTTTTTGTTATTTTTAATAAAATGGGAATAAGTGAACGTTATAGAATAAGCACAAGTTCAAATTTCGTCAAAACTAACAAGTAGAAGGGTGTGATTTACCATACTAATAACCACATGAATACTCATAACCATTTTTAAAACACAGTGTGATTTACAAAACCAAAATAACTATGTGAGTGTGATATCCAATTATCGGGTCCCTATTAAAAAATACTTATAAATCATATTTTTATTGTTTATTTATTTTGTAAATCATACTTTTGTATTTTAAAAAATGACAACTTTTTTGACACACTTACGATTTACAAATTCTGCAAATTATACTTATTTAATTCACCATTATACATAACAAAATTATTACATATAAGTCATATGTATCGATTTCATTTAAAATAATAGATAGTATAATTTATAAAATTACAAAATTATATTTTTTGTTATAATTTACAATTATCTATAAACCACTTTGTAAAAGAAAATGATTGACATGAAAGATTGAATTAGCTTTCAATAAATTTTATGAGAATTCAAGTAATCAAACCCAATAATAGTTTAAATATTTACATTCGTAAGTTTATTTATTAATTAATAAAAAAAATTCTACCAAACAATTTTTTAAAACTATCGTCAAACGTACAATGTTTGCATTGTTTTACTTTACCCACCATAGCCAACAATTTTGCCGACTGGATATATGGACCCTACTGCC
Organism: Gynostemma pentaphyllum; assembly: GCA_028015215.1. NCBI lineage: Eukaryota > Viridiplantae > Streptophyta > Magnoliopsida > Cucurbitales > Cucurbitaceae > Gynostemma > Gynostemma pentaphyllum. The sequence goes on along the minus strand of CM051350.1, from coordinate 46,284,467 downwards.
CTCGGCCGCCACCACATTGCGTCCCCATGACGAGGTCATTTTCGTAATCTATTTTCTTCTTTGAAATATCACCGTCATCTTCTCCCGACGTTCTCTTCCCCAAAGTAAAACCCACCGTCTGTCTCTCTCCTTAAATTCAATTCTCTCTCAAAACTCTCTCACCGAGAAAATCCCTAGTTTTCCGAGAAAATCCGATAATTCTTTCTCAGCATCCAAACATGGAGGTGAAGACCCGTACGGCCGGGAATTTAGTTTCCAGGCTAAGTTCTGTATCGGAACAAACCCGATCCGAATCCCTAAGTGAGCTTCGTCTCATGACGAAGAACGATTCCGATAGCCGATCGTTAATCGCCGATGCCGGAGCTATTCCTTACTTATCAGAAACTCTCTATTCCTCCTCACGCACCGCCCAAGAAGATGCCGCGGCGACGCTTCTCAACCTCTCGATTTCCTCACGCGAGGCATTAATGTCCACGCGCGGCCTCCTCGACGCGATTTCACACGCCCTAAGCAATCACAACTCCACTTCCTCCGCCGCCGCCGTTCAATCTTGCGCCGCCACTCTCCATAGTCTCCTCGTCGTCGATGAGTATCGTTCGATTATCGGATCGAAGCGCGATATAATCTATTCGCTAATCGATATCCTTAAATTCCGAAATTCTCCTCAGAGATCGATCAAGGATGCGTTGAGGGCGCTTTTCGGCATGGCTTTGTATCAGCCAAATCGATCTACGATGGTCGATCTCGGGATCGTTCCCCCGCTTTTCTCGCTAGTCGTAATCGGCGGTCACGCCGGGATAGTTGAGGATGCGACGGCGGTGGTGGCGCAGGTGGCGGGATGTGAGGAGAGTGAATCGGCATTTCGGAGGGTTTCGGGATTAGGGGTTTTGGTGGATTTGTTGGATTCGGGGACGGGATCGAGTTTGAGGACGAAGGAGAATGCGGTTTCTGCATTGTTGAATTTGGCGAGATTTGGAGGAGAAAGGGCATTGGAAGATGTCAAGGATTTGGGATCTGGAATCTTGAGTGAAATTGTTGATGTGGCTGTTAATGGTAGTGAAAAGGGGAAAGGGAAAGCTATTGAATTGTTGAAGGTTTGTGGAGATGGTAATGAATTTGGGGAATTCAGGTTGGATCAATTAGTTAATCAATGCTCTGAATAGTGTATAGGATTTTGTTCATTGATGATTACTCCATAATGTGTGTCAGATTTATTCTTATGTGTACAAATTATAGTATATGTATATTCATATCAAAATTTATCATTACTAGGAATTTGACAATTTTGAATACGATTCGATTATCATGTTACTCTTAGTGATCATACTAAAACTAATGTACTGGATTCTATCGGAATTTCGGAGTTATATGTTTGAAGTAGAATAGAACTCACTGTGCTCGAGTAGAGTATTACTACATTGGGTGACCATTTGAAAGTCTTCATGTTATACACTTGAAAAATGTTTCAAACAAAAATGTCGTGTTGCTAATGTTTCATATATTTTTTTTGGATATCATTTACTTCTCCTGAGAACATCTATTCTTTAGCCAGGTCTGAAGTATTTTAGAACTTTTCATGCTGTATTATGTGTTCAATGGCAGGTGATTTAGTTAATGTTTTTTTACCCATTAATTTTGACAAGTTTGCTAAATCTAAGTGTTCTGACATCAAGCACAAAAGAAATATTCACCTTTTCATTCCCATCTTGCCTTGAATTTGTTTTCTGGAAACACAGGTTCTGTTCTGTTCAACTACATTCTCTTGTTTTGTATGATAAATCTTGAGGAAGTAATGCAAATTTGATGTCTTGTTGAGAGTTCAGGAGGAGACATAGTGGGTTTACAAAATAACTCAAATTGATCTTTGTTAAAATTTAATTATAGATTGGTAGTGAACTAGACTTAAAAGTTAAATGCTAATTATTAGTATGTGATTCTGGATGGACATGGGTGACAGTTGCAGCCTACATTGTAGCACGTGTGTCGCCCAGGGCATGATGGCTTGATGTCATCCTCACCTTCCTTCGGCTTATCATCGGCAGTCTGCTCAGGGTTCCAACCTCAACGGTGGCAACTAAATACGAGGGTTGCGCTCGTTGCGGACTTAACCCCCCCTTTTCTTTTGGCAGTGGAAGAAAGCTGAAAACTGATGTTTGAATTTCTCATAAGGTTCAGCACATCCCAAATAGATTTTGTTGTAAATATTAGGACATCTAAAGATGTTTGGACATTCTAACAGATTTTTTTTAAAAATTATATTAGAGTGAACGTAGTTAGTCACATGTTTCTTTCCTATAAAATTAAAGAGTTGAGTCTATCATTTTTTAATTTGATGTAAAATAAACCAAAATATCTCCGAACTTTTCTAAAAAAATTCATGTAAAACAAATAGGTTATTCGTTAGACTCAATATCAAAATATAAAGAAAAGAGTTGTAGTGGTTATTTTATATACAAATTGTAGGGAATGGAATTTAAACCTCTAATTTATTAGAGGAAATATAAATATTTTTTTACTATTGGGTAGCTGCAGGGCTATTTGGTGAATTTTTAAATTATTTCACATACTAATTAAAATTGTTTTCTATTTTTTATTTTATTTTAAACTGTTTGGAAATATGTTAAAAATAAAAAAAAATATAGAGAAGAGGGGAAATTCAAATCTACAACCATAAAGAATATAATACATAGTCAATTACTCATCTGACTAAATATATTTACACTATTCTTATGGTTATTATGTGAATTTCTAAGAGAGAATTTTGTAATAATCAAAATCAATGATTGATAGTAGATTGATACATTTAAAAGAAATATTATCTAAATAAAAAAGAAATATTATCATTACAAGTACCCCTATAGAAAATAAAGAGAAATTCCACTAGATAACCTTTTCAAAATTGGCATAAATTTTTTTTATAGACATGGGGGGGGGGATGTTTTTCTTGAAGAAATATAAAACTATTATAATTATTTAAAGGGTAAAATACGTTTTTGGTCCTTATAGTTTCACTTTGATTTCATTTTCGTCCCTGTACTTTCCAAAACCCACTTTTTTCGTCCTTCGTCCTTGTTAACTTTTCTATTAGTTGACTGTTAGTCATTGGTGACATGGTATTTTTAATGACGTGACAGGTTGACTTGATTTTTTTATCAATATTTTTAAATGATGTGGCATTTTAGTACTTTAAAACAATATTTTTTTATTGATTTTAAAATTATCATCCCTCATCTCTTAAACAATTGCAAAGTAAAAATTAGGCAGAACAAAAATCATGTTAGGGTTTTAGGGATATTGTGAAGAAGGATATGGAATTCTCAATGGTTTGGTGAAGAAGACGGAATCGAAGAAACCCTAAGTAGAGCTTCGTTTCATTAACAGAATGAATGGCGAAATATTCAAAATCTCATGAAATTGAACCATCTCATCACCAAGATTCAGAATCAAACTCACAGTTTTCAGTAAAGAAGAAGAGGAAGAAGAAGCGGGTTTCATCAATCAATGCTAAAATCCAAGTACTCAGTAACAATCCGGAGAAAACTCCTCCCCTGATTGGTTATTTTCCGTCTGGATTCGATCCTCATAAGGAGGAAGAAACTGATTCTGTCCTCACAAGGATTAGATCTAAACTACTCATCGGAAACGAAGCTCCAACACGCCAAAAAACACCATTTGGGCTTGTTCCAAATGTCTGCTACACCTTTGGCTGCTATGGAAGACGTTAATGGTGTTTTGCAAAATACGAGTTCTCCGGTCGACTTGGTCATGGAGATCGCTTCGTCTGATGAAAATAAGGATACCCAAGGTATTTCCTTTCTCTATCTCTTTGTTTTTTTCTATTACTTTTAATCTTGTTCCAATCAATAACTCCCTTACCCTTTGCTTATCACAGATTCTAACATGGTTTCCAAGGATTCAAAGTAGAAGCACAAGAAGGAATCATCCGTTCAGGTTGAAAAGGTTCATTCTTCTCCTCCTTCGATTTCTCCTTCATTCTTCTCCTTCTTCGATGCCACATAAGCAAGAAAAATACCACATAAGCTAGCCGTTTATGTCCCAGACGGAGAAGTTAACAGAAGGACGAAAAAAGTGGGTTTTGGACAGTACAGGGACGAAAAAAGTCAGTTTTAAAAATACATGGACGAAAATGAAACCAAAGTGAAACTATAGGGACCAAAAACGTATTTTACCCTTATTTAAAATATCAATTCTTATTTTTTGAAAAAACCTCGAATAAAACATAGAATTTACGTTATCTTATCACGAGAAAAAGTAATAATGTTCGAAGTTCGGAGAGGGTAAGGTTATCGTTTTTCACTACATGATCCGATTCCAAACAAACAAGGCATTACACTATAATACCCATTGCCAGAGAAAAAGATAATATTTTTTCTCAAAGGGCTTAAGCATTTGGCACTAAACCCCTTTCCCCTGTTTATTTCTTCCCCACATTTGTAAATGCCAAATGGCTCTTCTTCAAACTCAAACAATCCTTCAAATCCCATCTTCTTTCTTTCCCATCTCTAATTTCAGACCTTCCATTTCCATTCCTTTCTCCTCTTCCAAAACCCATCAAAACCCTTCTCTCTTTTCTTCTCCCACTAAACTTTTATCATCTTCTACTACTCCCACAAAGTTGTTCTGCAATTCTCCTAAAGAAAAATATGTCCATGATGATTATCTTGTGGTACTCTTTTACTTGTTTTCTTTCTTGGGTTCTTTTCTTTTTAGCTTAATTTTGATTAGTTTTCTAGATTATTGTTTAAATAGTTGAGATTTGAGCTAATATACACTTGGTTTTTTTTTGGGATGTTATTAGAAATGTTGGGTTTTCTTCAAAGTTTTGATTTTTTGGCTTGTTTAGTGTTGAATTTTGAGTTTTCTGTTTGGTTTTTGTATTGGCAGAAGAAGATGACGGCTGCTGAGATACAGGAGCTTGTTAAGGGTGAAAGAAATGTACCCCTTATAATTGATTTCTATGCAACATGGTGTGGACCTTGCATTTTGATGGCTCAAGAACTTGAAATGGTATGCCTCAAATCATGTAATTCTAGTATAACATCATATTTTGCTTGCTATTAGAAGTGCTGAAATGCTTCTTCGTTCTTAAAGTCGGGTATCGTTTAATTGTAATTTCAAACATGTTTTGGATTTAGAAATGTCAAAGTCTTTTCTAGATCACATTTCCCCTCTATTTGTTACTGGGATGAGCTTCTTTATGATGTTGATGAAGAAGAACCTTTTGTAACAAAGGTATAGAAGCATCGATATTAACAACTCGAAATCATATTACCTTATGAAAAACTAGTATTGTTGATTTGAGTTGTTTATATGCTTGATAATATTATATCCTGGCCTCCTACGGGGTCTAACCGTATGATAGCTCGCGAGAAGAAACAGTCTATGTGCCCAGTTGATAATTATTTCTTCTCGTTTGCAATTGATGAATCTCATACTGGCTATGCTGTTTCATGTCATTATATTTGCTCCTATCCTGCTGTCTTACAATCCTTGAATGGGGAGAAGTTCCTAGCCTATATGAAGTGAGGATTATTTACCAACTAGTGCCCAACCTTTGGTGCAAAGCTAGTTTTTCTTGCAATTTATTATTAGGCTTGTTCGATGGAGAATTTAATCATTCTTTGTAGTTTGAATTTGTCACAAAGCTAGTACCATATAACTTCTTAGGTGAATGTATAAACATGCAGTGTATAAAAGTTCCTTAATAAGAACAACTCAGGTTTACTAGCTACAGTAAATTTATCATAAAATCATCTCTAGTACAAGTCTTTGCTCGAGTTAACATAGTGCCTGATCATTGACGTGTGAGAGTGTTGTGCTGATACATGTCCCAAATTGCTTGTCTTGGATCTGTAGTGAATTTGTCTTGAAATAAAAATTGCTTTATCTAACTATTTAATTTACAATTTTTCTTGGTAAAAAGAGCAAATTCGTAACCTGTGCTCATTTTAATTATTGGTTCAACCAAATCTTGTGCATATATCTTGAAAAGCTTTTCCTGTCTCAATTTGCTCTTTTGTGCTCAAATATCCATTTCTACTTGACATGTTCTGTACGGTTTGTCCTACACTTTAATCAGTTTCTTCATATGAAACCTAACTTTAATTATTATAAATCCATAAGTTACCTTCATTTGAGTTAGGCATATAAGAATATTGAATATACCTAGATCAGAATACAATACAACCATTAATACCAGAATTAAAGCAGTAGCCATTAGAGTCTGAATATCATTTGCATTTCGATCGATTGCTCTTTGTTATATCTTTTTTTTCTTCCAGTTCAAGAAACACGGCTATTCTCTAGGTGATCTGGAAAGAGAGATATATTGATGATGTAATCAATATCATGTTTTGTGATATCTCACTCTTTCATGATCACAATTATAATATCTTTCTATCCAGTTTCCTTGAAGTGGTTAATGTTATTGAAATTACAATAAATATGCAGCTGCCCTAATTTTTGCTGTAAATCAGATGTTCATGTCCTCTTGTTGTATGAGGCTTTTGATAGTTCTATAATCCTTACAGTTCCTGCTTCAACTGCCATACTTTTCATTTTTCTCCAAACCGGGCTGCCCATGGATATGCTAATAATCGGTGCCTTTTAAATGTTTTGTTCACTGAAACCGTTGATTCTCAAGTACTATCATTTGATATTGAAGACATTTGCTATTAGTAGTTGGATATAGATTGACATTTGTATAGAGTTGTTGAATGAGGCTATGGTAACCTGTCTTTTGATGCCTTTACAACTCGTTCAATTTGAAAACCAGTGATACAATAGCTGACTTGTAGCTCTTATCACAGCTTGCTGTAGAATACGAGAGCAACGCAATTATTGTTAAGGTTGATACAGATGATGAATATGAATTTTCACGTGATATGCAGGTAAAAAAAACAAACCATTCCTTTCCTTCCAACCTTTTTGTTTAGGTACTCTACTGTGATTGTCGTAACACAAAACATTCTATCTGCAAAACCTCTAGAAAAATGACTTTTGTTTTGTTTCAGGTGAGAGGATTGCCAACACTTTTCTTCATTAGTCCAGATCCAAATAAAGAGGCTATCCGGACTGAAGGTCTCATTCCTCTTCAGATGATGCGCGATATCCTCAATCAAGACATGTAAACTCTGAAGGTGCATCTCACCAACATTTTTCGTCAACACTGCCGGAAACAGGCTCGAAATCTCGTCTAATTTTTTGTTATCAGTATTCCTGTAAATCATGTTTTAAGCAATATGGCAGGGAGGCTTAAGTAGCAGGAAATCATGAACAGAGGCAAGTGATAGATGTAGATGTTATTTAACTTTTGCTATAAATCTGATTAGGACTGAAATTCTAGTATTGATATGCTCCTATCATTTGTGATAACTTTTGAGCTATGCAAATTCGACCACCGATCATCGGTCAGTCGGCTGATTGATGTTAGTTTGGTCGGTTTTTATTTCCACTTTAGATGAATCAATCACTTTCATGGGGGAATTAGTTAGAGTGAGACTCCTCACTTTCAATCATATATTTCTTAAAGAGTCAATTATTGTTGATATGATTCCTTGCTCTCTTGCATTCTCAATTAATGGTAAAAAAACATAGAAAATAAATGGCCAGAAGAAACAAGAACAACTCAAAAGTTGCTTCATTAAACAAAAGCCACATAACAAAAAAAAAAAAAAAAGTAAAATAAGAAAGATGTAGCAGAAGCTGTATTCCATTGCTTTGAGACAGATGATATCAATGCCAAAACCCAAAAGAGGAATAACAGCAAGAATAAAGATGAAGATTAACAAATTGAGAAATAAAGAAATTTAATTTAACAGAGAAAAAGAAGGGAAATCTGCACGTGGTTAATTGAAGTAAAACATAAATTATGAATTTAATAAGAAGTATTTTCTTCTTTTGTAAAAGAGAAGATTTGATTGCTTGCATTTCAAGTCTTCTCTTCTTTTTTCACAATATGGTATTTCATTTGCATGCTTTGAGCTTTCAATAGAATATATGAAAGCTTTTTGTTTGTTTATATATTTGTTTTTATGGCCAATCTTCAATCAAAGATTCCATTTGTATTGAAAAAAAAAGAAGAAATCTTTTTTTTTTTTTAATTTACAAAAACAATTTAAAATTTTAGTGTACAAAAAGAGAGAGGCAATTTTAACTGCCTACCAAAGTGCAATCATCCCTATATACTGTGGCACATTAAATCATATAGGCTCAACTTATAAAAAAAATATTCTTCTTTTTTTTTTTTCCGGGTATTAATAAGGTTAAAATTAGCGCGATTGGAGAAATTAGACTCGAAAAATAAGAGAATTAAAGAAATTACTGATGAATTGAAACTTAAATTATGAGTGTAAATTTGCAACCGACATTATAAGGTTAAGAGAAATGTTAGCTGTGTGTTATTGCAAGTTAAATACATTTATTAGCTGTGGGTCTTAGGAGAATGTGGAATGTCTCAATATAATATAATAATACCAAAAAGAAGAAAAAAAAAAAGCAGCAGAGATTCTATCACTTATATAATATATACAAATTATTCTTGAAAAAAAGGGAAGAAAACAATGGCTAATGAATTTTATTCTTCCTTTTTGAATTAAAATAGAACAAAAAAAATAAAAAGAAGCTCTCACTCTCTGAAAGCCTACAAAATGAGAGGAAAGGAAGTTTCTCAAGCCAATTCCATCACTCAATTCTCTTTCAATTTTATTTTCTTACTTCTCAATTCAATTCCAAGCTCCTTCAATGGCTTCTTTTCTCAACTTTCTTTTTTTTCTTCTTTCTCTTTCTCTCTCCCTTTTTCTCAATGCAAAGGCTTCTTCCACCACCAACAAAGATCCAAATCAAATTCAAATCCCCAAGGTAATGGAATTGGTAGTTTTTTTTTTTTTTTTTTTTTTTTTATAAATTGCTGGAAATTAGTAATTATTCACCTCATAAATAAATTTAAAAAAAAAACCCAGTTCTTTTCTATGATTAAGAAAGAAAAAAAAGTCAGATAATTTTGTTTTTTTCTTCATAGAAATATGAATTGATTTAGTTTTTGGACATATTGGGCAGCATTATATTGTTTATATGGGAAGTGGGACACATAACAATGGAGAAGATGGTCAGCCTGCTGACTTAGATTATCTGCAATTGCTATCCACTCTTATTCCAAGGTTTCTTCATATTATATTATTATATTGATTTTTCAAATTAATAATTTAATGTTTACTATGATAATTATAATGATGATTTTAATAATAATGAATAGGAAAGAGAATGGGAGAAGAAGTGTGGTCCACCAATACAATCATGCGTTTAAAGGCTTTTCTGCATTGCTCACTGAGGAAGAGGCTTCTTCTTTGTCTGGTAATTGGCTTCAATATATCTTTAAATCTTACAATATTACATTTTTTTCGTTTGATATTGTGGACAATAATAATATTATTTTTACGAATTTCTTAACATTAAGTGTTGTAAAGTTGTTTGGTTGTTCCGTGAGATTAGTTGAAATGAATAAATTGATTTAAATAGTCACAATGATAATTACGACGACAAAAATATAAGTGCTTAGAAGTTGAAAATAAAACCAATTTCACTCTATATCTCTAACAATGAGCTAGCGTTTTTTTTTTTTTTTTTGACATGATACAAGTCTATCCTATTCAAAGCAATGAAAAGTAGTTTGGCCTTATTTTCCCACTGTTCTACACATTTTTATTTTATTTTTTTTAATTATGAATTATATTTGAAAGAAACTAAGTATATAGATATATTAATTCAACCTAACAAATATAATACTCTTAACTTAGAATTTGTATGTATTTCAAGGCTTTATGTATTCACTTGATCCACAAAGTACCTCCTATTATTGTTTTTTTTTTCCATTTTATTATTAGAGAATATGTGTGTTATAATTGATATATTAATTATATAGAGTTAAAAGAAAAGGAAAAGAAAAAGAAAAATTATGAGTAAAACACCCTATTAAATAAAATAATAATAAAACTATTATCTCATGGGACTGGCATTATACATTTAAAAAAATCATAATAGATTAATGAAAATTGAACATTTTCAAATGTATTTTATGTTTACATTCCTTGTGTAGAGAAAGGAGAACTTCGTTCCTCTCTCTTTATCAAGAAGTTTGATTTTCTCCCCTGTTTTAGAAGAAACCCTTTTCCTTCAATAGATATATATTTTTCAAATTAGAATTTCATTCCTTTACAAAAAGGAGATGGATTCCATTTGAATATACTATAGGAAGGAATCCAACTTTTAGTAGAGTTAAAATGGGTATATATTCTCAATGACAAGTAGAGATAAAAATTATATTACCTCAATGAAAAATTAATTCTCTTAATAATATATACAATTTGCCTACTTAAGAAAAAAAGAATACTCCTGTGATTTTTTTGACAATTGCAAAGATACAAAATGAAAACAATTTTCTTCAAACAAGTAGGAATTGATGATAAAAGCTATTTGGTTTGAAGTACTGATCTTAAAAATCCCCACCCCCAATTAAACTATATAAAAAAAAACTAATCAGAATTTGTGTTTTTAATTTGGTGTGATACAAAATGAAATAATTTATTGCATATCAGTAACTTTATATAATCAAATTATCTAATTAGAAGCTAAAAATTTGAAAATGTGGAGAAAACAGGAGTTGATGAAATAGTATCAGTGTTTCCTGATCCAATGCTTAAGCTCCACACTACACGTTCTTGGGATTTCTTGGACTCTATCTCTGGCATTCTCCCTTCTTCTCTGCCTTCACATTCTTATCCCAATTCATCTGATGTTATTGTCGGCATTATAGATACTGGTAAGTTTCACCTCCATTTTAATTTAATGAAACATTACTTTAAATGAAGAAGTTGGAAAATTAGATTGTTTTTGGAAGAATTTGAATGTTTTGTTATGCTGGTATAGGGATATGGCCAGAGTCTCCATCTTTCAATGATGATGGGGTCGGAGAAATTCCTTCTAAATGGAAAGGAGTCTGTATGGAAGCGTTCGACTTTAAGCAGTCGAATTGTAACAGGTTTCAATACAACTTTCTCTCATTCATTTATATGGCTATAATATGTTTAAAGGCTTCATTTAAATCAACCATCTTAGTAAAAATGTCGTAAGAACTCATGTTTGTAGGAAGTTGATAGGTGCAAGATACTATAATGCTATGGAATCAAATGGAAATGACAGTCGTATGAGCATGCTAAAGGGCACGCCGAGAGACTTGTTCGGCCATGGGACACATACTTCATCAACAGCAGCAGGAGCAAGAGTCCCAAATGCTAGTTATTTTGGTTTGGCAAAAGGGATAGCTAGGGGTGGTGGCACTCATTCCACAAGGATTGCAAGCTATAAGGTTTGTTCTGGTGGTGGCTGCTCTGGTGCTGCAATTCTCAAAGCCGTAGATGATGCAGTTAAGGATGGAGTTGATATCATTTCCATTTCTATTGGAATTGGTTCTCCTTTGTTTCAATCTGATTATCTGAATGACCCAATTTCCATTGGATCATTACATGCCCAACTAATGGGAGTTATGGTTGTTTGTTCGGCTGGAAATGATGGTCCTGATCCTAACACTGTGGGTAATGTTGCTCCTTGGATTCTCACCGTTGCCGCTTCTAATATTGACAGAGATTTTCAATCTACTGTGGTTCTTGGAAATGGAAAGACTTTCCAAGTAAGATATTTTCTTTCATGGTTTTCAAAATTAGATTAATACTTTTAAAAAGGAATGATAGTTCTTTGAAAGAAAATATGACAGATATATAAAAGATCTTTGGCTTTGATTTGATTACATGTATGCACATGAATTGTTAATAAATCTTTCCTAAACACCTTTTTTTTTCCTTCGAAATTCATAAATCTATTTTTAAATTTTTCAGGGCTCTGGTATCACTTTGTCAAACCTTACTAGCTCAAAGACTTATCCTCTTGTATTTGGCAAGGATGTTGCTGCTAAATTCACACCCGTATCAGAAGCAAGGTTCATAAATTTTAATCTCTTCTAACTAAGAACTCAAAGCGTTCCACCAAAATAAATAATTTTTGTCCTAGTAATGCCCATACATTCACCAAGAAACTCTCATGTCTCTTACATTTCAACGGTTTAGCATGAATTGATCTTTTTTCTTCCGATTCATTTATGGTAGGAATTGTTATCCGGGATCATTAGATCGAGCTAAAGTGGTAGGCAAAATTGTTGTTTGTGCCTCTGATGATCCTAATACTTCAAGGTCAATAAAAAAACTGGTTGTACAAGATGCTAAAGCTAAAGGATTGATTCTGATTAATGAGGACTCAAAAAGTGTGCCAACGGATTCTAATGTTTTCCCTTTGACACAAGTTGGAAATTCTGAAGGACTTCAAATTCTCAAGTACATTAACTCTACCAAGTAAGCATTTTTCTGACCATTACGTTTCTTCTTATGACATATTTAAATCTAAAAGTCTTTGGAAAAAAAATTAATCATCTCTTAATTTTAAACATACAGGAACCCAACAGCTACAATTCTTAGAACGGTAGAAGTTCCGAGATATAAGCCTGCTCCAACAGTTGCTTATTTCTCGTCAAGAGGGCCATCGTCGCTTACTGAAAACATTCTCAAGGTCAATGTCTTTATAAATTTTTGTACAATAGCAAAACAAGGCAAATACTGCTTACTAAGTAAACAATGGACATATTTTACTGTGCAGCCTGATATCACAGCTCCTGGAGTATCCATTTTAGCAGCAGTAGCTCCAAAGAGTGAAGCAGATGGTGCTGCAATAGAGACGAGGTTTTCCGGTTATGCAATGAGATCTGGGACATCGATGGCATGCCCGCATGTAACTGGAGCTGCTGCATTTGTCAAATCGATTCACCGTGAATGGAGTTCTTCCATGATCAAATCCGCACTCATGACAACAGGTAAACTAATCCGATATCTCAAATTCTATACATTTTCTAGAATTATCATATCTTAATTAGTTGCAAGATCTTTTTGCATTTTACCATCCACAAGAAATTTGACAGACCTTTTTTTTCCTTCTATTTTCTTAATGCTATATGTTTGTCTAACAGCAACACTATATGATAACCAAAGGAAATTCATGAGAAACACCACAGAAAACCCATCAAATCCACATGAGATGGGAGCCGGAGAAATAAGCCCATTAAAAGCACTTAGTCCTGGGTTAGTTTTCGAATCTACGACCGAAGATTATCTCCGTTTTCTCTGTTATTTTGGTTATTCAAATAAGGTCGTAAGATCTATATCGAAACAAAACTTCAATTGCCCGAAAACTTCCAACGAAAGCCTTATCTCCAATATCAATTATCCATCTATCTCCATCAGTAGCCTAGCTAGAAAGAAGGGTGCAAAAATAATTGAAAGGACTGTGACAAATGTGGGAACCCCAAATACCACATACATTGCCAGTGTTCATTCACCAGATGGTTTAGTAGTGAAAGTGATCCCAAGTAAAATTGTTTTTTCTGAGAATCATAAAGAAAGTTACTTTCAAAATCTCTTTTTATGGTAAGGAAGCTACAGATGGCTACAACTATGGGACGATAACATGGCGAGATGGTATACATTCTGTACGTACTGTTTTTACTGTAAATGTAGAATGATATGATAAAATTATATATATATATAGCTTCTCTTTCAAGAGAAATAAGAAGAAGAAATGTGATTGATAGTTAGTTTTTAATACCCATTTTGAATGGTTTCTGTTTGTTTGTTGTAACTCTTTATGTCTAATGAGAAAAGTTTTACCCAATCTTTTAATAAGATTTTGAATTCATTGAATTGAAATGGAATTTAAGTTTTATGAATAATGTGGATTTTATTCATGACAATTCTATAACATGCAAACCAATGATAAAGTGGCTTTGGAAATATGTTTGATCATAGGAAATCATATAAAATGATGAGAAAAACTTTCATGCTCAGAGCTATTAACAGTTCTTTCACAATTGATTAATAACAATTTTCTTTTATTACACATCACTAATACAATGGTTTAATAACATAATCGATATTTCAAAAGACCCATATTTTAATAGAGAATGTTAGATGCAATATGAAAAATCAGCTATAAAGACTAAAATGAGATCACCAACTAACAGAGAGAGATTTCAAAATTCTATTTTTTTTAATTTAATTAAGATTTAAAATATATCCTTATAAATTGTAAAACCAAAAAATAAAAAGTATAAAAAAAACTAAATAGGACCAAAAATCTCTCTAATTTTTTTAAAAGATAATTAGAAGTGGAGGATTTGAACTCATATATAATTTATGCCAATTTTTTTATATTATTATATCAAATTAGGGGAGAGGAGGCTCAATACTTCAAACCGAAGAAAATAGTAGAATGTTGTTAGCTCAATTAATTTTTATTCATTGGAGTTTATAATTTTAAGACTGCTTTCCCTCCATTATCTCTATTGAAGATCTAAAAAAATAATTTCAATAACATTTATAGAAAATAAAAAGATGAAACTCTAAATTAAACTAAACTTATTGATAGAGATTAATTAAATAATAATAGAAGACAAAACTGGCCCTCGAGTTAGCTCCATTATCGAAATTTCTCTGCCAATGATACTGATCTTCTTCCTCAAATCCGTAGCATGATTGTTTCTCTAGGTTTAAATAAAATTCTCAAATTTCGAACTTCGATCGCTAATTTCTCTGATTGCTCCAGCAAAATCTCTGGGGTTTCAATTCGTAGTTCAAAAAGTTTCGGCATTTTGAAGAATACCGGAATTTTCAGCTATGGGACTAAGCCAAAAAGGGTTGGAAACTCTAGTTTTGATCGAAAATTTCCGCTTTCATTCTTCCAAAATATGGGCTTTGGGCGAAAGAATGTGATAATTTTCGATAAATGGAGCCCTTTGTGTAATGGCGTCAATTGGTTTGGTTCTGTTTCAGATGAAATGGCTGAAATTTCAGAGAAAAAGTCTGGAATTGCTTTTGGAGATGGCGATAATGCGGAGAAGATGAAGAAAACGAGGAAAAAACTGAAAGGGAAAAGAGCTGTAGTAAGGTGGCTTAAGTTATTCAGATGGAAGAAAAAGAAAGAATTTGAGAGAATGACATCAGAAGAAAAGATTTTGTTTAAATTGAACAAGGTGTTTCCATCAATTATCCTCTTTTAATTAGTACTTTATTATTAGTTTGATTATGATTATCTTGGTTTGAGTGAAACCATATGTAATTTCAATAGCTGTGTGCTGTTTATTGTGATTATCTTTTTTCAATTTTCATTCTTTGCTTGCAATTTTGTAAGATCGATGGAGATTTGTTTATGCGCAATTCCGAAAATTCTAAGGAGGCCTTTAGAGTTTAAGTTAAACTCTTGACTCTTGAGTATTCAGGGTTGGTAGTTGCTAGAACAACAATCCAGCTCGTTTTTTCGTTCTGTCCTGCGTAAAATGGTACGTGGGAACAAGGAAGGGGTGATTAACTTCGAGTGTTTAAGGTTGCTTTTCCATATTTCATTTGAGCAGTAAACATGAGTGTTTCAATTATTTATATTATTATAATTTTTTTTTCTTGTGAAAATTAGATTTTTGCAGGAATTACATGATATAGATGCTCTGAAGTTATGTGTTCTATGATTGAAACATGACAGCATACAAGATATTGTGTACCGCTTGATTGAAATATTTTGGTTTCGGGCTAGCTTTTTTTAACATCAGTTTCGGGCTAGCTTGAAAGTATAGTTTCTAGAACCATAATGAAAATTTTAAATTTTAAAGCTTCAAATTCAACAATGATATGATATCATCAATAGAGAACAAGCTAGATAAGAAGTTGAAACCTGTAGAATTGTGAGAATACATGAATCCACCTTTGACTACCAACTGCAATCCCCAGCCTATTGAAATCTTTGTGCAATTGTACTCTTATTTGTTGGAAAACTCTATTTTTTGCAGAATGATCAGCCTACTTTCAGCACCATTTTGCACAGTATAGAATAGAAATTTGAAGTTTTATCTTTGACTAATTTCGGCTTCTCTGCAGGCACGTAGGAAGGAGGGAAGGTTTGTTGAAGCTTTGGACAAAATTGAGCCTGCTGATTCATCTGAAACAACTCATGATCCAGAGATATTGACACCAGAGGAACATTTTTTTTTTCTGAAGATGGGTCTCAAGGGAAAGAATTATGTGCCAGTTGGAAGACGGGGAATATATGGGGGTGTAATTCTGAACATGCATCTTCATTGGAAGAAGCATCAGACTTTGAAGGTGGTGGTAAAGACATTTTCACCAGAAGAGGTTAAAGAAATTGCTGCTGAGCTAGCAAGATTGTCTGGAGGGTTGGTGCTCGACATTCACGAAGAGAATACCATAATTATGTACCGAGGAAAGAACTATTCTCAGCCACCAACAGAGATCATGTCACCTAGGGTCACTCTTTCTAGGAAGAAGGTCTGTATGTCTATGCTCATCTTCTTTGTCTTCCTCGAAAGGAGGATCAGAGTATTTAACGTTTCGAGCCTGAATTTCTTGAAAATACTAAAAAATCAAAATCACACGCTGATGCCATTTTTTATCCCCCTTTTGTTATATTTGGTCTGCAAGTAAATTTTTATTTTTTATCTGCCTCTCATTTCACCCCCTTTTCTTATTTCCTTATCGGTATGTAGGCTTTGGATAAATCCAAATATCGGGATGGCCTTCGAGCAGTGAGAAAATACATTCCAAAACTTGAGCAAGACCTCAAGTTGTTGCAGTCACAGGAGCAACAAAATCCCAAGAGCAAAGCTGAGTCTGTTGCTAATGTTCATGGAATCATTGGTGACTCAGTTCATTCTGAGGCTATATCACGTCTCAACTTAGAGAATTTCGGTGACTTGAAGGATGCTGAAGGACATAGCAAACAATGGTCCGATGATTCTTCCCCGATGGATACAGGAATGAGTTCAGACTCAGAAGATTTGTCAGACATGTTTGAGACTGACTCCGATACAGAAGCTGATGAGAAATCGGAACAGCCTCTATTTTTGAAGGAGTTTGAAAAATTTACAGCAGAAAGCGAAGGTGAAACTGAAGATCTTGAAGATCAACTTAGACATATATCCATGGATTCTAAACAAGACAAATTATTGGAGAAAGATGTCAACTCACCAGAATTCGACGAGGTTGATCGATTATTTTTGCGCGCTGCATCACTTTTAAAGAAGAAGAGAAGATGAGTGAATAGATGACTTTTTAAACCTAACATGGTAAATTGATAATTACAATGTGGTTGATTTGTGTTATTTACTCCTGTATTATCAGAATAATTGTTATCCCAAAACATTTTATTGCTCAAGATGCAGCATTTGAAACCCAATTTTTCCGGGTGATTAGGATGCATCTGCAATTTTGTAGATCTTCAGCTGTGGTAGTTAAACATAAACATGATTGAAGTTATTTAGTCCTTTTCCTTTTGAACTCTTGAAAGATTGAAAAGAAAAAGGGTAAAAGAGCTTGTGTCTATTTGATTCCTAACTTTTTAATTTCTATCAACTTTATCTCCAAGATTTGAGAAATTGATTTGTTTGATACATAAGTTTTCAATTTTTGTCTATTTCATCCTCGGATCTTGAGAAATAAGGTTTATTTAGTTCTTAAAGTTAGTTTTTCAACAATCGGTAAATGAATTTTTTTTACACTAATAAATGGAAAAATTAATAGTCGGGACAAATTTGACATATTTCTTAAAACTCGTGGATAATATAGATACAAATTGAAAATTCAATGATCAAATAGATACCATTTTTAAAATTCAGGGACTAAAAACATATTTTACCCAAAGAAAAAAGATTATTATAAATGTTCAACTATGTTATGGTTAATTTGTACAATATGCACAATACCAATTGTCATACAATTATTAAACTAAAATCAAAGCATACCCATTCGTATTACACATTGGATAATTATGTCAAGAAAATATTTTTTCAAAAGAAAAAAAACATACATTTGTCTTAATTAATTTAAGATATTCTTCGTTAAAAAAAATAATAATAATAAAATATTATATTAATTTAAAAGGTATAGTTAATATTCAATTTATATCATACTTAGAATGAGATTATGCATGGCATATATATATTTTTCTTCTTATACATAGATTTCAACCGATGAAAATCAATTAGTTTAATCATATATAACAACTATCATAGGTATAAAATTGAACTGATCATGATTTCAAATCGTCTACATCACAATAAATACATCAAACTAATAGATCTTTATCAATTGAACGGTCTTTATTAGTTTGAATCTTGTACCCATCTTCTTCAATAAAATTATATATAATTAAATATTATATTAATTGAGGAGATCATAATCAATATTTTATAAATTCATAGGGCATAAAAAAATATGACTAGCTAAGAAATTGAAATGGTTAATAAATATGGGCATCATAGTAATTTTGATAATTTCCTAGCATTGACTCCAAAAAGTCCAAACTAGTTTAATTTAATTTTTCCCTTGGACCCCGGCGTGTATGAAACCAACCTGTCTCCTTACCCTACCATCCCACCAAATTTACCCTTTTCCTTAACTTCCACCATTACTACTCTCCCTCTCTCTCTCTCTCTCTAAAACTCCATTTCAAGCTCCCTCTCTCTCTCTCTCATATGTCCTCAGCTGTTCCACCTTCTTCCGCCACCGGCGTCGGCCTCGGTTACGGCATCGCTATCGCTGTCAGCATTCTCGTGTTCATCTCCACCATCATGCTCCTTTCTTACGCCTGCATTCGTGTAAAAAACAACCGCCCAACCACCAGAGCTCCGGCGACTGAAACTTCCCCCTCGCCGGAAAATATGGTGGTTCTCATGATGGGCTTAGATGGGTCCATCATTGAATCATATCCAAAGTTAGAATTGGGCCAAAGCAGGAGACTTCCTAAGCCCAATAACGGCCCATGTTCTATTTGCTTGTCTGAGTATCGGCCCAAGGATTCCATACGGTGCATTCCACAATGCCATCACTGTTTCCATGCTGATTGTATTGATCAATGGCTACGGATGAACGCCACGTGTCCTTTGTGTAGGAATTCTCCTGCTCCTACTCCTATGGCCACTCCTCTTTCAGAATTAGTTCCTTTGGCTTTCAATGGTAGGTGATCTTTTATTTTTATTTTATTTTTAGATATCTTTTGGTAGAAACTATTTAATTACTTACATTGTTTGAGCGGGAAAAAATATTTTTTTTAACTTTCATGAGGTAGTTTTTAAATGATATCTTCAATTTAATGATACATATGACCATTCTAATATAAGATTAGTTTCGGACTACTATTATTATTATATTAAATAATAAAAGAGATTCGTATCACCATGATATTAAACATAATGGTTTTTTTTATGAGAAATGGATGAAAAACTAGTAAACATGAGCGTAACTCAACTGGTGAGATGCCTACTCCTTTTTTATGAGGTCGAACGTTCGAGTCTCCCCTCTCTCATTTTAATGTAATATCTAAAAAGAAAAAAAAGGGTGAAACTGAACGTTTGTGACATTTATATTAGACATAAAGTAGGTAAATTCTTAATTTCCCCCATCGATTTAATGCACCTCACCTTGCATCTAGTCATACAAGCCAACCATATGATCAATTTTTTTTTTTGTTTATTTAATACATTTTTTTTTAATTATTTGTATCTTGGTTATATTATATAGATTGGTTGCATGCATCGAAACGAATAGATAAAGCCTTTTTCTAATAAATAATTGGTTATTTTTCATTTAATTTAATCAAAAAATTGAATAAGGGGTGTGTAGTTCAAAGTTGTGTTAAAGATCAACTTAGTTTAAGGAAAATAAGAATTCCCCACCCCATAAAAAAAAAAAACTTCAAGATTGTAAGGTAAACAATCAAATACAGAATATTAGTCTAAAATGCAGTGTTTATTTGTTTCTAGTGGAATATTACATTAAATTAGGAGTGAAAATATATGAATCTTCATTTTTAAGTGAAGAAAATATTCATACCTAACTGTTTAAAATATGGTCATGTTCATACCTAATTTATACGAAGCTCCTAAGTAGTAAAATCTTGTCTTGAAAAAAACAAATTAGGGGCTGTTTGGCTGAATCATTTAATAATATCTTCATTGTTTGTAGAAGGGTTGCATCGTAAATTTAAACAAATGATTGTAGTATTGAGATGGCCGGTTGCGTTGACCGTAGGATGTTGGAGTAAAAGGAAACATGTGAGTGAGTCTGTGATCTCCTCGAAACCTGCCTTTAAATAATATTTTACTTAATCGCCAGATTTGGTGCTTCATTATTTTTACACCTTGGCCATAATAGCTCTCTCTATATCTCAGTAAAACTTGGCCATGGCTGTGTTTGTACCAAACATGTAGTGAGTCCTACATGTTATTATAATCACTTTCACGTGACTAATTATTTACTAACGAATGAGAGTATTATAAATTTTTACTAAATAAAGTAACTCTCTTTCCATTATCACATCTTTTCGTTAAATATTAAGTGTGTAGTTTAATTTCACGTTAAACTGTAAAAAGTCAACATAATGTGTGTAGAGTGATTGAGAGTTGATATATATATTATTAAATTAATTTAAAGATGACATGACAGTTTATATATATATTATTCATCCTCTTCCTCTTTTCATTAGGGCCGGACTTCGGTCGGTTTGGTCCCGTTTTGACCAAAATCTTGGACCGAACCGACATACTTGGTTTTCTAAATAAATGAATCGATCGGTTCATTTTTTTTTTTAAAGAATCATTCGGTTCGGTTTGCCTGGTTTTTCGGTTTTGGGCCTATATTTTTCGGTCTTGTGTATTCTTTTTTTAAAAAAATAAATAAATATTGGTTTATATCCAAAATATGTTTTAAAAAAATGTTTCAAAATCATATTACATGAGTTTGTAAGCCTATATTAATTATGAATTAAATTCAATTATTTGGGAGGTTATGATTGAAATTATTTTATTTAATAAATTCAAAAATCTAATACTATTTTTTATTCACACCTAAATTAGGATAATAACTATTTTGTCTCTATTTCACATTTGGAGGAATATTTCTAGACATAATTACCGAATAACAAAAACAAAATGCCTCAAGAACATTAACAATGGACTCTCATAAATCCAAACTTATTATTGAATTTATTTATTTGTTGTACTAATTAACGAATTTATAAAATAAATGTAAAAACTAATCGCGTTTTAAAAAAATATTGAATTTTAAATTAAAATATCTCAATAACCATCCTAAAAAAAACTTGCAATACAAGAGGAAAAAAGATATGAGATGAGAGAATAAAGAGATTTTTTTTATAATTTAAATCATCTGTTCAGTTCTGTTCGGTTAACCGAAACCCCTCCCCCCTTAAATTGATCAGTTTTTAATATTAGTGAACTGAGGAAACCGGCCTAACCGAACTAGTCGATTTAGTTCAGGTCGGTTCCTCAGTTCGACCGTTTTTTTCTCAACCCTACTTTTCATCTTTATTTCCATAACCACCGCCGCAAAGCTCATCTTTAGAGTTTTCAATCTAAATATTTTTTTCTTGACCTATAAATAACCTCTCTATTAATCTCTACATGTTTACTCACATACATTAATAAACAAGAGATTAAAAAAAACAATCTTTTAGTAATATTTATAAAAATAACAACTTTTAAATATATGTAAATGTAGTAAATTTTCATGAGGTGAATTAGTGATACTGATAAATATTTAATTACATATTTTTACTCTAAATTTATCATTGATACACATATTAATCATTATTTATCACTGATCAATAAAGTAAAATTTGCTATGTTTACGAATAATTTTAAGTGATGACCATATTTATAAATATTGTATAAAATTTAAATTTTTCTTAAAAAAATAATCATAAATAGGAATATGATTATATTATTAGTTATGGAATATAGTGATGCTTACCCATGAGAGTAGCTAAGTTTTTACGTTAAAGAAATGTATCTGCCTACCAAAAATTGCCAAAAGTATGGTTTGATAATCAAAAGAAAACATGCATTGGTCTCTACCAATACTTGCCAAAATTGGGTTTGATAATCAAAAGAAAACATGCATCAACGTCCTTCATTAGACTTTTGAGTGAAGTAGTTCATCAACCTTTACCTAAACAAACATGCCAAAAAAGGGGGCAATTCTACTAACCCACAGTCATAATCTCCCAATACTAGAAAAATAGTTCAATTTAATCAAAAGAAGAAATTTATGTATTACACACCATACTGCTTGCCAAAAGTAGGAATTTTTTTTATTAATACTGTAAAGACCCAACTCTTTAAAATAGAACTAAATAATAAACGCAAGCGGAAGACTTGAATTAAAAATAGAAAACCTGAAAATTTGATAAATCATCCTTTCATTTAAAAAATGAAATCCAAAATCCTTAAAAACATTCAAATATGGGAAGCGCTTCCCTTTTAAGTTCAAACCATAAAGTGAGTTATCACATAAATGCATAAAACGCATAAAGTCAAGTAACATAAATAGTAATGCTCAACAGAGCTCAACAAAATCCATAAGAAACAATACGAAATAAGGAAAACAAGTTCATGGACTACACTGACTCAAGTCCATCCATCATCATCGAACTGCTAATCACGCTGCACCAGCTCCATGGCCACGAGCACGACCACACCTCGTACCTGAAAGTGTAATATAATGAGCGGGAAACCCAGTGAAGATAAATTGAATAGAATGTAACTTTAGATCCCAAATCCAATCCGGATTTATGTCCAATGAATCCTATTATCTCTTGACTACCCAAACAGGCTTCCGAACATAAGGTCATGCAATTCTCCCAAGAACGGAAAATAAAGAGCAAGAATGAAGATCATGCAAGTAGTCAAGTTTCCCAAACTCATAGTAAACGGAACATATAATCATACATTTAACTTTCAGGGAAGATATCTAGAACGAGTTAAGCTCACATAGTCTTAACTAAGAATAAGATCAAGATCATAGAGCCAAGAACATAGATCATAGAACATGTGAATAATGTCAGATGATGCAAGCTCACGTAGTCTATGCACGATCCCATTATCTCACTCCAATATCAAATAAAGCTCACGAAGCCTTTACTTTCTTATCAAGAACAAATGCTCGCTCACGTAGTCGATGCATTATAGAACAGAACCAGAACCTCCTGGGTGAATAATCGTCAGATGGTGCAAGCACACGCAGTCAATGCACGATCCCATTATCTCACCAATGACATGCGTAGCTCACGTAGTCTAGCAATCGAGAACATATATGTATCATAGTAATTATGAATAATACCAGATAATACTAGCTCACACAACTATATTATCTCATTATTCAACTCCTCCGTTCATGCTGCTCACGTAGTTTATGCATGTCTCATGATACATATATCGAACCATGAATAATACCAAACAATGCAAGCACACGTAGTCTGTGCATTACCTCATTATTCATCACCATACAAACAAGTGTGATAACATAGAATCATAAATTCAAGAACCAAAAATAAACAGATAACCAATTTCAGAACATCTCATCAGAAAATTATTAATCAAGAACATGAGAACGTATCGGGTCATAAGCCCATACTCTATCGATCACAACAATCCTGAATCATCGAATGACTTATGTACTAAGTACCCATGCTGGAAGACCCAATCTCAGT
The DNA here is from genome assembly GCA_028015215.1 of Gynostemma pentaphyllum. Classification (NCBI taxonomy): domain Eukaryota; kingdom Viridiplantae; phylum Streptophyta; class Magnoliopsida; order Cucurbitales; family Cucurbitaceae; genus Gynostemma; species Gynostemma pentaphyllum. The sequence continues at coordinate 46,260,782 of CM051350.1, read as the reverse complement.
AAAAGTTCAAAGTAATCAAAAAACCTCGATATCATAAATAATCTCTAAGAACATAAGATAACCATTGCTGGGAAGGCCCCAGTCTCATTAAAAGCTCAATTAAATCAGGAATATCTTGATAACGAAATTAAATCATCCAATAACACATGGTAAACATACTTAAAGCGATAAGATAACTAAACCAATTAGGTCCATACTTCAACTCCCAAGAAATTGTAATTCCATAATTTCCCATATCAATTCTATACTCCCAATTCCTATAATTTCATAAAATTAGCATGCTTTAATTCGCTTAAATCCAATTTTACTTAACTCCCGAATCATACAAATCGTTCAAGTATTTGATTTCTAAATTTACTATAAAATTCTATTTATCCTCACCTTTGAAGATTAACAACAAGCAATAAATTAAGAACCAATTTCCAATTAAGCACGATCAACGTCCCTAAAGTTTCCCGGAACCTGGAAAATAATTAATTATAATTAATTAGCGAGGAAACCGGGTTAAAATAGCGAGAACCGGCTTTAATTTCAATAAAAACAGCTGAACCGTTTTTCCCTCATGAAAACCGTCACGGTGAGAAAAACGCAGGCAAGAAACAGGGCTCACCAACTCCTTATTCTGGTTACTTCTAGGGACGTTTTCTGACGAGTAGAAGCAACTGGGAGGCTTGGTTATAAGGGAATGGTTCAAGAGATCGAAGCGATTCGACGAACACGGCTTCAAACGATAATGTTTTCCTTCCGTCCGGCGTTCTCCTTTTCCCAGATTCCGGTGAAATCTCGGGTTCAATGTTACTGGTAAATATAGAACTTATCTTAGCTAGAGATAAGCCGCAAATATTGAAAGGAAACTCGCAAAATCACTACCTCTCGAAATCAATGGAAGCTTCAACGTTCTGGGCTTTTTTCCGGTGAGATTTCTCTCCAGTTTCCGTCGACTTCCTACGATAGCTGCTACTCGAAAAATTATAGGGAAGTCTTAGCTAGATACTGCTCTCAGAATAACCGAAGAAAACTCAATCATAACCTCTCAAAATCAAGGGGAAACAGCCCCCTTTTAGAACGTTTGTCGGCGATATTTAAGACCAGTGTTCGGTGAGCTCTGATTGCAAACTCAAGGTCAGGTTCGGGGTGTTCTACAGAAGCTTTAACGGTGGAGGAACGGCTTGCACGGTGAGGATTACCAGTTGAATTATTTTGGAAGAAAAACGAAATGAAAAAAAAATGGTGAGGGAGGGAGTTGTCGTGCGGCTGCTGAAACGAGAGAGAAGGAATTGTTTTTATATATAATTTTTTTTTTTATAAAATGCCCTATTGGTCCAAAACCCTACTTTTTAGGATAAAGACAAAATAAACTATTGTGGGGCCTTTTCTCTTCTCATTTTTAACTTTCTATTGTAATTAAGTTTTTATGAGGAAAATTATGCCTGGTAGCCAACTTTTGAGTTTTGTTTTCACATATGCTACACTTTCATGTTTATATCAGATTTACCCATTTTTATATATTCCATTAATTTAATGATATATCATTGATGTAATTTTACAACAATAATTTATCAGTAATGTAAATTCTAGTATTAAATTTATATCAATGATATAAATTTACAAAAATAATATATCAATTATAATCAAATTTTCATAAAAAAATTATGGGTTAATTATGTGTTGGGTAATTTTGATATTTTTCAATGTTTGTGGTTTTTTTGAAAACTAAAACTCGATATTGGGTATATGTGATAATAGCCCTTTTTATAATGCCATTAAAACTAAAATTAAATTACACTACTCTTAACTAATTAACTAATAATAAGCTAAACTAAACTAGTTAATATAAATAATTAAAATAAATAACTATAATTAAGAATATTAAACTATTAAAATTAAATAAATTAATTAATAATAATTAAAAAAAATTACCGTGAAATTTACGGGACGTTACAAATACTATTTTTCAATCTTACGAGAGAGCACTAATGTCTAAATAGTAAAATTGTGTTTAAATTGATTTTGTAAAAAAAAAATTAATTTAATTAAAAAGAACTCATGTATTTATATATTGCATCAAACTCTATTCGAATTTATCAAAAATATAAACTTAATTCAAAAGAAATATATCTTTATCACTAAAAAACAAAACACACATCTCATCTTATTAAAGTAGACTCAATTTTAAAGTTAATGTCGTATCGGTCTTTACTTGAGACTTATAAAAATAGGGATGGATTTAACCAAAATAAGACGATCTTATCAACTTATATTACTATTTTGTGGTATATTGTAAAGATCAAAGAGTACCTCTTTTTCTCACTTTCCCACACAACACCATGGATCTCAAAAAAAAAAAAAAAGGTGGAGTTGAAATCTTCCTCCTCCTCCTGTATTAATTAATTAATTTTGACTAAAATTATAACAACACGAACAACAAAAAGAAATAAGATTTTTATAATTTAAACCTAAACAAACAACTAAAAAAGACCTTAACAATGGATACTATGGCTTTTTTTTTTATTATTATTAATTTTAAATATTGGCAAGGGAGAGATTTCAACGTAGTATATAAGGAGTGAGCTTTTATCACTCTATCAGCTGCACGTTAATGTTGCTTGATAAACCGGGCTATTCCGGCGATCAAGCTGTCCGATTGCGCGGCCGTGTCCGGGTCGATTTTCACCGCAATCTTATTAAGATAGAAGCTATGTCCCATTCCTTTACTCATAAAAATCTCCACATCTTTATTCACGGCCTTCATTGCTTCATAATATTCCATTTCTGTATCAATAAACAAATCATTTTCAGCTAAACAGAGTAGAAATGGCGGCAAATTTAGGGTTTCTAATGCCGGAGCTCCCGTCCCCATCGGACACGTTATCGGATGATCTTTCGTACTTCCTTCCGGCAATGCAAGGCTCAAGAAATTATCCACCATATCCAACGTTAAAAATGGTGTTTCAGGGTTCTCCTTCTCTGACCTACTTCTCGTAGCCCTAACAAAACCTGGATGGATCGGAATTCCTCCGGCGAGTCTCACCGGAGCGAGTTCTTCTTTTCCGGCTTTTGCAGCAACGGAGTGAACTAGGTTTCCGCCGGAACTATCTCCGATTAGGAAAACGCGGTTGACATCTCCATGATCGACGATCCAAGAATCGTAATCGTGCCCTAGCGCCACCGATTTGAGCCAAAGGAGAGGGGACAATCCGTCGTCAATTGCAGCCGGGAGACGGTGCTCCGGTGCTCGCCGGACATAAACGGAAACACAAATTGCTCCGGCTGATTTTACGAGGCTGGAATACGTATGATAATACATGAACCAGTCAGGTTCGCTAATACAGAATCCACCACCCTGATAATGAACGATAATCGGTAGCTTTTTCTGATCACCGGAGTTTACTTCCGGGAGGTAAATTCGAACACGAAGACCGGAATTCTGATCAATAACGACGTCGCGAATTGCGACTCCGTCGATGAATTCTTCATGCGGTGGAACGGAATCGGACACGAATTTGGCCTCAGAATGTCCGGTCCATGTCCGATCAACGGAGCCGTCGTCGAAGATTCTGAGCCAACCAGAAACATCCTGGATAAGCTTCTTTTCTTGAACCATGGTTTTTTTGAGAGATTATAAATGAAACTAAGCTTAAGAAGAAGAAGAAGAGATTGTATAGGATGAAGAAGATGTTAGGCATGGCTTCGTTTATATAGGGATGGGAAATGGAATTGAAAGGTAAGATGGGGGAAATTACAAATGCAATTTCAGTTTACTTTCTCGAGAAAATCACTGTTATTTTCTCGGGAAAATCCTTTGGTCATTACTTACTCGTTAGTATAAATTATTGAGAAGTGTCGAATTATTGCACGGACCTCAAATTATTTAATCAAAAGTTTTTTTTATTTTTAAAAATAATATTTTTACTTTCATTAAATTAATAAAATTGTATTATTAATATTTTTCTTTTATAGTGTAGAATATTGAATCTCATTGTTATTTTTTATGTTGTTTATTAAGACGTGTTGAACTAAAATGATTTGTTATTTTATTTTATTCATTGTTACTATTTTCATAAATTTATTTTAAAATAGATTTCTTTCATTCTATAATAGATGTTAAAAATGTTATTTTGAAAATTTTTTATTTTATTATTTTTAAATTTACAATTAAAAAATATTATTTCTCAAATAACAAATTTTCATTAATCTAAACAACAATTTCATTCCTATTTGTTTGATCCGTGAAATAAAAAAAATCAACAAATTCGTCATTCAAAATGGCCCAAGCAATTCTTTGATATTTTATTTTTAATAATTTACGTACCCCTTTCGTCAATTGATAAAGGAAGCCACAACATTTTAGTTTTATTCTATTATTAAAAAGAAGGGTAAAATATAAATAAGACCCCTATGGTTTTATTTAAATGCATGAACACCCTTTATGGTTTGAAAATGACAAATCACACCTTTATGGTTCCAAATTTTTTCAATCAACACCACTCCCTTTAATGTTATTAATTTTCTTTTAATCATAACTTCTTTGTTGAAACTCTGATTTGGATGATTCAAGATGTTTTAGAATCTTCATTTTGGTATCTACACTATGGCCACTCAAAAACTTCTAAATCATCAATAAAAAAAGAGTTAACAATGTCAATCATATCCAGTATTTTGATGTTAATAAACTCTTTTATTTATTAATCATTTTAAAGTTTTTAAGTGACTATTATGTAGAGCCTAAAATGAGGATTCCAAAACATCTTGAATCATCTAAATCGGAGTTCAAACGAAGAAGTTATGGCTAAAAGAAAATCATTGGCTTTGAAGGGGAGGGGTCTGAGTGAAATTTTTTGGAACTACAGGGGTGTGATTTGCCATTTTCAAACCACAGGGGTTGTTCGTGCATTTGGAAAAAACCACAGGGGTCTCATTTGCATTTCACCCTTAAAAAAATATCAACAGTTGGCTTCATTCCGTAAGTTTACGTCCGTTTCCTCCGTCTACCAATTGGATACGTGTTATTTTTTATAGCCACAATATGCAAATTACACTAACATGATTTACTTAAATTAAAAATCATATCTATATAGTTTTAAAATGTTTGTAAATATCTCCATGACTTGATAAATTGCAAAACGTACCCTCTTTCGATTTTTTTATCAAAATTTTGAATATGTTCTTATTCTATGAGTGTTATGTGTTCCAATTCTATTCAAATAATTAACAGGGGTATTTATGATCATTTTTAAATCAAAAGAATGCGATTTGCAATTTAGGCAAACCACAGGAGTGTAATTTATAATTAGGAATGACAACGGGGCGGGGCGGGGTCGGGGATATATTTCCTATCCCCTAACCCGCGAGGATTTTTAATCCACATACCCTACCCTATCCCCTAATAAAAAAAATCAGGGCGGGTTCGAGGATTCCCCGTTCGGGGATCGGGTTACCCACAAGGAAATTTCTCCGTTTAATATTTTAATTATTATTTAAAAAAGAGTATAAAAATGAAATATATATTTAAAATATACATTTTTAAGATAAAAATAAAGCATAATACTAAACATTTCATAATTTATTAGTTAATATAACCATATTATATATATTTTTTCAATAAATAAAAATAAAAGTAAACAAAATACTTAAGATGTTATTAAAATATCGAGGGCGGGGACGAGGTCGGGGGCGGGGTGGGGGAATGTATTCCCATCCCCGTACCCTATAAGAAATTGGGGGAAATTTTTCACCCGAACCCTAACCCTAATAAAACGAAGATTCCCTGCCCATATAGGGTCGGGGGCCCGCGGGGAATTTTGTCATCCCTATTTACAATTATCCTTAATAATAATATCATGGATAAAATTAAAATAAGATCTTGTAGTTTTTGTCAAATGCATGAACACCCCTGTGTGGTTTCAAAATGGCAAATCACAGTTCCAAATTATTCCAATGAAACCCCCCTTCAACGCCATTAATTTTCTTTTTAGCCATAACTTGTTTGTTTGAACTCTGATTTAGATGAATCAAGATGTTTTAGAATCCTCATTTCGGGCTCTACGTTATGGTCAATTTAAAACTTTTAAATAATCAATAACCAAAAGCGTTAATGGTGTAAATCATATCTAATATTTTAATGATAATAAACTATTTTATTTATTAACAATTTTGAAGTTTTAAAGTGACCATAACGTAAATCTAAAAATGAGGATTCTAAAACATTTTGAATCATCCAAATCGGAGTTCGAATAAAAAAAGTTATAGTTAAAAAAAATTATCTCATTGAAGGGGATGGATCACATTGAAATAATTTGAACTACAAGGGTATGATTTATCATTTTCAAACTACATAGATATTAGTGTATTTATCAAAAATCACAGGATGTTACTTGTATTTTACCCTTATATTATTTATTATTTTTAATGTTCCTTCTTTGGCAGTTGATTGATAAGATTCTATATTAGTTATACTTATGATTCGCCTTACCTTAGGAGGAGAAATTAATCATATATATTATTGGCTTTAAGTTTTTGGTTCATTTGATGGGAGATGGGACATAATGTGACCCGATATTTTTTCATTATACTGTAGATTATCAAAAAAAAAAACGCGTAGGGTCCAACTCTTAATTTTTCAACTCTATCATTCATTGGTTACCATTTGAATCTACCTAACCTTTTATTTTTGAAATCATGTTTTAAACACGTATATTATAAGCTTTACTAATATTAGGATCCGTTTAAAAAATATTTTTGATAAAAAAATATTTTTAATGATTATCAAAAATATTTTATATTTAAAAACACATTCAAATACTTTTAAAAATTATATCAAATAAACATTTAAGGTGTATGAGTTACAAGATTAATGAAACCAATAAATTTGATAAAACCATTCGAATCAAGTTGGTTAGTTAAGTTTGAACACTTATAGCCAGTCGGTCACTTTGTAAAAAAAAATGTAGTGTAATTCGGTTTGGTAAGTTTTGATCAATTATAATCTGTTTTAGTTTGGTTTTTCTAGACGATCCTTCGATTTGGTTTCTAAAAACTTGATTTATATGTTGGTTTTTATTTATAATTAAAAAAATTGATCTAGAACTTACTCACTTACATAGTTACAACCTGAGTTATTGAGAACAACTCATTGACAATTTGATTTTTACTACTCTAATTAATTAACAACCTGACTTGTTTTTATCTATTAGTCTTTTTTTTACATGCACGTGATATTTAAATATTTGAAAGTTAGTATATTTTCTTATTTAAATTTTATATGTTTTAGTTTTAACTTCTTAACTCATAAACTTTCCAATTATTTAACTTCTAAATATTTTTAATTGTAATAAAAAAAAATTTTGAAAATTATTTTTTAGTATTTTAATTGAAATAAAATATTTATTTAATTAAATTTATATCTTTTTCACTGTTTAATTTTATAGTTGAGATTGAATATTTTCATGACTCGTGTAAGGTGTTTTATGTAGATAGGTTTTAGATAATTTTTCATTGGATTTTGTGATTCATTGATTTTTTTTTTTTTTTATTTTTGGGTAAAATTATGGTTTTCTTTTGATGAGATTGATAATTTCACCAATTTTTAAATTCAGTGTTCAATTTGAAAAAATTAAAAGATAAAGGTAAAAGAAATTAACTCATTCAACTACGTGCAAGAGTTAAAATGGTTTCTTCCCTATTTTGTTTATATTTGAAAAAAAAATAGAATTTAAATGTTAGATTTCTACTATTTTTATAATTATTTTCAGAAAATATTAATTGATTAAAATTATTTTAACCTACTAACTTAAGTTTTCAATCGAGCTATGATAATCCTACGATATAAAAAAATAGAAATCCATATGCATACATGTATAATATAGAGAAGAAAATTGGATAATCTTTTTTTTTTTTTAAAAAATATATTAAGGGAATAAAAATTAGATAAAGCAATCAATTTTATAAAAACTATATACTTTTGTGTGATTAAGTGAGGACAGAAAAAGGTTCAAATATGTGGAATTTAGAGACGACCAGAGTTGAGAGTAGGGCCATTGACGAGGGGGGAAAAGCACAAAGGAAGTCTCCACGCATTTGATATTGTAATTTCGTAGCATTTTTAAATTCAGAGACTTTTTTTTGTTTTTTGAGATAATACATCGAGGAAGGAAAATTCGAACTTTCGACCTCATATGAAATGAGTATATGTCAAACCACTTACTAAGCTCGTGTTGACAATATTTATTATATCTTTTATTACAAGATATTAATACGTACTTAAATGAATAAAATTTTAATCTAGGTACATAAGTTTGTGTATGAATTACTCATTGGCTAAATTATTCTGAAACTCCTTGAAAATTTGTTCAGAAGTTTACAAATGAAATGGCCATGGGTCAATGCTAAAAGTTGTTAGGTTTTTTTTTTTTTTTAAACATTAATTTTAGTGTCTGTTTTTTATTAAACAATTTTGTTCATTAATAATTTTTCCTTTTTAAATTGCATAAATCACCTCATAACAATTGTAATAGTTACACGTTCGAATTTTCAATTTAAACGATTGACTCTTTAAATTTTGAAAATTATTAAATTAGACCCATAAAATTTTTAATTTGATACATTATCCCATTTAAATTATTAATGTACTAATTAGTATTATTATTATAAAAACTCAAAGGTTGAGTTTCAAAGGGTACCTTTCCACCCCAATTCCATCTTTGAACTGATCCTAGAACCCTGTGAGGGCGTGAACAAGAAGTTCTCCAATCTCACCCCTTCTTGTGATGTTGATATTTGGGATGTATCTCTCATCTCTACAATAATTTTTTATTGTCTAATTTAATAATTTTAAGGAGTAATTTGATGGATTAAATTTTAAAGGGTCCAATTTTAATATTTTATTAAGTTTAGGAGGCATGCTCATGTATTAATAATTTGTGGATTGACTTTTATAAACTTCATCTAAAATTGTCTAAAATTGTGTTTAAACTTCTTGTAAGTTGAAAAACCTTGTGAAACTCATTCTGCAGAATCTCCCAAAACGGATGGACTTTTATTTTTATTTGATGGAATATAAAAGGGATCTAAAGAAAAAATGTTTCCCCCCCTCCTATAGGATGAATAGGCATAGCAATTATATGCATCATAACTAGTGAACATGCATATATATATTTAAACATAATGAAACTGAATAATCAATCACTAACAGATGAAAATAATGCATCCAAAATCATAATTTTGTAGCAATGCCTTTGTCAGCAGAACTATTATTAATTTACTGAGAAACAATTGAAGCCGGTTCGTGTCGATCTTTATACAGATGTAACAAGAACACCTAGTACCAAAATGAAACACAGATAATTCAGTAAAAAAAATATTTCAGTGCCAAGAAGAAAGGCATTGCCAAGGAATGATCCAACAAGTTGTTACTTCAATACTTTGATGTCTCTGCAGTTTCAGATGGCGCTAGAAATATCAGTTTGATTAATGGATACAAGAAGACTAATCTTACTCTCTTGGACGTGCAAGCCAGAGGGAGCTAAGAGCTCGTAGCCGGGAAAAATAATCGTGTATGGCAAGAAGTGCACGAGCAGACTGACGAGTCGTCAATATCCGATGCAATTGTTGTAGCGTCTGTTGCCGCAGATTGTCAGCCTATGATTTGGAACCCAGCAATGCAGGGCAAGAAAAGTATTTATTTCAATTATAATTGCACAAAATGGAATTGAAAAGCATTGTAGAGGACGAACACATGAATGTGTAGATCCTTTGAAGAGTAAAGGTTGCATACAAATAATGAAGTCCTTGGGATGATTAAACATGAATGAAACATATTCCTGAAACTTGAATCAGTAATCTAACTAAAGATTTCTCAAAGGTACAAAATGCTTCAATCTCATGTAATATTCATCATTTTTTATCAAGAAGCAGATCGTTCAGTTTTCATGCAACAAAACCACGATAAATAACTGACAACAACAATCCGGTCAATTTGAAACTCTGCATGAAATGAATTGTGAATGTGGGTGAGACACAAATTACAAGTTTTTCATTTGTAAGTATGAAATATAGGCCTTTACTCAGGCTTGGCGGAGCGTTCCGGAAATGAAAAAATGGAAAGAAGCTCGGAAAAGAATTTCAAAATATGTATCAACATTCAACACAGCTCAAAATGATGAAACAAAGCAAAAAGGGATGTATATTGCCTATTATTATTGAAAGGCTTACTTGGCGTATAAAACCCTCAAGGGTCCCTAGTTTACCCATGGCCATGGCCATTTGACCCATGTAGTTTGCTACATTCCCTGATGAACCCGAGGAACCAGGAGATCCAGTCGACAAAGTCTCTGCCAAGGATTGTTGCAATGCCTCCATCCCTTGTGATAATGCATCTTCTGCCTGCTGTGATGATTGCTGCAAGTTACTGATTCCCACCACCTGCTGTTCTGTTAGAGGCTCCAATTGATTCACAAGAAGCTGCGATGCGACATGAACATACCATCATATCATAGTATAAAGTTAGTAAGGATTCTGAAAATAGCCATAAAAGAAGCATAACTTGAGAAGTTCGCCTACTATAATCAATGCTAGTAAGTTTCTGATACCTTACACTCATCCAATCTGGCATGATTCATTACCTCGAATCTTCCTCTTACACGCACAACTCATTTATACAATTTCTCAAACGCTCAAACGAGGATAGCATGCAAACTCTAATTTAACTTACAAAAGTTGAATGTATGTCCAGTAGGGAGTATGCATGTATGTAGAGAGAAAGAGAGAATTAACACCTTTAAAAGTTCAGATGAACGAAAACCTCCAAGCCAAAGGAAACATCTTTCTGCGGGTGTTTGCCACATGCCAGATAATAAATGGAAAACATCTGCCTTTGCTGCATCACCTTTAAGCTTGAAAAGCTCATCATAGTGTGCCAAGATTCCATCAATAACAATTCGCAATTCCGTGTCACTCGCATGAGCATTAACAGCTGATCTCAATTCATTTATTTGACGATTATGGTCTTCAAGCCACCGTGCATATTCTACATCAAATGCCATGGCCCCTGCAAAAATGGCAGTGAATATAATATAGTCCATGTTGCAAGGTGCATCAGAAAACTTCAGTAGTCTGAACAAAATTAGGAGGGAAATTGTGGATACTTGTTCTCTTCTTAAAACAGCTCACTTATAAAACACTAGTGGGTGAGCTTTCCTGGATAAGAAATACTTTTTTTTTTGGCAATCTTTCCTCTTTCTAGTAATTTCACGATGCATGAGAAAAGGCAAAAGAAATTGAAAATTCTATGCAAACAAATTGAATAATAGTTTTTATACTTTTTCAGAATTATACTCCTCAAGAAAACATGTAATGCTTACCTTACCAGCATGATTCATTTTCCTATATCGTAAGGTTAAAAAACACATCACCATTGCAGTCCCTACTCTTTTATTTTATTTTTTCTTACTTTCTTTCTTTCGGGGTTTTTTTTTTCCGGTTACGTTCTACATGTCAAACGTCAAGTAGTTACATTTAATTGCATGTTGCAAAGAACTACTCCACCGAAATAGTATAATGCAATTCGAGACTTCACAACCTTAATTCCATGATCCACATTTCCATCCTCTGTTTCATTAGTCATACACATTCACAATCAAAGGTTGCTTGTTTTTTTATGCAATGCATGAGTTCATTTTTTGTTTTCTATTTTCATCTATTATAATGATTAATTTGTTAATATGCTATATTCACGTTTTTCTTCAATCAATAATATTATGTGGTCTTTGATCATCATATTAGAAGAAAAAATGTGACTTCTAAAAAGTTGCATGAGATGCAGATTTAGAAGAAACGCCATTTTGCTAACATAAGGCAATGGAACTAAGTTGGTTCAAAATTGATGATCAGAAAGCCTTGGAATCAACATCATTGCCAAAATAGAGTGGAAGCTGAATCTCATGTCAAGTAAGAACATTTATAAAGTGAAGTTAAAAGGAATACCATTTCCACTCATTGCATGGGTCTGGTCACCTGAGCTTGATATGAAAACTCCCTATGGATGCGTAGTAAAACTAGTATGAGCATAATCGAATACGAGTGTGTACCGACATACATATCAAAGAAAGTGATCATAACAAGAGATACATAATCAAATATGGATATGATTATTCGATGAAACAATATAACCTGCTGACGTGCTCGCTGAAGCTCCTGCTCAAGTTGCGTCAACTTTAAACGACTGCTCTCTAGCTGTTGAACATATGCCTAGACAAGAAAGACATAACTAAATAGAGAAAAATCATGATAAACAGGTGATGCATGAATCCAAAGGTCAAAGGCAGTATGTTTATAAGAATATGTTCAATACAAGAGGAAAAAAGTTTTCAAAATCAATGTTGTTAATTCCCAAAGAAATGCCAATTTATAAACCTACTCCATGAGTGATACACCATCCAAGCATTTTCCAACAAAATTCTCTTTTCTCCCCTCAAAAAAAATAAATGAACGAAGAATCAAATAAACTGCACATCATTAAGGCTTTAATCTTGCAACCCATCCCACAAAGTCCTATCAATAATTATACATTGATTCAACTTCTGACAGCTTGGCTTTATACCTTCTATATATGTCAGCTTAACGTGCAACCAGGCTGCTTACAGAAATACACCATTTTATAGGATATTTAAGGCCTACATTAAGCTGTGACCCGTATTTAAATAACTAAGAACAGACAAATTTTTCAATCATCAGTTAACATCCACCAATATTTTAAATCAAATCTAAATATTGGAAACAAATTACAGAGTTACGGATTTATTACCAAATTAATCGGACAAATATAACCGAACTAACAAAATGATAATGACAAACGAAGGATGAATCACAAGCCATACTTTTTTCCTCAATCGGCTTTTCCGAGCAGCCTCACGATTTTGTGCAAGCCTGCGAAGAGTCTACAAAGGATTATCACATTGCCTACCAAAAGATCATCAATGCATTATTTATAGAACTCAAGTTTTATTAGGAGAGTAATTTAAAGAATACAACCTTCTGATCAGATTTATCCTTTGATCTATCGCTAGAATCAGAAACCACGTTAAGAGATTGACCATTATCAAACTGCATAACAGAAGGAAATTAGACTATGAATTGACAACAATTAAGTTGTTATTAACTAAATAATTAGAATAATCCATGTTTGCAAGTTATAATGAATAATATTCTTCACCATAACAGGAGTTACAGATTACTTAAAAGTTAGAGGATATCTAACATAAATTCATATAAGAACAAAAAAAATCACAAACAAACAGAAATATCGTGACCGGAAGGAGAGGATGATGTGAAGCACATTACCCTCTGGCTTTTTTCATCCGTGTCCCCATCTGTTGAGATATCAGTCTTAGGACTGGCATCAGCCATGGAAGTTTCTTCTTATTTATTGATATCACTACTCAATATGGCAACCTAATATGATTGAACCCTATAAAAAACTCTGAAACTCCCTCGAACAACACATGGAGTTATATCGAGTGAACCTGTACACAACTATAGAGGAACCGGGGGAACACAAGAAGAAGAAACAACTTCAAGAACCGTTTTAGAAGAGAAGCATCCTGCATCATCACCAAACAACAAAAGAGAACAACATCATTGGAGAAAGTGAAAATAATCACTCTTTCAACAGTGTATACAGAGGAGATCAAAAATTGAAATTGGAAAACCTTTTGAGGGGAATGATAGATATTTTTTCACATTTTTTGTATGGTGTTGTGATTTCAATGCGGTGTTCGTGTTCCATTACTAAAGATTTTTGTAATCATACCCAAGTACGATTCATCACAATTAAAGTACCATTGTGCAAAATGCTAAAAACTGTAAATTTTATTGTACAAAATTTCAAACTTATGAACAAGAGAAAAAAAAAACTCAAGGATTGAAGTTAGCCACAGAATATGGAATAAAAAAAAATTAGAGTCTTTGACAATTTTTTCAAGTTGCAAGACATTTGACAAACAAAAAAGGATAATGGGACATTCTTCCCCAATCCTCCAAAATCCAATGGTGAAAAGACCCTTCAATAATTCAATTGACATTAATCTAAAAAGGAGAAAATGCTGAAGAACTCTATCAAGAAAACAAAAGCTCAAACTTAATTTAGCCAGATTTAAAATTTAAAAAAATATCAATTTCCTTTCTGACCTCAATCCCCAAAAAATAGACAAAATATTGCATTAAAAAAAAAAAAAACTTTGGCAACATAAGAACAACCAATGCAAGAAACTGTTACTTGTGAGTGTGACATTAATTAAATAAATGAAAGAAAGAAAGAAAATACAGAATAAAAGAGTTAGAGCTTAGCTTACACTTACACTTACAGGATTAAATACTAATTAACTAACTACGAAACTTGATTAATAACTTCAGCTTCAGCTTCAGCTTCAACTACAGCACTGAGTAAGTGAAACCCAGATGCCCAAAATCCAAAAGACTCCAAAAAAATTCAGACTTTATCCAAGAATCGCCAATCTCCAGATGAACAGAACAGATGGGAGTGGAAATGGAAATCCAGTTTTCAAGGATTAGTCTAATCTAATCTTTTCTTTTCTTTTTTTTTATTATTATTATAAGGAAAGGATTTAGCGGTTTTGACGTGAAAATGTCTTTTACTACTTTACTTTACGGCGACTGTTAAAATTGTCAGAAAGGTTAATTCAGACAGACACTGCCCAATACCATTTCATAAAAATCAATCTTTCAATTCCAAGTTTATTTTTATTTAAAACTATCCGTCTATCATTATAAGTAGTATGAGATCATTATAGTAGAATAATGAAGATGTTCACAACCTAATTAAAAAAATGTCAGGTAAAAAAAAAGAAAAAGAAAAAAATAGAGTTGTAATTTTTTTTTACCTATATGACTCTTTTTTTATTGGATGTAAACATGTTTGAATGTTTGTTTGTAAGCAGTCAAGTAGTGTTCGTTAAAGTATAGTATTGAGAATTTTTTATTAATAATAATTAATTATGTGAAAATAGTGAATCATACCCCTAATTGGAGGAATCTTTTTGTAATCCTTGGGGTGCCTCTTTTCTTGTTTCCATTTTCATTCATCAATGAAATGTGTCTTATCCAAAAAAATATATTAAAAACAACCTATCTCAAGTTAACTTTTTGGAACTTTAGCTGATGCCTGCTACCAATGTGTCTGTCATTACCAAGACTTCCTGGAAAATTCATTTTTAATAATTTTATGTTTTCTTTGGATTCTAAACTGAAAGAGAATAAAATGAAATTATTGAAACCAATTAAAGTTGATGACCACATAATTATTGTTCCCAACTTCTCTCAAATGATTCATTTTGTCATGAACCTACACCTTTTCCATAAAATCGACGCTTCAAATCTTCATTCCCCCAATTTGATGTAATATCTAAAAAAAAAAAAAAAAAAAAAATAGACAAAAAAATGTACAATTTTAAATTGTTATATTATAGCAACAAAAAGTTAAAATAGTTTGTTGGGGACCATCTTCTCAAATGAAAATATTCTGAAAAATGGAATAGACTTTTAAAATATATTGCATATTGAAAGATTATAAGCAGGAAGAAGCAAGAAATGTTCACCTAAAGCAAACTTGCAAAAGGCATCCCTTAGGAAATCAGTACTCACTACTTAAACATCTCTCTACATTCATAATTTAATCAATATCAATACCTTGAATTACCTCAGTTTTTGTATATTTCATATTACTTAATTTTTTTAATATATTTGTAAATGAGAATGAAAATATATTCCAACTTAATATACTTTTTAACAAATTTTAAAATATCATAATATAATTTATACATATTTTTCAAGCAAGAAGCTGATCATGAGCAGGAAAACATTTTCAAAAGAATTATGAAAGCAACCAGGATATCTGAAATTCAAATGAGCATCGTATCTTCCTTACCTGTAATTGTTTCCCATTTTGGAATCACCTGTTATTCAAAGCAGTTCAAATATTGTAAAGAATGTCAGTCGATCTTGAGCAACGGTAGTGGAAGTAGAAGAAGCCCGGTCAGCATAATAATCGACGAGTCGAAAGTTATGAAAATAGAAGGCATACTGAAAACTGAAAAGCATCCAGATTGAAACAATGACCTTAGACAGTTTTTAACTCTATATAGCTCTCCTCCAAATAGTATGTTGAAGAATAAACAAGAATTGAAATACAACTGTAAAAGCTGGAACTCATGCTTATATAAGGACTAAATTCCCTCCGAATTAAAAACATCAGAGGTTGGCAACACGGAAGCATGTTAAATTAGCCAGAAAAACATTGCCTATGTAATCCTGAACAATGAACATCAGTGTTAGTTCTACTACTCGATTCTTCATGATTGATTTGGTGAAAGGAGGAACAGGAGTTCTAAAAACAATACTCAGAGATGCTTGAAAGTATGCACTGTACTTTGTCACACGCATACTTTGCTCGGATGAAGTGGATCCAGTTATTCAGCACATGCTCTCATATTTTCTGCATGCCATTTGTTGAAACCGATGACGAGGGCATCCCTCATCCACGAATGCCTGCATTTTTCTGTTGCCTCGGGTATGGTCAACCAACTTCTGTTTCTGGTGTTCTGCTCTGGCCATGACTCAAGCTCCTCATTGACAAACAAAGCATACATTGCTGCTCTACACAATCCATCTGGACTAAACTCATCTTGCTGTGTTTTACTCTTAAAGTGATAATCACCAAGGAAACCCTGAAAGATATTACAAGAAAATATCTGGCTGAGTCTATCTAAATCAGATAAAAGAGCAACGAGATGGAGGCAAGAAGAAGAATTATAATAACATAACGAGAGAATATCAGTGCATCTCAGCAGAGGATTGGCAGCTTTTATTTTAAATTTTATTTCCTTACATCTACTTTTTAGCATAACAAAGCTTTAAACAAAGAATGTCAAATTTCATAAAACATTCCCAGTTTAAATTCCTAAAAGTACAAAAATTATTTCATCCAATCATGCCATAGTATTATCGTTTGCAACTTCACGCTGCTTTTCTTCCTCAGAAAATAGTGGTTTATTAAACTTCAAGTAAAAAATCAAAGTTGCAACCTCACAATTTGCAGCTCTAATCGGAAGTTAAATCCTTAAAAAATGGCAGAAAACAATCTGAAGAAAAGTAAACTGTGAGAACAATGATCCATGCGATGTCTTTTAATTCCAAAAGATCATTTAATATCCAAACAAACCTACAGCAAGCAATTCAACAGCCATGAACTATCGTAGAAAGGCAAACTAAAGCCTCCAAACAGTCCTACTAATTACACACATGCACACACAAAAAAAGTGTGCAGATTTCTGTTGACAATTAACCCGATCACATAGTAATGCAAATATAACACAACAGAAAACAAACCTAACTTTTTCTTTTTAAAATTTATAACAAAAAAAAAAAAAAAAAAAAAACAGGGCTTTACTTCTTAAATGGCTTTGGAGATTCCCTTTGGAGCCTAATCATCTATGGCATAAGGTGATAGTGGAAATTCACGGCAAAGATCCTTTGGGATGGAGTTCTAACTTTCAGACAAATTGCAACAATAGATCTCCTTGGAAGCACATTTTTAACCTCAAGAGGATCATGGATACGAATTGTAGATTCTCGGTGGGTAAAGGAGAGTCCATTCTGTTTTGGGAGCACGTTTGGCTGAGTGAGTATTCCCTTGCCTCTCTCTTCCCCAGATTGTATCATTTAGCTACTTTCAAGAAGCGCACGGTGAGCAATTTCTAGAATAGAGAAATTAACTCTTGGGTGGTTGAGTTTAGAAGAAACCTAAAAGATGATGAAGTAGAGGATTGGATTAACTTCTTCACTTTGTTGGAGCCTATTACCCTAAGCAATAGGGATGACACTAGATTGTGGATCCCAGATTTGCTTAATGGCTTCTCTACCAAGTCAGCCTTCAAGTTGCTGTGGAATGGTTTCGATGACAATAGCAAGTCTGATTTAGCAGTGGTTTGGAAAGGGAAGTCTCCTTTGAAAATCAAGGTGTTCCTTTGGTTATTTTTTAGGGATGGAATTAATTCCAATCATAAGTTTCAGTCTAGAAACCCGTGGATTTCCCTTCAACCCAATTGGTGCAGCCTTTGTATGATTAGCTCGGAGACCACAGGGCATCTTTTGTTTGATTGCAACTTCTCGCAAGACATCTGGAGTTCTTTTTTGATGATGTTCAACATGGCTTGGGTCTTCCACAAAGGCCACGAGGCTAACACTTTAGCCCTTTTAGGAGGATCAAGCCTTTTTCACAATAAACAGAAAAAGACTCTTTGGGATAATGGTGTGCGGGCTACTCTTTGGAATATATGGCTTGAACGAAATAGAAGAATTTTTTAGGGTAAAGCTAGGCTTTGGGTTGGGATTTGGGAGAATTGTATTCTTAATGCCTCCATGTGGAGTGCAACTTGTAATTCTTTTTGTAATTATGGCCCCTCTATTATTGCTTCCAATTGGAAGGCTTTTTTGTAATTCCCCTTGGCCTTTTTTTTGGCTCTTTCATACATCAATGAAATAGCATGTTTCTAAAAAAAAAACAGAAAACATTATTACATCAAATCAAACTAAGTAAAGAACATTTCCAAGCATTTTTCTAGGAAAACAACAGTTTCTACTTTGACTGGAATTAAGAGTTATCTTTATGTGCATTAATGATTGTCCAACTCATCCATCAGTTATGGTTAAATTCTATCATCAAAAAGCATTATCTACCTACACCTCGGATATTGGGACAAATGTAATATACATTCTCCTTGGAATTTGGAAGCTGTATATTTTATGAACCAATTACAAAAAGACAAGAATATTCCAAGGCTCTTTTGCAATTGATACTCATGGAAAGGCTGCCAATGAATTCAACTCTAATTGTCGACAACATCTGAACTATTCCCAAAAGTATACCTTGTCCTTCCAATCAAGTACCTGCAAATTCGCTGAGGTCCAGAATTTTGCTCCTAATAAAATCAAAAGAGTGAAACAACTAGCCTCACAAAAAAAGAAATGTAAGGGCGATGTACCTGCAAATGATCAGGATCCTCCCACATATTTACACACAAATTACATTACTGAGGATGTTGGAATTAATATTCTAAACATCATCAACCAAAAGGAGTGCCTTATTAAGCACTTCAGCTCACCAAGTTTACTTAAAAGGTGGAATCATCAATAAGATCCTCTTTTGAAAAAAAAAAATCAAAGAGATCCTCCCACACACTTGAACACTAAGAGTCTCTCAGCAACTCCAAGAAAAAAAAAGTTCAAAATCCTGAAAGATACGTGTTCCAGATTGATTTGTCCACAACATTGGGATTAAAATTATCCCAACCAAGAAAATCAATAGAAGAGACCAATCACAAATTCCCTATTGATTAGGTTTCTTTAAAAACTGAAGTTGAAGAATGTGAAAGATTAAAAATGCAAACAAAAACCAATCAGATTTGTTCTTTGAGTATATATACAATCTCAAGAAAGAAGAAGTAACTAACCCTCCCAAAATAGAATACCAACCCAGTTTCCCACTTAAAAAATTGTGGAAGAATGTAGGATCCCTCAAGAGATGCACTTTTAAGAGCCACAATCAAATGAGCACCTCTAGCAACCTTGTTAGAAACTTAATATAACCAATATTTTACTACGATAATACAACACTGAAAGGAACTCTCTTTAGGAAATCTCCAAAGCTACTTACCAAGGACGACAATATTTTAGCAATTAAATTCCTAAAGCATAAACAAAAAAGCTTTAGACAAAGTTAGGAAACTGCCTACAAGCTATGGCAACATGCAAGGAAAGGTAAGACGCCTTTAGCAATTAAATTCCCAAAGCATAAACACGAAAGTTTTAGGCAAAGTTAGGAAACTTCCTACAGGCTATGGCAACATGCAGGGAAAGGTGAGACATCTGCCGTTGATTGTAAACCAAGGCAAGATCGTTCAAAGTAGTGGTAGCCATGATCACCTTTCAACAGCTTTTCATCACTTCTCTGTTGCTTCTTTGTGTCTTCAGGAAGAAACGCAATCTTCTTTTTTTTTCGTATTTGACTAAGCATCCCCTATCCATATATTATCTCTTGTAAATAAAAGATGATATCAGAGTGAGCTACCAAAATTTAAAAAAAAAAAACATTTGTCTGAAAATGTGTCTTCTTTTGATACATTTGACAAAAATATCCACTTCTTCAGTTTAATATAGTCACCAAAACAAAATTAGTTTAGATCCAATAATGTATATCGTGTCAGTTATGATTTAAATTAAATTAAAGTCTTCTACTTTTAAAAATGCAACATACTCGAGCATCACCCCTTCAGACTTCCACACTTCCCTTACCTCCTCCAAGCAAGAGAGAATCTTGGAGAAGCTGGATGCCTTACAATGCAATGCCCCCTTGCAATTAGAAAACAAAAGCCTAAACAACCCTTGAATTCAGAATTGGTGATCATAAACCATCAAAATCGACCATCATCCCATAAATTAAAGCAAATTATAAGTTTCAGAGCACTTAAGAGCAATAATTAAAATATTCAGTGGTTAGTGGGAGGTCGGTAATTACATCAAAGGAAAATAGCAACAAAAGGTTAATTAACTCTACTAGAAGTATCAAATAGAAATGATTGTGAAAAAGAAACATAAGCAAAGTGCATAAGAAGTACTCTCATCATATAATAGTTCCTCAAATTTATTCATTATTGGTCCTTCAGTCTCTAAATTGAAGTCATGCATTTCCCCTTTTGAAAGTCTCAAACATTCTCAGTAGCTAAAATTGCTGGGCAACTTTCCTTTCTTATCCATAAAAAAATGCTTGAACACAAAACCTAACTCTTTATCCCTTCAACTAATGATAAGTGGACAACAGTCATCCGCCTCCTTCAAACAAAAGCATATTAAGCAAAAATAATTTAAAATCACCAGGTATGAGGTAGTTTTTTTTTATATATAAAAACACACATTTCATTGATGTATCAGTCAAGCGCTACAAAACAAGGGCGATGAGCAGATGACCAGGTGTGTGGTAGTTAAATGCACTATCCTAAAGCAGTGAGCTTGGTAAAAATAAACTTCAGTTTTCACAACAAAGCTATGCACCGCTTTCATTAGAATATTACTGAAGCTTCAAGAATTCAAGGAATAGCAATTCAAATATTAAAGTACTATACCATAAGTTCTCCACGAACACCAGCTTCTTCAATAGCTTCCCTAACAGCGGCCTCCTCCACCGTCTCATCATTCTCCCAGCCTCCCTATCAGAGAAAATTATGTCGGAGGTTAAATCAGGCCGTCCGTTTCTCTTTGTATGAATAACACAAAAAAGTAGAGATTCCAACCTCAAATTCTCAACACAGTCAAAATTGTAGACAATGACATTTAATATAAAGAAAGAATCACTCTTCATTGTTTTGATGAAAAAGTACAAAGGATTCTCTGAAAAAGAAACCTCCCAATAGAAGTATACAACAAAAGTACCCCAATTTGCATTCGAAAACGTATTACATAAATAAAGTTCAAGTCATACTTTCTAGTAGATTCCTGGTCTTCCTAATTGCACAATTTGTTCATCATTTTAAATTTCATTTTGCATTCATATTATTTCACTACAGTTGTCTAACAAAAAGCAATGATGTTTATGAAGGCTAAGATAACAATATAACAAATTATACAGTTCTTACTCAACCAGAATTTATATTTGTAATAACCAGTCAGAAGGAGTTAACATGGAGGGAGGGAGGGAGGGGGGGAGTACAATTCGATTCCAAACCTTTGGGAACAAAAGACCCGGTCCACTTGGTGTGTCGATCATAAGCACCTCCACCACCTTCTCTGAATGTTCATCACTGCTCCCATCGTAACTTCTGTACCTAAAAGGAATACACCTACAAATAAATAGCTAAGTTAGCATGTAAAGAATACAAGATGATTAGAAGACAAGAATAGAGGCAAGAGCTTCAGATAGGAAATAAGTGTGGGTCATGTGGCCTTACCAAAAGTTATCGTTGAGCATTTAAATTTGGCATACAAACAAATAAATGAGAAAACTACACTTCTTATTCCTAAGATTCGAATAGGATTTTAATTTGATCCCTAAGTTTCAAAATATGATATTTTAACCCCTGAGCTTTGTAAAATAATTCAAATTGGACCATGTCATTAACTAGGTGACATTTCTTTATTACATGATATCCGGATTGGCTTTTGAGTAGGGCTAAAGGAAGCTTGAGGAGAGGAAAAGAAGAAGAAAAGAAAACTCGAGTTTTTTTAAAAGTATTAAGCAATTAATAAAATTTATCATGTGATTTTGACTAAAAAAAGGTCACATCATCAGTTAACTTACTCATATTTCCAATAAGAACTCCATGAGAAGGCCTTATTAAACTCCCAAACTTCCTGAATTCCCTTTAGTTAATAAACCACTCTCATGGTTGTTTATTAACCTCATATTTAACGAACTCACTGAGTCACTACCAATTTTGAAATTGTTTAAATTATAACAG
The DNA here is from genome assembly GCA_028015215.1 of Gynostemma pentaphyllum. Taxonomy (NCBI): domain Eukaryota; kingdom Viridiplantae; phylum Streptophyta; class Magnoliopsida; order Cucurbitales; family Cucurbitaceae; genus Gynostemma; species Gynostemma pentaphyllum. The sequence goes on along the minus strand of CM051350.1, from coordinate 46,238,262 downwards.
TGCCGTACATGTAAAAAATCAGATTCGACAATCTAACCAATCAAAATTTCATGTATTACACATCACGAACCAAGAGATTCTCTAATCCATATCCTAATTCTTCATAATCCCCAATTGAAAAAAAAAATTGAACAAAAGAACCCCACCAATCACAAATCCAAAAAAAAAAAATCAATATCCAATACTAACAGGTAAAAACGAAAATGACAATGCCAACAACCTCAACATCACCTAACCTTGACAAGAATGGTCCAACAAAACATTGAAAAAAACACACAAATAAAAAAATAAAGATAATCTGGATTTTTTATTTAAAAAAAATACATTGATAATAGCAATCGAGACGTAAATATACCCAGCAATAAGGCGATAACCGGCATCGTATCGCTGTTGATGCCGACCAGTGCGGGCCACCAAATCAGACATACTAAACCAAAGAAACACAAAATCTCGGCTTCAAAAATTCACCGAGCTCTTAACATCATCTTTCGAATATTTCAATAACAATAAAACATGCAATACAACAATCGCATGGCGAGAATTGACGATAATTCCACCATTGCCGATTCTCAGAACGGAAGATCATACACGAAATCAATCAGTGCGGAAGAAAATGACGAAGCTAGGGTTTTGGAATTTGTTAGTTGCAGAAGAAAAAACAGTAAGACGGAGAGAGAGCGGCTGAAACGGATCTGGCGGTGGGGGTGGTCAAAAGGAGAAGGATACTTTGGTCAAACTGTGGGCCACAA